>CM042819.1:1216666-2433333 GCA_009982885.2 Hyles vespertilio
ATTCGGTTATTGCGAAAATGTGTTTTTGCACAACAAAAGCGCGTTCTAAACTAAGCAGGCAACAAATACTACTAGAATAGAATCTTCAAGTCACGCAATATACAATACTCGAATTTAATGGCTTCCATATCGAAGAATTTTGCCTTAAGGCCTCTATTGTGGTTGGAAAGAAAGTATAGGTTCGTGTCGACTTTAAAAGCTTGGATGTATTCATGCATTGCCTTGGGAAATATCGCCATATTTTGTACTCTTCCTTACATGGTAAAATGATATGGATTCCCATGGAGTCACAATTGTAAAACATAGTAAGTAACACCACCAAGCCTTGGAATAATAGGTAATGAGCATAATATGATTTGCTACGGATGGTATAAACAAAAAAAAACATCAGAACAAAATTCTTTCCTTTCTGGCACATGAATTAACGTACCATGTACCCCATACAAAGATGTATGTCCAAATTGAATTAAATTTTACATAAAGTATTATTAAAATCTTACACCATGTATTAAAAAAACACCGACAATACCATAAAGGAAATTTTAAATTTAAAGGAATAACATTACATTTAAAACACGTTTAACAACGTAGTGTGAACACAGAACTCTGAAGAAATCTCCATGAAGGGCCCTTTCAAACTTGCCTCGTGAGGGGAGCGCCGTAATTACTGCAAGCTGGCTACAAGCTGCAACTCCGAGAGAAGGTCCAAAATTAAAACACGCGGGGTTTTAAACTAAGATTCAAAAACACAGGATGATAAAGCAGAAGGTGCAAAAATAACACACGCTTGGTTTTAAGATACCATATTTTTTAATCAAAGCATGGCAAATGAAAACCTTGGTCGTGGCATTAAAAGTGATCACTGCCTTCTAAGAATTTAGTAACTAAAGAATTGTAGTATCGTTTGAATAAATTGAATAATTATTGTCCAGCGTCCTAAAATGACGATTTACTTTAGTAAATTGCGTTTCCTTTCTCTATATTGTCTACATTTATAAACTCATTTGCAAAAAAAAACGGGCACCTAAGCAATGAACCATTTCAAATGTTACTATTGGTTTGTTTGATAATTATAGGTAGTTTTACTTTCACAATTTTGTAAATTAATAAGCAAATAATCGTTTTCGTCAGTATTATCATAAAATTTTGATAAAATTTATAGGTTTTAATGCTAAAGTTCACTAGTAGTGTATGCTCGCTAGTAGTGCATATGCTTGTGAAGTAAAAGTTAACAAAGATTTTTTTTTTGTTTTTTCTTTAATAAAGTAAAAGCAGATAAATGTTTAGTATCGAGTGTGACCCCCTCTAGCTGAAATCACAGCTTGAATTCGTCTGGGTATGCTAGCGAGGATATCCAGGATACTTGCTTGCGGAATACGTTCCCACTCCGCGGTAATCACATTCTTCAGCTCTCTGATGGTCTGCGGAGCCGGTTGTACTGATCTCACGCGTCGTTTCAGAACGTCCCAGACATGCTTTATAGGATTGAGCCTGGTTCTGGCATCTTCCGTTTTTATTTTTTTTACAGCATCTCACAACAATCTCTTTGCCTTATTTCGCATACCATGACTAAATTTGTGCAACATCTACTGTCTGTAATGTTATTGAAAGGTGAGCGGACTCTGAATGGTCCGTCCCTCGACTAGACGTGACGACGCTTAGGTTTTTATTTAAAAGGCTTATTAATAAAGTTATTACTTGCAGTAAATATGCGTTAACACGTCTACTATGCAGAGTTAATGATATTTACGCCCCTAATTACGTAGTATATTATATCTTCAATGCAATCTTACTATTTAAGTTTGGAGGAAATTTTAAATTAGTGTTGCCCCTAACCGTAGAACAACTTCCAAAATTTTTATTTTTTACAAGAAGAAGATTAAATAATCAATAAAAATATCAAACTTCGTAGTAATAATAAAGACACGACAGAAATAAACGATATAAATAGTCGTCTAGTACAAGGAGATTAAAAGACAAATACTATCTCAATTGCTTAACAAATAGGTCACAGTAATAGAATGGAAGTGGGCTTAACGACGTCTAGTTCCCTTCAACATATATTTACTTTATAGTTATTAGTTACAAACGCTCCATCAACTCATCAAGACTTTATTTGCTAGAGACTACGGAAATTGCTAACGGTTATTAATTTTCTTTGTAAAAAATAATATTTTTACGGATGTTATCGGAAATTTGATTTAACTTTCACATTTTTTGAGTAATGCGTAACATTCACGTTAATCTAAAATAACAGTATGTCATTGTAAACTTAAGTGGTTCTGTGTGAACTGTTAGGGTCACTCAATAAGAGGAAAACATGATCATAAATTTCCCAGGGACCACCTGCCTGATTCCATTCATTAGAGTTATTAGATAGTTTGTACTGGTTAAACAACGTGACACCTGATGTTAATAAGTATGGTAGACTTTTACAATAATTTCCCAAATTGGGGGTAAATATAATGAAATTACACCCAACAGTCACATTATATACCGGGTATCTCAAGACTGCTACCGAAAACGAAGCCGGGTGGTAGTTTTAGTGGCTACAAACACAATGCAACTAAAATTTTCGCATAGAAACGTGACAATTATTTTTTATGATTTTTTAATTATCGTCATTTTTGGGTGGTAAATCCATAGTTTTTGCTAAAATAATAATTTAAACTCTCTTATATCTTAGAGTATTTATAAATTAAAGGGTATACACTATTATTTTAGGAAAAAAAATATTTACCACCAAAATATGGCAATAGGAAAAAAATTTCAAAAAAAAAATTGTCGCTTATTTTTGCAACTTTTTCTGTTGCATTGTGTCTGAAGTCGCTTAAACTACCACCCGGCTTCGTTTTCGGTAGCAGTCTTGATATACCCTGTATATATCTGATTCTACGTGAAGATAGCTGCCTAGCAGCTTGCATATCGGTAAAAACGGATTTTTTTGGTCCCACGACAACCAGACCGGAACAAAAATGTATCCATCACGCAACCATTTCCCCCTACGGAGATCGAAATCCCTTGTTATTTTACAGCTAGCTTCACATCGTTCGCCACATAATCGCCAAATTATTTTACGTGCCTTAAGGTCAATGACACACAACAACTAAAGCCCTATAATTCCAGATTATCTAATTAAAAGCAAACATTGCATTGAGCCCTCTGTGCCTCACCCCATCGTGTTTTGTGCGTGGGGCACCGTCAATACCCATGTATCACCCTAAATTACTTTCCACCCCACTAGGGGATGTTTTTTTACTTATAACAGGTGCGTCAACGGCAATGGTCGTATTTTGTAGCACGAGCTCTGAATATCGCTTCAATTGGATTGTGGAGCTGAAAAGAGTTGTTGGTGACAATCTGGACTTAAAGTAACTTATTCAAAACTTTTTACGTTACTGTCAATTTTTTGAAAGTAGTTTTTGAAGTTTGCAAATCGTGAGTGGTAAATTATATACGAAACGCTTCTGCATTACAAAATATAAGTATGCATGTTATTTGGATATTACATTAATTTGGGTAGATAATCTTCTATTATATAAAAATAAGTCGGGTTTTCCTTCCTGACGCTATAACTCCAGAACGTACCAAGCGATTTGGCTGATTTTGGTCTTGAAATATTTGTGGAAGTCCTGGGAAGGTTTAAGGAGTAAGAAAAATTGGAAAATTTCTAAGGAAGATACAAAACCCTTTTTTTTTGGGTATCGTTCAGGCGTGACGCGTCCAGCCAATATAGGATGATCTTTGTTTATTTGACGGGAGACGTAAAAGACGGTCAAGCTTCAACTACCATCCAACGTAAGATGATCTATCTTTCCATTGTCTTTAATTGACGGCTGACGAAATAGAATAAAATTCAAAAAAATTGTACGTCGTGTATATAATATTATCTAGATACGGCGTCTTGCGCGTAATTTTGTTAAATATAAAATAAAACGATGTTCATATCTACCAAATTAGCCCATTGTTTTTTGAGATTATTGCAACAGTTTTAAACAAGGTATACTCTATCGAAGCGTTTTGCCGCAGTACTCTAAAATTTATCTAATTATAATTTTTCGTTTTCATAAAGGACATTTTTTTTGAATTGATACTTTTAGATACGCTGGGGGAACAATTTAAATTCCGCATTAGTACTGTTGTTTTATTCTTGAGACTGAACTCAAGAATAAAAAAAATATTGGTACGTTGATGCCGTATCTAGACATTATAATGAAACGATATGCAGTTTTATATTTTTAAATATTTGTTCTATTACTTACGTCACCTGGTAAGGCAGTATGAAGGTTTTATTAATTTGTATATGGTAACGTACTAGACGCGACTGCCAACATGGTAACGATGGTCACGGGTTCAAATCCTAGGGCACACCTTAGACTTTTCGGTTTGTTTTCTACGTGAAATAAAATTCGCCAACCCGCACTAAGCCAGCGGGGTGGACTATATCTTCTTATATAATATATATGAATCGCAAAATGTGTTGGTAAGCGCGTAACTCAACAACGTCTGGACCAATTTGGCGAATTCTTTTTTTTATATGTTGTTGTTGTTGTCCTCCACGACGTGTCCATCGACGGCGACACCTGGCTATACTCTGGAGTGCGCTAGAATGTGACGGGCGAACCCGAATTTGGTGGTAAAATTGCGGTTACATAATAAGCAGTATAGTTGGCCCACTGCATTATATGTATAGTTATAAGTCCGCTTGGGTTGGGTCTTTCTTAATTGGCGTTTGGTATCGAGACTTTCAAGACGCAGTGCTTCAAAATTGCATACACCATCAGCGACAGATCTACGCCAGCCTGGACGTTCCCGCGAGATTTGTTTTTATATGTACATGTATATGGAGAGACGGGATATAATAGAGTGGAAGGTACGGGAGAGGGCTGGGATAGCTGACAGATTTGATAGGACGAAATGTAAATGCACGTTATAAGACGGGATGGATAATAAAGAGAAAGGATGGGACCGATCGGGAAGAGACTGAACAGACGGACGAGACGGGTTTTTTTTTCGTTCGCCTGATGGTAAGCGATACGACCGCTCATAAACAGTAGCAACATTCCACTGCGCTCGCCATCCTGAGACAAAAGATGTTAAGTCTCAATATGTCCAGTAGTTGCTCTGGCTACAATGTCCTTCAATCCGAAAGAAAAACAACAATGCATTTAAGCAGTGTTGTTTCACGGAAGAAATAGACATTGCGGTGGTACCTACCCAGATGGCCTCTCACATATGAGATTGAGCCGGACAGTAGGATAGCGACGTCAAGTTTAGGTATACAAGACTTTATACGAAAAATAACATACATATTTGGTGTGGAGAGTAATCAAAAAATATATGCACCCAGGCGAAGTTGGGTCAGGCTATTTTACTATGCTTAAAAAATGAATATAATAAATATTATATAATCATATATTAACTAAGCCACGGCGGAGCGTGGCGGGTCAGCTAGTTAAATATAGATTTGGGGATACAGAATTAAGGAAATATCAAAAAATAAGAAAAATTACAAGCAAATTTCATACATTACATTAAAAATCTTTAAATATGAGGAGGTGCAAAAATGGTCTGCCAAGAAATGAGAAAAAAACTCATTTGGCTTAAAAAAATTCTAACCCTCCCTGTCGCATTTTTTACGATTATTTCAAGCTCACTAAAGGGAGGTTCGTATAACTCCCGAAGGGTAAATCTGGGAGACTGAAATAAAGACGGGTAGCGTTCAGTAAGTACCTGGGGATTCATTTTCTTAATTATATTTTACTTATATTGAAAAAGGTATGTGCAGGTGTTTACGTATTACATTTTAAATGTTGCATCGAACCATTTACTGTAACTATTTATTCTATTTTCGAGCTATAATTGCTGCTATAAATCTCGAGCTTTTTCTTTCTTTCGAATCTTTGTTTCTTTGGTCACTTTTGGAGAACAATGATTGGATTATGCTTTTATTCGATGATAATTATACGTTTAAAACAAGGGTCTCGGCCATTTTAAAGTGAATGAAATTAATTACGTTTTTGAGTCAGCTCATATTAGTGGCATTTACACACTACGTAGTCCCTATGCTATAAGGGGAAAAATCAATACTGAAAAAGCCAGAAGTACGCGAA
Source organism: Hyles vespertilio (assembly GCA_009982885.2). Taxonomy (NCBI): domain Eukaryota; kingdom Metazoa; phylum Arthropoda; class Insecta; order Lepidoptera; family Sphingidae; genus Hyles; species Hyles vespertilio. The sequence goes on from CM042819.1 coordinate 1,222,780, forward strand.
CCAGAAGTAATACACGAAGAATAAAAGCACATTTATCGGTTCGATGCGGACTGCGGAGGCGATGTTTGATTAGATAAGTGCAGCTCTTAGGATCGCAGATAACATTGGCACGGGAAATGACTATCCCGCCAATACTCCATCGGATTAAAAGCCTTGTCTTTTTGGAACGAAATTCTGTAGGATGTTTGCTTTACATAAGGATGGAGTTTTTTCTACCTTAGGTAGTGAAAATGTTAATACAATTACACCAAGCATTAACCACACTGGAGTTAGGAGTACCATTTATTTTGAGACAAATAAGCGGTTACAATAATTTAATATTATAAAATTACAACAATTTTTAATAAAGGTACATAATATTCATTCATACAAATAAACAAAAATATCACCGCTTTTAATTATAATTATTCGTAATACAAATAATATCCATACAATACAATTGACTCCCCCTACTGTTTTTTTCTGTATGATTTATAATTCTTGCCATATCATACATGTACATACATTAACTCATGCCATTTTCCCAGAAACGGTAGGCAGAGGTGCCAGGACACCAACATTTCGCCTTGTATGTTCCGCCTTCTATATTCATTTTGGCCATATGAAGATTTTTAAAATATATGTAAATAAGAATATCATGAATTTATCTTTATTAAATAAACCTTGCATTGTACCTCCGAGAAAACTGGAATAATAGAAGTGACATCGGAATATTCCTTTTAATCAGTCATAAGCTACTCATAAAAGACGCTTTGTTTTCTTTAATACAATCCTCTAAGGAAACCTGATGAAAATAGAGCTACTGATGTGTGGGTTTAACTGCGCAATATTTTAAAAAAGGAAAATATCTTATTTCTTTAATACTGTATAACAGCCTACTCAATAATTATTACACTTTTTAAAGGTCACGCAAAACATCCTGATAAAACCTTTGTACTACAAATACCTTAACAAGAAATTTTGTGGTATGTGAAGATGAAGAATGGACTGTGGCCAAAGTCCTACAAGCGATTTTCCACAGTAGAGGAAAGGTATGTTTGTATTTAATGACTGATATAAGAACAAAAATAATTATATCGTTGAGTCGAGTGAATCGGGTATATGTATGTGTATATCGACTGATATGAGAAAAAAAATATATCATTGAGTATAATCATTATTTACAGCCTCGTCGCGCAGTTGGTTAAACGCCGGCTATGAAACAGGAGGTCGCGAGGTCCCTGCATCGAGACAAATGTTTGTATGAACCCAAAGCATTTATTTCGAGTCTGAGTATTTGTGAGGCAGGAAAGTCATTCGTAGTTCCCGTACACTAGACTCGATCTGAGTGTGAGATCAGGACTGTATATGTGACAGTTGGGTGTATTTTATTATTGTTTATCATTTGTTTATATTCTAGGTACTGCAACCAAAAACAAAATAATCTACATTTTCTAACCGAACGTGATAGCACGCCTCATTACTATTGATTTTAAAACGTCTCGTGAAGAAAACACCTGAAATTTTGCAAAGTATTGGAAAGGTTTTGAATATTTGATGGTAGACTGGGGGACTTCCTGAAGCGTTAATTACAAGGGGTGTGATACTTTCCCCGACATCTAAAGAACCAGTGATTGCAGACATTAAAAGGATGCTGGGATTCAACCCTACAGATACTACTGTAAAGATCTACAAAGGGGTCCCATTATTGACACCTTAGAAGTTAGAGTATTCATTATTACTGCAGATATGGTTAAGATTGTCATTAGACGGACGTTTGTGTAATAGTACAAATCCTTTGAAAAAGATTTATTTTATATTTTATTCTTCGTGATAATTTCATTTGAGTATCTACACGAAAGATATCATCTTTTGATGGCATAATTATACCGGACCACTTAAATTCTTTTATTTAAGTATTTTTCGCCTGTATTATTGTGCGGTCAGCACAATATTCTTTTTCATCCTTAAAAAAATTTACTTTCTTATTCTTTCAGTATTATATTTTTTATAAGTTATACAAGGATTTGGCGAGTAGTCTTGTCTGCCTAACGCCAACGTCAGCCTTTAGGGAAATAATCCAGTTACGAATAAAACATGTTTTTGGAAAATGTTTACACAAAGCGTATTATTAGATATAAAATTAATCTTACAAAAATCAACATAACTTTAGACTTATTTTTAATATCTCAGCAAATTGAACATGGAAAGAACATTGAATTTAATAAAGTTGGCATTAAAAAGGTCGTGATTGAAATCCAAAGGACGACAAAGCAAATAAAGGACCCGCTGTTCATGTTTAATTACAGGCAGAATCTCTGTTTGACTTTTGTTTATTGACTTTGGGCGTATTCAGACGGTAATTTGAATTATTTATATCGTGCCACTGGCACAGTGGCAGTGTAGAAGTCGCTTTTAGCATAGTTAAGTTCGCTACCTCGTGAGAAAAATTCTTATTGTCGGTTTCGATTCGATAAAGAATGTTGGCTCCTAAATAAAAATGTTTAGGCAAACTCTATTAAATACTACTAATGAAGAGAATGTTGGCCCAATTATTTAATTTAATTTTAGGAACGCACACTCTAAATGATGCCAGATTTTTTTAACACCATCTGTAATTGTTATTATTATTTCTCATTATTTTAAATCTTTTTTTTTACATTTTATATATATAGTAAAAAACAAAATACATATAAAAATACTAGCGGCCCGGCCCGGCTTCGCCTGGGTGCAAATACAGATTCCAGTCCATATTTTATTTAAAATCAATATGACAGCCGTTGTATAAACTGCTTATCCATTTTCAATCCCATCCTGTACCTATTCTTATGTCCCATTTTATCCACCTTATATTCTATTCTATCCCATCTCTCCAGATTCAAATCATTATTTTGCTGTGGAAATATTATAACACTGTTACTACTCCGACGACATTCATTGAAATCAATTAAAAGATACCATAGATGACCCGACCACGCTTCGCTATGGCTTAGTTATTATATGATGAATTTTATATTGAATTATTTAGCATAGCAAAAAAGCCCGACCCACCTTTGCCTGGATGCAGATATTTTTTTATTTTACTCCACACCAAATACATGTTATTTTTCGTATAAGCTCTTGTATACCTAAACATGAATTAGCTATCCTACTGTCCTGCTCAATTCCGTCCCATCCCGTCTGTTCAGTCACTTCCCGATACGTCCCGTCTTTTCTCTCATTGACCATCCCGTCTTATACCGTGCATTTACATTTCGTCCTATCAAATGTGTCAGCTATCCCAGTCCTCTCCCCTACCTCCCACTCTATTATATCCCGTTTCTCCATATCCAAATAGTGTGCCTTATAAATTTTTGACATTAAACACTTTAGCGATTTTGATTATCCATGCAATATTCCATCCCTTATTTCACCCCCAGTATGCTGTTTTCCAAAAACATTACGCCATTACTTTTTGTTAGTAATAAAGAGATTAAATATAAATTTTCATAGAAATACACTCACACACACAATTAATGTAGTAACGGTCATTGAGTAACGGTAGTAACAATTATATATAACTGGTTTCTCAAGACACAGACAACGCCTAATTTGAGAATCCCTGCAATATTCTCCATAATTATATAAAATTGTTATTTTATTCAGTTCAGTTCAGTTTTTATTTTTATGTGTTATTTTATGAAAGATTTTTCATTTTCAAGTGACATTCTATCTTGAAAAGAAGTAAAACTTCTTACGTGTGAATATTATTTATTTGATTGTCCTATATTTATTTAGCTTCATAATATACTCTTTAGTTTACACAAATTAAATTTCTGAACGTATGCATAAATATTTGACAACCAATTTAAATGTCAACCACTTTTCATTACTGTCATTATTTTACATCTTTAAAATCTAAAATACGCCATTAATCGAATATTGTGGATATATGTTGTCGATTCGAAACCTTTATTTAAATACGTTATTTAATTTGAGGGAAGAGTTTACCGTATTGACGGTATGAACATTAAATGTTTGACAGTTACAAACCCATGAACATTTTGTATGGTATAACCAAAATCAACAACTCCTTATAAATAAGAAATTAATTGAAAAAACATTTTCCAGTAGACCAAACTGTAAATCTAAACCATTCTCGAATCTCCACGAACACACACAACAAATTTCATCAAAATTGGTCCAGTCGTTTAGGAGGAGTTCAGTCACATACACACGCATACAAGAAATATATATATTAAGATAAAAAGTTATCCAACGATGGCGAGGCTCGAGACCCAAGCCACCGGTGGTTAGGAGCCCAAAGTGAGGAACCGCCTCACAATACGTGCCGTGTCAAGCAATACTGCCTTCTGAATCTGACTCCTGACCCAACAGCCGATTGAGAGCCTCTGTAGATGTTGGTCGAGGCTCTTTGGTATCAACCCATGGGCAGAAACGACAATCGGGACAATAATTGTTGAGTCGACATCCCACATGTCGGTAACCTCGTGTGCTAAATCTAAATATTTAGACAGTTTGTCTTTTTCAGCTTTGACAAGGTTCATGCGGGATGGTGACGTCAACAAGTATAGCCCGGCGCGCCAATCGATCTATTATCACAATGTCAGGCTTATTGGATAGGATAGTCCTGTCTGTGATAATAGATCGATCCCAATACAACGTTGCATGACCATTTTCAAGAACTGGTTGAGGAACATACTGGTAATATGGCACTTCAGAAGTCACCAGTCCATATCGAAGAGCAATTTGCTGATGTATGATCTTGGCTACTAGGTTGTGTCTATGCAAATACTCGCCGTTAGCAAGATACGAACAACTGGAGATAACATGCCTGATGGACTCGCCAGGACGGTGGCATGCCCGACAGATGTCGACCGTACCGTCCTTCAGGATGTATTTCCTATAGTTGTTCGTCTTAATAACTTCGTCCATAATTGCAAAGACAAAACCCTCGGTTTCCCCAAAGAGGTTACCGAAGCGCAGCCAAGACACAGACGCTAGTCGGTCCACATCAGGCCCACGAAGGGCTCGATAGAACCGACCGTGCAGCTCCTTGCTCTTCCATATGTCCTCGCGATCCCTAATGCCTACCACCAGAGGTTTCCGCCAGTTCTCAATCGCCAAAGACAGCGGGGTAAATCCTTTATCTACCATAACTACAACCTTATGCATATCCACGTCACTGTGAAGGAAATAATCCCTGAGATTGCACACCTCGCGATTCTTAATGCGAAGGCATTCTTAATGCGAAGGACCTACGTCCTTAGCATTAAGAATGCCTCGGCCCCCACATCTACGCGGGATGTACAATCTCATCACTGACGAACGTGGATGATGCATACGATGTGCAGTTAGGAGAGTTCGGACTTTACGATCCAGGGCGTCCAATTCGGTCTGAGTCCATTTGAGTATGCCGAAAGAGTACATGAGTACAGGCATAACCCAACCGTTAAAAGCGCGAATCTTGTTTCCACCTGACAAAAAACTGTTAAGTACTTTTGTCAGGCGGCTAAAAAAACGCTCTTTCAACGATCGTTTTACATCTGCACCCATGATACCTAGAGCCTCAGGCATACCCAAATATTTGTAGGTTTCCGTCACGGAGAGGGATCTGAGTCTTACAGTCTCTGAGACATGTTTGTCATCAGAGACCGCAACCTCCCCTCGCTTCACATGGATAACCGCACATTTATCTACACCAAACTCCATATTGATTGAATTGCTAAATCTTTCAGTTATTTTTAACAACTCAATCAATTCGGTTTGTTTCGATGCAAATAACTTGAGGTCATCTATATAGAGCAAGTGGTAAATAGGCTCAGACCCTCTCCGCAGACGGTAGCCTAACCCTTAATCCAATAACAGAGTGCTGAGGGGATTCAGGGCCATGCAAAACCACAGTGGACTCAGACTGTCGCCCTGGAATATACCCCGCTTGATTCTAATCGGCTCATCACAATCAGGAGGAACCGTACCACCTGGATATCTCAGGACAGTGGTCCACTGCCCCATACAAGACCCAAGGAAGTTGCATAAATTTGTATTAATTTTATACAAATTTAACACCCTCATGAGCCATGTGTGGGGCACCGAATCATAGGCCTTTTTATAATCTATCCAGGCAGCCGATAAATTCCTTCGGTTGTGACGAGCCTGTTGGCAAATGGTCATGTCATTATTATTATTTATTATTATATAAATATATTTTGTATACATTCAAAAATCATCGTTTTGTCACCCGCTTTGCACGGAGGGAAGTGGACAATAATTTATTTCCAACTCCTCCTATTAATTTAACTTTCTGATTGATTTCGTTGCGGGTTAAAGACAAGTTAGACATTCCCGGAGACTCGCCGAGCTTCAATGCTCGGTGTCATTACATTGCGTGCCACTGTTGATCCTGGCTTACAGGAGTTGCAGTGGTGGGTGTGAGGGCGGGACAGTCTCCTAAATACATTCAAAAAAATACAACACAAAGAATCAAAAATGTAAAAAAAGTACAATTGGTGATCGTATCGCTTAAAGCAATGTCTTACAGACCATGGGATGGATTTAGAAGAAGGAGAAAGAGGAGGCAGTATAAAATAAAATAAAATTGTTATTCGATGCCATTCTTGCATTGTTACGCTCCAAATAAAAGTAAAATAAAACCCAATTTAAATGGCGTTACTGGTTTTGGAAAAAGTCATAAAATAAGTGTTAATTTTATGAAAAAATTAAACAACATTTACAACTTGGAGTGCATGAAAATAGCTCACATATTGGGCGCGTCGTATCAAACTCATGACCGGTGATTAATGATACGGCCCGCCATGCCACGTCCTACGCCACGCGTGGGTTCGACAGTGTATAATCAGGCAAGGATTCAGAAAGCGACAGGGAGTGAAATTAGAAGAATATTTTTACAAAACATTACATGTAGGTGGAATTATTATGGTATTGTATTTTGTAAGGAATAAATCAGAATTCATACAAGTGGAATATTTGTATTTTGTATGATAGGAATCAGAAAGTAAAAATATATTATTACAACAAAATAAACAACTGTATCCTGATCACTCCCATGGACCATCCACTCCCATCCACTATGGATTAAGCAAAACTAAATCAACATTATCTTTCGGTGAAAACTTCCAACTTCCAGCCAACGAACTGTTATTTTACGCCAATTTTCTTACCTTCTTTGGTACTGTTTTCCTAAAACTTTAAATAATTCTTCGCTTCCTCTGATACCTTTCACCTTTAAATAATACATTTCGCTCTCAAAGATTTCCAAACCGATTTCTTCTTTACGTTGCATATTTATTATTAATCTATATTATTATTTCTCTTTATTTCATACATTACTTTTTTTACATTTTTATAAATACATATTACAATACCTAGTCATGTCATAAATTCTGTCACATGTTTAATATAAGATAATTGAAACAAGTTTATTCATTATGTAATCATTTATATACCAAAATGAACTTAACAAAACATAGATTCTTATAGTATTAAAGTTTATTCAAAATGACCTCCGTGATTTTGAATACAGGCCTTCAATCTGCGCGGCCAGTTGTCTATCGCAGCACGAACGAGGTCCATGTCAATATCGGCGGCTGCTTTAATCAAGGATGTCTTGAATGACGCCAAATTGGGATGAGGCTCTGAGCACGCCTTTTCCTCCAAGTGTTGCCATATATTGTAATCTAACGGATTCAAATCTGGACTGGAGGAGGGCCAGTCTTCGTGCTGGATGAAGTCGATTTCACGCGCCGCCAGCCAGTTTTGTGTGCTCTTCGCTCTATGAGCTGGCACCGAATCTTGTTGGAATACCAAGTGCCTGTTATTGAACATGGTATGAGAAACAGGTTCCACAAGGTTCGTCAGGACTGTATTTTGATACACAACTGCATTCGTTTTTACACCTTTCTCACAAAAATGTACCTCTGTTAATCCCCAATAAGAAACTCCCAACCATACCATGAGCGAGGATGGAAAATGACCTCGTTGGACACACGGAATACGGTTGCTCGTTTCTTCACTACTGTGTGCGTACACCTTATCATTTTGTTTGTTGTAGCTCTCTTCTACGGTAAAAAAATTTTCATCTGAAAAAAGAATTTCCCGATATTTTTTTCCCGCGTACCGCTTCAACAAAGCGCGGCATCTCTTCAGTCTCAGGTCCATTAGACGAGCATTCAAACGATGTCCTGTTTTTCTTCGATATGCCCGAAGCCCTAAGACTTCATTTAACACCCTTTTCACCGTGGTTCTGCTTAACCCCATCTGAAGGGCCAACAGTTTCTGCTTACGTTTGGGACTTATTTGAATTCGCGCCTTCACAGCCTTTATCACTGCTGGAGTCCTAACAGACCGAGGGCGACCACTTCTTGACCTGTCATCTACACTAGAGTCTTCATTATGTCGTTTGATGGTACGATAAACGAATCTTTTGGTTATATTAAAATTTTTCAGTATGTCAAAAACTTAGATTATATATACTCGTCTAGATTGAGCAATGTCAACAAACGATGCGCTAAAAGTGTCCTCACTTTCGTTGATATGTGTGAGTACCGGTCGTGTAATTATTGTAATCCAACTGTCAAGGTGTGTGTGTTTAGGGATGCCTACTCCAGATTATTAACTTAACTTTTCCCCATTATTAGACATACAAAATAGGTTAAATAAAATATTTTTTATTTATTTAAAGTAATCATACTATTAATTATATTTATAACGCATTTTAGTAAAAACAATAAAGATCTAAACCCATCTCCTAGTGTTTGTTTCCGAATAGAATTAACTCTTTGGATTTATTGCCTGGGGTGTTATCTGATTTCTGTATTTGTGTAAAATATAAATCATCATAAGTAAAATGTTCGGAACACACAACTGAAGTCATGTGAGGCTACGAATGGTCTTCTTTTCGTTTCCGCTGTGTAATATCTCTCCAGCAATTTGCTAGTACGGAATCCGTAGGAAGTCTAAAAATATTATTGGGACCTTGAATAAGTTCTCGCTGTTTCTTCAAAGATGACAATAGCAGTACCCCGTTTGTGAAATTTTGAATGGTAATACACATGCAAGGCAAAGAATTAATAAAATTACTATGAAGTGCATGTCGTCGTGGGTTTCATTAATATCGTGTAGGTAAGTATTATTTACTAATTAAATAAATATCTTCTTTTTGTTATTCTGATTGAAATATTATGTAATATTTGTGTTTTATAGTTTCTCCCATAGTTTCAACAAATCTTCCTAGTAATAAATTGACAACACTGGCCAATGAAACTCATCTTCAAATAATGAATTAAAAGTTCATGTTTTCTTCAAATAGTAGTGGTTTAACAATAATGTTACCGATAGAAAGTGATATTTGTATTATTATACAGTTTTCCCACACAATTGCGATACAATTCGACAGCACAAACCGGCATAATTAATTATTTTTCGGGAGCACGTTATCCATATGTAGTTCAAATGACACTGACGTACGTGAGAAGCGAGTCTACCAAATTTGGTAGACTTTATTTGAGCCGTGCGGTGAGGTGTGATGTGTCATCTAGACGAATATATAATCTAAGGTCAAAAATTTGAATTGGCGCGTAACCGCAACGATGCAACGCAATAACTGCAACACGGTCTTCTTTTAAGCGTCCACTCCATATTTAAAAATGAGTAAAATTCTAAAAAGTATACATTTTTATTTTCATGAACAATTCGAAATTCGAATTTAATAAACTTTTTTGTGGCCAGCATTCTAAAAGAAAAGTTTTTACTGTGTGACAATACTTATGACCTGACTGTGTATAATAAAATAAATATAATCATACAAAAAATATGTATTGACCCATTGGTGGCGAGGCTCAGGACCCAAGCCACCGGTAGTTAAGATCCTAAAGCGAGGAACCTCCTCATATACCTGCCGTATCAAGCAATGGCTTCTGAATCTGGCTTTTGACCCAAACTGGCTTTTTTTATTAATCTTAAATCTTAAATTATTTTAATATCGTGTCCTGGGAGGTGTATGTCCCGTATTCCCCACCTAGACCCATACCTGTAACTATTAAATATGAATACCGCCTTGATGACCGCCGCGAAGTGACGCACGCCACGTACGTTTTATTGCAATAACTTGCACAAAACAAACGAGCCTCCACCCAGGTCGGTGCACTTTGCCGCACTTACCAATCTTGATATAAACAAAATTTTAATTTCAATTTAATTACCTTTATATACAGTATAACTAGAGTGTTTCATGCCTGTGGCAACCAGCGAAGGGTTGCTGCCAAGTGAGACACGGAATTGCAAATCCACTATTGTTGATCAGAATTTACGAGGTTACTTTTTGTTTGCTTCATAAACTTAACACTTTTGAAGTAGCGCATACACTTTAGTCGTACCTATTTAATGTCAGAAACACAATAAACATGATTATTTTTTTCAAGAATAAAAACGGCAATTTGTCATGAATTATCTAAGCTATATGTACGTCCAACCGACTTTAGTACCTGCTATAATGTATGCTAAACTACTATAAACCACAAATCGGCTCTAATAAAACAGGACTCACAGACAAAACAGGCTCTAAATCCTTATATTACCCAACAAAACCCCAAGATCGTCAGATAGTCCGCAGGTCAGATGTAGCTAGATTCCGAACGAGGTCACGCGGCCAACATAAAAAGCTGTGGCTCCACGCAAAAGGACGCGAAAGCCAAAGGTCTAGCACAAATGGACGTATAAAAGTGACAAAGCGACAAAGTAAGCCAAGAATCTCGACCTCAATGTTTTCTGTTACGTTTCCACCTTTTTTTTCTTATTGCTAAAAACGGCGAGACGAGCATGCCGTTCGTCTGATGGTAAGCGATACGTCATGAACAGTAGCAAACCAAACACTTTGAATACAAAGCAATGCTTGACATTCTACTGCGCTCGCCATCCTGAGACAAGATGTTAAGTCTCAATATGTCCAGTAGTTACTCTGGCTACAATATCTTTTAAACCGGAACACAAATGCATTTACACTGCTGTCTAGCGGGAGAAATAAACATTGGAGTGGTACCTACCCAGGCGGCCTCTCACATAAAGTTTGATCAACGGGATAAAATGTACTTGATGTTTTATGTAAAGATTTTCTTGGAAGGTAATTTCCAGGTACGTACGTTATAACTTGGAAGTAACGTGCTCTGTTTTGTAGGTTATCTGTGCGTAAATTACCTACTTTGTATAGTATTGCTTTTCTACTGCAATCATCCTTAATGGTTTACGTAGAACTACAAACTATTTTGTTGACCTAAGGTTTCAGGGTGATATATTTGCATTGATTTCTAGAAATCATGATTATTTAGTTGTAAGTACATTGACGTAAAATATATGGACGGGGCGGAGAGCGAGAAAAGTGTTGTCACGAAAGTGGTCTGCAGACCAGTGTTGCCAACCGTACTATTTAAATCGTATTTGTACGACCTTTTTGGCTTTGGTACGATGTACGATCGTGAATTCATAATCGTACGCAAAATATACGATCTTTTCAAATATTAGAATAACATGGAAAAAAATGTTCTAATAAATTTTATTTGTCAATAAAAAATCAATAACAATGTTATACAGATTTGAACGAGCCTTAATTTTTTTTTAATTTATAATGCACTCATCCAACCATTTTTATACTTGAACGAGCATTAAACTTTATTTCGTATTTTTATGAACGCATCCAAATATCCAATACTTTTAAAGCTCGATGATACCGGGGCTCCCCGCGCAATTCAACCATTTTCGAGGTTATGTTATGTCGTTATAATACAAAGGATATTATTATTAGATCGCTGTTAGCTCAAAGTTTATTCAAGATTTTATTTGAATTTGAATTGTATATTGTGTTCTATTGTTTGTATTTTTATTGTTAATACGTATTTCCTACTGGTCATTTTTGTCTCATGTGGAATTAATTACGAAATATGGTTGGTATATTATTGTGTTTATTCTGGGAAAAATAGATAGGTATGTATTTTTTTTTTATTTATCGTCTGTTTGACATATTGGTTTTTCTTCAGAATCATGGCTGAAACATCTAAAAACAAGCAGAGCACACCAAAGAAAACTCTTCAAATAAGACAAGAGTTACCAAAATCAGAACGGCAAAAACATAGGGCTCAAAAGTATCGGTCAGATTGGGAAGCATTAGACATATTTAAGAACTGGCTCAAACCAGGGCCTAATGAATTTAAAGCTAAATGTAATGCCTGCGACACTATCTTAACAGCAGAAATAGGTGTTCTCAAAATGCATGCCAACCGAAAAAAACACCTTGATGCCATGAGAAAATTACCATCAACGAGTAAACAAGTTTCTGCAATGGCATCTTTTGTAACTAAAAAAGACACATCAACATCAGCCATTCAAAATGCGGAAATAAAACTTACCGGTTTTTTAGTTGAACATAATTTATCGTTCAAAACGGTAGACCACTTGACAGAATTGATAAAGAATATATTCCCAGATTCGAAGATAGCTCAAAAAATTTCTCTTAAAAGAACAAAAGCAACTGCCATTGCCACCGCAGTTATAGGTGAAACAGAAAAAGAAATTTTGGCGTCAAAATTAAAACGTATTAAGTTCAGTGTAATTAGTGACGAATCTACTGATATAAGTACCCAAAAGTCTTCTTGTATTGTCGTGAGATTTTACGACGACAATTCAAAACAAATCATCAGTAAATTTTGGGAACTGTCGAAAATATTTGATTCATCAAATCCTGACTTAGCGAATGAAGGAGCCACGGGGAAAAATTTATTTAATGCACTAATTAAATCGTTTGAAAAGGAAGATATTCCTGTCACCAACTTAATAGGATTTGCTGCTGATGGCTGCAGTGTAATGATGGGAGAGAATAATTCGGTGTCCAGTCGCCTTAAAGAATATTGTCCTGGTGTCATAATTATGAAATGCGTTTGTCACTCAGCCCATCTTTGTGCCTCTTCAGCTTGTAAAGAGCTACCCAGGAGATGTGAAGATTTAGCTCGAGAAATATACGCATTTTTCAAAAGTAGTTCCAAGAGACAATGTCAATTCGCTGAATTCCAGACTTTTTTTGCATTGAAACCGCATAAAATGCTTCATCCATCACAGACTCGTTGGCTCTCACTTGTTGCTGTTGTGGAAAGAATACTTGAACAGTGGGATGCATTGAAACTCTTCTTCACAAGCACGTGGCTCAACGAGAAGCTAATTTCAACGGAAATCATATTTAAAAACTTAAATGATCCGTTCATCAGATTATATTTCAATTTTCTCTTGTGGATTTTGCCTAAATTTACCGAGTTCAACAAATCATTTCAATCCGAAAGTGTTATGATAACTTTGTTAAATGACAAAATTCACGAAATATACCGGGACATACTACTCTGTTTTTTGAATAGGAATTACGTTATGCAAAACGAACTTCAAACAATAAACTTAGATAATAAAGAAAAGTGGTTAAAAAACGAGCAAATGTACTTGGGCATTAGAGTAATGAGTGATTTAAAACATGATGAAATTTCAAAGAACAAATCCGAACTAAATATTTTTTATAATACTTGTCGAAATTTTTTGATTACGAGTGCTAAAGAAATAAAAAAGCGTTATTGCATGAATGACCCACTTTTATCAAAACTCCATGTGCTACACCCTACAAATGCTGCATCGTCAAAATTTCGAGAATCTTTTCCTTCAATGTTTCCATTGATTGAGTTACTGCCTAGAATAGTACCGAACGAAAATGTGAATTTAATTCAAAAAATCGATGATCAATGGAGAAATCTTCCAAGCAAATTCAATGAATTAGATTTGACTATGCAAGTTGACAAATTTTGGAGTGAGTTACTTGTATGCCCAGATTTTAAGGAGCTATCACAATTGGCTTTAGACACTTTGTGTATTCCTCATTCTAATGCACAATGCGAACGAGTATTCAGTCACGTTAATCTAATGAAAACAAAAATTCGAAATAAATTAATAATAGATACAGTGAATGGAACTTTGTTGGCTGCACAACATGTTAAGGAATCAGGATCATGTATCGATTTCCAGCCATCCAGTGACATGTTGCGCAAATTAAATTTAAGTATGTATAAAAGAATAAATTCTTCGATTCTTGCATCTGATGTTGGTATTGACTCTGATAGCGACTGATATTTCAATTTATATCCATACATAGCACTGCTGTGCAATAATCAGCTATACCAAATGTAGGTATACTAATTAGTGATTTAATTATAATAGATAAATTGTATCTATCTAAAACTTTGTATTTCATTACATTATAAAGTACGATGACATTACTTATTTCAATAATTTGCTGTAGTTTTATTGAATTTTTTAAAACATACTATTTTTTTTCTAGAATTCTTGGTAAAATACGATTTTTCCTAGTGTGTTGTACGATCCTCTAGAAAATAAAGTTGGCAACACTGCTGCAGACCAGTGTAGCGGTTGTGACGTCACAGCGCACCGGTCTGTAAGTCGTCGTAAAAATGCCCAATTGTATCGTGCGTGGGTGCAATAAATATGATCGAACATTCACAAAAAATAAAGATAACATTTCTTATCACCGATAAGTAAACATTATATTACTTTAAGTCAATATAACATTTATTTTAGCATTATTGAAAAACAATTTCATGGCCGCCATCAAATCATTCGGCGTATGTATTCTGCACGACATAACTTTGTACTTTGTAGCGGCGCATATTAAGGAATGCGTAGACCTAAGCTATAGTAGAACTGATGCCGTGTAATTATTTGACATATTTACCACTTGATTTACATATTTTTAATCCGTAGCAAACTATACTACTAAAACTACCTATAATGCAAATTAAAATAATAATAATAATAAATAATAAATAACACCCAACAGTCACATACATAGTCCTGACCCCACACTAAGATCGAGTCTTGTGTCGTGGGTATCAGGAACTACGAGAGACTTTTCGGTCTAACAAACACCCAGACCCGGAAGAAATATTTGTGGGCCGCACAAACATTTCTCTCGGTGCGGGGATCGAACCCGCGGCCTCTCGTTTCACAGGCGGCGTCTAACCAACTGCGCCACGGAGGCTGTCAAAAATGTGTTCCATTTAATAAAAAGGCCTACTAAGACGTTACAAATTTTCAGATTTATTATTTTTTATTCATTTTATTTTAATTCTTTAATATGATGTTTTTTCTGTTTATTATTTGCACACTATATTTCACATATTATTTTACATAACTAATATACAACATATTTAATGTTAAAAAATATTTTTCCTGATTTATGGATTTACATAGAAATCAAATCAAATTTTTATAATTTAACGTTTAAATAACTACGACGTAACAAAGTTACGTCGACGGTCGGATCCTTTAGCACACTACTTAGTTACATGAAAATCTAACAGATGGCGCGATGTTCACAGGCGTCTTTTTGACGTACCCAACGTACTGAAGGGCCTATCCTTAGTTTTTAAATCAATGTGTAAGTATTATACCAAAAATGTAAAAAAAAAATACTAATGTTAAATAATTGTATTTCTCGTGCACGAACGCAGGGCATTCATGTAATATTTCAAACAACTTGTAAATAATTTTGGTACTCTGTATATAATACGTTCCCAATTGCACAAAACTATACCTATATTTACAATTTAAAGCCAACATTATCATCAATCACCCTACACTCTGCAAACAGTTAATTCTCAACGGAAACGCCATTGATAGCGTCTACATTCATCAGAATATTGCAATATTTCTGCTCGATGAGTGCTCGGTGACGCAGTTCGTCGATCCGTGGCGCCGTATGCATTGTCCTGATCCATTGTTCCTCACCTGTGCAGGACTCCGACGCCAACGAAGCATTACAGGGCTAGTAAGCCTCGAATACTGGGACTTAGAGCTAGATGTCTTACTCTTAAGCGTGGATAAGGAAGTGTGTGTTTTAAGTTACAAAAATCGCAGCTTTTTACTTCATAAAAAGCCAAGTTTATACACGAATAATGCAGCTGTTTCAAATATTTTTATTTTTTTTATTTTATTTATTTAGGATCGCCAACGTAACATACAATTGAGAATAATATAACGAATATAATATGAAAAGTAAAAATTGCTGTTACAATTAAAGGCAATCACGACATGACATAAAGAACAACGAAACATAAAATTTAAAGATGTTAAAAATATAATATAATAATTAAGTTCATGTTATTTGATGAATTTTCATTACTATTTCCGAACCATAACTAAACGATCTTCAAGAAAGATTTACCTCACCTCTTGCTTGTGTGGTTATCGTTTCATCAATAGTTATTTAGATGATTAGAAAGTAGTCCTTTACTCTTATTTTCAAATTTAAGGACAAAAATATCCACATGGAAAGAAACAAACAATCTTCAAAATCTGTCAACACATAGCAGTGTTTCTAAACTGCAAACCCTAATTACACGTCCACATTATAGCAACAGATTATGCTCTGTATGATACCTTACGTGATAGGCTTGTCGCGCACCCCTTACGTTCGTTTTTCTTTGTGCTCTGTGCATGGGGATGTTTCAATGGCAAACCCCATGCTTCGAGTCTGTCCGCTTTGTATTTTTACGGCAATGTTATGAGTAGTGTGATAGGTACTTCATAATACTTTGACGTGTGTTATCAATTTTTAGGGGATTAAGGGTTGTGTTAGAATTACCTTGTTCTATGTTTGTCTAATGACGGTTTGTGGAATTCATATACTTTAACAAATCTTGCAAAAGACTTAGTTGTTTCAGTTTTATTGCTGTTTTTTTTGAAGTAAGCATTAAATAACTTACACATAATTTCTAAAATGTAGGTGTGGGCTGAAATAAATTTTACAATAAATTCAGCGGCAGGTCATTCCACTTGAAGACTTACTAATAAGCAACTTGTTTTTGATGCACCAGTATACTTATAAACACCTTAAACATTGTGGTTTACTTATTTTTCATCTACTTTTTTATTCTTGCATACAAAAATAAACATTTCAAACTACAATGTCGCTCGCACTATCACTCAGTGCTGTATGAATTGCAAATGTTCCTCCAGACGATAAATAAGACGCACGTGAGGCAGATTACACCGGTTTTGTTTTGTTTCATGCCAACCTACGCAGCCAGGCGCGCGAGATTGCAGACAGACTAAAAATATTTGTTGTTTTGATGAGTTCCTGAAAGATGCTGTATTTTTGCTTAATGTTTGGTAAAATGTATTCTCATTTGGAAACAATTGCTTAGGGAAATGAAGGCTCTGTATTACCTTAACTACTTTCCCGACATAAAAGACTTTCTAAAACGCGAATGTGATAAAATAAAAAAAAGGATAAATATATCTGACATAAAACTGAAATTTCTGCGAACAGTCCATGGGGCCATTAATTCATAGTCGTCACATATTGTTAAACGTAACTTTTATCTGTCCTGCGTCCGTTTGTATGCTTTTTAATCTAGATTCCATCGTTAACTGTAAATTTTTTTGCTAACAATTACCAACTATCTTAGGACAATTTTGATTTATGTAGGAAGAAAAGTAAATTAAAATATACATAAAAAAGATTCGAAGTTGGTGGTAATGGTGTATGTCGGGAAAGAACAAAAGATTTCTTCATTATCATCACCAACATAATTTCATTTACACACAGAGTATCCACTGGCGATTTATACATAGCTGTCATAATTTTGCCAAACACAAATATGTCTATAACATCCCCATATCTAACATCCTTTTATCCATATATCCATATCCATCAAATACATATATACATATCCATCAAAGGAATAACCCAGGCAGGTAAACTAGTTCACAAACCGACACATACCCCGAGGCGGCTACGATTACCGACGTCTGCATTTTGAACAGCGCACGAGCCCCTATTATACCTCATTATGCGAATGTTTCTTGCGTTCGTAGTGAAATATCCTTCGTTAGTAACATGGATCGGATAGTGTGGGTTGTGTAGACATGCGAACTATGCAAGTCAAACATTTAAGCAGTATCTTTCGATAGATTTTGCATGGAAGCGCCAAGTGTATATATTTTATTTTTGACAGCCTCTGTGGCGCGAATTAGAAGCTGGCTATGTAACGAAAGACCTCGGTTTCGATCCCAGCACCAAGACAAATATTTGCGTTAACCACAGGGTAGAATAAAAAAATAATGAATCTAATTGATGTTTACATATCTATGGATTCAATAAATTATTATTTTGCTTTTGGTCTGGGTGTTTGTGAGACCCAAAAGTCTATCGTAGCTTCTGATACCCACGTCACAAGACTCGATCTTAGTGTGGGGTCAGGACTATGTATGTCACTTGGGTGTATTTATTTATTATTATAATTTGACCAGTAAGCTGTAGTGGATTTTGTTGAAATGTCTCAAAGTTATCATATTTTTAGTACCTTATAATTTATGGTGATACGATAAAGTGTCTAAAATACACTACAATTATTGCTGGCTATATCACAACCGAATATACAGGAAATGAGTTTTGAAAATGGGCGTGGATGGCCAAATTCGAAACTATGAGGAATAGCGAAAAATGCTCAAAGGACTTACGAGCCCGATTTTGATGGAAACTTAAACTGCATACTTAGATTTTTGATAAATCAATTTGCCTAGTTAGGAATCAAACCCAATGAATTTGAAAAAAGAAACAACATGCTATATTATTACACCATTCGATAATGTTGCTAATAGGGATCCATTTAAAGAGCAAGACGAAAATTCAAATGGATAAAATTGACAACCAAGTACAAATTTCCAAGCGATTTCACTCTTTGATTGCCGAAATGTAAAAGTACTTAGCGAATAATCGACAGAGACGCAAAACTAATGTTTTATTCACCAAATACTTATCTGTGGCTGCACAGGAAACGGAAAAGATAAAGCAGAGTACTCAGACCTATCTAAATTTGGGGTGGACTCAAGATTTATGTTTCTGTATTCATTTACATTCAATTTTATTATTATTTCTGTAATTGATGTTTATTATACAGGGTATATCAAGATTGCAACCGAAAACGAAGCAAAATGGTAGTTTTATTGACTTCAGACACAATGCAACTTTTTTTTTAAAGGAATCTTTTTTTTCGTCGTTTTATTCCTATCGTCGCATTTAGGTGGTAAATACATAGTTGTTCCCAAAATTATAATGTACACCCTTTATTTTAAAAGACGCTATGGTGCGCCAGGGTTTAAGAGCGTTTATACCCTGCACGCGCTTTTTGGCTTAAAAACAGGACTTTTCAAATGAGTTAATAGCCACCAATAAACAATTTAAAGGAAAAATAATTATTACTAATTTTAGAAAAGGTTGTCATCTAGGGATTTTGGTGGAAAACATTATAGATTGATGGATAATTTGTGAGAACTATACGGATTACTGAACACAAGTTTCGTTATTTAGGTTTTAAATGGCAATTTAGAAGCTTAAGATATCCGAAACCACTAAATATAAGATGAAAATAAAAATATCATCAGACTAATAAGACCCTTATGGAGGGATTTTGCTGAGAAAAATAATCTTTTTGTGTTTAGTTCCTGAAAAATAAAAATTTAAACAATGCGAAATTATTCAGAAACTCGTCAAGAACATATTTTTTTTCACCAACTTATCGTACATAATTTGTTATAGCAATTGCATATTACAATAGAAGAACATCTTATCAATAAATTACCATTTTTATATTTCAACAAAATTAGTTTTCATGTTTTCTACAAATATTTTAAAAACCACTATAAAACACGCTGTCCGACGTGGATCAAATCAGACCGCCGCAAGGCCTTCTCGAGGGAGGACGTATCGCTCGTCGCTCCGGCCTGGCTGCACTCGATTATGCCGTGCGTAGTAAAAATAGCCACGCGCGGAATGCGATTACCACATCTTAGTACTTTGGTAGTAAAATATTTAATTATTTTTATTACCTACAATGATTTTGTAGTGAGTATAAATTATGTTTCAGGTAATATAATGGGATGTAATTCCGAGGCTAAATTATGTTATGTATTGTAATATAAAATTAAATATATTTCGTAATTGTAAGGGGTTGTAAGGCCCCTAACACTATTTATGTGTTCGAACACGAAGTGATTAATAAAACGTCCGTAGTGTATACTGATTGAACACTGATTTGAATGCAACTTAACAATGTAATAATAATGAAAATATGATTAGTATCCAAAATTTGTATTATTCTTTGCTTGCACAGTAATATTTGTCTACTTATAATGCAAATAAAATATTTTTATGATATTATATTACAGTTACATTTCAATTGAATATTTGAAGCGCACGGATCAAAGTTGTTTGAGCCGATTGTATAGCGAGCCGACGCGGCAGCTCTACGCACACAGCTTTGGTCGCTTATGTGTGCGTGAAATTAACGAAGAAATACCTATAGTTGACTTTGCGCGCAAGGTGTATACGCTCTTAAATTATGTATTATTATCAAAAACTATGGATTTACCACCTAAATACGATGAAATTTAAAACGTTTTGGTGGTTATAAGTGTAGGTATTAGAATAAGCACTCACTTCCAGGAACTAACTATTGTATATTTTGTAAATTAACACTTAATACATTCACAGACAGAGTAAAATTATAATTATGCGACTCGGAGCGAGATGTGCTCGTGACGAGAGATGGCAGACTGTCCTCTTCATCCAAATAAACCAACCCTTTTATAGGACTACCCGAATGAGGATCGGTGGGGATAAATCTTACAGAAAATATATTTAAGCCATAAAATAGGGTCTATCCTTTCAACTAAAAATTAAGGTCGTCCCAAACATCTGGACTATTGTCCAAACCGAAAGGTTTTACCCAAACATGTGTACTATTGTCTAAAAAACATAAAGAACATCGGTCACGTCCATACATTTTGGGACCTGACAAAGAAATATATTGTACACAGCTGGGATATAGTTTATTGTGTTTTATAGTGCATGAGGAGTGATGTCCAGTTACAAAAAGATTTCTGCAAAGCCGGAGATTTTAGAATTATTCATAAAAAATAGCACATTATAATGTCATTATCATTGTCAAATATACCTAATGTAGGGTGGTCTTATGGTTATCAGGTACCTAGGAAGAAAAGTGTACTAAATCATAATGATGGGTTAGTAATTACTATGCTATATAATTTCCCTTGTCATAAACTAATTAACCGTTGAATATGGTGTACACCATACCTGTGTTACCTTAAGGTAATGAGAGAAAGTGTAGTATTTTGCTGTCATTATTTCGCAGAATTTTATCAGAATTTATTAGACTGTTTTGAGTATTTTTCGCTATTCTTCATAGTTTCGTATTTGGCCATCCACACACACTTGAAAAATCCCCCTATATATATGTATAGGAATATAATAAGCAGTGGTCACAAAAATAAGACACAGAATAAAATTAAACACAGAAAATATTTTTTAAATGTATTATTTCTCATCTTCTCTTTTTACAATAGAATCTAAGAACTCTGCAGGGGCAGCAACATCAAAGTCGTGACGTAGGCACAGCAACAGTACTGTACGACGTCCTACTACACAATTACAACAATACTTAGTTATTCCGTCTCTCCTTGATTTGGAAGTTTGGCATCATTGTTTTTCATCAAAATACACACACTTTCCTGTGGGAACTCCAGGATACTAAACCATATTGACTAAATGGTAAATAGGACACCTTGTAGATTCATGACTAAAAAAAACTTCGATTAGTTGATAGACCCACTCACTGATTACAGAAATGAGTATAATAAGATGGGTATTGCATTGAACACAATGCACAAATTGTTGAGGAGCGCACTGTTGTTCCGAGTTCATGTTGGAAATATGGTAATACTTCACACTTTAAACGAAATCACAAAGCATTATCGTCATACAATGGTCAATCTTACAAAGTGGTCAGAAATACAAGCGTATATCGGAGTCCGTGATTAAAGCCAAGTCACAAATATAAACAGAGAATTAACAGTAGTCGTAAATCGGAAATCAAAAGAAAGCAAAATGACAACGCAAAGAAAAGTCATACAAAATACCTACACTTTTTTAATTTAGTACTACCTTCAACGTTGTAGTTAAGAGCCTACCTCGAAAAATATTCGCAGCATTTTGGGGCGTAGTTAACGAAAGTTGCCGCATCACGCCGCGGCACTGCGCTACTGGCGCACATTCCCCGATTAAATATTATCTACTGGTATTATTAACATTAGTAATAACAAATTAATGTAGACCTATGTATATTTATAATCCGTATGATTCTGACAATGTGCCTATATATTGTTTATCATACTTTTGTATTGATAAAAAAATCTATTATAATCTAAGTGTTAAAACACGAACTTTAAACTATTACTTTACGAAAACCTCAAAAACATTTACAATAATATCTGTATAAATACAAGATAGGTACCAATTGTTTTGCCGGTCACTCACTCTACTAGTGTGAAGCGCTAATCGCCTAGGCGCCCTTTGATAAATGCCGCCAAAGGCATTGCGCCTAGCGATGATTTATTTGTTTCTACTTCAGTTGGTTGTTTTGGCTACGGACAGTAATATTTTAAAAAAGAAATGTGTTTTTTTTTTTGTTTTTTTTTTGTTTTTTTTTTCTTTTTTTTTTATTCTGTCCCGGCGTAGCTGCCGCATTGCACCTGATGGTGAGCGCAAATACCGCCCAGGCAGAGTGTCTACTGGCATCAGACGGCAGTCCCATGTCAATAGACACAATTATGCCGACCTGCTAAGATGCCTCTTCACACTGACCCAGGATTATAGGAAGGAGGGATGATGTGGACCGTTAAGCCATGGCAGCGCAAGCCAGCACGCGTGGTTCTGGTTAGGAATAGAGAGGAGGCTTTTAGGATAATAGTAATTAAAACACAAATACAATCGATGAAAAATTTAAATATAAAAATGGCAGCTTAGAAAATAAATTAATATATACCCTAATAAAAAACAAAATGAAAGCATATGTACATAATACGACTTAGTTATAAAAAATATATAATTATTTAATAACATTTTAAATTATATACTAATAGATAAATTAAGTTCACCTATACACAAATTGTATACAGTGTTAAAAATAAAATAATAAAACAAATAAATGAAATCCTAACCAGATGAATCATCACTCTCACAATCAGACGAGTCAGGTACCAAGTAATCATCAACGTCACATGGCGTTAGACTACTTGATGCCCGAGGTATTGGTATTGAAGGCGGGACTACCAAATTTAGCACTTCTGATGGTAAACAGTCTTTTTCTTTCTGGGTAGTTCTCTGAGTGAATTAATTACAGGATCTGATGTTATTAAAAGCATATTCAATAAATCTGTATTCGTGGCAATGCGCGACTGTTTCCTAGTATGATGTTCCCGAAATCTACGACAGTCTTTATTTCGAGCCTCTTGAGCTTCTTCGGATAGTTGCCCAATAGGCACAATACAAGATTAACAACCTCTGTACTATGCACAAGAATTTTATGCACAGTGACAGGCATATAGTACCACGAATACAAACTTAGATAGAGGGCCCTAGTCTCTGAACAAAAATTTTCAAGTTTATTTATATTTATTTCGTAACCCGAAGATAAAGTACGTAACAAAATATCGAATTTTTTAATTAAATCAATATCTAATCCTGTAATAGCTGCACTCAAATCTGGATTGGAAAAGAATCGGCGCGCTGTGTTTCCATCATTTGTATTCCCATAACCCTGTTTCGGTTTATCTACTATAAGCCCCATTTCCTCTTTAAATCTTTTTCTAATATCATCTGAACGTACTTTAACTTCATTTTATCAATATCACCTCGAACCTGCCACTTTTTATATTTAAACGGTAACTAATATGCAACAGACATTCAAAACAACGAATCCAGGCATGTAAAGTAGACAAACCAAAACTGTAATGTTCCTCTCTGCTGACTAAGCCTTCTAATTCACTGTTCATCATTTTGGGAGTAGCACCACATATGTAGCATTTTTGTGTCGATTTTGTTTCAGTTAAAGCGTTGCAGACTTTTCCGTCAGTCATAGTTAGTAAAAGGTTGTGTTGAACAAAAATTTGAGAATCTCCAATGTTACATAAAGTTGGAATAAGATGAGATATTTCTTCCAAAACTTTGTTGGTTTCTGTTGCAGTAAGTTCGTTAGTCTCCTTCATAAACATAAATTTAATTGGTCGACAGTAAGTGTCGATGAAGGCCTTGGATTTTGCCAAATAATGTTATGACTATCATCCGTTAACTTCAAAGGAACAAACGAAAATACAAACAGAAACTCATCAGTAGCATCTACATCCTGAAATTTTTGTTTATATGTGCTGTGGCCAGAACTCCCGTCACACCCCCATTTGCTAATTAGCTTGAATGATGAATTAGAATGCATATTTTTTATAACGTCACTTTGCGCCGCTACTAAGCGTTCGGCAGTTTTATTTAAAATCGCTTGAAGCTTCATATCGACGCGAGTTTCCGTCACAGAAATATACTCTCCAGAAGGGTAACAAGACTGTTTGACTTACATAAACTATGATATGATGGAAACACTTGATGTCCCGCCTTCAATGACCAGTTTCGCGTTTGTTTGTAAGAATAACTCGTACATTTCGAATCTACATAGTAGGCTAATGCTTCGTCACTATTCAATTGTCTACCACCACACGTTTTTTTGACTTGCATCAGTTTTATCAGATGAGTGGCTACTTCTTTTGATCCCAGAAGCAACTTTTCTCTGACCCGCCTTACGGCTTGCAACTTCCGCAGCTAAGGTCAATTCGCCGGCACTGCGAGTTTGCACCAATTCTTCAACTCTGCGCTTTTTTGTTTTATAAGACGAGTCGTCGAATTCTTTTCTGGGTCGACCTTGAAGCCTACTCTCTTCTGGTGACCTGGATGAGCAAGGTCGACGCACAGAAATGGTAAAACTTATGTTGTCTCCTTCTAACCAATCTTTATTATTAAATAAAAACCGATCCAATGACTTATATGATGCCGCCCATTTTTCGGTTAATTTTGACGATATACTAGATATTTTTTGTTTAATAGCCCTTAACGAATCACTGGTTATATCACTAACACCAAATTTAAGACTTATATGTTCCAATAAACGAACATTTCGTTCTTCTTTGGCATGTTTTCGCCATTCTTCAAAAATTTCAATTTTCGAAATGGAGAAGACACATTCTGAAAAATGAAATAAAGTCGTTTAGTGCGGGAATGCGGTGGAAAATTATATCTAGTTTGAAAGGTGAGTATCACTACTATATACTGTAAAAAAATTAGACTGGATACATTTGGATACAAAAAGATAAATACGATTAAAATTTCGGAACTTGAAAAAAATTTAGTTTTTTTAATAATATATTCCAAGTCGTAATGGGCTAAAGTTTCTCATAATAGAATCTTATGGGTGGTAAAATATAAAAGCACTGACCCTCGACAGTAGTATCCATCACAAAAATCACAGTTATATATCACACAAATTGAATGAGATGTTATCTAAAGTACTGCAAAAATGCAACTACTCTAATTATCTTAATGCAAATATTACAATACTTACCTTCATTACTTAATAACTCGTCCCTGTGAAATGTTTTTCACCCTTTCTACTTGTTTTTATGACATTGGGGGTGTTGTTTACGATAAGTGACCACTAATTAGTTGATTCTTGGAAGTGACTTTTGTCCAGCTAGCATGTTCTAGGCGAATCACAGTGCGGCGCGGCGCTCACGCTCTTATTATTACTGCTATGCGCTTGGCGCGAGAATGACGGCGATCACACCCGCCCGTTCCAGTTTGAACCTTCTTTACAACCAAATAGGGATAATTTTTGTTTAACAATGTTTCTTTTATTTACGCTAGACAAATTTTTCGGCGCAATTATTTGATATCAATTACAATTATTTTGCTTTTGTTATATGAAAACCATTGTAAATATTAATTTTATAGTAATACTAGCGATCGGGCCCGGGTCCGCCCGGGTGCATACACGTTTAAAAATGGCGGTCAAAATGTTTAATTCTGACTATCAGTTTAGAATATCGACCAATCGGACCAAGAAAAACGAACAAAATATCCTCGTATTTGCTAGAAATATCACTACTGCTTTCCTCCTATAGGTCATAGCGTGATGATATATAGCCTATAGCCTTCCTCGATAAATGAACTACCCAAAACTGAAAGAATCATTCAAATCGGACCAGTAGTTCCCGAGAGTAGCGCGTTCAAACATACAAACAAACAAACAAACTCTGCAGCTTTATAATATTAGTATAGATATAGACTTTCAGTGACATATAAAATAGATTCGTATAAAAAATATTCTAAATCTGGGGGCACGGCAATGCCCCCACCAAGTCGAGCTAAAAGTGGCACTGTCGTACCATCCTTTTCTAGAAGCAATTCAGATCATTTTAAACCCCCCATAACTTCGTTGTGGTTAAACGAAGCAAGAAACCTGAATTTTCAGTTACTAAGCAGGCATTGTGTAAACACGGTATGTTTAAATTTCATTCAATTTGAACCACTAGTTTAAGAATTGTAACTAGTCAAACTTTCTTAATTTTGTCACTCACTAACTGACTGACCGATCATCAAAAGTCTAAGGCACTTCTAGCAGACATAGAACCTTTAAATTTAGAATGTAACTAGCTGTGCCCGCGACTTCGTCCGCGTGGAATTTAACAAAAACTTTATTTTTCTAAAATAAAAGAACTTTTTTAAAATAAATGTAGCCTAAGTTACTCCTTATTATATCAGCTACCTGACAAAAAAAGTCCCGCCAAATCGGTCCAGCCATTTCAGAGATTAGCCGGAACAAACAGACAGAAAATAACTTTTCTAAAATAAATGTAGCCTAAGTTACTCCTTCTTATATCAACTACCTGAAAAAAAAAAGTCCCGTCAAAATCGGTCCAGCCATTTCAGAGATTAGCCGGAACAAACAGACAGACAGACAAAAAATTTTAAATATCATTTTCGGCACAGGTATCGTGTATATAACGATATGTAGTAGGACATTTTTTTATATTTTCACTCTTAAAACAGACACTTCAATTTTATTTATATGTATAGATTAGTGTTTAGTGTCTTAAGTAGGGAAAAATTTAAACATTTCGTAATTTCTGCCTAGTGTTCTAGATACACCAACTGCGTGAATAACTTTGTAATCCCATATAAATGTATAGGATTACAAAGTTACATTTGCAGTTAATGAATAATTGTTCCCGTATATAATGGAATAATAGTTCTAGATAGGTATCACTACATAGTATAAAACAAAGTCGCTTTCTCTGTCTCCTTGTGTGCTTAAATCTTTAAAACAACGCAACGGATTTTGATGCCGTTTTTTTAGTAGATAGAGTGATTCAATAGAAAGGTTTACGTGTATAATAACATCCATTAAATAGTGGAGAAATACTGTTATATTTGAGGTTTCTAATGTGATGTCGTTAATTATCAATTTTTTCCGCTTACATTGCAAACGCAGGCTGAACCCTACGAGATTTATCAAAATAATGTAGTAATTATTTGTACACATTGAAAAGGTCTACAGAAAACTCCGCGATGGTATATGTCCATCTCTTATGGATATCCCACAATAACAGTTTTTTGTCATTTACTTTTTACGAAAAATACAGCATTAATCCTTCTCCAATTAAAAAGCTTAAATACATTGTTGGTTTAATATAGATCTATATGGTCCTTTACAGCACGAGATTTAAATGAATATTTTCGAAGATATTACAGATTTAAAATTGCGGGACGTAGCGCTTGCGGCGGTACCGGCCGGCCAGGGCGGCAGTAGCGTGCCTGAGGTTTATATGTATAATAATAATACGTACATATTTTTGTACAGAAATCTATTTGTACCCGGGCGAAGCTGGGCCGGGTCGCTAGTCTATAAAGGGTATATCAAGACTGCTACCGAAAACTAAGCCGGGTGGTAGTTTAAGCGATTTCAGACACAATGCAACAAAAAAGTTGCAAAAAAAAGCGTCAATTTTTTTTTTCCTATGACCATATTTGTGGTATATATACTTATATAAATGTATATAAGTATGTATATGTAAAATACTTATGTATGTGTATATAATATGTATGTATATGTGGTATGTATATATATAATGTATTTATATGTTTTTTATGATTTTATTTGTCTCCATGCTTTCGTTATCTTTATTTTACACTGCCCTATCTTTTTTCCTGCTCATATATCCATCCCATGGTTGTCTGGTAGAAATTGCCTTAGAGCGATAAGACCACCATTTGTACTTTGTTGTTTTGTATTATCTCTAAACTGTTATTCCTTTTTATTGTGTACAATAAAGAATTAAATAAATAAATAAATAAATATTTGGGTGGTAAATGCATTTTTTCCTAAAATAATAGTGTATACCCTTTTATTTATAAGTAATCTAAGGTATAAAAGCGTTTATATTTTAGCAAAAGCTATGGATTTACCACCCAAAAATGACGATATTTAAAAAATCATAAAACATAATTGTCGCATTTCTTTGCGAAATTTTTAGTTGCATTGTGTTTGTACTCACTAAAACTACCACCCGACTTTGTTTTCGGTAGCAGTCTTGAGATACCTAATATAAAAGGCATAACAGGAGAGGGTATTGAGAGGGAAAGAGTGTATTCAGCCCATGAAACTGTACAAAATTCCTCTAGAAAGACATAACGAAGAAAAACTTGCAAATAAATAGACTAAATAGTTCCAAAATATCAATTACCATGAAAGAAAGAATATTAATAATCAAATCCGTGATATTTGTGATAAATTGACACCTACAAAAATAAGAAAAAACCATAAGACAGAGCCTTTATGAAAAATTGTTGGTGATATTCTAAAAGTAAAAAGTACCGAAAAGAAAACAAAGTAGGACTCTAAAAAAAGACGTGAGATCCCATCAAAAACATCCTGTAAAAAAATTCAGCCATCCAGCAGCATTATGTATGAATTGTACGATACATTATGGTTTCATGCGATGGCCAAGGCGATCCATTTATTTATAACGTAAAGAATTTTTAATATGTATATGATAATAGCTTACGTAATAACTTTATACAGAAGGTCCCTTACGCAAGGACTAAATAAATTAATCGACTTGGTATCGGTATATGCATGTAGCATCTCACAATTTTTTTAGGTAGAAACCCTGAGCTGCGAGACTTGGAATTTTTTTACAGGATGTTTTTGATGGGATTGTGTCTTCATCTGTCTATTGATAGAGGTGCTCCCGAAAGGTACTATTTTTCTAATGGTATTATACTGGATGGTTTTGAAAATATCACAATATTATGATGGCCAGTTCATGACCACACACAAAACAGTTCAAAATGGCGGCCTCAACTATCAATTCTGACTTACTCATTCAAATGAAGGAACCATTAGATATCGATTTAGATATCAATCGAATCAAAAGCAAAAAAGTTCAAAATGGCGACCATAATTTTCAATTCTGACTTTGAATTTAGTGAAACGGAATAATATGGTAAAAAGGTTTTTCTATTTAATTCACTATTAATATATTTATTGGGCAAAACCCGATTAAAAGTTATAAGTAAATTCAATTGATAATAAAAGTTGGTGCGACCTTGGTGGGAATATCGCGTAGCCTTCATATTATAGGAGCTAGCAACAAGAAATATTGTAATATCAGATGAAAATATTTTTGATGAAAAATAATGATAATATATACTGAAAGAACAATACAACGAGAAATGAATTTATTTTAACCGAATTAATTCGATGACAATGATCGCAATGTCCATATCATAGAGATTACGTTGGATCCCTTATTTTCATATTTCTCGTATGTCGTGGATCTACATACATACATACATAAACTCACGCCTTTTTCCCAGAAGGGTAGGCAGAGGTGCCAAGACCCACATTTCGCCATGTATGTTCCGTCCCACGATGTGATAGGTGGCGAGCCTATCGCCATATCGGGCACAAATTCCTGACTCTGGGCTGATAATGAATAGAAAAATCCAATATCACTTTGCCCTACCCGAGATTCGAACCCGAGGCCTCACCTTTGTAACCGTACCTTAGTACAACTACGCCACTGAGGCAGTCTACAAGTCGTGGATCTACAAGCTCAGGTAATAGTTGAAAGTTGAAATTAATCGGCCAATTGTCAATTCAAGTGCGTGGTGGCCTAACTACTCTCAATTGTACTCTCGATTGTAGAGGAGGCCCGTGCCCTGCAGTGGGACATATATGGGCTGACACAGAATTACCAATTCTGACCTTGAATTTAGTTTATGGAAATGAAGAGTCTCTCAGATATCGAATTAGAAACCAATCAGAACAATAACAAAAAAATCAATAAAAATGCTGACCACATTTTTTTTCTGAGAATATTTTCATGTTTTCATGAACGAAGGTTCTTTCAAATATCGATTTGGAATCATTCGGATAAATAACAAAAAAACAAAAATTAAAATGACCCGGACTCGAACCCGAGACTTCAGCGTCGTAATCATATTATGAGGCAAAAATGTATAAAATTTCACGGGAATAATAACAAAAAAATCAATGAAAATGCGGATCACATATTCTTTTTTCTGAGAATATTTACATTTTTTCGGAACGATGGTTCTTTCAAATATCGATTAGGAACATTTCGGATAAATAACAAAAAACAGAAATTAAAATGACCGGGACTTGAACCCGAGACTTCAGCGTCGTAATCATATTATGAGGCAAAATGAATAAAATTTCACGCGAACAATAACAAAAAAATCAATCAAAATGCGGACCACATGTTTTTTTTTCTGAGAATATTTTAATTTTTTCGGAACGATGGTTCTTTCAAATATCGATTTAGAACCATTCGGATAAATAAAAAAAAAAAACAAAAAGTAAAATGACCCGGTTTCGAACCCGAGACTTCAGCGTCGTAATTATATTACGAGGCAAAAATGTATAAAATGTTACGCTCCCTTCGACTAATTTCGTTGAGCGCTTATACGTAAGTCAATGACCTTTCTCTTTTATTTTGGTAACTTAGCTAGTTAAAAATGAACTTTAAAATTAATATATATTGATCTTTATTTTTTAAATATATGTAAAAAAATTAAAATGTACAAACAAAAAAGAGTACCAGCTAAAATAATAAGAATTACGTAAATTTGAAATTACGTAAAAAAATAATCGGCGGGCTAGAATTTCGAAACGTCGAGCACAGATCCGTCGTCCACCAAGGCCCGCGGCCATCTGACGGGAACGCCCCCAATGAGATAGCTTATATGGCCGTAACGTACAAGAATGGGATAGGATGGCCCATGCGCTTCTCAAAATAAAACAACATAAGCGCCAAACCATATTTTATTTTATTGTCATCGTACTATTTACTTTTTTCTTGTTTTTTTCTCGCGAAAAAATAATATTTAAAAATATGTTTATGTCAAATTAATCTTGAGTTTCTACACGGGGTAAGTTAGGAGTTCTGAGTTCTTAAAAAACTTAACAGCTGCTACTTTGGACTGTATTTTTGTTAAGGCAAAGTGGCGTAACCATGTATTTTGATTCATAAAATTGTTAATTATATCATCAATTAAAACATATCTGAAAATGGACTACCTAATCATAGTAATTTATGATATGTAGGCTTTTAAAAAAGCCAAATTTTTCGAGGTATCCCCTTAAAACCTTATTTTAAAACAAAGTATGACTGATGGAACGCACTCATATGCGTTCAATATTATTAAAAACACTTTAAGTTTTTCTTTTTTATCCGGGTTTTTTAAAATAAATTGAAATATGCATTTTGACTCTAATAAATTATGAAAATTTTTGATGTACCATTCATAACTGGTCCCGTTCATGGTCCATTTTCGCCGATGTTCTTTGTTGCAAAGGATTGCCGCCACTAAAGAACTTAACTATAATAATACAGTTTTATTGCCCCGGCATGAACGGGCCATTACAATTAGGAAACAATAATTTAGAACAGCATCTTTTTAACTAATATTATACAATAGGGTACACAAACATTCTTATTTTAATAAAACGACTCGCAGATGTTTTATGGTTAAACATCTGCAGTCATATTTAAAAATGAAATGCGTGTTTAAGTAATGTTCAAATTACAAATAATAAGCGTGTTATTTTAAAAGCTAAATATAAGTTGGCGTATTGCAACCGCTTTAAAAGCTAAATCTAAGTTAGCGTATTGCAACCGCCACAACGTAATAAAATATACGCGTTTTTTTGCAAAATCTTCAGTTGCATTCTGTTTGTAGTCACTAAAACTTTGACTCGGCTTAGTTTTCGGTCGCAGTCCATGCCCTTGTGGCGGTTGCAATACGCCAACTTAGATATAGCTTATAAAATAACACGCTTATTATTTGTAATTTGAACATTATTTAAACACGCATTTCATTTTAAGATATGACTGCAGATGTTTAACCATAAAACATCTGCGAGTCGTTTTACTAAAATAAGAATTTTTGTGTACCCTATTGTATAATATTAGTTAAAAAGATTCTGTTCTAAATTATTGTTTCCTAATTGTAATGGCCCGTTCATGCCGGGGCAATAAAACTGTATTATTATAGTTAAGTTCTTTAGTGGCGGTAATTCTTTGCAACAAATTTATGTTTTTTAGACAATAGTACACATGTTTGGGTAAACCTTTCTGTTTGGACAATAGCCCAGATGTTTGGGCCGACCTTAATTTTTAGTTGAAAGGATAGACCCTATTTTATGGCTTAAATATATTTTCTGTAAGATTTATCCCCACCGATCCTCATTCGGGTAGTCCTATAAAAGGGTTGGTTTATTTGGATGAAGAGGACAGTCTGCCATCTCTCGTCACGAGCACATCTCGCTCCGAGTCGCATAATTATAATTTTACTCTGTCTGTGAATGTATTAAGTGTTAATTTACAAAATATACAATAGTTAGTTCCTGGAAGTGAGTGCTTATTCTAATACCTACACTTATAACCACCAAAACGTTTTAAATTTCATCGTATTTAGGTGGTAAATCCATAGTTTTTGATAATAATACATAATTTAAGAGCGTATACACCTTGCGCGCAAAGTCAACTATAGGTATTTCTTCGTTAATTTCACGCACACATAAGCGACCAAAGCTGTGTGCGTAGAGCTGCCGCGTCGGCTCGCTATACAATCGGCTCAAACAACTTTGATCCGTGCGCTTCAAATATTCAATTGAAATGTAACTGTAATATAATATCATAAAAATATTTTATTTGCATTATAAGTAGACAAATATTACTGTGCAAGCAAAGAATAATACAAATTTTGGATACTAATCATATTTTCATTATTATTACATTGTTAAGTTGCATTCAAATCAGTGTTCAATCAGTATACACTACGGACGTTTTATTAATCACTTCGTGTTCGAACACATAAATTGTGTTAGGGGCCTTACAACCCCTTACAATTACGAAATATATTTAATTTTATATTACAATACATAACATAATTTAGCCTCGGAATTACATCCCATTATATTACCTGAAACATAATTTATACTCACTACAAAATCATTGTAGGTAATAAAAATAATTAAATATTTTACTACCAAAGTACTAAGATGTGGTAATCGCATTCCGCGCGTGGCTATTTTTACTACGCGCGGCATAATCGAGTGCAGCCAGGCCGGAGCGACGAGCGATACGTCCTCCCTCTAGAAGGCCTTGCGGGGATAAATCTTCCAGATTTATCCCCACCGATCCTCATTCGGGTAGTCCTATAAAAGAGTCGGTTTATTTGGATGAAGGAAGATAGTCTGCCATCTCTCGTCACGAGCACATCTCGCTCCGAGTCGCATAATTATAATTTTACTCTGTCTGTGAATGTATTAAGTGTTAATTTACAAAATATACAATAGTTAGTTCCTGGAAGTGAGTGCTTATTCTAATACCTACACTTATAACCACCAAAGTGGTGACCCCGAAGCAAAAAGAGTGATTTGAGTGTAGTGTGTTAAAGTTTAATAGTAGTACGCGAGTTTTCCGTGGAAGAGACATTGTTTTTGAATAACACATCAGAAAAAGTGAGCAGTATAATGAACACCGGAAGCGTTAGCGAACAATCTGCTCCGGAGGTTGCGTCGTGTTCTACATTTATACCAGAGTGCAAATCGAATGACTTAGAAGTTTGGTTCGCCATAGCAGAAGCTGCGTTTGCTGCCGCCCGCATCAACTCGGAGAAATCAAAATACGCAATGATAATACAGAAGATACCAACTAACATCATAGACACAATGCGTGATGTCATTTTAAGCCCGCCCGAAGACGCTCCGTATACAACGTTCAAGACGATTTTGACAAAGCGTTGTGGTACATCGGAGAGTCAGCGAACACGTCAGCTGCTGGAACGCGAGGACCTGGGAGATGATAAGCCGTCACAGTTTCTTCGACGTCTACGAAACCTAGCTGGTGAGAATATGTCGGAATCTACTGTCCGTACACTTTGGCAAGGACGATTGCCAACGGTCTTACAGCCCATCCTAGCAACTGTTAAGGACCAACCGTTGGAGAAAGCTGCGGAAGTTGCAGATGCAGCATTAGAATACTTGCCAATGCGTCCAGCTATTGCAGAGGCCGGAATTCGTCCTACTTCCACCAAACAAGAGGAATCGGTATCGGAAGACATGAAAAAGATGTACGTCAGTTTAAAGGACGAGATTGCTTTGCTACGTCGAGAAATCAACGATCCCACTTCACGTGCGCGAGTGCGAGATAGAAACAGATCACGATCTCGCTCACGTCCCAGAAGCCGCGGTCCACGGCCGCGTGATTTATGTTGGTATCACTGGCGGTTTGATACGAAGGCAACAAAATGTGTTCCACCATGCAGCAAGGCTACGGGAAACGCTCCGGGCAGTCGTTAATGACGGCAAACGACCCCTGCCCTAAGAAATCACGCCGTTTATTCGTCTGTGATCGAGCCAGCAAAATCCAATTCCTCGTGGACACCGGAGCTGACATCTGCGTGTTTCCTCGTCATCGTATCCAAGGCCCGCATAAAAAGTCCAACTACGAGCTTTCTGCGGCCAACGGGACAGTGATCGCTACATATGGAATTGCTAATTTAACGTTGGACCTTGGCCTAAGACGAGATTTTTCTTGGAGGTTCATAATAGCCGATGTCTCCAAGCCAATCTTAGGTGCTGATTTTTTGGCATATTATGGACTCCTACCAGATCTGCAACGTAGACGTTTGATAGACTCCTCCACCCTGCTTACCTACAAAGCGGAGATAACAGAGTGTCAGGAACCAAGCATCAAAGTCATTAATGGCTCATCACCATACCATGAGCTTCTGCAGGAGTTCCCAGATATTATTCGTCCAGATGGCGCACCTAAAACAGTAAGCTACAGCACAAAACACCACATCATTACGACTCCGAGCCCACCAGTTGCGCACAAACCCCGTCGTCTTGCTCCAGACAAGTTGGCTGCCGCTAAAAGAGAATTCGAGGCAATGTTGCGACTAGGATTGTGTCGGCCATCAAAAAGTCCATGGGCTTCTCCACTACACATGGTTCCCAAGAAAGGAGATGAGTGGAGACCATGTGGAGACTATCGGGCACTCAATAGTCGGACAGAACCCGATAAACACCCAGTACGACACATCCAGGACTTTGCACAAGGACTCCACGGGAAGAACATTTTCTCCACTCTTGACTTAGTAAGAGCATTCCATCAAATACCAGTCGCAGAGGAAGACATACCTAAGACAGCCATCATTACTCCATTCGGACTCTTCGAGTTTATGTACATGACTTTTGGATTACGTAACGCAGCCCAAACCTTCCAGCGCTTCATGGACGAAGTGCTACTGGGATTGGACTTTTGTTACGTGTACATTGATGATATTTTAATTGCATCATCATCACATGAAGAGCACCTCAAGCATTTGAAAATTGTTTTTAATCGTCTTAAGAAATATGGCGTCGTCATCAACCCCAGCAAGTGCATCTTTGGTCAGAAAGAAGTTCGTTTCCTGGGATATATGGTAACTGCAACTAGTACTCAACCATTTCCAGACAGAGTTGTCGATATACAACGGTTTAAATTACCAGACACAGTCAAAAAGCTACGTGGATTTCTCGGTATGATAAATTTTTACCGTAGGTTCATACCAGGTGCAGCCGCAACTCAAGCACCGCTTAACGACCTACTCCAGGGGAACCTTAAAGGAAATGCTCCTGTGTCCTGGACACCAGCTACTACAAAGGCTTTCGACGCGTGCAAGGAGAGTCTCGCGGAGGCTACCTTGCTTGCTCATCCTCAGCCCGACGCACAGTTAGCATTAATGTGTGATGCATCGGACTACGCCGTCGGCGCAGCGCTGCAGCAGTTTGTGGATAATCATTGGCAACCGCTGGGCTTCTTCTCGAAGAAATTGAGCCCCACCGAACAGAAATATGCAGCTTATGACCGCGAACTCCTAGCTATATATCTTGCTGTTAAACACTTCAGACACATGATAGAAGCGAAAAAGTTCACTATTTATACTGATCATAAGCCCATTACCTTCGCATTTCGGAAGAAATCAGACCAATGCTCACCACGCCAATTTCGACACTTAGATTTCACCAGCCAGTTTTCAACGGATATTCGTCACATTGCTGGAAAAGATAACCCTGTCGCTGATGCATTGTCTCGCGTAAAAGAGCTCGAAACAACTCTAGACTTTCAGGCAGTCGCTGAGTCGCAAGCGCACGACGAAGAACTTCAAAAAGTGATAAAAGAAAAAAACGTCATTGCAATTGAAACGTATACTGATTCCAGGCACGGACATCCCCATAACCTGTGACGTATCAACACAAGCTGTTCGACCATTCATCACCACGCCGTTTAGGAGAATTGCATTCAACACCGTCCATCGACTTTCGCATCCCGGAATCAATGCTACGGTCAAACTTATGACCCAGCGTTATATTTGGCCGTCAATAAACTCCGATTGCAGAAAATGGGCTCGCAGCTGCATCGATTGTCAACGTGCGAAGATCTCCAGACATGTTTCTGCCCCTATTGGATCATTTGCTCCACCGACATCCAGATTTGAGCATATCCATATGGACATAATCGTAATGTGTATATCTGAAGGTACTGTAGGTACTGAAGGTACAGGTACTGTCTCACAATGATAGATCGTTTTACTCGTTGGCCAGAAGCAATACCACTCCAAGACCAGGAAGCAACAACGGTGGCTAAAGCGTTCTACAACCATTGGATCTCACGCTTTGGCACACCATTAAGGATCACATCCGACCGTGGTAGACAGTTTGAGTCGCACCTATTCAAGCACCTCAATCAACTGGCAGGCACGACGCATTTCAAGACTACGGCTTATCATCCGGCGTCCAACGGTATGGTGGAACGTTTTCATCGTCAGCTGAAGGCGGCTATAAAATGTCATCAGGATACACGGTGGACTGAAATTCTCCCTACCGTGCTGCTGGGTATCCGAGCTGCTTGGAAGGAAGATTTAGAGACTACGGTCGCCGAGATGGTATATGGTCAGCCACTGCGGATTCCAGGAGAGTTTTTGGTGCAACAGACGACAATCACCGACAGTAACAGTGCAACGGACTTTGTGAAACAGCTACGGAAACACTTTCAAGAGCTGCGACCGACTTCAGTATCTCGGCATGGCGAAAAAAGAACTTTCATTTTTAAAGACATCAGCACCACTGACCAAGTCTACGTGCGCCGCGAGGGTCCAAAAGCGCCCCTGCAGAGTCCTTACGAGGGCCCTTTCAAGATTGTCATGCGAGGGGAGAAGACGTTTGTTGTTAACGTCCGCGGTCGTGACGTTACAATTTCCATTGACCGTCTTAAACCAGCCTATGTGTTAGCTGACCCTGAAAACACTTCAGCTGACGACGAACATCAAGCACCAAGGCAACGGACAACTCAAGACACTGAAGATGTACATCACGAAACAGATGCACACCAGCGAACAAGGTCCGGAAGGCGCGTCCGCTTCCCGGACTATTTCCAAAGTGGATTTTCGTGAACTATCATTCACTGGTAGGGGGGTGCTGTGGCGGTTGCAATACGCCAACTTAGATATAGCTTTTAAAGCGGTTGCAATACGCCAACTTAGATTTAGCTTATAAAATAACACGCTTATTATTTGTAATTTGAACATTATTTAAACACGCATTTCATTTTAAGATATGTCTGCAGATGTTTAACCATAAAACATCTGCGAGTCGTTTTACTAAAATAAGAATTTTTGTGTACCCTATTGTATAATATTAGTTAAAAAGATGCTGTTCTAAATTATTGTTTCCTAATTGTAATGGCCCGTTCATGCCGGGGCAATAAAACTGTATTATTATAGTTAAGTTCTTTAGTGGCGGTAATCCTTTGCAACAAATTTATGTTTTTTAGACAATAGTACACAGGTTTGGGTAAACCTTTCTGTTTGGACAATAGCCCAGATGTTTGGGCCGACCTTAATTTTTAGTTGAAAGGATAGACCCTATTTTATGGCTTAAATATATTTTCTGGAAGATTTATCTCCACCGATCCTCATTCGGGTAGTCCTATAAAAGAGTCGGTTTATTTGGATGAAGGAAGATAGTCTGCCATCTCTCGTCACGAGCACATCTCGCTCCGAGTCGCATAATTATAATTTTACTCTGTCTGTGAATGTATTAAGTGTTAATTTACAAAATATACAATAGTTAGTTCCTGGAAGTGAGTGCTTATTCTAATACCTACACTTATAACCACCAAACCCTGTATGATCTAGCTTACTTTTGTGATATAATTTCGCTGGATTAAAGAAGATACGAATGAAACAGCTCCATGTCATGGAAATAATGTACAACCGTTATCCCGGATGTCCCTGTGGACGGCAGCAATTATTATGTTTTGTCAGTAACAATATACAAGTATAGTTTATAAAATGTGCCAGTGTGGATGTTTGAGCACTAATCAGATCCAACAATCGTGCTTATATGGGTTGTTATCTTCCTTACAATTATCAACTCTATAATTGTTGGGTAAATTATTAAATATAGTAATTCGTTTAATATTAGTTAGAGGTTGTTTTATGGCGAGGCGAACTTGCCATTCGCCTGATGGCAAGGGATACGACCGCTCATGGACAGTAGTAAAACCAAACATAATGAAAGCAGCGCTTAGCATTCCACTGCGCTCGCCATCCTGAGACATAAGATGTTGAGTCTCAATATGTCCAGTGGTTACCCTGGCTAGAACATCCTTCAAACCGAAACACTGCAGTGCATTTAGTGCTGTTTGGCGCTAGAAATAGACATTGCGGTGGTACCTACCCAGCGGCCTCTCAAATATAGGAGACCTACCATCAATAAAACTTGAATTTTAGACCTTATATCCTACTACTACTATACTTACTAGAGCCGTAATATAGCACTACGTTGATGTATATTTTGGTCGCTGATCTCTGTTATAATTAGTTTATTCTATTGTGATCGAATTACCGTGAAGCAGATTCGACCCGGCGCATAGTTCACTGAACCAAAGGTGATATAAACGTGCTTATCTGATGGTAAAAATCAATGGACCCGCTTCATGCTTCGACGAGCGTGGTGGAAATACATGCTGCATTGACAAGCGATTTCTAAGGAAGAAAACTTCCTCTTCTTTGCTTTCCTTGTTTATAACGTAAATAATAATATTGGTATGTGCTAATAAGTAGATATCCACTTTTAAATGTAAGCCTTCTTAAAGGTTCGCAGATTTTTTTTGCAAATTGCGTCCTTTCGATTTGAAATTCGAATCGAGCTTTCTTAGATCATTCATCTGCTTAACATCCAAAGGCCCAAAAAAGAAACGCACAGAAATATAAACCTAGAACAGACAACTGTAAACAACTTACAGATTTTTTAGACAGAATCTATGAGGCACTACGCAATTCAGTTCTGACACTTGTAAGAATTGATTTGTATGAATTTCTATGATATGTATAGTTTGCCCACCCACACTATGTGGGCTATGTGGCCCAACCACTCTCAATTGTACTCTTGATTGTAGAGGAGGCCCGTGCCTTGCAGTGGGACGTATATGGGCTGATAGAGTTAGATATTTTTTATTTCATTGGTCCAGCAAATCGGCAATCAGCTAGCCTGGTGGTAAGGGATTACCCATGGATATCTATGTATGACACATGGATCATACGTTGCTAGTCTCTTGACATTTGAAAAGAAAATATGAGAATATGTGCTGACTCTACCACTCTACATTAGAACTAATACTAAAAAAAGTAAACTTTATACTGCCCTCTCTTTATTTTCCTTCTCTTATGTCCATCTCATGGTTATCGGTAAGAGATTGCCTTGAGCGATACGACTGCCATTTGTACTCTTAAAATATTACTTTAGTTTAAGATTTATTTGGCATTAAAAAGAATTAATAAAGTATAAGCACTCATTCCATTCACAGTGTAATACCATAACTAACCCATACAGCAGACACAAGACGCCACAATGGCTAAACAGTAAGCAATTTTATGTGCGGTCAGCCGAGTATGGCAAACGTCCAACCATTCGGTAGCTGTCTGTTCTTATCAAGTGTTAGATACGGATAAACCCGGATGAGACGGGCGTCTTAACCGCATTATGTGGGCTTGGCCTAACCCCTGTAACATGCTATTAGGGTAAAAGGAATGTCGAAGATGTTGTGGTGATTGATTACGGGATGCTTCAGGAAATTGAATAAATGTAATTGGTTCCTAGGAAGATTTTGTCTTTGTAAATCTAAAGATTAGATTTTTTGTTTGCATTGAATAGGCTCTATAACTAGTGGACAGATTTGAAAAATTATCGGAACATTAGAATCCTACATTATTCCACGTGAACAAAGCGATAGAAAATTTTCAAAAAATTGTATTTTCCCCTGGGCCGCTATATTAAATATTTTACATTAAAAAAAAGATAGGGATTAATCATTAGAATAGCAACAAACCTAATGCTGT
Organism: Hyles vespertilio; assembly: GCA_009982885.2. Lineage (NCBI taxonomy): Eukaryota > Metazoa > Arthropoda > Insecta > Lepidoptera > Sphingidae > Hyles > Hyles vespertilio. Next base: position 1,263,755 of record CM042819.1, read on the forward strand.
ATTTAGTTTTAACACTTTTCAATAATATTTTTATTTAGCTCAATGTCCGTTTAATTGGAATCACCTACATTAATTGCTTTTGTGTAAGTTTTCCAGTACCTAATTGTTTGTCTCGAAGTTAACTTTCATCATTTAACAGTTAATTCATTATAGAAATATTAGATACTATTTTTATGTATAAAAATATAGATGCGTTGTTTCATAAAGACTGGTAGACAACTGAGTCCAGATATCCGAGATAAAGTAAAAGACGAAAATGCTATCTTAAAAATCATAAATTTATAAATTCAACTAGAAAAGAACGGTAAGGCTGGAAGGCGATGAACTCGCGCCGACTCGGTGACTAGACGCGAGACAGCGCACAATGCACATTGTACGCTATTGTAACCCCGTACCATCGACATATTTCAGTCTCTCGCATTCGTGGAAACAGATTATATAAAATATTGCAGAACTGACAGATTCAAATTCAACTTTGACCATGGATGGAGATGTTTCTAAAAAAAAAAAGACGGGTTGCACTCCGGGAGTGCCGGCAGAAGTGAAAACTTGATTATTAACGTTGAGCATGTTTGATATTTTGGAATGGTTAGGGAATAATTTTGCACCAATTGCTTTATCAGTATAAAAGTACTGTCATTTATGTGGTAGAATACAATATTCATTTATTGCGCTATCGTACACAAACATGACAATTTATATTACATTAAAAATTTAACACTTTAAAACTATTACAATTATTTTACATTAAAAAGTTTATCTCTCCGAAAAATCAACTTTCATCCATAATTTCAACGACTTTTTCACCATCATCATTACCAGAACTATCATCGCCAATCTCTAAAACTGATACGATAGGTTTATGGTAGCTGAAGTAAGAAACGAACAGTTTTGATTCGAACCTATTTAAATGTCTAATAAAGACCGCATCAATAGTAGTTTTGTATTTCGTTGTGCTAAGATTGCGATCATTCGACATAGTTAAACCAAATTCATTATTTAAAAATTCAATTAATAGTTGATTTTTATCGTCTGCGAAGTTTATGTTGAAATCTCCACTCAAAATCATTGGCAATTCATCAAAGCTTTATAAACTGACAGCTAACTGACAGCTGTCTACTCTCCATCCGTCTTACGCTTTTCGTCTTACGATCAGGTCACGTGTCCTGACGCGAGTTTAAGATTTTATACCCATTACAGAAAAAGTGCTCAACGCCGCTAAAGAAGTTTTCACTTCAAAAAAATCCCTTTTTTTATAGATTTTAATTTAGATTCTTCTGATTTTTCAACGCACCTCAGACAGCCTCTGGGGCGTAGTTGGTTAGACGCCGGCTGTGAAACATCAGGCAGCAAGCTCAATCTCCGCAACGACACAAATATTTGTATGATCCTCAAGTTTTGTTTATTTGTTTTGGGTATGGGTGTAAGGAAGACCGAAAACTCTCGTAGATTCTGATACTCACGACACAAAGCTTGATCTTAATTTGGTCAGTACTATTTACGTGATTCTTAGGTAAATGTATGTATTTCTAATCAGTTGATACTAAACCTTAAAACACTACATTTACCATCAATTACCTAAAATATATTCAATTTGTTATATCAATAAAACTCTTAACTCTTAAATATCAGTTTTACAAGCAATTTCGTAGATACATAATTCTTGAAGCGATTCAGGTCGGTTCCCCCGTCGTCCCTTGTGTAGGTCGATTACTCTAGTTTCCACAGTACCATGTGATCTGATATTCATAGACACATCGAGCCAATCACTAATTAACACGGTTAATTCCGGGAATATGTCTTTACGTGTCAAAGAGCCGTTGATAATGTCATCGCCGATACGCGGAGCGCATAACGATGCAATATCTACATCTGTACTTACAATAATAAATTAATGTTGGGGCTACTAGCTTGCTAAACAATGCGTGTGTCTTCAGTATCTATTGTACACTGTATTCTTTTGTGTTACACTTTGAAATAAAACTATTTAAGTTTCTCGTTTTTTAAAATTCTCATAATGAAAATGCCGCGCCGCAGTGCAGTGCCGGCACGCAGGGATGTTAAAAATATAAATCTAACAAACTCCGCGATAAAATCCGTAGATAAAGTAGTTTTACCTATTGCTAGTCTTATATGGTAACTAGCACCCTATCTTATATTTGGCCCATATATCTCGCATAAGAGGGCAAGAACCTATCGCCGCATTGTATAAGTGGGTTACCTCCGTATCTTACCATGTAAGACATTCTCACAATTTTACTCCTACCACTAATTACTTTAACCAAATTAACTGTCTTGGCTTTTATTTTTACAGCCAACTGCCTGCTTGACATCAAACTTTTCTTTAAAATGTCCCTTTACCGTGCTATCCTGATACACTTGGAAAACTTGACACCACTTTGAAATTTATGTATATAAGTCTCAAATCTTAGGTACGCATGATTTTAAATATAATCAAAGCAAAGATTACACTATTACCTTTTAATTTTACATATAGAAAAGCAAAATTTGGTTCAAATGTTTAACTGTAATTCTCTCGATACAAGGAAATTTGACTTTTACAACCACCGATATCATCCAAAACTATAAATTCCAACAGCAATAGAAACTCAAAACACGACGGATTACCGTCACTGGCGCGGGTTCGTGTCCCAGCGAGTGCACTCGACTGGCAGCGCTCTCAACGACCCTCCGAGCCCTGCGCAACCCTCTGTAGACATTACACTATTCAGCTGAGGCCTTAAACACGGGGGTTTTGTGCCCGAGAGCCGTGTTTACGATTAGAGGGAGCGAGACATTGCTATGTGTTGAACGTAATTGTACCTTTTATACTTACGAAGCTACTGGATCATTTCTGTAGAGGTGCGTGTAAATCTATGGTTAGTAATATTATAGAACGGTTAAATAATTATAATGGCATAAGACTATGTTGGCAGTGAATATGTTGGCAGTCAAGTCTATACTCGGAAATCGAATTCGAGATCAAAAATGTAAACAAACAAATGTCATTGTAAAAGTGACATTTCAGGGTTATGAAACATTTTCTCAAAAACATATTGGGTATAATTTGATTAGTGAATAGATTCAAATGTTGCGAGTACTGTTTTATTTATTTATATTTATTTTTGAATTTTGAACATTTTGAATGTTTTACTATGCCTTTCGACGTGACCCTTGACTTGGGCCCAACAAATTCTAATGGGTTTAACTCACAGTGATTTTCAAAGACCATAGTGCGTTCGGCTAGGAACAAGAGCGCCAGAAATCTTAGGAACAAAATAGAACAAAAACTTAACAGAAAACGTGAAACCAGCTTCACGGCGTTTTTACTTTATCACATGATGCACATTCATCAAGTTAAGCAACTATATGAACTAAAGGGAGGTGTCGCGGGCGTCAAAGCGACGTATTGGTAGTTAAGGAGACGAAATTTAAAAAAAGTTTTATTTCAGTGGCCTAAGGTTACGAATTTCTGCATAATACCTGTAGCATAAAGCATTTACGTACCATTTTTTTCACATACTTAAAAAAGAATTTGAAATTGTAGTTTATGTAAATATTATACCAAATAATTTTTATTTGGCTTTGTTTTATACTTATTTAACGAATAAAAAAATTCCAGCCTGTTTTTTTAACGGTTGTGAACAAACTACCATGACAAATTATTTTATTGTAGCGGTAACACTTTTGTTTACATTTTTGATCTCGGATTCCATTTCCGAGTATAGTCCGCTTTCCAACAGACCACCAAGCACTCACACACACATAAGCGTATTATATTCTGTCTAATGAAAGCTGAGAGTGCAAAATAGCGGGAAATTTAAAATCTAGCGCTTACAACCCCGAGTATACTAGGAAATATCTGATCGATACTTGATGATTAATTTTTTTAATTGACTTTTTTTTTCTTTCTACAGCATCGATTTTTAGTTTGGTTAAGGAACTCTAAAAATAAAACTTGAATTGTTCAATATTATCGAGATAGAATTTATACTTGAAACTATAATTCACTAAATATTGACACCGGTAGGTATTATTATCGCCATCATTTGGGTTTTCGGATGCTAGTTTAACAGAAAATACCTTACAGGATGTCTTGACAGACCGATCTTGGACAACGGAGTAGTCAGGTATTAGGGTACAGTTTTTCCATTTTTGGTACGGAATCCTAATAATTGATACTTAAACTGCTTATAAATAATAAATGCATTTATTCTATGTAAATCAATAATCATAAATAAAATTGAAATACACGACGCCAACTAAAGTCTCCAAATAAGTCACTGCAGTCTTCATTATAAAAATAATTACTTTATCATGGTAACTAGCATTGTCCATTTCACACGCAACTTCTCTCGACTGTCGCAAAATATAGCACCTAAAATATTATCGTAATAAATTAATTTTATTCAAATAATGCAGTAAAAGTATCAACATTACTACAAGCACCTACATGCAATTTCGGAAATAGTTGACGAAAATTACGATTTTTCTTTAAAACGGAATCTCTTTCACGTTTCACTTCTTCGTAATCGTTAGTCATGTCATGAAGCACCTTTTTCACATCCTTTTTAATTCTTTTACGCATTGTTTAGAATACTGAAAACTACAAAACTATTCACAAATTGCTATAAACAATAACTAACAATATTTGTTGCCAGTATAAGAAAAAAAATAATCACTCTCAGCTTTCATTAGACAGAATCTACCCAATCTGAACGTCGAACCCAAATTGTCACGGTTCGTACCGATGTACGTTACAATAAAGTGATGAATATAAACATAATGACTATGTCTTTGGCTTTGTATCACAATAGATACAGAGGTCATTTAAGATTTAATTGAAGCTATAATTTTATTTATTCGATCGTGGATACTAGCTAGCGGCCCGGCCCAACCTCCCTCGGGTACAAATAGATTTCTCTACAATATTAAGTATGTATTAGACATATAAACAGTCCTCTTAAACCACTCTATCTATTAAAAAACCGCATCAAAATCCGTTCAATAGTTTTAAAGATCTAAACATACATGGGGACAATCTGACAACGGGAAACGATTTTGTTTTAAACTATGTTAAGTTAGAGAAAAGTTCAGCGCCATATTCAATATAATTTGTAAAAGTTGCCAAGTTCTATAAATTCTCTAACAAATAACAAGTGACATAAATAAAATGAATCCGAGACTCATAAAATGTTACAAGTTTAGTTCAATAAGTGAACACTAAGTTACATGACATATAAGGAGTTTCCTTATACCTAAGTTTCCACAAGTTGCATACATTTAGATACAATATACTGCGCAGTGCACACGAGGCTTTGAATATTTGCCAAGTACAAAGAAAATTCTTATCTTAACCAAGTAACGGAGTATGTATTACATAAGCTTTTTATCCTTCAAAGTTACGCTGATGGTAGGTCTCTCATATCTGAGAGGCCGCTTGGGTAGGTAAGTCTATTTCTCCCGCCAAACAGCAATGTAAATGCACTTTTATTTTCCGGTTAGGACTTTGTTATTAAGTACCTATTGGACATACAATGTAATGCTTGGTATCCACTGCGCTCGCCATCCTGAGACATAAGGTGTTAAGTCTCAATATATCCAGTAGTTACTCTGTAAACCGAAACACAACAGTGCATTTACAGTGCTATTTGACGGTGGAAATAGACAATGTGGTGGTACCTACCTAGGCGGCCTCTCACATATGAGAGACCTACCACCAGTGCCGTAAGCCGTAGATTTATTCCAAAGCATAATATTAGTAGGGCAAACATAAGAATTGGCGAATATTTTGGTCATTAGCTTCACCTCATAAAAATGATATATTTTAATATCATACTTTATTTCTAAAGAGTCAACTTTATAGCTGTAAATAATTATAAACAAGTTTTTCAAAAAACATTTTCATTTGTTGTAAACATTATCCAAAAACTACATTTTATTACTGCCTTACTACAAATTACAATCCTTAACTTATGTAGCGAGGTATAGTAACAAAAACTCAGTCTAAACAAGTTCCGTACAACTATAATTTAAACTTTTTGAAACTCCCATCATGGGAATCCACGGCGTTCCCATTCAATCACGTGATTTACCGGAGCGTGACTGAAATCATGTTAATAAACACGAAATGTTAACAAAACCGAAACAGAGACGAATTTAGGGGAAATATTGGGTGTGTTGGCCCCCATCGAATTAATTATTTCTTGATTTGTTTAATTTTGTTTATTTATTGTATAACTACTATTTATTGTATACGTTTTTATTTTTATAGTTAAGGTAGTTCAATATAATTTAATTTAATTTGCATGTCACATTTTTAATTCAACTGATTGATTTTTTTCTTTCTCTCCTTCTATGTCTGATATTAAAAGCTAAAGAGTTTGATGGTTTGAACGCGTTAATCTTAGAAACTAATATATTTCTAAATTGAAAATATATTTTAATGTTTGATGGCTCATTCTTCAAGGAAGGATAGCCTATATTAAAATCACGCTGTGCAATACTGTAAAAATTATGCAAAAACGGATTTGCCATCGAAAAGTATTTGCATCAGGGCATAGCTGTGTCGGGCTGCGAAGTAATAAATTTTATATCCTTGTCAATCAATCGTTAGTAACTTCATATGTCGTAACCATGTTTGACCCGTAAGAAATGATTGCATAATATCTGTATCAGCCCATATACGTCCCACTGCAGGGCACGGGCCTACTCTACAATCGAGAATACGATTGAGAGTGGTTAGGCCATATAGTCCACCACGCTGGCCTAGTGCGGGTTGGCGGACTTACATACCATAGAAATTCTTATGAATCCCTATGGTATGCAGGTTTCCTCACGATGTTTTCCTTCACCGTTTTAGTGCGTGACGATTTACATTTAAGTGTCACTATGTGCCGGTTGTACAACCGGCGGTTGTACTCATCGATTCGAGACCTTAGCAAGCTCATTTGAAGGATCACCGAGCTCGACACTCCTCATGAATTGAAAGTTGGGGAAGACCTTGCCCACGCTGGTCTCATGTTGGTACACTTAATCCACATGTCAAAGAAGTTCTCTCTCTCTCTCTCCACAAAATATGAATATTTATGCCACTAATCGTAACTTCAAAAATATTTGTATCGCCTCCAATATTTTGGCGTCTTTCGCTTATTTGACTAAGCGGGTTTTTGATACATTCTATAGAAATAGTTTGTTTTTTTATTATAATGTAAGCTACAAGTACATTTGATAGTTTGTCAGGAGATTGTAACAATTTATTTTTTAATGTTAATTTTTATATTGAATATTCTATATTTTAATAATATGGAAAACGCCCCCGAAATAACTTCTAGTTCCGTCCACAACGTACCGCAGCAGTTAGTGTAATAATTATCGCCTTATAAATAGCGCGGACGGAAACCGCACCGCCGCCGCAACACTATTTTTAACTTTACCTTGTCGCGTGGAGGGTAGATTTAAATAAATAAACGTAAAAAATATTGGGTATGATTCCTGGTTAGGAAGTAAACCGATGTTGCCACTGCAACTCCTGTAAGCCAGTATCAACAGTGGCACGCATAGTAAATACACAGAGCATTGAAACTTGACGAGTCTCTGAGAATCTCTAACATGTCTTTATCCCGCAACGAAATCAATCACTAAGTTCAATTAACGGAAGGAGTTGGAAATACTTTTGTCCACTTCCCTCCGAAACAATTATTACGCTATCTTAAAACATACCTCACCATGCTTTAAACTTCATAACAAAAAAGCCCTCCATACTGGCCTACATCTCTTGACTTCCAAAGTATTCCCATGGCTCCACGGCTTCAATGGAAAATAAAATGCGCATACGAGTCGTTGACGCAACTGATGAACAGCACTGCAATCAGGCTAAAAGCCTGCAAGATGTACCCGCCACCCGGCCAATCCACCGCCATTATATGTATTAAAATATTAATATTTAACGCAAAATATCCTGGCGACATGTGGAAATTAATATTGTAGATTAATGTTGCCGGTGAAATTTTATTTTTGCGGGTTTTTAAGAATGAGTTTCGTGCTTTCTATTGTTAAAGTCTTTGTTTATGAAAAATGTTTGTGTGACCTTCAAATGTTTATTTTAAATAGTAGTGACTCTACCGTGGTCCGTGACCTATTGTGGTGAAAATGGTTTAGACTTAGCAAATACTTTGTCAGCATTTGTGGTGTTAGTTGGTCAAGAATCAGGCTGTTTTTTATATAAAACGTTTTTTTTTTTGCAATGAATGATGAGACGAGCAAGCCGTCCGCCTGATAGTAAGCGATACGACCGCTCATAAACAGTAGCAACATTCCACTGCGCTCGCCATCCTGAGACATATTAAGATGTTAAGTCTCAATATGTCCAGTAGTTACTCTGGCTACAATGTCCTTCAATCCGAAACACAACAGTGCATTTACGCAGTGTTGTTTCACGGGAGAAATAGACATTGCGGTGGTACCTACCCAGATGGCCTCTCTGATAAATATGTAAAAGCTGAGAAGCAGCCGGATTGAAACGATGGTTATTTCGCAATCATCTTTATTTCCATGACGTTTGTCAAACGCCCTAGCCAGCCGGCTCGCACCATGGAGATCCATACTTATATCAACATAACATTCCTCCCCTTATTAAAAATATTTAAACTACATTTAAAAAAACATAAAACAGACTAAAAATATTTTTTATAACTAACGGCTGGTTGTTTACGCAAAACTCTTCGAGTTTCTAGAGGTTCAATCCTGGCCTCCATTCTTGCGTCCTGGAAGTCTTCAGGATCAGAATTTGGTTCAAAACTGGGCTCTGTTGTTGCGTCGTGGAAATCTTCAGCAACAGAATGATCTTCTCTCTCTGTCATAGCTTCCTTTGACGGTAAATGAATTTTAGGTGCGTCCATTGGATCAGAAGATCCTAAACGTGGCGATGGAACCGGTAATGATGTCTGCGACTGTGATGACAACGATAACGAAAGTGATGATTTACTTCCAAAACTTGAATTTCGCATTTGAAACCTGGTATCCGTTCCTTTATAAAGCATTATCTGGTTTACATGTCTTTTAAAAGTATCTTTGATAAAAAGGTCCTTAACTAAATAAATCACTTTCCCAATTCTTTTAAGTATCCTCCCCTTGCTCCATGTAAATTTTTTCTTATTGACGTACTTTTTGTACAGAACAACATCACCTTCTTTAAAAAAATTCGTTATTTTTTCCGCACGCAAGCACTGTTGATTGTCAATTTGATTAATAACCTGCGATGACGAAGGTGCCGATGACTTTGGGTCGATCAAGTCTAACCGTGATTTTAATTTCCGACCAAATACCATTTGGGACGGAGACAACCCTGTGGTTGTATGTACCGAATTACGATAATCCATAAGATATCTCAATAACTTAATCGACGCCTCTTTTACAGTACTAGTTGACAACAAACAAGACTTAATTCCTTTTTTCACTATTTTTACTACACTTTCTGCTTGGCCGTTACTCGGTGGGTGATATACCGGTGAAGTTAAGTGATCAATACCATTTGACGAACAAAAAATTTTAAATTCTCTCGAACAAAAAGCAGTCCCATTATCACTCACTACTGTTTCCGGTACGCCAAATATTGACATAAAATTACATAATTTGCCAATTACCGCAGCTGACGACATAGCAATATTCATATTGTATACCTCGACCCACTTTGAGTATGCATCTACCAAGACCAAATAAACACACCCTCTAATCGGGCCCAAGAAGTCCAAGTGTAATCTCACAAAAGGCCGATGTGGAATTTTCCAATGAGCCAGAGGAGCGCGTGGAGGAGATGGGCGCAATTGTATACAAACACTGCATGAACCTATCATTGTTTCTATCGCTTCATCAATTCCCGGAAACCAAAACCTTGATCTAGCCTCTGCTTTAGTTTTCACTATACCTAAATGAGAAGAATGTAATTCTTTTAAAACTATTCGGCGTAAATTTGTAGGTATAACGACCTTATGACCTCTCATGACGCAACCGTTTTCATACGATAGTTGTGATCTACATAATATGTTAATCGTATGTCGTGAACTTTGGGCCACCCTTCCAAAATAAAATTTATCACAATTTTAAGAACAGCATCACTGCTCGTCTCGCCTCGTAATTTTTCTAATGTTACAGGCATACTGCCATCTATGATCTACGACGAAACACACGTAAGTAGCACGATCGTATGCTACCTCGCAATCACAACACCGGCACTGTTCGGTGCACGCGCACTCGTGTACCGTACGAGGCAGACTCGCGCGTGATAAATAATCTGCGCTGTTATTACTGCTACGTATATATTCTATTTGATAGTTATAACTACTCAAAAACAAAGCGTACCGTTGTAATCGGTTTGCTGACATCTCTGGTATTCCCTTATAGGGCCCAAAAATGGATAATAATGGTTTATGGTCCGTCCTTAAAATAAATGGATCACTTCTACCATATAAATGTTGATGAAATCGTCGCACCCCGTAAATAATCGCAGTGGCCTCCCTTTGTATCTGGGCGTATCGCCTTTCTGCAGAGTTCAACGTTCGAGACACAAATGACACGGGCCTTTCAACGCCATCTACACCTTTTTGCGACAGGATGGCTCCTAACCCATCTGGAGAAGCGTCAACCGTTAAAATAACTTTTGCATTTGGGTTGAAATGCGCGAGGACCTGATCTGAAGACATTAACTTTTTAATTGCTCTAAAAGCAGAGTCATGAGTGTCGTTCCATTGCCATTTTTTGTCTTTTTTTAATAATGCGTATAGTGGACTAAGAATACTAGATGCATTAGGTATAAAATTTCGATAAAAATTAATTAATCCCAAAAACGACTGCAACTGATTGACGTTGTTGGGAACGGGCGCTTCTACCATAGCTTTAACTTTCTCTGGCGCTTTTTTCAACCCATCTTTGGAGATAATAAAACCTAAATAAGTAATCTCATCTTTAAAAAAACTACACTTTTCCTTTTGTAATGTTAGCCCCGCATCTTCTAGTCGCTCCAGGACAGAATAAAGCCTTTCTAAATGTTCTTTCTTATTTTTTCCTGTTATCAATATATCATCTAAAAGGCACAAAACTCCTTCTATTCCGACCAATAGACTCTCAATTGCTCGTTGAAAAATAGATGGCGCGCTGGCCAACCCAAAAACTAAACGAGTAAACCTATACAATCCGCGATTTGTATTTATACATGTTAAGTTTTTTGACTCATCCTCTAAAACCAACTGATTATAAGCCATAGATAAATCAAGTTTACTGAATTGTTGACCGCCTTGAATCTTAGAAAACAGCTCACTGGTTGTCGTAAGCGGGTATTGTTCAATTAATAACTGTTTATTGATACTTATAGAGTAATCAGCACATAATCTGATTGATCCATTGTGCTTTAAAACAGGTACAATTGGAGATGCGAATGCCGACATTTCTACAGGTTCTAAAATTCCTAAATCGACCAATCTATCGATTTCTTTGTTGACCTTATCGCGCAACGCGAATGCTACTGGTCTTGCTTTAGAGAAAAACGGAGTCGCACCATCTTTTAATGTTAATTTTATTTTGTACTTGTTAAAAGTTCCCAACTTGTCCGAAAACAAGTTACTAAATTTTTGTTGCAGTGTCACGATATCTACATCGGAATCTACACAGTAATTTACCCGCATCAATTGTAAGGTAAACAATGATATAAAATCTCTTCCCAGAAGAGGTGGGCCCCCATCACGAACCACATATAACGTTATATTGCGTTCAAGCCCGTCATAACGTATCCGTAAACGCAAAGTACCTACGCATACTATTTTACCTCCATTATACGTCATCAGCTGCTTACATGAACGTGATAATGAGACATGCTTAAAATGTATTTTATAAAATTCCTCTGAAATCACGGATACTGCAGATCCACTGTCAATTTCAAATTTACAAGGCTTATTATGGATTATAACGGTTTCCACCATGGGTTCTCCCCTTAAAGAACGGATATAATAGAACTTACCGTCATCAACACCCTTGTCATTGCAGTCCACCTCTACATAATTTACCTTTGAGCACATCTTTCGCAAATGACCATTTACATGGCATTTCTTACATGTATAATTTGCGAATCTACACTGTGCCGATTTGTGATTGATATAACCGCATACAGTACACTTGGCTTTTGCTCCATTGCCGCTTTTGCCATTACTTGAAATTTTAAAAATATGATGATCAGGTATTGACATCTGCTCTGACAACCCTGCACTAGCCGTAATGGCGGCGCGAGCGACGCTTATGTTTTCTGCAAACTCCACTACATTGGTCAGCGTAAGATTGGCCAAGTCCTTGGTGTACAACTTCTCCTTCTCTCGCCCCGGTTGCATTCCCATAATGAATTTGTCACGCAGAGCCTCTTCCACGTTAAGGAATCCACACTTTTCTGACAGTCCTCGTAGTCTGGCTGCCCACTGTGAATGGGATTCGCCTGCTTGCTGAGTAGCTGAGTAAAAATTATGACGTCCTCCAAAACCCACGCACTTCGGGGTGAAGTATTTGTCCAGAAGCGATAGCAAGTCTTCATAGGATACACTTTCAATCTCTTTAGGCAAAACTAAATCCGTTGCCAGCTTGTATGTACTCTCGCAAAACGTACTTAACAGGATCGCCTTCCGTTTTTCACCCGCAGAATCCGTCTTAGCATTAAAATCGTTTGCAATAAAGTACTGCGTAATACGACTTTATAGGTTTTCCATGTTTGTAAGTTGTGGTCAAACATATGAAGCATACCGAATTGCACGCCTGGATTAGACATTTTGTAACAATTACAATACTTATAATGCCTCGTCGCCACTGATAAATATGTAAAAGCTGAGAAGCAGCCGGATTGAAACGATGGTTATTTCGCAATCATCTTTATTTCCATGACGTATGTCAAACGCCCTAGCCAGCCGGCTCGCACCATGGAGATCCATACTTATATCAACATAACACTCTCACATATGAGAGACCTACCACCAGTGTGATCTTAATAAATATAAATATTTTTTTGTGTAATCGAGACTCGAGATTAGTGTGCATATAAAAGATTTTTGATATTAAAGATTAGTGCCTCAAAACAGTGAGTAGCAGTAACACTATTACTAACGTTAATTTAGAATCTTTTAAAAATATCTTTCTCGACCGTTTCAATTGTATTATCTCAGGAATTGTCTCTTAGCCCTCTTATTATCCTGGTAAAGTGCACACTTAGTGCGTTTTCGTTGAGATAGAACATAGAATGACACCGCAACATTGTGTATCTTTTGTAATTACACTACAGGTTTGTTTATCTAAGAGAGCATACAGTTTCCGAAAATTGATGCAGTGTCTCTGAGAAATAGCATCAAAAATAACTTATAAATCGCTTCTTTACGATGACCCAAAACGTACTTTTACAAAGACAAGATAGCATTATCTCAGAGAAAATTACGCTTATTATATTGCTTGAACACTTGAAGGATCACATAACTCCTTTATTTTGGGCCTGGGAACTTTACAGCCCAAAATGTTCCACGTGATTCAGATAGAGCAACAATAGACAAGACCACATCATCTTGGTTAAATTTAAGCATATTAAATTGCTAATACATATTGGACCCAAAATTAGTTAACTTTTAACCGACCTCAAAACGCACATTCTATATTCAACTCTTTTGTACCTCTGCATTTTTTGAAAACCAACTGATTCCCCTTAAGAAACTTTAACCCAAAGTTTCGTCAAAAAGGAGCTTTTGTATTCAACCTTATGTTTGGAAATCCCTATTATTTTTAAAACAACTGATTCCCCTTTAGATCGGGTTTTCTTTAACTGTAATTTAACCTGGAAACTTTAACCCAAAGTTTCGTCAAAAATGACCTTTAAATTCAACCCTATGTTGGTAAGGCCCCGATGTTTTAAAACCTACGAATTCCCTTTAGATCGGGTTTTCTTTAACTGTAAGTTAACCTAGAAAGTTTAGCCCAAAGTTTGCTCGGAGCAGCGGGTAACACAATTAGTGTAACAGTTAAGATTAAGGAGTGAACTATTCCGGCCGGGTGCTCGCCACGGTCTACTGACCACCCCCTGCTGTTACTTTGTACATTACGCCACCCCTATTACCACCAGGGTTGCCAGGGGTCGAATATTTGGTCGAATTTTTTTAAAAGGGTACTGGAAATAGGTTGTGAAATGTTAGATTCGACCCAATTGTAATTTAAGAGAAAAATTCGACATACCTTCGATACAAAATTAAGTTTTTTTTTTTGTTATTTTATAGATGTCTTGCATATTTTATATAAACCTATAAACGTAGCTATTGTATAAAATTTATTTTGTTTCATTAATCTTCAATATTTTTTGAGTAATTTTATTTTAAATACCTTTTTTATTTATTGTTCACGATTCTGTTTATTTCTCTTATAATTTAATTTGATGATGTACTCTAACAAATGTTGTGTACACCTTCAATTGATATGTATAGTTTGTCCAAGATATTCTGAGAAATTGTTTAATATACATATCTTTGTTGTTACAATTTGGTTACAATATAAAAAGAACGAATCCAGTGAAATTGTCGCTGGGGCAATATTCAACCAATTAAAGGATTTTCTCTGCTAGCACAACAAAGGATCAAGGGAGCAAGTTAAGCCTTATAGTAAATGCAATACAAACACAACAGAGCGTCCAGAGATGTATAAGTGATAGTATCCTTTGTGATCAACCCGTTTGTCAGTCTGTTGGATACCGGAAATACATTGAGCATGAAACGCGAATACGATTTGCCTGGGTCACTCGTCGAATGCATTTTACGCTTTCAAGCTGCTGCCTTTCAAAGAAAGTATTAGAAAAAAAGGTCACTGTATTTATTTTATGTATTTTTTTTAGATATAATATACTTTATTGTGCACCAACATACAAAAGAATTGAATAAAATGATTTAAAAACACATTACACATCCGCGATTTCTTCCAGGCAACCTTTAGATGGACTAGATTATTAAAATTTCTTTTCTAATGTTTACTTAAAAATACATTAAAGTGCAAATGAGCGTCCGTCAACCCTGCACACAACGCAGGACTCATGGCAAACATGACTTTTTTTCAATTTGTACTCGTTGAACACCGTTAAAATATATATATTTCTCAATTCATTTTTAATTGAAAGTCAACACGGCCCTTTGATCCGTTACTAGCGGATTTGATTACATTTCATGTATTTTTTAATGAACATTGGCCAGTATGAAATTATGTTGCCTTTCAGCCAAATGAATGTAATGCGCGGGTTTTAAAAATGGAACGTTTTTCATTCACAAAAGTCACGTAAAGTTCCTGAATTATGGTGTAAGCGTTTATTTTAATTCCAGTGTCTAAAAAAAAAGTATCGACATAGACATATTAAACTGAAACAAAAATACTGTTTGACGACACAATTATGGACACTCGATAGTGTATCTAAATTATCAACGCAAATATAAAGTATAGAATGCCCTCATACGCTTTGTGATTTCAAATATAGGTATAAAATTACCTTGTTCCGGTTCTAAGTACTTGGTAGCCCGTAATAACTTAGCATTAATAATTTTAAATCAATATGTCAGCGTGACGAGTGCATTGTATTGCCATTATCTTCACTTACTGTCCACTGCTGAACAAAAACCTCCTCCAAATTGCGCCATTTCGCCCTGTCTTCGGCTTGTCGCATCCAGCAACTGTCAGTGATCTTTCGCAAAGTGACTCCACCTAGCTGAAGGGCGTCCTACACTATTGCTGAGTGGTGTTCAATAATTTCTTAGAATATTTTTTATTTTCGAGCAGATGACTCTTACCATCAGATGACGTACTAGTCTCGTCACTCTTGCTAAGCAAACATTGCATAATACCAAAATAATAAAGTCAAACGACCTTTGGACATATGTGTATATGTCCAAAGGTCGTTTTTTGCTGTTTAGCTCATACATCGGAATCTAATTTATAGTTCTCTTTGTATTCTGTTCGCGACGCCAGGCGATATCTTCTATTCGGATACCCGCGTGCGGTGAATTTTTCCTCACCGATACTGCTGTTTTTTATCGCTGCGACTCTGGATCCGAATCGGAAATATTTTAGATGGGTGTAATGTATCGCGCTGAAAATACGTAAACCGCACATGTGGTTGGAGAAATAAGTTTATGTGTTTCTTTCCTAGTCATTTTAACGAATTCTTAGTCTGGACATTTTAAGTTTCTCTTACAAAAGAGGTTACTTGATTGTGTTATAAATATATCTTTCATAAATAAAAAATAAAAAAATCCTTTGAAGGTAGAGTCGCAATATAGCGTTTTAGGTACAGTCTGAAAAAAAAAGTCGACATAAACGGCATAATTGTGTAAAATGATTAGAGATTATCCTCTCTCACCTATCAAGATCTTATCTAGATGGTAATGCACTTTCACATTTGGTGCTATATTACAATATCATAAAAGTTTAATAATTATTATTACTGATACTATAACAACTATATTTTTTTTATTAAGACGGTCGAAATACAAGTGGTTTCACAGAGTGACCATCAGGTTTTTCGGAAAAAAAATATGTAGTTATGTAGGAATTACATATTTGTTTTATTTACATTAATTTGATAATTTGATGCATTTTAGCATAAAGTAGAAGGCAAAGTTGGATGCATTTTAAAGTTTTATTACATAAAATAGAAGGCATTTTATTCTAATAATTCTGTAAAAGTGCACATGTGATTAATTCGAGTTTTTCGCTGAGCTCTATCAAAAGTTGGATCGACTGCAGGCCAATGACGGACGATGGACTGTGTTTGACCAACTTCGCCCATTTTGTGCAAATTAATTGACAAAAAATATTACTTGAGGTCTATATGCACAAACCGTGCGAACACATCATAGAAAAAACTAACCGTCAATTTATTCTGCAGTTGTGAATATTTATAATCGGTACCTTATCATCAGATGACACTCGTATCCAAACCTGTGATGTTATTTTTTAAATTCAATGATTTCAATCTAACACTTTAACTTTATTTTGTATTCCATTTTGCGTGTACTTTATTTTTAGCGCTTTGTATGGATTTTTATCTTGTTTAATAAGTTTATTGTAACTTTATAAACAGTATCCCTAGAAAACAGATGGGCCCCCTTCCTCTATTGCAAAGAAAAGCTTTATCCTATCAGTTTTCCGTTATGACGGCGACAATGTGTGTTATTATTTATTAGATGAGTTGTGAGGAACTAATACACAGCGGTTGTTATTCTGGCCGCGTCCTCCGAGGCACGACGCCGTGCTGCATATTGATGACCACGTGTCTGCAACTCTACGATCGATTCATATTTATATTGTATTTACTATTTATATTAATTTATATATTGTGTAAAAGATTCCTTTATTTGAAAACTTTAGTTCGTGTAGATAAGAATCTGCATTTCCAAAGAGATTTAGATCATTTTTCTCTGTTAATGTGTTTTAATTTGGTATAGGACTTTTTGTAGCTTGATAAACTTAACCTCAATATAAATATTCGCACCACATGTTACACGTTAACTTTTTGTTGCTTATCATTTTTTTATTAAGTCGGTTAACTCTACCAATACTTGGGTCCTTTTTTTATTAGCTTGGTGTTCTGTACTTGACAGTTGCTAAAAGAAAGCTTATCAAAACTATTACACTTAAGTATATCGTAGTATTATATAACATAAATATGTAGGTATCTATTTATTCGAACATTTAAACAACAATCTTATCTGAAAACGTACTAATCATGTGCATTTTTGTTCTAGTCATCAAGACAAATCAATTTTAATTAAGATTACAAATAAAATCCTTCCTAACCACTTACCCCTCAGTTTTCCCACCGACATTGCCAAAATCTATAACTTTAGTATTCACTTCCCTAAAATCATCTATCACCCTACCTGTATTAAAACCTCCTTACCCACTTAATTGATATAACTGTCTTTTCCAGCGTCGTCTAACTCAGAAGTACAGCATTGCGGTGGGTGTTCCTACCCTGGTCATCCGAGGCAGGCACGTGAGGGACGCCCTCCTGGACGATCCTGTGGGAGAGAGGTTCCCCTGGCCTGCTCCGCCGCTGCACGAGGTCCTAAGGGGAGTGGAACTCGAAGGAGAGGGGGAGGTGAAGAGGTATGAGGACTTGCCTGCGGAGGCTTTGAGGGTGTTCTACTTCGCTGCACATTGGGTGAGTTGGGATATATGCTGCATGGTTGCTAGACTATAATATAAGGTTTTCAAATAACACAAGAGTCTAGACAATGTAAAATCAAATGGTAGCGTTACATTATGTTCTTGACCTATCTGCATCTCCATCAACCCATATACTGTAGGGCACTGACCTCCTCTACATCGACAGTACAATTGAGAGGGACCTATAGGATGGCAAAATGATATAACAAAACAGAAATTGCAAAGGGTTTTGTTTTAATGTAGAGTTTAAGCAAAGTAACTATTGAGTCACATTTCCTTCCCAATTCCATTTTAATGATGCCGCCTTGCGCTTTCCTTGGCTTCAAGCTGGATTTCCGCGAATGGCCGGAGAAAATGCGGTAGAAAGACGAACTGGATGCATTCGAGCCAAAATGGCAAGAACTTGCCAAGGACAGGGTCAAGTGAAGTAACAAAGAGGAGGCTTTTACCCAGCAGTAGGACAAATTATAGACTACTAAAAAAAACTATTGAATGTGTATTCCGATTAATGAGAATTGACTAATCTCATTCACTCAGAGAGAGGGAGAGAATCCTCTCCCAAGCTTGGATTATGGTCTCTACCACGCTTGTCTGCCTTTGGCTTGGAATACTAAATACTTATAAAAATGGAAATTAACCAGTAATATTGTCTCCAGTGCCCGCCATGTCGTGCGTTCGCACCCAGCCTGTGCGCCGCCTTGTCTGCGGTGCGCAAGCGTCGCTCCAAATACGCCAGCACGCAGCTCATACTCGTCTCCAGTGATAGGTGAGTGATAATACTCCGTGTTTATAGTCTGTGGATCGTGACGTTATGTGACGTCATTGTTAACATTGAAGTATTATACTAGAGCGGATATCGGGAACAAAATTTCTACGTATTGTGCGTGCACGTACACATTAAAGCGAGAGAGAAGATAATGTTACTACGTAGGCATGACAGAGATAGAAATAGAAGGAGCGGTACGGTACCATTCATTTTGTTACAAACATTTTGTTTGCAGTGTCCCCTCTAGTATATTATCTCCATGATTGTTAATACGAAAAAAATGTCAGTGGGACACATGTGGTTCAAAGTATGCCAACACGAAGCTCATGCTCGTGTCTACAGTAACAGCTAAGTGATAGTACTCTATACCTAATGCCTGTAGAATGCATCTTGGGAGAAACTTAAGTTCCGCTGTGACTTCCTATCGCTGAAGAAGTACCTGTGTAAAGGATGACATTATGGCACATTGAATACTTCAAGAAGAAAGAGAGAATTGGAGGAGCGAATGCGATATGTCTCTGGATGCTTTGGTCGGTTTTCTGAATATTAGTTCGTTAAAAACCATTCATTAATTCAGTTCGCAAGCCACTATCTATCAAAAATATAGACTGCGCGTGGTTCCATAATTACCTAAAGTGTAGACTATTCAATTGTAGATGATTTAGAATTTGAAATAAATACCACTCGATATGATCGAACTAGGGTTTAACTAAATACAAACAGAACTGTTCCATTATTTGTGTATTTCTAACTATTCCGTCAACTAACAAACAAGTAAGGTGGTAGGTCTCTCATATGTGAGAGGCCATCTGGGTAGGTACCACCGCAATGTCTATTTCTCCCGTCAAACAACACTGCTTAAATGCACTGTTGTGTTTCGTATTGAAGGACATTGTAGCCAGAGTAACTACTGGACATATTGAGACTTAACATCTTATGTCTCAGGATGGCGAGCGCAGTGGAATGTTGCTACTGTTTATGAGCGGTCGTATCGCTTACCATCAGGCGAACGGCTTGCTCGTCTCGCCATTCATTGCAATAAAAAAAAAAAAAAAAAAAAAGTAAATTGTAACAACGTACTACCATCGCGATTGTCATTACACATTGAATATATCTATTCAAAAACTACCCTTTTGTAATTAATTCTCCTTTAATTACATTGTGTATATGATTCTATTAAATATTCCAACACAAGTGTACTACAGCCTAGGTATAATAATTAGAATATCGCACATAAATACTAAGGTACTGTAGAGCCCGTAGCTGTTAGTTTGAAATTTTATGGAGCAAAGTTCCCCCACGTATCAGAGTTACATCATTAGGGAACATCGATCCTTTCGACTCGAGTGTCCACATATTCACATACATGATGTATTAGGGATAATCAATGATATATTATACAAATACGACGTAGATATCGCACTAGCACTTCAAAAGTGAGGCGTTCAAATTCGGGCAATTGGTGTAATTTCATCTAGTCGCATAGCAACGGCGACAGCGGGAAGACCTCAGTGCTGTCAACATAATTTATTTCGAAAATATTGTTTAAAGTGTCGAATTGTGTGTTTTAAAAGTGTTAATACAATGGTGCAAAAATATGAAACTAAATTGGACCTACACCCCATACGTAAGTATATAAAAACCACACAAAATTTAATTTTTATTTTAAATTAGCAAACACCGCCTTCAATTGTGTAAGAAGGATCGCCTAATACAACGATTGTGAAGTGCGATAGGGACAAAAAAGCGTACGTCATAGATTAATAAGTCAGAAGCGAAACCGATCATACAGAAAATTGACGATGAAAGTTTGAATGGATTTGGATAATTGTATATTTGTTTCTAATTCAATCATATTTTAAAACAATTAAGTTATTTGTTATGAATTATTTTCATTATAAATAACTTAATCCAACCACGAACATTACAAAATACATTAGCTTCCCCATATATTTAAATGACAATATTTACATATATTATTGAATGTTTCCAGATTTCCACGTGATGAGCTTTTGAGACGTAAATGGATATGCACTAAGCACAGCTCGTTTAAAACTGATTAATATTGGTTAAGTACATTTAATTGTGATTAAAAATATACAACTACGAAAATATACCAGGTATCTCAAGACTGCTACCGAAAACGAAGCCGGGTGGTAGTTTTAGTGATTACAAACACAATGCAATTAAAAATTTCGCAAAGAAACGCGACAAATATTTTTTATGATTTTTTTAATATCGTCATTTTTGGGTGGTAAATCCATAGTTTTTGCTAAAATAATAATTTAAACACTTTTATATCTTAGATTATTTATAAATAAAAGGATATACACTGTTATTTTAGGAAAAAATGTATTTACCACCCAAATATGGTCATAGGAAAAAAATAACAAAAAAAAATAGTCGCTTTTTTTTGCAACTTTTCTGTTGCATTGTGTCTAAAGTCGCTTTAACTACCACCCGGCTTCGTTTTCGGTAGCAGTCTTGATATACCCTGTATATATCCACCTAACAAACCTGCACCATCGGTTGTAGTATCGGTTGTTTATCAGTGGCAGGTCGCTCATACGTTACCACGATGTGTAGGTACCACCGCAATGTCTATTTCCCCCGCCACACGGCAGTTTAAATGCCATGTTATGTTCCGGTTCAAAGGACATTCTCGCCCGAGTAATCGCTGTACTTATACTTAAGATCTTATGTCTCGGGATGGCGAGCGCAGTGAAAGCCAAGCATGCTTTGTAATTAAGGTGTCTTGGTTTCGCTTATGTCCACGAGCGGTCATATCACTTGTCATCATTACAACAAATAATAATATTATTAAGAGATCGATTTTTCAGTGCCTGCTTACCATAAACTAATATAAAAAACGGCAATCAATTTATTTATTATTTTTTCAAGTTTGTACGCAAATAAAAATATATTTGTTTCAGGATGGCGTACCACATGTATACTCATGTAGCAACCTCAAAGTTAATTTATTATCTTCTATACATATAAATAAAATTGAAGTGTCTGTTTTAAGAGTGAAAATAAAAAAAAATGTCCTACTACATATCGTTATATACACGATACCTGAGCCGAAAATGATATTTAATTTTTTTTTGTCTGTCTGTCTGTCTGTTTGTTCCGGCTAATCTCTGAAATGGCTGGACTGATTTTGACGGGACTTTTATTGTCAGGTAGCTGATATAATAAGGAGTAACTTAGGCTAACATTTGTTTTAGAAAATTTCATTAATTTAAGTAAATAACTTAAAAAAACTAATTAACTTTTTTGTTAAACTCCACGCGGACGAAGTCGCGGGCACAGCTAGTATACTTATAAAACCAAATAGGTAGTTTTATTCATCGTCACCCTTCTGTTTTTACCGCTTCGATTCTATGTTTGGATAGCGCAATGCTATCTCTTTTCGTCTCGTACTTTCTGTATAATCTGTTTCATTCACTAAAATTGTCATAAAGTATTAACAAATGAGTATGTATATGCATAGCAGGACAGTTTTTAAACGTCACGCAATATGGATATGCGTCATCTTTATTAAAACATCATTGGGGATAATAGTATAGTTGAATAAACTTACTGGTATTTTATAAATATGACGAGAAAATCATATTCAGGAAATTAAGTGAACCTAATTGACGAAATGTAATTGGAAAACACTCATAAGTTTGTTAGTTCAGAGGAAAGAAGAAAAAGTATTGAAACAATAATAAATGTATTCTAATGACAATAAATGTACTCTTTATTGCAAGCTCTTTATCAAACAAAAGCGTCGCATAACCAAACCCACATTTGCATAAGGACCACTACTGAACATGTCTTAGAAAGATTTGGTTTACATATTATTAAAAATTCTACCCCTAAACAATATATTTATTTACTTTCTATATTAAAAACTTTACATAAATTGACAGTAGCCATTTTTCTGTTAAAATCATAAGAGCCACGAACACAAAGAATATAACGCATAAAATTAAACTCAGTACGTAATATCAGTGGGTATTGAACCTGGCTCAAATAAAAAGCTTACGTGGTATCGTTTTAATGCGGTCGGGGTGGTTTTATCCACCCTTGCGGTGGCGGGCGGGATATTGAAATGTACCAGCAGTAAATGAGCACGGTTTTATCATTCGATGAGTTTTATTAAACCTGTAAATTGTTTGTAATCAATAATCATATGTATCTGTATCAGCCCGTATACATCCCCCTGCATGACATGGGTCTCTACAATCGGTGGTAGCAGAAATGAACAATTCAAAAGATCTTGTGAAAGACTATTTAAATAAAGAATATTTTGATTTTGAATCGAGAGTAAATTGAAATGAAACTATACTTTAACAGATTTTATTGCGTATTTTTTACCTTTATATTACATCTTTCATTGTCACAGAACGGATTTATGTATTAGTCATCCGCTCAGTAACTGTTACTATGTATAAATTAATTCTGACAAAAATATCGAATTGATCTCCTTTTTTTGAAGTCGATAAAAAAATAGTTTTAGGTAAATGTGTATTCGCGTTAATTTATTCAACCGTTAGCCACGAGTGAAATTGAGAGGGGTTAAGGTTAAGCTATACTAATTAATAATTGTATCTGGATCTGGATCAGCCCATATACGTCCCACTGCAGGGCACGGGCCTACTCTACAATCGAGAGTACGATTATACGACGAGAGTGGTTAGGTTAGGTTAGAATCCAAATCTCATCGGTTGGTAAAACTATACTGGTCCCACCCATTGCTGATATACAAATAGAAACATGACACGCTTTGGTGGGTCAGAAAAATATGTTATCCATCATGATGTAGATATGTATTAATTTAAGTTCAAGATTACTTCGGACCGGGAATTTCATACTCGGGTCTCGACTGATGTAGTGAGTTGTTTTACAATTTGGTACATATTATGGTAGACCTTTGAGTCTATGAGATTTTCGTGTTTGTTTTTTTAAGTTTCATATTGAGACTTGACATCTTGTCTCAGGAGGGCGAGTGAACCAAGCATTGTTTTGTAATTCAATGTGTTTTTTAATTTTGCCACTGTTCATGGGCAGTCGTATCGCTTACCATCCAAGCGAACGGCATGTTCGTCTCGCTAAACAGAGAAATAAAAATAATAATAGTAGGAAGATAAGAGCTACTTAATATTATAATTGGATATGGCCTACTTTTTATCCCAAAAAAAATGAAGTATAATATAGTAATACGTATAGTAATACGGGCGAAGCCGGGCCTGGCCTAGTGCTAGATAATTTTTAGACAAAAGCCCACTCGGCTTTTTCAACATATTATTTATTGGACCAATAAAATACTTGGTGTATCAGTTTAATTTTGCACTGTAGCACATTCCGCCAGGTTAACAGCTTACAACCAATAATTTTATATTGAAATGAATTCCCCCGTGTTCCGTATTTATGAGCTGGAACCGCAAACATCGTTGTCTCTAATGAGACACAGAAAATTAATGCAAGTGGGTATTCACAAGCTCTTGCAAACCATGTCACCGGGATGCCAACTTAATTAATACCTTTTCAACCATATCAATTACGTTGGAGTAATTAAAATGGCTGAACCGTTTTTGAGGAAATTTAATACATATTGGACTATGGACGTGGACATATTTTACTTATTAATCCAAAAAAAAAATACTATTAAACCCGGACGAAGCATTTTATTAAAAAATGAATCCACTATTAATTCCGATACACATATACTTGTATTTTTTTATTTAGGAATGATTCTTTCGATTATTGTACAAACTCATTTGCAAAAAAAACGGGCACCTAAGCAATGAACCATTTCAAATGTTACTATTGGTTTGTTTGATAATTATAGGTAGTTTTACTTTCACAATTTTGTAAATTAATAAGCAAATAATCGTTTTCGTCAGTATTATCATAAAATGTTGATAAAATTTATGGGTTTTAATGCTAAAGTTCACTAGTAGTGTATGCTCGCTAATAGTGCATATGCTCGTGAAGTAAAAGTTAACAAAGATTTTTGTTTGTTTTTTCTTTAATAAAGTAAAAGCAGATAAATGTTTAGTATGTTTATGTGACCCCCTCTAGCTGAAATCACAGCTTGAATTCGTCTGGGTATGCTAGCGAGGATATCCCGGATACTTGCTTGCGGAATAGGTTCCCACTCCGCGGTAATCACATTCTTCAGCTCTCTGATGGTCTGCGGAGCCGGCTGTACTGATCTCACGCGGCGTTTCAAAACGTGACATGCCCTATAGGATTGAGCCTGGTTCTCGAAGAAAACCATGTACCCAACCACGGGATGATCGTTTTCTTGTGAGCCGCGCATTGAGAAATCGCAAGTCTTCGTATGTGGACCTTAAGAACAACCTCGAAGAAGTAAGAAATGTGCATATTAGTCTATGGACGGTCAGGAGGAGGCTTCTCGCGGCCAATATATGCAGTCATCGCTCGGCCCGCGGCCCTAAGTTACTCCGTGAGCACAGAGTTGCCAGGCTTAGGTTTGCTCGAAATTGTGAGTCATGGACTCAAGAAGACTGGAATAGGGTATTGTTCTCCGATGAAGCCAGGATATCTCTGTTCGGTGAAGATCGACGTCGGCGAGTGCTACGAAGACGAGGACAACGCTTTGCAGAGGCTTGTTTTGAAGAAATCACACCTTATGGTGGGGGCTCTGTTATGTTTTGGGCAGGAATAAATTCAATGGATCGTACAGAGTTAGTCTTCATTGAAAACGGCTCACTGACTGGACATCGATACATAACGGAAGTTCTAATTCCTCATGCACAACCCGCATTGGCCGCTTTAGGCGAAGACTCAATTTTTATGGACGACAACGCTCGCGCCTTCCGGTCTGGCGATGTGGAAGCGTATGTGCAAGAGGTCGGCATTCGTCGTTTGGATTGGCCAGCTCGAAGTCCCGACCTCAATCCTATAGAGCATGTCTGGGACGTTCTGAAACGACGCGTGAGATCAGTACAACCGGCTCCGCAGACCATCAGAGAGCTGAAGAATGTGATTACCGCGGAGTGGGAACGTATTCCGCAAGCAAGTATCTGGGATATCCTCGCTAGCATACCCAGACGAATTCAAGCTGTGATTTCAGCTAGAGGGGGTCACACTCGATACTAAACATTTATCCAACCCGCACTAGGCCAGCGTGGTGGACTATATAGCCTAACCACTCTCAATCGTACTCTCGATTGTAGAGGAGGCCCGTGCCCTGCAGTGGGACGTATATGGGCTGATACAGAATCTGCTTTTACTTTATTAAAGAAAAAACAAACAAAAATCTTTGTTAAATTTTACTTCACGAGCATATGCACTACTAGCGAGCATACATTACTAGTGAACTTTAGCATTAAAACCCATAAATTTTATCAAAATTTTATGATAATACTGACGAAAACGATTATTTGCTTATTAATTTACAAAATTGTGAAAGTAAAACTACCTATAATTATCAAACAAACCAATAGTAACATTTGAAATGGTTCATTGCTTAGGTGCCCGTTTTTTTTGCAAATGAGTTTATAATATATTGATTTTCGATCCTCCATAACAAAATTATTATCATTTTATTTTAGTATTTAATGGTTTTGATATTTCTGCATATTTTGTTAGTGGATTTCTGGTGGTTTTGTATATTGAATCTGGTGGGAAGGCAGCTTAAATGTTGGCAACACTGAATACCACAAAGCTATTACACCACGTTTCTCAGCAGCTTATAACACCAGTCACGTAATATAATTTGGTTGCACCCCAACTCAGGGGTTGTTTAATTGGAGGTTTGTTTATTATTCCAGCACTCCTGATAAAACGTTTGTTTGCTTGCGTTTGTAATTGTGGAAAATTTGCTTAACTTTTCCGTAGCCGTGATGTGCTTCTGGTTTAATGATGTGCTTTAAACCTAACCTTTTAACTTTTTTTCTACATTTATGTTGTTTCTTTATGAAATTGTTATTTAAATTGTTGCCGAGTCTGTAGTTTTCGTCGAAAACCCTTAGGAGCCCTAGTCACACTAAAATATCGCCTTCTCTAGATAAGACTTTTTTAAAGTGCCCAACCTTCAACGATTCCGAGGAAGCTTTGAAAATTCCTTTTTTTTTTCAAAGCACACACATACATACATAAACGTACGCCTCTGCCCCAGAAGCTACAACAGGACATCCAAGTTTCCCTTGCATTTTCCGTCCCATGATTTGATAGGTGGCGAGCCTATCACCCTATCGGGCACAAATTCCTGACTCAGGGCTGATATTGAATAAAACAATCCAATATCACTTTTCCCGATCCGGGATTCGAAACACTAAGATTTCGCAATAAAGTTTAAATAAATAAATACTATAAAGGTTTGTATAAATAAATAAGTTCTATTTATTTTAGAGGGTTTCTGAGAAAGTATTTTCAAAGCAAAAATCGAGATTTCTTGGCATCCATTTTACTTATCCAACTGTACGTTGCAACATTGGTTTGATCAAAACAGCCAGCCCCTTAGATCAGCGAGAGTGCATAAAATATTCATCACTGAGGTGTCGCCACACCAAGAATGTCGTTAGGGCAAATTGAATGCCATTCACTGGCACGCAATCAGATGTTGTTTAGGGGATCAAATGGCGGAATTAATTACAGATGCCAACGTTCAAAGAAACAATTACCATTCTGTGTATTCTTTTGGTGAATGTGGTTGCTAATATAAATACTGTTGAAAATATTTTAGGGTTGTGTTAGGTGAGTAATAATTGAGCCCAATAAAAAATTGAAGGTAAATTATACAAATTATACGAGTTATATAACTGTTGATTGATAATAAAATCAATATAGCATTCAAATATTCTGCGACAAGATATTTTAAATTGTAAAATAATACCCAAACATCGTGTTACTTATTTTAGTTCTAGTCTAGTAATGACTAGTTACTCATTGCATTCCATGTATAAGAACAATAGACAATTAATTAACATATCTTTTTGATACGCCGATATTAAGCTACGTGTGTGGTAAACTCAATATGAAAATGTTTCCCACATGGTAATATTTGCAACCGTCCATCGCCGTTTCCGCATTACGCATTCATGTATTCTTGAAGTTATAGGTATCATTTGGCGGGGGGTCGGCCTCCCGTCCATAACTCTCAGTACGTCCCATTCCGTATTCGTCTGGCATCTATCTAATTCTTTTTATTGCGATGCAACGGTCGGTGAGATTGTGAAGGCGACATTATTAGTATTGAATAACTTGCAAGAGAAATTGGTTATGGAGGAGGGAAGTTATTACAGGTTAAAATATTTATTTTGAAAAGATCTCAGACCGAAAAGGAAATGTTTATATGATAGAGTTTGGGGTTTAGTAAGTGAGATATAAGCTAGAGAAAGCCCAAGTCGGATGGCAATTAACAAAATTCCAGATGAAAAATTATGGTCGCTGACTACGAATACCGAAAGGGGGTTGAAGATTGTATTATCTCACTGATATATTAAAGATATATTATTTGTTAAATATGTACTAGCATACTTGATAGGGTCTGACAATTAATATATTGTAATTGAAAATTGTCTTACTCATGGCTATTTCACAGATATTTTCAATTTATATTTTCACTGTTAGATCTCTCAAACGTGAGAGGTCGCCTGGACACGTACCACCGCAATGTCTATTTCTCCCGACAAACAGAAGTGTTAACGGACTGTTGTGTTTCGAATTGAAGGACATTGTAGCCAGAGTAACTACTGGACATATTGAGGACAACAGCACTTTTTCTCTGAAATAAAAAAAAATATGATAGCGTGAAATAAATTGCAAATCACTCAAATAATCTTCAAAAGCAAACAAATAATTTCATAACATAACTTATACTTAACTAAGAAAGTACGTTCCCAACATAACGTCTCGTTACAAAAAAGTGCTGGTCCATTTTGGCATATTTCTTTCTCGAGACTGTGGGAGATGCCTCTCGACCTTGCCAGAGTGCTCACAAATCTAGGTATATGGTATGTTGTGTAACACTGAATTGTTCTATTGTTTTAGATAACTTGGAGTTTTTGTTGTCTTTAGTATTTTCGATTTCAAAGGAATGTATTACTTATTTTGTCGGTATTTTAACATATAATATTATGCTGCTTAAAATGGACAATATAAAGTCCACTTCAAACAATTCTAAGGAATATAAGTGTAGAATATAATTGAATGAAACGATTTAATATTTGAGAAAGAACTGGGTTCAGCAGTGCGCATGAAGCCTCTCTATTTAAAGTTAAGTTTTTAAGTCAAGAGGCTATTTTAATCAGGAATTCAGAAGCGTAAATGCCATCAAAACAAAACAAATCATGATTAACAAAGATAATACAACACCCAGCGATGTCGATAGGGCGCGGGGGTGCAGTGAAATCATTGCTTGTAAGGGTGTTGAACCGAGGGTTCTAGGAATTTCAAGCCACTGTATAATAAAACGTGTAGCAAGTTTCCTAGACCCTTTGAACCGTGGATTGTGTTTGAGGGTTATTTTATTGTTTGTTTTGTTTGTACTTCGAATTTGTTTAGAAACTTTGGTTGTGGAATTTTGGTAGAGTTCTATTCAAAATACAAAGGTTGTGGAAAATAAGGTCCTTATTGTTTAGTTAGGTGTCTTGAAGTAAGTAAAAACATCATTAACCAATGTATTGACCTGTATTTGTCTACTGCAGAAGAATTTTCTAAGTTTACGCTGTTCCTTAAATTAATGAAGAAATGGTTACAAATACGAGTAAATACTTAATTATAAAATACAGAATCAAAGTTTTAAAAAATAACCATGCAACAACAATGCCATACTATATAGCTTACAAAAATTATATTGTAACCAGAGCCTATTAGGGGTTGAATATTTTAGGGCTGGTAAAACAAATTGGGGAGAAACTTCTAGTGACAGCAAGGATGAAAATTACGCTCCATGTCGTAGCATACGCTACGAATATCATTCAGGCTACTTTCCTCTTTCATTACCATTCAATTGAAACAATTTTGGATAATGTCACATTTTTGGATCGCTTTTATTTTGTTGATAGACCATGTCCTATATAAACACAAAAAGTATAATTTTACAAAAATATATAACACATTCTAATTAATGAGTAAAAATACCCCTATTCTTAACAGCGAAGGCGCGGCACTTACCAATATGAGAAATTCCAAAAAGCAATTTGGGAAGTAAATTTTTCCATTTACATTGCGAAAACAAATAAATTCTCCAAGGAAAAGAATTCAAGTATTTCGAGGTTCGGGGCGGCCTGGCGACTTGGTGCGCAATTAATTTAAGCAGATATCGTCGTCGGCGAACCGGCAAAGGCGCAGCCACGCACAGCCATTACATAACCTCTACACCCGTTAAATCATAAGATTTGCGCGCCAAATGGCCGCCATTTTGAAGCAGAGATTCTTTTTTGACAGTAAAAATTGCTGAAATAATTTTGTAAGATGTGGAGAACGGAGATTATTAATTTAAAAAAATACTTGACTAAACAAATAACTTTGTGTTACATTTTCCATAATTTTTTCAACACCGCTACTATAGAAGAAATATAATGTTTTCTTTATTAGTATTTCAAAAGGAAATAAACTAAGCTGAAGTAAATTCGAGAGGCACGATACTGCTATTTATCTCTTCCTTTAGCTATTATAAAGAGACAGCAAAACAAAAGTAAAACATTTGTCAATCTGACAGATTTATGGAGAGTCCAAACTCGAGATTTATGATCGCTACCCTTCGCCATTATACAGAATATTTGATGAGCACGCAGTTTACTCGATATCTTTACGGTATTGATATTTAAAATATTCTACCAGCACATTGTGGCCTCGATGCAATATTGACATAAACCACGCCTTTTCTCAGTAGGGATTGGTACTCTACTAGGATAGCTACGTTTTACTTTGTGTGTTCTGTCTCATGATGTGATAGAGCGAGTCTATGGCCATATCGGGTACAAATTTCGGACTCCAGGCTGATAATGAATAGAAAAATCTAATATTATTTTACCCCGCACTTTATTCGAACTCGAGACCTGGGCTTTGTAATCGTTAATATTTAACTTTGTAAATTTATTTAAAAATATTTAAAGTATTCATTATATTTTTGTGAAATAAAAATTAATGAATGTTCTACATTCTTAGTCACGAAAACTGCAATATAATCAAAACGTCGCGTCGGGAAGTTATAAAATGTAAAAATATACTAAATCCGCGATAAAATCCGATAATAATAGTTTTATTTCAATTTATAATATTTGCGTAAAGATACGAAACCATTATAAATATGTTCTACTTTTATAACTTATGGCTCACTTAACTACAGCTCTACCACTTTATATCACCTTAAATTCGCCTTTTAATTATAATGAAATCCGATCTCCGGCAAATTGGTTTTAAGGAAAATTTAAAGCCCACGCAAACGCCAGGAACTTCGTGATTAAAGCCCGTGTTTACTGCCGCGACTGTTATTTAACCTTAAATACATACATACCTATATATTTCTCGTAGTTATAAAATTATTTATACGTATTTACTATTATTTTCCTTTTGTGCTCCTATCCTTTACACTCTAGGGGCCCTACTATATTCATCCGAAACGAAGTTCGAAACTTCGGACGATCGAAGTTTTTTATACGATACGAATGTATCTACTCTGTAAGTTCGAATTTGTATAACGTACATCGTAACTATAAGTCTATGGTTACGATCTTAAGTCAATAACCACCATAAGTATATGTAGGTACATTCGTATCGTATATATAAACTTCAATCATCCGAAGTTTCGAACTTCGTTTCGGATGAATATAGTAGAACCCTAGAGTCTAGACTACCCTCTGTTTATTACTTTTCTCAAATTCGTCCCATGTTTGAAATGTTATGTCACGATATCTGCTACTAATTAGTAATCTCGCTTTTCATATGTCCGCCCATTAGCGTAGGCTTTCTGTTCAATATGTTACAAATACTTATACATGAAATGAATGTTAGTAATGTTACCAAGTACCAACGCAACATTTTAACGCCCTTTTTTAGCTTCGCCTGTATGTTTGTATATCATGGAATCTTTGAATTCGAATTTCGAGCTCTTCAAAACGTCTGTAATCATAGCAAATGTAGAAAGATCTCACGGAAAACAAAGACTCAGTAGAAGCTGAAATGGCAGATTTATAAATAAATAACGTGGACCAAAACGTAGCCATAAAAATATATTGCATTAATCAATTACCAATATTGAAAACACGAAACTTAATAACGTCAAGTATGTAGAAGAACAAAAAGACACAAAACATGAAACAACCCCTCTAAACATACGAAAATTTTATGAACCCATATTACTTTAGTTTTAGTTTAGTTCTTGTTTTATACTCCACAACATACTTTTTTCTCGTATACCTACATATTTTTATAGCAGAAAACGGCAAATGAGCGGAGTATTATGTGATAACCGATCATTGCCGCTTACGAACACTCATAACACCGAAAAAATTGTAAGTGCGTTACCGACTTTAACAATAAGGGGTAATTTGATGGGAAGAATGCTAACCATTACAGTTTACTCGTTATCATAATCAATATCTTCAGCGAAGGAAACTATAATGCTGAACATAAATATGGGAAAAAGAAACAGACAGTATTTTAATTGTAAACTTCAATATATTTATCTTATATTTTTTGGTGTCGGTGTTATTTGGTTTCACTACTGTCCATGTTTCACTACTACTATGAGCGGTCGTATCGCTTACCATTACGATCTCACATCATATATCTCGCTCGCACTTCTTCCCTCTCACATTATATTCTTACAGTTCGGTCACTCGATTCTTTCATAGCAGCCCAAGTTTTCCCCAAAAATTTCCATAACGGCTTTCGTCCAGTAATTTCCTATGACCTTTCTTAAGTGATCGTTCCACGTTGGTAGTGGACCTCCGACCTTGCGAAGAGGGCAGTTTCCTATTAAACAGCCACGATCTAACCATGCTAATGTATGGTCAATTTGTACTTGTTTTTATTTGATTAGTCTCGTTGCACCATACATGGCGTGTGAATTGTAAGGTCCTGATTGTCTACGAAATTGGAAGAAATAATTTATTTCAGTTTACATTGCAAAATGTTCGCCTGAACCAAATACTTGAATAAGCACATCGGCCTTTCATTCCGAAAATAAAAAATGAGTGTACCTATTCATAGGAATTACGAATGATGATACAAACAGGAGATTTTGTTATTTTTCATGCTAATGAAAAGATTCGTCGCATTAATAGGTACGTTAAAAAATGTCGCTTATGAAATCCCACATCCCACGGCGATAAAAATACATTCACAGAAAGAAAACACTTGAAAAACAACCGCCGGGTTCTCGGCGAGTCCTAAATAGCCTTTAATTAAGCATCTCAGTCATTCCATACTAATGAACGGGGTAAGAAGCCCACAATGCGATATCGCTGCACACACCCCCGGGTACATTACCCCCTTTCATTCAATTTACCACCGACATTTCCCCCGCTTTATGTATAGAATTACGCCAGCCCATCATTTATGGCGGGGCCGGGCTTAGCGAGCGGGCTGGGGGTCCGACCCACATCGGTGTCACGTTTCAGTTCAATATTCAGCTGGAATATCGTTATTAGGGATTATTTGGAAGCGCAATTTTCGGAAAATATAAAATTAAATCCATATGCGAACTCTATTCAATTTTCAAGCGCGTGGTGGCCTGTTGGTTTCGGACCGACTCGAATGCCAATTTGTCACGATGGTCACGGGTACCAGTCTTTGTATTATACCAGGGCACACCTCTGACTTTTCGGAATTATTTGTGTATTGATGGTCAATAACCACACACTATTTATATTTATACAGATAAAACTTGCATACCATAGCGATTTTAAAGAATTTCTATACGTAAAGATCGCGAACCCGTACTACGCCATTGTGGTGGACTATACGGCGTAACCCCTCTCAATCGTACTCTCGAGTGTAGTGTAACTGATACGCAATCAATTTTGACTGGCGATCTATAGATTTTATTCAATGACTAGCTGTGCCCGCGACTTCGTCTGCGTGGAACTTAATTAAAAAGTTAATTAGTTTATTTAGTTTTTTTTTTTTTGGTTTTTCCATTTTATTTTAATTATTATCAACCTTACCGCGATCTAATTCGACGGTGGCGCCATCTCTTAGCGAGCGGCGGTAAACTCCTCCAGTTATTTGTATTAGCTTTATTGAAAAATGTCTTTATATACAATATTTTGTAAATGTGATATTGATTCGTTGGTGGGAGAAGTGGTGGGAGGCGCCCGACGTGACGGCCCAGTGGTAGCATGCGCGTGAGCTGCGCGTGGGCATTGCAACATTACTTTATTTTTCTAAAATAAATGTAGCCTAAGTTACTCCTTGTTATATCAGCTACCTGATAAAAAAAGTCCCGTCAAAATCGGTCCAGCCATTTCAGAGATTAGCCGGAACAAACAGACAGAAAATAACTTTTCTAAAATAAATGTAGCCTAAGCTACTCCTTGTTATATCAGCTACCTGACAAAAAAAGTCCCGTCAAAATCGGTCCAGCCATTTCAGAGATCAGCCGGAACAAACAGACAGACAGACAGACAGACAAAAAAATTTTAAATATCATTTTTGGCACAGGTATCGTGTATATAACGATATGTAGTAAGACATTTTTTTTATTTTCACTCTGAAGACAGACACTTCAATTTTATTTATATGTATAGATTTCTTATCAGAAGCTCAACTGTCCTATGGATACACCCGTTGCTAAGCGGAACTCCTCTTAAGTCGAGAGATCAGTTAAGAGGGTTTAAATAATAATTCACCACGCAGGCCTTTTGGGGATCGAAAATTCCAGTCATAAAGAACCCAAACAGCATTGGTTGCTCGCTGTTAAATGTATAATAGGTATTGAATTTATTATATTTTACGTCCAGTTATAGCAGAATCGAAAAGCTTTCGTTGTTTCAGATCTTTTCAGAACGAGATGAACATTATTCATTAGAACCAGATCGATATGAGTATCATTTTGATTTATCTGTTTATTATATACACATATATTTTTTAATAATTTGTAAATTTTTCGGTGGTTAGTTGTACTACGAGATGGTTACAAAGCTAATGAATGCTGAAAGTGATATTGGATATATCATTATCAGCCCGGAGTCAGAAATTTGTGCCCGATATGGCGATAGGCTCATTATCACACCATGAGACAGAACATACAAGGCGAAATGTGGGTGGTAGTGCCTCAGGCTAGTGTCTACTCCTTCTGGGAAAAGACGTGAGTTTATAAATGTAATTTGTTAATATTACCACCATAATAAAGCCCTGTTCCACCCCTGCATCTTTATTGTTTGCCAATACCAGTTCCTGAACATGCGTTTATAGAATTCCGAGCAGACGAATATTGTTTAACTAATTATATTTTTCTACAGCTCGTTAGCTGTTAGTGGCGTACCAGTCGTGCCTTCAAGCGTTTTACGTAGCTTATAACTTATACTTGGGGACATTTTATACTTTGTTATAATAATAATTAGGTGGTCTATATAAATAAGAACTAAACCTGTTGATGAAAGAGCGATTCATGCAAGTTTGGAGGTTTAAAATACTGATACTTTGACGATATTCTGCGAATGTATGATATAGCTAATGGCGTAGTAGACTCATATTAATTTAAACTAATGGGTATCGTAATCGATACAGACAAAAAAGTACACAACATTACAATTTTCAAATATGAATTGCGGTGACCTCATCACGGGAAAGTACGGTAGATACCTAAATATTAACCAAATTATAGCAATTTATAATCAACATCTAACCAGTGTACAGTCAATTCCCCGCGTATAAAATTAAATCGGAAAGCCTTTCAAAAATGAATTCAGCCCTACCGCGTGCAAAAAAAGAAACACACCTGAGTATTATTGGCAAACACCGGCCGGCAGAAAACGAAATATTCGACACACAGGGAAGTGTGTACGAAACAAAAACCACCATAAATGGAGGGGGAGGCCACTTTTTAATACCCCTTTTTTGTAACTTTTTATACTTTTTCCCAGTGGGCAACACTTCATCGAACGGGGGAGTTATTTAGGCGGGAATAGGGAAAATATTTGACTGGATAGAACTCGTCTGCCAACGTGCTTTTAACAGGGAATTTGTCTTCCCGTGGGTTAGGGAAATTGGATGAAATTGTTCTGCCTCGCGGGACAAGTTGAGAACATTCCGGAATGTAGGTCGATAGTGTTGTTCTTGCTGTTCTTTTTAAGCTTTTTAGCGGAGCCTAGTACTGACTTAGATTTTTGGACATTTCTTATTTTTGGGGACAAATAAACTAGACTAGGTTAATATTAGTGTTTTAAAATATTCATGGCTATTTACGAAGCGAAATGGTGCAATGGCGCAATTTGAAGGAGGTCTATGTCCAGCAGTGGACAGCAAAGGATGATGATGATGATGATTTACGAAACGTCTCGCTATTTATAGCAATAAACAAACATACAAATACTACATACAAAAATACAAATATTTAATCACATACCTAAATTGATAAATCCAGCACAAAATTACAATTATTAAACAACTGATTACATATTTCATTAAAGTCAGACGGCTGCCCTCGCATTCCCAAGTGGAAAATGGCCGGGAACAAAAACTCCTTGTAAGTCAAAAGGGGAATTTTTTTTTTTTTTTTTTTTTTTTTTTTATTGCATTGAATGGCGAGACGAGCAAGCCGTTCGCCTGATGGTAAGCGATACGACCGCTCATGAACAGTAGCAATATTCCACTGCGCTCGCCATCCTGAGACATAAGATGTTAAGTCTCAATATGTCCAGTAGTTGCTCTGGCTACAATGTCCTTCAATCCGAAACACAACAGTGCATTTAAGCAGTGTTGTTTCACGGGAGAAATAGACATTGCGGTGGTACCTACCCAGATGGCCTCTCACATATGAGAGACCTACCACCAGTGAAATTTAACAGAAATGAAATTACACGCTTTTGGTTTTTACGAAACTCAATTTACATTTCTAGAGGGGATGTTGAATTACTTTCGGACGCGCGGAGTTGGTCATTGTAAGAAACAGTTTGTGAAAAAGTTGCAAAGTTTTCATTGTTAAAGTTAATGCTGGAGGATAAGTTTTCGATACATTATGTAAAGTTTATTGGAAGTTGTGGTATTAGGAGATTTATTCCGCATACTATGTAAAATGTGAATTTGATACTTGATTCAAATCAAATCAAATCTAGATCTAAATAAAATTTATTTGTAAATACAGGTGTTTTTACCAGATGATTGTTTTTTTATTAGGCACAATTTTTAATGTCTTTTGCACATTCAAATTTCAAACGGCTTTTATTTTAATATTGATTGCACTTCTTATACCTAATGATGACCAGCGGCTGGCACCACAGAACAGTTGAATATGGTTAGAAAGGCAATAGCCGTCAAATTGTATGAAAACCAGCGTCGTCGTTTTCGGAACACAAAACCTCAACAAAATCCAATACATAAAGCTTGCAATAGTCGATTTAAAGTATCGATAAAATTATGGAAATATGTCTTTGTTATAAGACCGGAATTTATTTTATAGATATGCTTAATAGTTTTTTCTGATACAGTTATTTCATTATATAGTATTATGTCAATAGGCGGAAAATAAATGAGATGAGTATTAAAAATTCATTTTAATTTGTATACTATTTTACAAATATATATGTATAGGATTTTTAAGATTTTTAGCTGTGTGTGAGGTATTAACATTTTTTCTATTGGAAAGGCATACATATAAGCAATTATTATAATCAAATTACGATTTTTTACGTCAATAGATTCAGTGGTTTTGATTTTTCATACAATATTTAATTATTTCATCGCCATGATACTGTTTTTCCATAAGCGTTGCACGTAATTATTTTTGGTTTGTATATTACTTATGATCCAGATTTTTTTATTGTCTTCCGTTTCACGAAAATGAATACTTAGAACAAATCGTACTGGATTTTGTAGGAATCCAGTTGTCTCTACCTATTGCCTTTATCGACTCACTCTTGGAAACGTATAAATGAATAAGTTACTATATTATAATGTATTTTCACACAAAAATATGTTGTTCTCATGTTGGCAGAGGTATGAAATCAGAACATAAGGATAGGTCGTCAACGTTATCAAACGTTACTACAATTTAAAATGACTAAAAACTGATTTACGAGTATAGGAAATCTATAAGTACATCGATATAGTTACTATGTACAAGACTACAACACTACGTGACATGTGCCACTTTTCGCTGTTGACATAACAAAAATGAGTCGTATGCATGGCGTAGGAACTTGGCATTCGCGAGCATTGTATGTACGCGTAATCAGCAATGTATATTTTTGATTTATCGTCTATCATATTATCGAATTCTTCAAAATGTCGTAATTAATAACCGCAATTTTGGAAAATACAGGTGAAAATCAATAAAATCGGGTTGAATATTGGTATGGAATTCCTCCTCTATTGATATTTGATGCTTTACTATTGGAGCTGCAAAATAAATAGCACAAATCTGCATTTTTACTCTATTTCGCCGGAGCACCTCCCTCCAAGGCATTTCGACAGCGACTAATTTGACAAATCATCCGTTCCACGGCAGTGATGCTTTTTATGCACCACCTTGCGACGCGTCAAACGCTTTTATTTCCCTTCTAACTATATTCATCTGTTCTGTGGCTGGCACCAATGATTTTAATTTTGAGTTAAAGGTGAACGTGTAT
Organism: Hyles vespertilio; assembly: GCA_009982885.2. Classification (NCBI taxonomy): domain Eukaryota; kingdom Metazoa; phylum Arthropoda; class Insecta; order Lepidoptera; family Sphingidae; genus Hyles; species Hyles vespertilio. Next base: position 1,302,491 of record CM042819.1, read on the forward strand.
TTTGAAGATCTTTATGAATTTCAAAGCGAAACCTTATGAATAAAATACTTTTGATTTCAGTGGAAACTAGTAGCGGTCTTTATAAATTCACTTTCATAGAAAACCATCGTAAAATATTTTAACAATTTTCAAAGTTGTAATAAAATAAGCTGTTTTATTTCTAGCAAGGAACTATCGCCATGTAGCCGTCACCGTGAAATATGTTGGATATTTTTATGAAAAGAACAAGTAAGACTTACGCTATGGTAGGGGGCGCTTCCAGAATTTATTTGCAGTCTGAAGAAGCTTCTTAAAATGGCTGTAGTACTACGTTTTAAACTACAAGAAATAAATACAATTAAAACTTATGCAACATATTAGCTTACCCATAATTTTTCTCTACATTTTGTAGGCATTTATGACTAGCCATAGGGTATCTAGTTATTAGTATAAAGTATAGTATTAGTGTTATTTGGTTCCCATTCTTCATTTTCTTTTAAATCCATCCCATGGTTTTCTGTAAGACATTGATTTAAGCGATAAGACTGCCATTTGTACTAGGTATTTATTCTTTTTGTTTCTGTGTATTTTTTTTTATGTACAACAAACATATAAATAAATATCTATGGCTACGTGAACTCCTTGAAAAATTAATAATCTTTAGTAGAAAAATCGAATTATGAAATAGAAACGTCGAGAAATATACCAGACGCTTCGTTGTGTCTGCGTATCGACCGTATGCGTATTGGATATGTCTTCACTTTTACAGCAAGGTATAAGGGTAAGTGGTATATAATTATCAAATACGACAATAACATACATACTTATTCATAGACAGTTGATATAGCTATTTTAGTTAACGAATGTTATGTCTTCATCGCTCAAACTGAATTCAAAAGTAGTAAATTCAAGATAAACAACATAAAAATGACAGCAAATACTTCACTAACATAAAAAAACCACTTAAATACTTAAAACCGTTCGGACAAAACGCAGACGTAATGAATCATAATTTGATTGAATAACTATTGACCGGTAGATGGCAACCCTATCGGTCCATTATGCCAGGCGAGGCAGGGGGTGGGGGTGCGGGACACGGGGGGACACCTGTCGCGACTGTGTCTAGTGACGTCACGCGGGGGTAGCCACCCTTGCACCTTTGTTATTTTGGCGAGGGCGATATTAGCCGACGTGTGAGAGGAAAATCGATGACTGTTTACTATGAATGAAAGGATTTGAGAGGTTAATAAAGATAAAATAGGTGATTTTGTTGGCGGATTTGTTAATTGTGAAGTTGGGATACAATAATTAAATAATAATATGATGTGAGTAAAGTATTATTATAATAAAATACAAATAAGGTCCCACGAACCGGGCTCTAGTTTTAGCGTGGAGGGAGGTTGAGTCTCAATAAAGAAATAATAATAAGAGGCAATTAAATTAACAAAAAAAAAAACACTTCTAACATCTAGCTCCAATAATGGCTCACTATTGATCGCAAGACTCATACAACGGCTTCGGTGGATATGATTTAGTCCCATAGTCCAACACACGTCACATATAACTTTTTTTAAACTAGCACACAATGACCGCACCTGATTGTAAGCATAATGTCGTCCAGACAGTATGGGATTGCATCAGATGGCGGTCCCATGTCATTCAACACAATGGGATACTGTCATATTTTTTTTATTATTGTTTATATCGAAAAGTAACGTGATAAATAATCATAATACGGAAGAATTTTTCAAATCCGTAAAATATTATACAAGTTACAAATATTATATATAAAAGTTGGTGGTAGGAGTAATAGAAAAGGATGCAACGTACACGACGTGACGTCATCTTCCATAAGCTAGCACGCGTGCGAAAGAGAAAACTAGTATCCCCACCTCAATACTAAAAATATTCATATCTGAGTAATTTTACAACCAATTTTGATGCTGTTCTCTAATTCATGTTACTTATAGACAATACTTTTTAGAAACCATTACATACTACTCAAAATCAAACCATACACATCACACAACCATATTATGCCTGCAACTATTCTTCACGCTTCAGCAGAAGGATCCAGACTTAATACAATACAATATTTCCATTCATGCGTTATGAATCTTATCGAAGTATCAAAGTCTCTGTTGACATTGATAATATGTATTTGGCAAATACTACATGAATATTAATGAGATGTATCTTGAATACTTGACCGCATCACGAATCACAATCTGACCTCATGAGGTTTTGTAGAATTCGATCATTCGTTATTTTTAATCGACAACAAATAAAGGAGATTACCAATTCGATGAGTATGTATGTAATTATGTCAGAATTGCACAGTTTTTGAATATATTAGCCTGTACAAGTATTGGTACTAATAATGGAAATTATTGCTATTTGAAATTAACATCACCGCCTTGTTATTTCTTAAGCCTTAGCACGCTCTATATTTCAGCTTTTGCTAATTGCCCAAACCAGAATTTGTAAACAAAAAAAACTGATCCTGAATAATAAACATTTTCAAATTGACAAACAGTATTGATTCTTAAAAAAATCACTCTTTCATAGATTACACGAGATTGTAATATTAGACAATCGGCTTTGTGAATCACAATTGCAAAAGCTTATTTTTATAACTTGTAAAATATTATCGACTTCACGTGCTATTTGCGATTGCTATTGCTATTCATTCCAACAGTAGTCTGTACCAGCGTCTGAATTATGTATGTTTGTTTGATCACGCTACGAACTTCTTCTTCTTCTTCTTCTTCTACCTGACGTTATCCCGGCCGGTGCCAGGGTCCGCCTTCCGGCAAATTCTCCTCCATTTCGCCCGATCTTCGGCATCCTCAACAGTAAGGCCATTGACCCTCATATCTTCCTTGACGACATCGAGCCAGCGCTTCTTTGGTCTACCCCACGGTCGAGGTCCGGGAATATTGAGGTTCAGGCACACATTACCGACGTACTCCTGCGGTTTCCTTAGGACGCTACGAACTATGCGAAATAAATCTAGGGAGATAGCTAGGTACTCCATAACATTAACGCTGGCACTGACTTTAAAATTCTATTTCTCCCACCAAACAGCCGTGTAATTTGCACTGTTATTAATGCGTGTTATAAATTGCGTGTAATTTGCACTGTAATTGCACTGTTGTGTTTCGGCTCGAAAGACATTGTAGCCAGAGTAACTACTGGACATATTGAGACTTAACATCTTATGTCTCAGGATGGTGAGTGCAGTGGAATGCTAAGCATTGCCTTGTAATTCAAGGTGTGTTTGGTTTTGCTACGTCATGCATGTTTCGTAATTCATATCAAAAAATACAAAAAAAACATTGAGAACGCATTTGTAATTGAGCATATTGGCTACAGATCTGCTAACAACACTGATAATAAAAACAACTATTCAAACAACAATAGAATCGCAGATGAAGTTGTCAATTAATAAAAACTGCGTTTCGGTGACTCTTTTTACATACCTAACAATTGTTAATGCTCTTATTGGGGCAGAATTCAATGGCATCTCATTGTATTCCTTGCATTGTTATTTAAGTGTGTATATCATTAAAATGTGTCGTATCAGTAACGCAGAATAATACAACTTCGTCGATAGTCAAGATGCATGGCCGCATGGGGGTAAAGAATACAAACATATTGTTTTTATACATACATACTATACGTGCATACAAACATACATATTTCCAATACATAATTGCCTCCACTTCCCTGGTCCTCGGAATCTTTAATTTTAAGACCATTACAGAAGTGGGTATGATTTGCAATCAAGAGACGTTGACCAAATTTAGAAATTCTCTAATGATATTGAACTTCAGGGTTTCGTAACCATAAACATTAGCAATGCTTAAATTCTTAAGTTCGTTCCAAAATCCATCATTTATTTTGGTTCCTCAATTATAAAATGACATTAATGCATTATAATTATGTCATTATTGAGTTGTTCTACGCTAAACCTTTTGCTATTTTCCTCTATGGTACATACAGTGAATATACCCACATAGTTTAATGTTATATAACAAGTTATATCAGAAGCTAACAAGTCGGATATCGCAAACAAAGCAAAGTTACAAATAAGCTGAATTCCGAATGCGTTCCACGAGACTCATACCAGTGGATCAAACTTCTAGACAATATTTAGGGTTGCCAACAAGGATGCACTATTTTACCAAAACTAATGAAATGTCTAATAAATCTGGTAGTATATTTTTAGTAATCAAATAATCAGTATTTTCGAATTTAGTTTTATTTAAAACAGTGTACTATTTTTAATACAATAAAAATAATTTTATTTTTCCGTTTTTGCAAACTCCAAGACACATCAACGTAGAACTTGGATGATATTTCAGTAATCTTAAAAGAAAAAAAATGCTTTTACGCCCAAATACTGGAACGCAACTTAAATATAAATGGCGCTTAACTACGTTAATCCCGATTAAATGTACTGGCTAAGTGGGCCGTGCGCTGTTAAGAGCATCTTATTATTTGAATGGCGTTCCAGTATTCGGGCGTTAGTTTGCTTTTTCAAAGATGCAAGTTACTAAACAATTATTACATATAAACCACAAACTTATCCAACTGAATCCAATGTTTTGATCCGACAAACTCCGCTCCTAAATCCAAAGCAAACGTAATTTGATCACATAAGCCCGCGCCATAATTTTCCCGCGCGCCATTTCATTTGAACGCGGCGCGGCTGCCCTCACAGACTGCTTCCACTCGCCAGTCGCATTCAATATGCCGGTCCATAAACAACGCAGTATAAAACGTGTACTTGTATTTATTATCAAATTTATTGGTATAACTCGGTCAAAATATCTGTGCACCCGGCGTTGATGACGTCATGTCGGCGCGTACGGAGTGTAAAATAACCATCCAAATACCAATCCATTACTTTTTTTGTGTAATGATTGAATCATAGATGTAGTTATACTAAATCTATGGATTGAATTAATGTTTGTGTTAAATGTTACGTAATTCAATGATAGAAAAAAAGTTAAGCATTTTTTTAAAATCTTATTTAGTTTATAAACTGTACATCATGATTCCAGAAAATATTAATTTATAACATCAATATGTTTAAAAATTAAAACTTTATTAAGGGCGTGTATCGGTAACGAAAGTGCTAACCGTACTGTCGTGTTCGGACGAGCGCGGGAAGGAGAAAGGACAGCGGAAGGGGCATCGCATTCCTGCGAGGTGCAGAGATATTGTGACCGAGTAATAGTAGTATTAGAAGAATAAATTAAGCAGGGAATTATTGGGATTTGGTTGTGTCGTTTTTCGTTCTTGTATCTACCATTTTGTCTTAGTTACCGGGAACCTAAAGTTAAATTACTGGAATGGAACTTCACTACAATATGCTATAGCAAATTGGATTCTAAACCAGGCCCAACAATGTGTCATACTAAAACCCTTCAGCTGATCTGTAAAAGAGATACCAATGCCGCTATCCTTCGATGTAGCAAATATTCCGGGCTTCTGTAAAAAAGACACAAAGATATTTATTTTACTACACTTGTAGTCCGATGTATTGAAAAGATTTAACAAAATCATATCTAAACAATCCTCGTTCATCCAAAAACAAATAATTTTCAAGGGATTTGATGGCGTACATACCTGGTTATCGGGTCCACTGGACCGGCTTTAGCCCCATAAACCGATCGTAAAGTCCTGCACGAGGGTTATCGGCACCCGGACACACCCGGGTATACTCGGATACACCCGGATAATCGGGGTAAGCTTGTAATAAACGTTCGGCCATATTACAAAGGGGCAAGGAAACTACGTTACGGCGTCTTCATGGTATTTTTTGGAAAGTAATGAAGGAATGTTTTATGTATAAATTGTTTTGATATTTCATTTCTGCGGGATTTATGGTAGAGTACACGAAGTTATAATGATGTTACATTTTTTGTTTTAACTATTTATGCGCATTACTGAATGTGTAAATACCAATACATAACTTGAATCAAATATTAAATTTAATCAACAAATAATTATGAGTTCATATTATGAAATAATCACTTCAACATTCATTAGTCCAATATAAATTAACATTATAGCTTCAATCATGAAATTAAATATTTTTTAATTACAAAAGTTATTCAGTCTCATAAATTACGTCACGAAAATCCTTCAAAGCGTTTTAACTGCATTATAAGGATTGTCGGTAATGAAAGGGAATGCCGTTGACGTGTAATCAGGGATCAATCAAGGGAGTCGAAGTGCGGACGTCAAATCATCGAAATCAGCGGAATACGAAGTGAATCGCTGATGAATGGCGATGAGCTTCCGTGCCTACAAATGAACATGCCTCATTTCAACTCACATCGAAATTGAAGTTTTTTTTATTGCAATGAATAGCGAGACGACCAAGCCGTTCGCCTGATGGTAAGCGATACGACCGCTCATAAACAGTAGCAGAACCAAATAACACCTTGAATTACAAAGCAATGCTTGCCATTCCACTGCGATCGCCACCCTGAGACATAAGATGTTAAGTCTCAATATGTCCAGTAGTTACTCTGGCAACAATGTCTTTCAATCCGAAACACAACAGTGCATTTACACTGCTATTTCACGGGAGAAATAGACATTGCAGTGGTACCTACCCAGGTGGCCTCTCACATATGAGAGATCTACCACCAGTGAGTGAAGTGGAAATATTATGTCTTTGTTATGGAGTGAAGTATAGGAAAGTTTATGTGTTTCAAAATTTTAGTTTTCTTTTACAGTTTCAGTAAAACTAGATCAGTTTTAATAAGATAAGTGCTATTCATCGCTCGAGAATCGACCCCGCTGTGCCGCCCTGTTTAATTCCCTCTTTATTTCTTGCAAATGTTAAAACAAATTTCCAACTCCTATTATTTGAGTTTCTGATTAATTTCGTTGCGGGTCAGAGACAAGTTACGACATTCCGGAGACTCGCCGAGCTTCATTGCTCGGTGTCAATACAATGCGTGTTGTTGTTGATCCTGGCTTACAGGAGTTACAGTGGTGGGTGTGAGCGCGGAACAGTCTCCACATATTAAAACAAAGTTAAGTTTATATATAAAGTGCGTGGTGGCCTGTTGGTAAACGGACTAGACGCGACTGCCAACATGTTCACGGTGGTCGCGGGTTCGAATCCCAGGGCACACCTCTGACTTTTCGGAGTCATGTGTGTATTGATAGTCAATCACCACGCACTAAAACGGTGAAGGAAAACATCGTAAGGAAACCTGCATACCATAGCGATTTATAAAAAAAAAAACTATGTTGTGTAAGTCCGCCAACCCGCACTAGGCCAGCGTGGTGGACTATATGGCCTAACCACTCTCAATCGTACTGTCGATTGTAGAGGAGGCCCGTGCCCTGCAGTGGGACATATATGGGCTGATACAGTAAGTTTATATATCAAACACTACACAGACAAACCACGTCATGGAGACAAAACATGTCCGAACTTTATAAAAAATAATGTTGAATTTAAAATTCCCGAAATAATTTTCTATACGATATTCTAGTCCACTGAACCGTAGATAAAAGTACCCAATCTCAAGCAAATTACTTTTTGGAAATTGAACAGCTCGCGAGTAGAATATTCAATTTGGAAATAATATATTTTCACAACCAACGAGACAGTTTACATGCTGAAAAATTATATTAGAAATAATATTTCTCTTGGACATGTGGAGATCCTTCTAGAGACCTATGTTCAGCAGTCAGCTTTGGCTGAAAAGAGAGAGACAAAAATTTTCCTTTAAAAGATGAATTTACGCGTATACATAAATCGAGACGTAACTTCGAACATTATGTTTTCGGGAGTTGTTCGTGCGAAAAAGAGCTGGGTTTTAATGTACTTATACTTTAACACACGGTTAATAATAGGCCACTTAAATAACATAGATAGATAAAGAACATCGGAGACACATCCCTTGAGGCAATATGTTATAGACAACCATGAGAGGAATATAAAAAAGGGAGGAAAGGGGATTCCAGGACACTTAGTATAGAGAAAAAATATTTTTTCTACAGGATACTCTTTAGTAAAGCTGGGCATATACTAGAATATAGTTACAACTTCTACAACTCATTTACTTCATCTACTTTACTTTACTTTTAGCAAAATTCAATTATATCAATAGGAACAAAGAGGCGAACAGCTATTATCGGGCCGACAAAGTTTACGCGTAAAGTGAAAACTTCGCGAATATCAGCTGTTATGACAACCCGCGTAATACTGTTATGTATATATAACTATGAGAGTTAGTGTAGGATCGGATAGTTCCATAATTAGTTACAAAGTAAGCCCTGTAGGTAATGAATGGCTCACAGTTAACATGGGTTTTGAAGTTATGTGAAATGTTTTGATTTTGCGAACAATATCGATGACAATTTTTCTTTAACATGCGTTAAATTTAAATTTGAAAAATTATGGAAATTATAAGTAATAAATAATACACCCAAACAAAAGACAAAACAATATTAAAAATCATGCAATCAAATTCAAATAAGCAAATACAGCCAACGCGCTCCAGTTCTCAATCCAATCCATACTAACAGTCTGTATTGGTATTTTCTAATTCCCCGTAATTAGGTATATTTTAATCCGGAAACTACCAACACGTGTCACACTATCTCTCAAGTCCCGGATCCAATCCAATTGCCAGGATCACAACAAAGTTTCCTCGTAAAAGTGCCATCCCATTACTTTACTGCACATTAAGCCGTAATAGCCAAGATTTATACTTCTCCACTTCCCCACCATAATGTGCTGAAGGGTATAATTCTAATTTAATGATCGAGGCTTACATTTTGAGTGTTTCGACCCAGTTTCGGTTTAAAATAGTTCGTACTTTGTGGCGTGCGGTGCGCAAGTTGTAAAAGTTCTGGAAGTTTCTTTTAGTGGAAATTTTAACGGAAAAATGTGAATGGGTTGAAGTGATTTTCAGAAGTATAAGTTTGTTGCAATGGATATATTTTGTGTTGAATTTTAAAACTATTATTGAGGGTATATGCATTGCATTAGTAGATCGACACATTTAAAGTTATCAGAAAAAAATGCAATAAATAATTACATCGAATTGATAATCTCCATTTTTGAAGTCGAATAAAAATAAATGATTACCAGCGAGTTATAAATAAATATTGTAGAACGATAATTACAATAAAATAATATTTATTGGATTATTAGTACCAATTTCATAAAAATCATTTACATACACATAAAACTATATCGTGATTACTAAAGTTTACCAAAGCAACACACAAAGGATCGTTTCCAGGAACTGCGTACCTCAAAAGCGAAAATCCTCTTGAAGTTATAATCCAACTGCATTTATTACAAAAGTTATGAAGTACACAATATTTGAATTACGTACTGTTACAATATTAGATAATATTTGTAATTATGTACGTATGGACGTTGGTTAATTTTACAAAACTTGAAAAGACTATTTAATGAAACTTTACAGTCTTATAGCTCGTATGTATAATGAGAATCGCATATAGCTATTATAAGTATGTGTCAAGGGAATCGGAAAAAGATCCTGCTTTGAAATTAATGAGGTAAGTATAGTATTTGAACCCGGGTGAAACCGAGGCAGAAGGTAGTATTTTGTACTTTCGACCGGGATTGATTCAGTCGTCGAAAACATACATGTTTAGTATCAAATAGTAAGATATCAGGATTAATAAGATGCCAACATAATATACTTCTCATTAAAAAAATAGAAACACCTTGCAAGTTTGACAGCCTCCGTGACGCAGTCGGTTAGACGCCGCCTGTGAAACGAGAGGCCGCGGGTTCGATCCCCGCACCGAGATAAATGTTTGTGCGGCCCACAAATATTTCTTTCGGGTCCGGGTGTTTGTGAGACCGAAAAGTCTCTCGTAGTTCCTGATACCCATGACACAAGAAGAGAAGAGATCTTAGTGTGGGGTCAGGACTATGTATGTGACTGTTGGGTGTTATTTATTTATTATTCAGTTTCTGTTTCGTAAGGATTATCAGAAAAATGTGTGTTTTAAATTCAATTTAGAACATTAACATTAGGATTTGCAACCACAAATTATTCACTATCAAAAGACATTTGAGATATATTCCTAAAGATATTCATTATTCTGACAGAATATCCCTTACAAATCATAAACTTGCAATGTGTTTCAATGTTACTGATGAGAAATATATTATGATCATCATTGTTGTATCTATTAAGATTACCTTTGCTAAACCACTCCTCATTTCCTTCATATCTAACAGGAAACGACTCTTAGTGCACGCAAAAGTCCTATTTAAGCCTTCAGGCTCAAACGTAAGTAGTTCCGTCCTAGCTGGAGGTTGACGAACGGTAAAGAATCTAGTCTGAATGAAAATGGTGGCTATTATGTGAAGGATGCTAGTAACGGACTTGGCCTGTTGGCGAAAAATGTCAAAGGATTTTGTCCTAAAAATGTGAATTTGGAGATAAATCTGAGGGTAGTTTTGATTGTTATTTCGGACGTTGATTTCGCTTGTCAAAGTAAAGTTAAGAGACTTGTATTATTCTACGGTCCGAGACGAAACTCCAATGTGCGAACGTTGTACGTAAAGTTGTATGAATATGCCTATATAGGTACTCCACTAAATGTTTGAATCCTCTGTCGTACGTCGTAACCAAAGACTATGTTCGCAGTGAATGATAAGTGTCATAGATAATGGTATTGATATTTAGATGTGGAACACTTATAACGGCCTTAGCATGTAGAATGGCCAAATATTCATGTTTTGATTCGGATCACAGAGTAACCTTGGGGTACCTACGGTGGTAACGTAACCATACCATGACCGAGCTATGAACGAGTCACGGGCTAGTAGCATTCTGTAGTAATTCATACAAATAATATTTTTTGGATGCCTACTTTACATACCTACCAATATAAAACAGAACAGGAAACGTTTGTCATTCATTACTAGCAAGATGTGAATTTTAAATTTTTATAACGACAAAATCAGAATTACTTGGTACGAACCGCTTGAAATTCCTCTTAATAAATCTAATTCTTTTAATAAAACTGTCTGTAATGTAATTAATTATTTCCGCCAGCCAAGACGTATGAGCAGCGTTGGACTACGGTCTTAAGTTCCACTTAAATAAAGTTATTTTTTTATTTATGCGATATCGGACTTCTATATTGCAAGATACATATTATTACACGGTAATAGGCGGCAAGATGAAAAATATTTTGTAATAACACTTCGATTTGTTTAACCTAAGACACTAGAACAACACATTTTTCTTTGATAAGATCCATAAATCAATATCAAACTGTAAAAGAATACCGCTTGTCCGGTATCTGTTTGATAACCCATATATTATAATAGGGAATAATTATACAAAATAAAGTGTGAGAAAACACATTCACACATTATTTTAACTGTAGGTTGTATGATCTGCTGCTCTGAATTTTATTGTTACAGATTGCTTTTGGAACGAAGTTCTTTATCGCGCGTTGTGAAAGGGGGCTAGACGGAAAAAATTCTCACGAAAAGTTGTAACGACACTTTAAAACATTTGACAATCGTTTTTATTTCTTTATTTGTAAATCATTTATTTAACTCTCATAAAGGCAATAAAATATCCAAATACATATTAATATGTTAAAGGCTATATATAGTAAGAACTAAGAACACGCTGTAGCCTAAAATTAAATGGGAAACGTTGCGACATTTTCGAATTTTCATCAAATATCATAAATCAAATTGGTACAAAAGAAACATAAATTGCCTAAATATGTGAAAAAAAAATTAACATAATGATGGTGGTACCCAAATGATTCTTTTGATGATGACATTTAATTAAAATTACGTAATAAAACCGTAATACATTGATTTTCGATCCTCCTTAATAAATTTATTATTATTTACAATTTTAGTTTGTTATCCTGCTGTCAATCATCAACCCTAGATTTGACTATGTATATTTGCCAATTATTACTAAAATTGAGCCTACTGATTAAGTTTATATTACATTATATTTGTTAATAATAAAAAAATATTATTTTTATAACTTAAAAGAAATACAATTTTATTACAATTCCTTCACTTATTATTTTATTTAATCGTAGCTATACAATAAATAACAAAATCCATGTTAGGGTTTTATGTCGCATAAAAACATTACAGCTTGTTACAATGTTAAATGTTAGCTATTTATTTATTGAAACACTTTCAATCGTACTCTCCATGGTAGAGGAAGACAATGCCCTGCAGTGGGACTTATATGGCCTATGGTCTGATACAGGTACATTGCGTGTAGATAAAATGGTTAAAAATACGCCCAAAAATAGCACTTACGTAGTTTTAACACAGCTTAAAACGTGCCCTAATAAAAATCAATATAATTAGGAACAGAAGTAAGTTTTTCTTACACAGCCAGAACAAAAAATACGAATCATAAATGGAATCATGCATGTACTAACAATCTCAGACAGAGCCCACATATCAAAGCGACTCCAAGAAATAAACTGCAAAGGCCAACTAATACCAGAGTGCCTTTGAGCGGCCCGTCTCGGAACTATTCGGTTTGTCGTAAGCTCCGGCTGAACTTACGCGACGCTGCTAATTTGTCCAACTTACAAACTTCCGACGCGTCTGGCGCAGTTGAAGTTGGCTGTGCGTTTATGAGCGTAATTAACTGGTTCCTTTACGGGATCAATTGATGTTTTCTGCGTGAGTTGTGAAGGTTTTAAAGATATCGTTAGTTAAAAAGATTATTTTACTTTTATATAAAATCGTGTTTTCGTGTTCTAGACTGATTATTTTCAGGAAATCTCTTGAATCGTTAATTTCTGCTACCACCGCTTCGGAACATGTTGTTGTTGTGGAGAAGAAGCGGCGCAACACCCTCAGCAACACCGTCTTCTTTCGTTTTTGTTTTTTTTTAACCTTTCTCCTACGTGACATATTTTTGGCAATGTTTGATTTGTACGAGATTTAATTCAATACCTATCAGAGTCCAAGCCGTAATCACAGACTCACAATGCATTCTACTAGCTTACAAACTAGACTAGCGACTGGAAGGTAGCGGGACAACCATTATAGATTTAGTTGCAATCGTGGCCAGTAAAGCACATCTTTAGACATTTCGCAAACAATTTGAAGAAGCTTCTTTTACTAGGTCTACCTTTAGCCAAAAGGAATGTTTTCATACGTATGATTCTACAATCGCTTTATAAACTTCGATATACATCTCTCGTTTACTTCCCAGGAGCGAGCAGTCGTACAACCGCACAGTGCAGTCTGTGTCGGGCGCGGGCGCAGTGTCGGTGCCGTGGTGCGCGGCCGAGGCGCGCGCGACGCTGCCCGCCGCGCTCGCCGTAGCCGGCATACCCGCGCTCGTCATCGCTGACTCCACCGGCAAGATCCTCACTGGAAACGGGAGGCATCATCTCGCTGGAGATCCGCTGGGACTGGTCAGTACTGTTAACACAAGATGATAGCAACTAGTCCGCTCTGAAACTGTGACGCAAATGTAGGCTTTTGACAGTTGGTAAGTCTCTCATATATGTGAGAGGCCGCCTGGGTAGGTACCGCCGCAATGTTTATTTCTTCAGACAAATAGCAATGCAAACGTTCATATCTCAGGGTGGCGAGCGCAGTGTAATGCCAAGCATTGCTTTGAAATTCAAGGGATTGTTTGATTATGTTACGGTTTATGAGTATTCGTAACGTCTTACCATCAGACGAACGGCATGCAATATGCATAGTAATAAAAGAATACAAAAGATCTCCTACGGACTTATCCACAAATATTCTATATAGTAGAAAGTCTGTGGATATATAATATAAGCTAATATATTATTTATCATGCTTGTTTTATGTGCCTTTTTTCCTATGTATAGTTCTCCATTTTATATTTTATTTCTCTTTTCTTTTTTATAATTTACTCTGAATCTCATTTAGTTGAGTACTTACATACTTGCGAAAAGTTGTAAATTTTATTATAAGTACATACCGTATATCTGTATTATCTTGATTTGCTATAAGTTTGCTGTAAGTTTTCTGAACAAATAAAATATAATAATAATGTACATTGTAGCAAGAGCAATAACAATGCATTCCATTGCAGAACTTCCCGTGGGGCCAGCGGCCGGTGTCGCTGCTCACGGAGCAGGCGCTACTCAAGATGGCGAGACATCCAGCTGTCGTACTCTTCATCGGTACTGTACTTCTAAATCAACTTGGATTTAATCATAAAACCTAATAGAGTTATAAAAAGTTTACCAATGTTAGGAACGTAATTAGACACCCAGGTTATGACGTTATACAAAAGAGCTATCGATAAGTATCTTGGATTTTCATCTGAGATTGGGTAAATGTTAAAATCAGCAATACACATTGCATATTCGAAAATCTTTTAAAGATGTTTGAAAAATCAGAATCCATGACGGTTTAAATTTAATTAACAAAACAGGTCTAATTGAAGTGGTAGTAATAAAAGAAGTGAATAAATATATTAAACAAGATAAGATGTTTTTCGTCCTCTTCTTAAACGATGCAATAACGGATAAAACTAATATTCAAATACAAATGAATTATTATTCAACAACATTACATTACAAGCAAGATTATACTTTGACTCATAATACTAATCAATAATCTTCTCAAATTCCAGACGACGAAGACTCCGAAATCGAATTCGCAGAATCAGTCCTAACACCATCAGCGGAGTCCTACTACGAGGAGTGCAGCATCCAGTACCCGGGCTTCTGTCCCTACCAGAACTCTTCCGACGACGAGACAATGGACTTCGACTACCCCACCACCAAGAACAGTAGGATGAAGAAGAAACAGTTCAAACACGTCACCTTCTACATCGGCATTGACGGCACAGACAGCGCTGATATGCTCAGAGAACATATCTGCCTCGACGACGCTGTCCCACTCCTCACAGCCATAGACTTCCCCAAACAAAGAATGGTCACTATGAAATACGGCGATGAAATCACCACAGATTCCGTACAGAACTTTGTGGATGCGTACCTCAGTGGCAACGCTGATTTCAAGCCTTTGAAACCTTATAGTGATAGGTGTTAATGTAGAAATAGAATAGAACGTTTTAGTTTAGTAGTGCCACTTAGCTTCCGATATATCACTGGTATTCATTTGTTAGATGATATTTGTCTACATATGTTAATTTTGGTAACTATAATAGTAAATCATGGTATTTATTAACAAATGGAAGTTTCTTCACTTATAAACATTTGTGCCTTGCCCAAACACGAGCGCAGGAAGTCGCTGGATGCAGGCCGCTTACAACAGTTCTCAGTGGCGATCTATGGGGGAGGCATATGTATAGCTGTGAACATCATGTGGCTGAAGAGACAGAGACAAACCCGGCCGAACTGATGATATTGGCATCTAATAAAAATACAAACAACCCAAAAGAAAAAAAAAGACATAACGACTGAGAAATTATTTAGGTAACTCCGTTTTGAGAAACATAGAATTCAACAGTGAATTGTAGTTCTAAATTTACAAATTTCAAAATATTTAAATTGTTTCACTTCCATTGTGACCATAATTTATCTCAAATAATTAGGTACTTTAATAAAGTACACGTAATTTTAACCTAGTAATGCCCCTCATTAATTAGTTCGTAACTAAGTATTGTTTCTGCTGTGAAACAAACAGCTGTTACAAGTTCAACGAACCGAGTGTAATATCGATTAAACAAAACTGTTTATGTACTAAACTCAACTTGGCTCACTTTCGAATTATAAAACGTACCATTAACCCTCAGCCCACTATTCACACAGCCTAACAAATTGGCGCCATGTTTAAATTCAAATCGGTCATTTTGAAAAATACCGGAATTTAAAATTTCGAAGCACTTATTCTTTACCATAATTTGTCAGTGCTGTCCAGAATTGTTATGAAATATTTAATAAATTGTTGAATCTACCTTTATTTAGATAAACATATTAGTGTGCGTTATTTGACAAAATCCCATCTTCATGATCTTATACCTACAGTAATAGAATTTTGCAAAAAAACATCAGGTATAGGTTGCATAAAAATGCCATTAAAACTTGTTTAATTACTATTAACTTGAAAAATGAACAGTGTTGGTATAATCTAGGTTTAAAAAACTCACTTCCCTGAAACACCCCAGGGAAATTTACCTGTCAACGTGAGTCGTTAGCCGTCGCGCAATTGAGGTTTTTGCTCATTTCCTATTCCAGGACATTACGTAAACTTCCGCCTTTAAATAAGCAGAAAATACAATAAAAATATATACAATAGCAACATATTCGGTGTGAATAGTTAGTTTAAAGAGTGATTAAAATGTACTCCGTTAAAATATGTCCATTCAATTCACACTCATAGTATTGACTTCACGATGATACAGATATTTCGTATTAAGATTTGTGATCGATGTATAAAAATATAATATCCAGTACATACAAAAATCGAAAAATGAAAATATTTGTTGGTCATAAAATATTGGTGCGGGGACACATTGTGACACGAAATTACAAAAATAAACATTAGTAATCTGTCAATTTAAATACACAATCAATAAATTGTAATTAACTTCATTAAAATCAGACAAACTTTATAGCGTAGAATACCGTAGAGATCTTAGCATTTGTACCATTTTGTTAAATAGGTAGTATATGTAAAGCTGTGTTATGTATTTTAGACCATTATTTTGTAAAACAAAAAAACTTTTTCTATAGCGCTAGATTTGAATGAATTGTGATCTTTCTCGCACTTATTTTGTAAGCATCATAAAATTTTGTCGTCCTACATTAGTAATAAAATTATCCGAAACTCGTGTTTGTATTTCATTTACCATTTGATTTTAAAAGAACCACTTTTGTTAATTTTACCCAAAGCAAGAAGAAATTTTACTTCACAGATGTCACTATATGGTAAAAACTCCTGCATTTAACATTAACTAATAAAAATTGTACTCTCCGCTAATGACAATAATATCTGAAGAGAACATCACCCATATAATAGTGTATTAAAAACATTTCTATTCAGAGGTTATACCGGGTATCTCAAGACTGCTACCGAAAACGAAGCCCGGTGGTAGTTTTAGTGGCTACAAACATAATGCAATTAAAAATTTCGCATAGAAACGCGACAATTATTTTTTATGATTTTTTAAATATCGTCATTTTTGGGTGGTAAATCCGTAGTTTTTGCTAAAATAATAATTTAAACTCTTTTATACCTTAGAGTATTTATAAATAAAAGGGCATAAACTATTATTTTAGGAAAAAATGTATTTATCACCCAAATATGGAAATAGGAAAAAAATAACAAAAAAAAAATTGTCGCTTTTTTTGCAACTTTTTCTGTTCCATTGTGTCTGAAGTCGTTTAAACTACCACCCGGCTCCGTTTTCGGTAGCAGTCTTGATATACCCTGTATGTATGTAAGAAAACTAATAAGCTACGGATGACAATTAAAATACCTTATGTATGTGTTATTTCACAGTCTATTATTTGAAAACTATAAAGTATTGATAGTAATCCCATTACCCATCATCATCATATCAGCCACAGGAAGTAGCACTGTGGAAGCCAAGCATTGCTTTGTAATTCTAGGTGTTGTTTGCTTTTGCTACTGTTCATGAGCTGTGCTATCGCTTACCATCAGGCGAACGGCCTGCTCCTTTCGCCATTCATTGCAATAAAAACAAAGTGAACACAAAAATGTCTCCCTAGTAGGCAATAGTTCAAAAAACGACCAGATTGGCGCTAGTGTGCACACTTACGCACCGTACATGACTTGTTACAATTTCCATATTCTTGTATACAATTTTTGGTACAACTCTGTGTATATACTTACTGCAGCTAATCAATTTGAAAATAAATATCTGCTCAAAGAAACACTAAGTAAATGTATAATAATTATTAATGCTTTCCAATATAAACTCTTGCAGCGCAAATAAAGATGGTAGATTTTAAAAACTAGGACGTACATTTGAAGGGTGAATATTTATATTTTGTACCGTTTGAGTTTAGAATAAATAGTATCCAACATTGAGAATAACAACAATGTCTAGGCTTATGCAGCCTAAAATACGTTACACAAAATTTAAATTTTAATGGGCATGTTTGGGCATGTTTCATAGCATGATGTCATTCGTATAACTCATATCATAGATCAACATTATGCAAGGATCTAAATATACTGTTTTAATATTTTAGTATTTAGTACTTTGATCAACCATTGAAATAACTTAGTCACAGAACTTGGTAAAGAAAAGATTAAATGATTAAATAATCTTTGACTGGACTACCCTGTAAAGATCAATGTTGAAAACATAATTCGATAATATTTATAACATTCAAAGATTTCATGTCCTTTTCTCTCAAATATAATTTACTGTTGAAAAACAAGAAAGAAGATAAAGACTTGTCTATGCTAACTAGCAACACTGGCAAATTCACTAATATCCCCATTCTAAAATGGCAACACTCAACTTTAAAAAAGTAAAAATTGACGCCAATGTAACGAAGCCGCCATTATTGTAAAATATAGTTTCAAAATAATTTTCACGTGCTCAAATTGGCTATTACTGTAGTAAATAAGCATTAAACTACACAAATGGCTGACAATGATGATTTGTTGGACTACGAAGATGAAGAACAGGCAGATCAACAGACTGCTGATGGAGCAACAGAGGCGGCACCAAAGAAAGAGGTTAAAGGATCCTACGTATCTATTCACAGTTCTGGCTTCAGAGACTTCCTTCTAAAGCCTGAGATACTACGAGCCATTGTAGATTGCGGTTTCGAGCACCCTTCGGAAGTACAACATGAATGTATACCCCAAGCCGTTTTGGGTATGGATATCCTGTGTCAAGCAAAATCGGGTATGGGTAAAACGGCGGTGTTTGTGTTGGCAACGCTACAGCAACTCGAACCGTCGGAGAATCATGTTTACGTCCTCGTCATGTGCCACACAAGAGAGCTGGCCTTCCAAATCAGCAAGGAGTACGAGCGCTTTTCAAAATACATGTCCGGTGTCAGAGTGTCTGTATTTTTTGGCGGGATGCCGATACAAAAAGATGAAGAAGTGCTCAAAACGGCGTGCCCTCACATCGTAGTAGGCACTCCGGGCAGAATTTTGGCGTTAGTCAACAGTAAGAAGTTGAATTTGAAGCATCTAAAACACTTCATATTAGATGAATGTGACAAGATGTTGGAGTCCCTCGACATGCGACGTGACGTGCAGGAAATCTTCCGGAACACGCCACACGGCAAGCAGGTAATGATGTTCTCCGCCACCCTCAGTAAAGATATCAGACCAGTGTGCAAAAAATTCATGCAAGATCCCATGGAGGTGTATGTCGACGACGAAGCGAAGCTGACACTGCACGGGCTGCAACAACATTATGTGAAGCTCAAAGAAAACGAGAAGAATAAGAAACTATTTGAACTTCTTGATGTACTAGAATTTAACCAAGTAGTCATTTTTGTAAAATCTGTACAACGCTGTATAGCGCTGGCTCAACTTTTGACAGACCAGAATTTCCCTGCAATAGGAATCCACAGATCAATGACCCAGGATGAGCGCTTGTCTCGCTATCAGCAGTTCAAAGACTTCCAGAAAAGAATATTGGTCGCGACAAACTTGTTCGGCCGAGGGATGGACATAGAGAGGGTCAACATAGTCTTCAACTATGACATGCCTGAAGATTCTGATACATACCTGCATCGTGTGGCACGTGCTGGGCGCTTTGGTACCAAAGGCTTAGCTATTACAATGGTATCAGATGAAAATGATGCCAAAATCCTCAATGAAGTGCAAGACCGTTTTGATGTCAACATCACGGAGCTGCCTGAAGAAATTGAATTATCCACTTACATAGAAGGCCGATAGATTTAAGGTTAATTGTACCAATTATGGTTGAAGATTATTGTCATGTTTTGTAACAACAATGTGCAGTTTTTTTTGTCTTGGTATTTTTATGATAAATTGAGAGAGTAATTGTCCAGAAACCTAACTTTAGGATAAACTAACTTGACTGTCTTAAATAAAGGCATTGTGATAACTTTTGTGTTTGATTTATTAAAAACAAAAAGCAAACTAAAAAACCATTTATAAAGAATTTCCAATACACATACTTAGGAAAAGTAGCAATAATTTCAATTATGTTGTAGTGTATGTGAGAAATATGAATTATGAAAATTGTTATCTCTGTGATGATCAAATCCATTTTTTATTGAATACAATATTTGAGGTAGTTTAAAAACAATAACACTTTTCAAAGTAATAACTATGACACATTTAGGATATGTAAATATCCATTGGATTTTAACTAATTGAACTAATCTAAATGTCATGATATAATACAAGTTGTAACTGTGTAAATGTAACTGGATATCTCAAGTATCATGTCACAACTGTGCATAATAATTTAAGTATATCATGAATAGACTGACTATGTTGACATTATACTGATTTATTTCTAACCTATGTTGCTTCTAGTTACTGAAATAGCTAAAGCTAAATCTTATTAGAAATAATACCATAGGAAACCTCCACAGCTTAGGAAAACATATTATAGTGTTAAAAATAATTCTTGCTTTAATTTGTTCCATTATAAAGAGGCATGTAAAGTTTTTTTTTTCGCAATTATTCTCTGATATTAAGTTTATCACAATATTAAAATTGTTGGTTCTGGATCATTAATTTAAATATTGTTTTAATGTTCCTTTTCATTTCGGTCTTAAAAAAAATGATTCTCTAGAGGGCGCTGTTCTAAATATTAACCTTATATTAACTTTATATTTAGGTCTACATCAAACAAGCAATTTCATTTTTTTAATCCCTAACATTTTTCATGGATGTGGACCATGGTCCATGGGTTTAATGGACTAGCATCTAGCTAACAGTCATGATGAGTTATTACTCTAAAATACCTGTAAACTAAGTGCTAACGCTAAAGTGACAAGATATTTAACTTTCATATAGTAGCCAGTCTAGCTGTGTTTGCCTAAGCACTAGAAACTTGTACTACGGTTGGTCGTCCTGGTCAAAACATAGCGTATTGTGTAGTGGGAATCATAGTGGGCTATCAATTTAGACCGACATCCAAAAAGCGATGATGAAGTTAGCGATTATACATATGTACCAAAGCATGAAGCGTGCAGAGATATTTTTATTCTAAGCAACTCTTAATAGGCAATATCATCGTTATAAACGGTTTTCTCTTTTCAAGTAACAGGAACGCATAAAGTTGGAGGTGACATTTTTATACGCAA
This sequence comes from Hyles vespertilio, assembly GCA_009982885.2. NCBI lineage: Eukaryota > Metazoa > Arthropoda > Insecta > Lepidoptera > Sphingidae > Hyles > Hyles vespertilio. The sequence continues at coordinate 1,323,743 of CM042819.1, forward strand.
TAACAACAAACTAACTTCCTATTGGCTACATCTGATTCTCCTTCCACTTTAAGCCACGCCCACCAACTATGATGGACCCAGTCGCGTAACAATAGGGTGGCATAGTGGGCAAAATGCCACGGGCCCCCGACCTTAGGGGCCCCCGGCGGCCCGGCACCTGAAGTCCGAGAGGCCGTAAGCAGAGAAAGAACCAAACTGATTTATTAGCCATTGAATAAAAAAAAACGTAAATCTAAGAAACCATTAATTAATTACCAACAAAATTAATAATCAGAAACTATTTTCTTATCTTTTTCCAAACATAAAGATTTAATTTAAAAAAATTAAACCTCAATATTAGGTCTTCTGAGGGGGCCCCATCACCATTGCTGCGTTTGGGTTTCGGCCACGTAGTAAAGATATTACGACGATTACTTGGTCTCGTTATGAATCTGTTTTTATGGCGTGTAGACATACGAGCATACAGCTCCCCTAATGGTCAGCGTTCACGACCGCTCATGGGCCTTCGCAGATAAAGGAATCCAGTAAAATGAAGTCGCTTCCTACCGTAAACAGAGCACTCTCTCAAAGCCTCGCTAAAATAAGTATAGGTACAGAGTTCATTCCAGAGCTTGCACGTGCGTGGTAAAAAAGAACACTAGAAATGTACTTTCCGGGAACGGATAGTTTCCACTTTCCAGGTATTAAGAATGATCTCTACTGCGGTGACGGGAAGTGTGATGGGAGAACAGCGACCATGGCACTACTTTCCTTAGAGCACTTTCCGTGGAAAAAATGATAGATTACACAGAGACATCCGAAGTCTCATCGCAAGCCTAAATTTTCTCAAAATTTTTCGTGGGTTCGGGGTTATCGATAATTCGAAGAGTTCAGCGCCCCGTAAGGAGTCAAGTGGGTCAAGCTGGTATTTTGGGGCTTCTACCCAGAGGCGAGAGCAGTACTCCACGTGGTGCCAGATCGTCGGATTTATAGATCAATAACCGATGATGTGACGGAAAGTACCGCTTGGCTCTGTTGAGAATCCCTAACTATTTGCTAATCAATTTAGCCTTGTCTTCCAAATAAAACCTAAACTGAAATTAGGTCAGGTAGGTTCGTCTAATATTTCGGTTCCAGGAATACTCTCGGATGCGTATTTATAACTTGCTCCAAGATCTTGGGGAGTAAGCATGTGACAGCAATCGGCCTGTGATTCGAAGGATCCAACTGGTCACCCTTTTTGAGGATTGAATGAACATAGGCGATATTCCATGAACCCGGGCCTGGGTTGTTTTAATAGAAAAGACGATATAGGCGCGTGAGTACGGGGGTCATCTCAGGGGCGGATCTCCAAGAACTACTGCAGGGATACATGCCGACCTATTCTACAAGTAGCTGTCGAGGAGCTTGACTTGAGATGATGAGGGAACTGTGAGTTTTGGCCGTGATTTTTTTCCGTCGCCAAGAGTTCCTGGTTTTGCGTGAACGTGATGTCGCGGTTAACGAGCGCGATCGTGAGCGGAACCATCCCAATCGCCGCGCCGCCTCTAAAGAAGAAAACGTCAGGTCATGATCTGCTCAAAGGACGCCTCTATCTTTTAGTTTGAGGGCCTATGAATTCCAGCACGATCTCCCACGCAAGTCTTAGGAGGGTACCTAAAGGGGCCGCGGGGGTAACTGTTGTGCGGCGCACTCTTGTTAACTGTGATTCCGAGATGGACGACAGAGCACGTGGTCTCGTGTTTGTCGTGGACGCCCACAATATCTTAAAGGGGTGTCCAGATCTAGACATAAGTGGAGAGCAACTTTGCTCCCCACTGAGAGAGACCTGTGTCCTGGTTTAACACCGGGTAATCACTGGGAAGGAATCGGGGCGCTTATCCCCCTTTTTATATTATCTAAAACAAAGGGGGCCCCATCCGATTATTTTGCCACGGGCCCCAGATGGTGTAGTTACGCCACTGGATGGACCAATCAGCGTGCCTTATTGTTACGTCACACTATTCACAATAAAATATTCTATAAAGTAGCGCCGAATATTTTTTTATATACTACCCTCGAGTTCAAATAATGCTGCAATAGGATAATAGTGATATTAGTTGTTGATTAATATTTAATATCAGTGGCAACGGGGATTTTTTTCTAATTGGACGCCATATCGGCTACCAATTATGTAGATTTTCTAGCGACGGTATATAATTTTAAATCAGATATGGTTGTGAATGATAAGCCATTGTAAAAACGTGTGATAAGGTGAATGAGTAGGAAATAAATGTTGTGTGTATATTAGAATAATACAAGGCACAGAAATAAAACAAAACTTGATTGATATTCATATTATTTTATTAATAACATATCAATATACTTAGATATTTCTTAAGAATTGCATAACCAGATCAGTACTCAGTATTTGCTCTCGTAATCTATTGTATAAGCATTGGTATTTATTAAAAATTAATTAAGTGATCACCACTTTATTTGTATTATCACTAATACCCACAATATTAAAAATATTGTAATACCTACCACTAATGCTGACAATGCATAATTTATGTTTCGTAAAATGTTACGTATGTATGTACGTATTTAAAAATATAGTCGTTGTTATGAGTACAAAATGCAAATATTAAATTGTATTTTAAGTCCTACTTTTGAGTGTGAAGATAAATACCACGCAAAACATTTCATATTATTTTCATAAACGGTAGTTCACACACAAACGCTAATCAAGTTTTGAAATTATGTCTTGATATACCTATACATATCTGTCTTAAAGATACATGCATAATCTATTTACTAGGAACTCTATTTTCATCCAATAATATGACCAAATACATTCATAATGAATATTAATATAAAACCAGAAAATAATCATATGCAACTTTAAGAGCCAATAAACAAGACTTGTTTGGGATCCATAAAATACCGGTACCTACGGATATTTCAAATCCCTACATTAATTAAATAACGTAGTATGGATCAGCCTTTGTGACGAACAGGCTTATCGAATGAGAAAACCAAAATTCATCGAAAGGCCGGCGACTCTATTTTTGTAAAAAATGAAATTCAGTAATCACAATGTGCTCAGAAACGACTTTTTGAATCGACAGTGGCTCTTATGTTTTGGAAAATAATAAATGTCCATGTCTGAATTAATACACTAATACAGAAACTAATCAAACTTTTTGTATTAGTAATTTTTTATCAGGTTAACGCAGACGCAGATGTACTGAATGACCTCAAAAGCTACTTGTTGTCACACAAGTATTACAAGAGGACAAAACAAGGTCTAGTTGTTTCGATAATTCATGCAATTATTCTGAAACAAACAGGAAACTAAATTTTGCAAATGAATTCAGATTTATTAATGTTATATAATAAAATGTGGGGCCATTAATTATTTTGTATAAGTATCCAAAGCTATTATTCTGTAGAAATATTCCATTGATCTTCAATAAACATGCTAATTTAACTGAATAATTACACAAAAAAGTAACAATTCAACAAAAAATCCATAAATGGAATCTTAATAAATTCCATAATATTTTTTTATTTATACCTTTATACAGGATAAAACTGCTTCACATTATTCTTGTTTGATATGTTGTACTATATTTTTTTGGCTAAAGCTATAGTTTGGTATAAAACATCTTATTCACCATATTTTACATTTTAGCAAAAAAAATATAACAATTAAAATCCTATGCATAAAAGGCACTATTTCCTGCTTAAAAATTCAGATTTCCTATCCAGTTGTTTATGTAAATATGGTAACAAAAAATAACTAGGTTATCAGTTACAATTCACTTATCAATATTACTTGATTCAGTTGAATCTAATAACCATCTTTACTTAATTGAGTATTTTTCTTTCCATGTTTGATTTGTTTAGGATCATAGAAAGTTTTCTCATGAGTAAATCTAGTGATGAGATCTAATGCCCACTTAGGTTGGTCACCAGGCACCATATGACCAGCATTTCTGACCATGATTTCAACCAGTTTCCCTCCCTGCTTTACATATCCTGCCACCTCACCATCCACCTTCCAAATGTACCGTTTTGCTGACCTATATTCATCTGCACCAGTGAAGTTGAGATTTCTTAGATAATTCAAAGTTAGGGGATATGCAACAATAATGTCAAGCTGTCCGCTGTAAATTACTATGTAGTAGTGGTCCAATAATTCAGATATCCAGGGTGCTACAGACTTCATGACATCTTGTTTTAAGTGTGTCTCAACTACAGAACCATTGTTGAAAGGCATATTTCCAACATGTACACCTTTACGGAAGGAACTCTTTTGTATCATGGGTCCAAAATCTTCAAATTGTGTGTAATCTTTTGTATGCAAGTAGTTGAAATAGAAATCAAATCCAGTCATATTGGAAAACAAACTCTTTCCCTCAATCTTGTCTCCATTCAACAACAAATCAAAGTTATCAAAAGCCTCTTCCCATTTTTCCTGTTTGATGTAGTCAATAGTCTGATTTTCATACTTCTGGAACACTTTGGCTTGGTTCCAATCAAGGAGACCAATTTGGTATAAATATTTTGAATAGACCAGCTGATGTTCTGGATCACTCAGCCCATTTCCAATTGCTATGCCTTTCATGTTGATTTTTACACTTGCAGTAGGATTCTTCTTATAAATAGTGTATGCTAGAGCTGGTACATATTTCCCTCCATAAGACTCGCCTGTGACAAAGAACTTGTTTGGCTGTAACTCAGGGAATAGTTTGAAGAACTGGATCAAAGTAGAGTACAATTGTTCACCAACTTGAACTTCATCAGTGCAGTATCCTTTAGGATCTTTGGTGAAACTGAATCCTGTGCCAACTGGGTTGTCTATGAAAATCAAATGGTGGCTTAGAGCCCAGTTGTACTTCCTTCTTTCTAATCTATTATTTCGTACTCTCAGTGGTCCGTTTTCTGTGAACAAGCCGTATAAGGAGGTAGCTCCCGGTCCTCCTTGTAGCCACAAGATGACTGGCGCGTTTTTGTTGTCAGGGACCATGGCAGGGAAGTACCATAGGAACTGATTGGAGTCATAGGTCTTGTTCACGGTGAAGTAGCCTGCGTAACTCTTTATTCTCAAACTCTCCGTAAAGGGGACTCTAGCGAGGCGCCTACCTTCAGTAATGTTGCCGCTTTCCACGTAAGGAGTAAGAAATAGAGGCTCTCCGGCGTCTCCATCGTCTGCTTCACCAAGATTCAACTTAGGATACGGATGTAGTAGACACTGTGCCACAAATATTTGGGCAGCGAAATATAAAAAGAGCGGCTTCATGTTGCCGCTCGCGCCAACTGTGACCTGCAGAATGATAAGCTCAATACAATAACCTCTTTGGCACTTTATCTTCTACGTGATTATTTAAAACAACCGGTATTCTGCTGACATAAAATACATATCGGCTCACGTTTCGTTGCTATGGTCGCATATTTCTAGATCCAAAGGGTAATTTTCTACATAAGTGTAATGGCTAATTTATACAAGATATATTTTATAAATAATATATAATTTTAAAATGCAATTTAGAATACATCTATAAATAAATAAATAATTATTTTTAATAAATAATCCTCTATCATCATACTGCCATTTGAACGCATCTGAAAGTTATGTCAAATGTTACATTACAATCCATTATTACAATTCGTGTTTATTGTTTACATTTATCTTTATTTATTTTGCATTGTTATCAGATAATTAAAGTTGATGCGTTGATATTGTGTATTCTTGGTTAATATTGTATTCGTGGTGATATTTAATAAACAATACCTACGTTTTGTAACGGCTTCACAATGGAGCTACAATATTTTGCACATCTTTTATTTACAATGATGACCGTATTCACTTTTGGAAGTGCAGTGTTTTTTCCCAACATGTATCCCCGAATAAAATTAGCTGCGAAACAGCCCACTGATGCCGGCGAACCTCTTTTATTGACTCCTTATTTACAAAAAGGGTCAATCGAACTCGCACAGAACCTTTCAATAGTGCCATTAACTGAAAAAATAGGGTTCCGCAGTCACGCCGGATTTTTTACGGTTGATGAGAAATACCACTCCAATCTATACTTTTGGTACTTCCCGCCTTTTTCAAAAATGTTGATGCTCCAGTTGTGCTCTGGCTACAAGGCGGACCTGGTGGTAGCTCTTTGTTTGGCCTATTTACAGAAAATGGTCCGTTAATTGCAAAGAAAGGCGGATTTGCAAAGCGTAAACATCACTGGGCACTTAACAACCACCTCATCTTTATTGATAATCCAGTAGGAACTGGATTTAGTTTTACAAAAAGTAATGAAGGATACTGCAGAAATGAAGATTGCATTGCCAAAGGATTATATGAGAGTCTACAACAGTTTTTCACAATGTTTCCTAATTTGAGGAAAAATAACCTTTATATTAGTGGTGAGAGCTATGCTGGTAAATACATACCATCACTGGCCATGGAAATTCACAGACAGAATAGTAGATCAGACAAGAAGGTAATTAATTTAACAGGTTTGGCAATAGGTAATGGGTATTGTGATCCTATAAATCAACTGAACTATGGTGACTATTTGTACCAGCATGGGCTGATTGATGACAATCAGTTAAAGATATTTGAGAAATATCAAAAGCAGATAGCATTAGAAATAAAGCAGGGGAACTGGCAGGAGGCAGATATGTTGATGGACTATCTGATGGATGGGGAAGTCAGTAATTTCTCATACTTCAAATCATTCACAGGGTTTGATTACTATTACAACTTTCTTCAAACAAAAGATACAGAGGACTTGGACATTTTCTCCAAACTTCTTCAGAATGACAATGTGAGACGTAGTGTCCATGTAGGGGGCCTGCCATTCAATGACGGAATGCAAGTGCAGCTGCACTTAATAAATGACATGTTGATGTCTGTAGCTCCATACATATCAGAGCTTTTATCTTTTTATAAAATCTTATTTTATAATGGACAACTAGATATAGTTGTAGCATATCCATTGACAGAACATTTTCTGCAGAAACTAAATTTCTCAGCAGCTGAAGAATATAAACATGCTCCAAGAAAAATTTGGAGGGTAGGCGATGATATAGCAGGTTATGTGAAAAAGGCTGGTAATCTGACTGAAATTGTGGTGCGAAACGCTGGTCATATGGTGCCACATGATCAACCAAAATGGGCTCTTGATTTAATCACAAGATTTATTAAGGGCAAACTGTGAAGGTTTTAAACACAATGATAACTTGCTTTCTTTTGAAATCTACTTGGTAGTTTCAAAGTTTTTTTGCATAATAATGATATATTGCTTTGCAATTTAATACAGGTTTTACCACTGCATACTTAATGATCTCAATTATTTTCACAATGTTCAGTGAGAACTTTGAATTTATATAAGTATTTTTTTATTATTGTAATTATAAATGGTTATTTTCTATTTTTATTTTCTTAATTATAATAATATCATTGAAATGCTGTTATTTTCACAAATCGAAATTAATTATGGGACAATAAATTTGTACTATCTAAAAGTGTGTCATACCAAACCATCATTTCAGTGAATCTACTACACTTAATAATATAATTATACATATAAATTACAAGCTAATTTGACAGAACATTTTCATATCTAGGGGATGTAAGACTTTTAAGATTAGGCCATGCCTAAAGAGGTATGCAGCTCACGAAGTTTGAACAGCCATAATTGTTATACCCAACAAAAATTAAATTGATTTGATCTGATAATGGGCACTACTAATAAATTCAAAGATCCTCAAAATTGCAGGGGTGCCAAAATTATATAAATCAAGTTGGATGGAATTTTAATCTATAAAACATTATATTTGTCAACTGCTACAAAAGAAATTAAATTTCCACAAATGTTATACATTGGAATTATACTATTATTTATGGATTCATCGAGGATTCGTTGCAATTTTTACATTTTTAACTTCCCGAGGAGTTCGCCCCGTGACCATGTCAGCTGTAAATAATAGGAGAAACGCGGTGAAGGTAAAAATGTAAAAATCAAACCAAATCTGCATAAAATCCGTAAATAATAGTTTTATTTCAATTCAACAGGAATCTTTAGAAGATATATGTGGGATCAGCATAATAATTGAATAATATGATTATTAAGAGAACAATAACTCTAAAACAGCACCAAAATTACACATTAATATTTATCTATAGGTAGGCATAATGTTTTATTATAATCCTATCCACTGAAAGTGGCTTGCAATCAATTTAAATATTATTTGTGGTTTGAATATTAAGATTTCTTACATGTTATATTCACAATAAAACAACATGTTACAATTGACTTTTATTTAATTATCTAACTACCAATAAATATTAATATCATTAGACTAAAAATATCAATTTAGAAACCAGTTATGGTGGGAATAGCCAATACATTATTGTCATCAATATAATTAACAATTATTATAAGCAATAAAGTGAACAAAATTAAAAGGCAATGAAACCTATTGGTATTTTAAAAATCTTTGGAATTGTAATTTTAGGCATATTTTTTTCATTTTTTAATTATGTTGTGGTTATTCATTTAAACACATTATTTTATATCCAATGATTATTCAGTGGTTTGATTGCTTTATTGCTTGTATCTCAATGTTTAATAAGAGTTCCTTGTAGTAATTTTATTGAAAACAATGTATTATGTTATTAGTTTTCTTAGATCAAACTTAAAATTAATACGATCAATTACTTATTAAAATTAGCCAAGCGATGTTTGAATTATTGAAACAATATCATTAAATAACATATCTCAATACTGCGATATTTATTAAAAGGTACAATAATTTAGGCATCAATTTTGTGATTTAATTACTCATAGAGAAAATACTTCATCAAACTTCCTTCATTGTACTTCAAATCAAGTAAATTAACGCCTGAATATTGAAACGCCATTCAAACATTAAGTTGCACTTAACTACCCACATCCTAATTAATCAGTACATTTAAGCGGAACTGGTGTAGTAAAGTAAATAAATTACACCCAACAGTCACATACATAGTCCTGACCCCACACTAAGATCGAGTCTTGTGTCGTGGATATCAGAAACTACGAGAGACTTTTCGGTCTCACAAACACCCAGACCAGAAAGAAATATTTGTGGACCGCACAATTCTTTCGGTGCGGGGATCGAACCCATTCACATTTCACAATCGGTGTCTAACAGACTGCGCCACGGAGGCTGTCAAAGTGTAATATAATATTTAAGTGGCGTTTGATTGTTCGTGCGTAAATATAATAATCACTGGTAATCTTAACTGCTAACTGATTTCTTTCCTACATATTAACACAGTCCATTGTTTCTCATTTGTCACGCTAGGAGCGCGGTGAGCGCGTCAAGGAATTGCGCTCGTTGTGATGTGGGTAGAGATATTACGGATGAATCTAGATAGTCCAGTGAGATGGATACTCCGGATTTAGTCGCTGCTTGCTCGAATGCTGCGCCGAATAAACTGAAACAGGAATTTAGTTAATTAGTATTGAAGGGTGGATTGGTGATTTTATGAAGGTTACTAAATGCCAGGCCCAACCTATTTATGTGACCCAACAGTCACATAAATAGTCCTGATCCTACCAATAAGATCGAGTCTTGTATCATGGGTATCTGATACTAAGAGAGAGGTCGTGACGTTAGATTACCTACATAGACAGTGCGTTCCATTTGGCGATCGCAACGACCAGGCTCACGACCGCGATATTTACCGTTCTACTAGCTCGTGAGCATTACGATCGCAAACCCAAGTGGAACGGGTTATGGGGCGTTTTGAGCGTTTAGGTAATAAATATTTTATATAAAATAGCTATAAAAAGGTTAGGTCGCATTATGCGTTTAAAGTAATTTTCTCCAGTGACATTTTTGTTGTTTTGAGATATCAAAATCCCACCAATATTCTCAATGCGCACTACGACCCACCTCTTGATAAGGAACGTCGTGAGCGTTTGTCATGGCGTCATCAATGTTCGTGTTCACCGCGACCACGACGACCGTGATCGTCAAATGGACCGGCGAAATAAATGTTTTGAGCGCCGTGAACGCCAAATGGAACGCGCCCAGAGTAATATTGAAGTGTTTACTTGCGCGGCTCATGCTGCGAGCGCGGCGGCACGCCCAGCACGAGGCAGTGTCCGTCGCTTATATTGGCGCTGGCGACCAGCGGACACGCGCCGCCCCGCGTCCCCGCCGCCGCCGCCGCCCAGCGCGCCGCCACGCCCAGCCACAGCGGACCCGACACCGACGCGCACTCCGGGCTGCCCTGCACACATATATCGCACCTTTACAATTAAAGTGACCTAACTAAAAATATCTTATTTTTTAGGAACCATTCATTAAAGATTTGTAACATAAGAAATTTTGTATACGCATAATTGTGCACGAGGCGCACGGCGGCCTGCAGACTGCGTGTCGTTCAGTGGCAAGGTGTGTTGCTGACTGTACCTCCTGCACGATGAAGTAGTGGAAGGGTCCGGCGCGACGCAGCTGGCGCGCGGCGAGCGTGGCGTGCACGAGGCGCACGGCGGCCTGCAGGCTGCGCGTGGCTGCGAGGATGCCGATGCGCCGGCTAGTGTTGTCGCCGCTGTCCACATCCAGCGCCGCCAACGCGTGCTGGAACCCCTCCGCGCGGGGGATCGTCTCCTGCATTACACGTATTATCATTAATAACAAGCGATCTAGCCCTGCTCCGCCCGGGTGCAGATACACTATTCAAAATGGCGGCTGTAATGTTCAATTCCGACTATTAGTTTGGAATATTCACCAATCGGACCACGAAAACCGAATATTGCTAGATTTTTCACTACTACTCCTCCTTTAGCTCGCAGCATGATGATATACCGGGTATCTCAAGACTGCTACCGAAAACGAAGCCGGGTGGTAGTTTTAGTGACTACAAACACAATGCAATTAAAAATTTCGCCTAGAAACGCGACAATTTTTTTTATGATTTTTTAAATATCGTCATTTTTGGGTGGTAAATCCATAGTTTTTGCTAAAATAATAATTTAAACTCTTTTATACCTTAGAGTATTTATAAATAAAAGAGTATATACTATTATTTTAGGAAAAAATGTATTTACCACCCGAAAATGGCATAGGAAAAAAATAACAAAAAAAAATTGACGCTTTTTTTTGCAACTTTTTCTGTTGCATGGTGTCTGAAGTCGCTTAAACTACCACCCGGCTTCGTTTTCGGTAGCAGTCTTGATATACCCTGTATAACCTATAGCGTTCCTCGATAAACGACCTATCCAACACTGAAAGAATTTTCAAATCGGACCAGCGGTTCTTGCGATTAGCGCGTTCAAACAAACTCTTCAGCTTTACAATATTATTATAAATACAATTTTTATAACATAAAATTACGTAGCTGAAATAAGGTCAGTGAACTGTCTGTGCTACGAGTATAGCAGATTTGCCAAAAACCAAATAATATATCACTCACATGTTCCAATAATCCTAGTATACAGTAGACTAGGTCCAGCGCGGCCAGTGGCGGAGCATGCGGCCTGGTCAGGAGCGGCGCGACCCGGGGCGCGGCCCCCGGTATGCGCAGGCGCTCCGCCGCCGCCGTGAGCGCCTCGCGGGCCCCCGCGCGCACCGCCGCGTCCATGGCGCGGTAGGCTTGCCGGGCTTGCTGTAGCGGCACCCTGGTGCAACACTAGTGTTAATGTATGTTCCACAGACAGATCAATAATTGGGGTAAAGTTTGTCTACAGTAATACAACTTTAATTCCCGATTACTCAGACGCGACTTAATTTATCTTTAATTTATCAAATCTCGCGTAAATGTATTGGCTAAGTGGGCCGTGCACAGTTATAATATAACTATTTTTCTCTTAAATTACACCCACCATATTGACTGTCCAGTTGCTTCTATAAATAATCTCATCACTTCATAGATTACACGAGATCATATAAAATATTAGCCGATCGGCTTTATGAATCACAATCGCAAAATTTAACTTATTTATATAACTCGTGAAATGTTATTATCGCCTTCACTTGCTATTTGTGATTGCTATTGCTATTTATACCAACACTAGTAGGTATGACGTGCTATGCAACAAGTCGGCAAGGTGATTGGCTCCAGGTTGTCTCACCCCATATCCACGAGCAGCTGCCTGAGCTTGGAGGCGCCGGCCACGGTGTGCAGGCGCAGGTGCGGCCCCACGTCGGGCGCGTGCCGCAGCGCGCTCTCCAGCGACCACACGCGGTACAGCGGCAGGTTCATGTCCTGCTCCAGCACCACCGACGGGCCCTGCAGCAAGTATATTAATAGCTCAAATATCAGAACCACACTCCATCGTACTCTCGAGTGTAGAGGAGGCTCGTGCCCTGCAGTGGGACGAATATGGGCTGCTACAGAAATATCAGAAAAGACAGAACTGTTTGATCGCATTGGCAATTATATTATTAAAATAAACTGGCGTAACAACTTCAATAGTTATATGACTTGTTGGATTTTAAGAATGCTCTATTTGAGCCACACTACACGTAACATCGAATACGAGTATGATCACTTATTCATGCCGGTATAACAAAAATGAATATTAATAATATAAATAGAATAAATTCATATTATATGCTCAACAATAACTGATACAAAATTACTCTTAATTCACTACTTTACCCCACTAACTGGCTATTCCTAATCTCATCTTTTACATTCCCATTTCCCTCTCGATATGATAGGTCGGCAGTGATCACTAACCATAGGGTTACCTTGCTCGCGATAATAAAAAAAACCTATGCAAACTTTGGCATAAATCTATATTTAAATTTTATGTAATATTACATAAAATATTACGATGCAAGTGGTGCATCGCTCTAGTGCAGCGTTGTGTTAACAGGGCCACTGTAAGTTGTCGTGGCAACGATTCGGATCATACCAGCTAGATTAGAAAGAGAAAAATTAGTGAAAAAATAAAATATTTTAATCATTATTAAGATCAAATGTTCCAACAAAAATTAATAGATGGCGCATAGATATCTTATCATTTCTTCTAACGAACGACTGTGAAACAATGGGGCAAGGGGTATTAAAAATTGAAATCAATGAGATAAAAAAGATGTAGTGTTGTTATAGTGTTGTGTAACTTGTAAGCAGTGGCGGTACTTCCATACAAGCCCAAAAGCCCGGCTTGCCTTACTTAATACGCATATACTCAATCCTAAAGACAAATCAGTACTTTAAATAAAATATATTCGTTTAATGCAAAACGTCTATTTACCGCGCCATAATGGAGCCCGCGCCTGCGACGGAGCACCCGCGCCGCGCCTAAGCGAGCGCCGCGGTCTAAAAGTTAAAACTAATATAAAATTATTTCATTCAAAATCAACGCGTGACGCAATATCTTAAAAAGATGGAACACACCAAAATATTATCTATCTTTTTCTCTCTCGTGTGCTTTTACCTGGCTTCTGGCGTATATTGCCCTCTCAGTCGCACCTCTGGGTGAAATGCTATTACCATGACACTACGTACCTATACATATAGCTATTTTTTTATGCAATTTGTACCAAGCAAAATGCCCGGCTTCACGGAGTGAAGTTGTGCACTTGACATGTCATATTACGATCCAAATTTATTGAAAAATATTTATGTTTTGCTACAAGTTATATTGGATAATATATAAAATAAATAGATATTTTTTGAAACCGTATTATGATGTTTTAAATATTTTTATTAATATATTAGAATTAATACTTAATTTGGAATTGTCCATAATTTAGGACCTGTGGCTAGCTTCACGCTTATTATTATGTCTTTCGAGCGGACGATTAACCAGTAACAACTGAACATATACGTTTAGTTTTTTTTCTCTATAGTATTTTACGTTTATTATGTATAATAATGGGTGAAAATGTGCCTTGTGATGGTTTGAAGTGTGTACAAGTGTTGATCGGCGAGGAAAACGTAAATTCATTACATTTCGTAGACAAACAACTACTCGTATCTGGTCGAAAACCTACGCCTGTATTGTTGTGTATTTCTCGAAAGTAGTGAAAACTATAGAATACAATTTTATAGATCAGTGCACATAACTACATAGATTGCTGGATGTTCTCATACTAATAAGTTATACTGTCGGTGTTGTATATTTTTTTCCAACGATGTACTTAAATTTTTGGAATTGTTCCGGCTATAGTGATTTAAATAATTTAACTGAAACTTTTATAGTAATTGACAAAAACATGTGAATGCATTAATATATTTTCATAATTCCGGTAAACAGCGTATAGAAACCTCTATAAGCGTCATATACATAATATGTGATGAGATTTCAAAACATTATGCTCGTGTAGACAGTAATCGTAGTGTTTTTCAGATATTCCTTAGCTTCCTTTCAGAGCTCATGATGAATCAAAAAATCACATGCATACACAAAAACATAACATGAATATATTAACAATAATTTGTGACCGCGAAGTTAAACACGACGCCGTACTTGTGCTATTGTAGTGCCGTTTATTAATTTACAAAATAATTACAATATAAAGTTACGTATGCATGCCCAAAAGTAATTTAACTTATACATTTGTTTTATTCATCTATTTAAAACTAATGATGGGCCCTTCAGTATTTTGGCAATATTAAATAGATGGCCGTGGAAATCGCGCCATCTATTAGATTTTTTCGAAACAACTTGTTGTAATAGATTTTTTCATAACGGTGTTATAGATAGTTATTATTTTATTGGTTTTTATCCTAATCTTATATAGATCGTTTGGTAGGTCTAGGACTGCCTCGATGGCGCAAAGTTGATGTCTCGGATTCGAATCTGGGGTCTATTTTTATTTAATTACATCGCATAGGCTCGCCCTCTATCGCATGATGAACACGTTCTTCTTTCTTAATACCATTTTGCTATTGAACCAATACATACTGTCACTAAAAAAATATTGGGCTTGCCCTAGTCCACAACCCTAGGCACGCCACTGCTTGTAAGTAGGTAGTAAGCACAAACATGCGGGTCGGGCGGTCGCGCGGCCAGCAGCGTGTGCAGCGGCGCGGCGTCCAGCAGCGCGCGCGGCGCCGAGCGCAGGTGCAGCGCGGCCGCCGCCTCCAGCGCCACGCCCGCCGCCCACGCCGCGCCCGCGCCGGACCGCGACAGCCGCCACCACAGCTCCACGCATACCAGCGCGCTCTGCACACAACACAACATACCACCAATGGATTATTGAAATTACTCATCAAAAGCAACAATTTTGAGAATGCTTGTAAGTATTAAGAGCGTTTACACCTTGCGCGCAAAGTCAACTATAGGTATTTCTTCGTTAATTTCACTCACACATAACCAAAGCTGTGTGTGTAGAACTGCCGCGTCGGCTCGCTATACAGTCAGCGCAACCAACTTTGATCCGTGCGCTTCAAAATTCTAATATTGAATTGAAATGTAACTTATGATTTATATATTGGTAATATAATATCATAAAAATATTTTATAAGTAGACAAATATTACTGTGCAAGCAATGAATAATACAAATTTAGATACTAATCATATTTTCGTTATTATTACATTGTTAAGTTGCATTCAAATCAGTGTTCAATCAGTAGACACTACGGACGTTTTATTAATCATTTCGTGTTCGAACACATGAATAGAGTTAGGGGCCTTACAACCCCTTACAATTACGAAATATATTTAATTTTTTATTACAATACATATCATAATTTAGCCTCGGAATTACATCCCATTATATTACCTGAAACAATACTCATTACAAAATCATTGTTGGTAATAAAAAAAAATATTTTACTACCAAAGTACTAAGATGTGGCAATCGCAGTCCGCGCGTGGCTATTTTTACCACGCACGGCAAAAATCGACTGCAGCCAGGCCGGAGCGACGAGCGATACGTCCTCCCTCTAGAAGGCCTTGCGGCGGTCTGATTTGACTCAAATCATTTGAGGCACGGCGGACAACGTGTTTTATAGTGGTTTTAAAATATTTGTAGAAAACATGAAAACTAATTTTGTTGAAATATAAAAATGGCAATTTATTGATAAGATGTTCTTCTATTATAATATTATGCCTTCTTCTATTATAATAACCGCCATAGTGATCTCCGTAAGGAGATCGCGTTCCGGGATCAGCCTATGGTTTTCCGGTTTTGTCGAGGTTCTTGAGTCCGGGCATGAGGTTGTACCGTGTGGGTATTTTCGGTCCTTTGTCGAAGGGAGGAACGTTGATCCGCCGGCCAGGGAGACCCGTAGAAACGGTTGTCCGCTGGCCGCCCGCGGTATTGTACAGGGGCCCAATCGGGGCTAACCACCTCGAGAGGCTGCCTCACCATGCCGCGCATAATCTTGGGTGGGTCCGTCGTGCCGGTTGGTGACCGGAAGTGGGGTCCCGGCGGCCCATCCCGGGAGGGTACGGGGGCCCTTCCGTCCGGCGGATCAATTCGCTTCCTGCCGACCCTTTCGTGCCGGTGCCCATTCGGCCTTCTTAGTGCCCGAACTAAAGATCCTCGTTGCCTCTTCACCAATCCCATCCTTTCTTTATGACAGTGCAACCAAACAGAGCAGGTCCTTCAGCGGTGCTTAACCCCACCACCGTGTTCACTACTAACCTCAATTCCGTCCACTACCATCTCGAGACGGCCCGGCCTGCTTTGCTCTTCCTAACGGAAACGCAGATTCGTTGTCCGGCCGATAATTCTTACCTGTTGTATCCCGGTTATTCGCTTGAAGTAAACTTCAAGCCTAAAGCTGGGGTATGCTTGTATGTTCGGTCGGACATCAGCTGTCGCCGTTTGCACTGCATGGAGGACCCCTCCTCCGCTCTGTGGGTGCACGTGGATCTAGGTTCCTTGAGCCGCATCTACGTGTGCCTTTACAGGTCTCACAACGGGGACGATGAGACTAGTGTGAGAGTAGGCGCAGTTCCCGTCGGCCGAAATGGTGGTCTTGGGGGATTTCAATGCTCATCACGAACTGTGGCTGGGCTCCTTCAAGACTGATCATGCTGGCAGAGCTGCCCATGCATTCGCTCTGACTCATGACTTGACACAACTGGTGAACCAGCCCACCAGGATCCCGGATGTGGCGAGTCATGCGCCTCCTCTGCTGGACCTTCTGATGGCGAGTCACCCAGCCGGGTATCGTGTGACCGTTAATTCACCTCTGGGCACTTCCGATCACTGCCTGGTTGGGTCGTCAGTACCGATCGCATCACCTCCACGTCCCGTGCAGGTTAGGCGAAGGGTCTGGCATTACTCGTCGGCAGATTGGGATGGTATGCGGGAATATTTCGCATCCATCTCTTGGAGGCAGCGCTGCTTTGAGGGTAAAGATCCCTCAGCGAATGCCAACGTTATTGCTGACGAGATCAGACTTGGAATGGAATATTACATTCCTTCCTCTGAGATCGCCAGTAAGGGCCGTGGACGCTCCTGGTTCAATCGTGCATGCGCCGATGCTGTCGGTGACAAACAGGCGGCGTATCGCGCTTGGATCAGGGGTCGCGCTATAAAGGATCCGAATATCAGTTCCCTCAAAGAAGCCTACAACCGTGCCACCAAGGCCTGCAAGAAGGCCTACGTTAGGGCGGATGCCCAGCGCGTTAGCAGGATTGGGTGTGCGTTGGCCGATCACCCAACTAGCAGTCGTGCTTATTGGAGGTTGGCCAGGGCCGTTCAATCTAACTTCTGCCGTCCAGCGTTGCCGCCGCTGAGGTACCCAGAAGGGTCGCTGGCCCACAAGCCGCAAGAGAAGGCTGCCTTGCTGGCAAATCTCTTTGCGGCTAATTCCCACCTCGAAGACCGTGGTTCCCAGACGCTGCCCACACTGCCTGATTGCGGTTTCTCAATGGCAGATATTCGCATCAGGCAGTGTGATGTGCGGCGTGAGTTACGGTCTCTCGATGTGCGGAAAGCCAGTGGTCCGGATGGGATACCAGCGGTGGTTTTAAGGGCTTGTGCAGCCGAGTTGTCTCCAGCACTGACTCGCCTCTACCGAGCGTCCTACCGCACAGGTGTTGTGCCGGAATCTTGGAGGGAGGCCAATCTGCAACCGATCCCCAAAAAGGGTGATCGGACGGACCCTACCAATTACCGCCCTATCGCTATCACCTCAGTGATGTGTAAGGTCATGGAGCGGATCATAAACGCTCAATTGGTCCGCTACCTGGAGGATCACTCGTTGATCAGTGACCGACAATACGGGTTCCGTCATAATCGATCGATGAGTGATCTTCTAGCGTTTGTCCTGCATCGCTGGGGTGAGGCGATTGACCGGCGTGGCGAGGCTCTTGCTGTGAGCCTCGACATTGCCAAGGCGTTTGATAGGGTCTGGCACCGTGGTCTTCTGTCCAAGCTTCCGGCATACGGTCTACCCGGCAACCTGTGTTCGTGGATTTCCGGCTTTCTGCATGGGCGTAGAATACGTGTAGTCGTCGACGGACACGCTTCGGCGCTCATGTCGGTAAATGCCGGAGTTCCTCAGGGCTCGGTGCTGTCGCCCACCTTATTTATTCTGCATATCAATGACATGTTGTCGCTTGGCAACATTCATTGCTATGCAGATGACAGCACGGTTCATGGGCGATACCACTGCGGGCCTCCAGGTTGCCGAGTCGAAACAGTGAAGGGACGCGAAGATCTTGTCATTGAGCTCAACCGGACCTTGGATCTCATTTCTACATGGGGTTCCAGGAATATGGTTGAGTTCAATGCCAAGAAAACCCAGGTGTGTGCGTTCACGTGCAAAAAATCTCCGTTCTCTCCCCTCCCCATTCTTCAGGGTGCTCCCCTCTCAATGCGGAATGACCTAAGTATCCTTGGTGTGGATATCCGCTGTGATCTCAATCCAAGGAATCACATCGAGGGCGTAATAACTGCCACATCACGCAGGGTTGGAGTCCTGAACAGGGTGCGTCGGTTTTTCACGCCCGGTCAGCTTTGTCGTTTATATAAAGCGCAGGTCCGGCCGAGTATGGAGTACTGCTCGCACCTCTGGGATGGATCCGCCCAGTACCTGCTCGATGCCTTGGATGGATTGCAGCGGCGGGCCATCCACATTGTGAATGATGCAGACGTTACGAGCAACTAGTATAATCGCTATGGTATGTAGGTTTCCTCGCGAAGTATTCCTTCGCCGCTTTAGTGCGTATTTATTGACAATCAATACACGCATGACTCCGAAAAGTCATAGGTGTGCCCTGAGATTCGAACCTGCGACCACCGTGAACATTTTGGCAGCCGCGTCTGGTCCATTTACCAACAGGCCACCACGCACGTAACGAATAATTTTAGTTTATAATATCGACGCAGGAAAGCGATTTTGTCGTATCTCGAAACAAGCAATTTTACACCAGAATTAAAAATAAATATTTAAAAAATGAATGAAAAACCTCTAAACTAGAAAACTTAGGAATACCATTTCTTTAATAATAACATTTTAAATAAAACCTTACATTTTACGAGGAAATTCAATGCGGTATATTTTTAAAAAATTAAATAATATACAAAACGCATGTACGCATTTTTTGAGATACGACAAAATCGCTTTCCTGCGTCGATATATGCTTATATAATATCTATTGTATTAGTACGTACAAAATTCTGTTTTCGTGAAATTTATTTTGTAAAGCTGACAACACAAAGTTTTGGCGGCAGCTACGCGTTGATACAATTTTTCGAAGGGTATTAACGGTGTCTGAAGACGCTTTTCTTCCTTCGTAAAATTTAATACCTGAAGTCTAACGTTCCTGGCATCACATCTTAAAGTTTTCGGTATTTTTCACTAGTTTTAAATAATGCAGGAAAAATAAATACATTGAGTAAACAACCAATGGCGGATCTGTCAGCGACTGGCAGGTAGATTGACAATTTGAAATGACATCTTTGTTTCCACTTTTGGCCACCGGGCCAGATAAGTTTGTGGTTCTATAATGGTGCATGCCATGTGTATGGATGTTGATACAGATATCACATTTATCATAAATGAGGTTTTTAATTACGCCTAAACAATCGTAAAAAGGCCGATTTAATTGTGATGATTGACTGAGTAAAAATATGTGAAATTTAAATAGTTGGTACTCACAGGTTTTCCATAGTAAGAAAATTGTGTGTAGTTAAACATCAGAGTGTTTCTCTTTTCCTCCCAGGCGCGGCGTTCCCGTCGCTTCTCCACCAGTGCCTCCAGACCTTCCCGGCCTGGCTCTGGTTCTTCTTCATTCTGCAAATAAGATCATTGCATATTACATTCTATATGGTAATGGCAAAGTCACTAGGACAGTGTGGTGGACTATATGGCCCAAGCACTCAATCATACTGTTGATCATAAAGAAGGCCCATGCCTTACAGTAGGTCATGTAAGGGCTAATATTGATTATTAGGCATATTCCATGTAATTTATGATGCACAATTTACCCTAAACATTACACATAATTTAACTGATATTTGATACATACAAGTGTAGGAACATGGCATACGGAGCAGCGAGATCATCGCCTGGCGAGATTGTAGCGCAAATGTTCACCGGCTCACGGCTGCGCGCATATTTATAGAGTGCGAGTAGGAGCGGCGCGCGAGCGAAAGAGACGGAGCGACGCGATGTAGCGACAGCCTCGTCGTCAAGAGCACTGACGGTCAGCTGGCGAAGGCGCGCATATCCCCTCAACCGTCGGAACCGGAAGCCGGTTCCTTCCGGTTTCAAGCAATAAGCAACCTAATATCATTGAAATAGGGTCTATATTAATACGGCTCATCGGATTTCAAGCAAAAAAGCAACCTAACGTCATTGAAATAGGGGCTTTTTTTGAATCAAGGTCAGTAGGCGGCGCTTACGACAGGCTAAGGGATATTTTATAGTGTGCGAGCGGGCGCGCTATACAAGTGAGCGAGATGGAGACAGCATGACGTAGCGACGAACTCTCCGTCGCGGGTAATTCCGCAGTGCAAATGCTCTCCGCGAGTGCAGAGTCGCGCGTATTTATATTGTGCGAGCAGGCACGCTATATGTGCGAAGGAGATGGACTGCGGCCCCGCTCTATCATTGCTCCTGCCCAAATTTACTACCAAAGACTTTTTGTATAAATATAGGGATGTTTTAACAATGAATCAGTATCAACCTGGTCTTTGAGTTTCATTGTTCTCTCCGCTAACAAGTTATACCTCAAGCCACTACATTTTGGTGACCCCGACGTGATGGACAAGACCGAAGCTAACATGGATACGAAGCACGAACTCGACGTGGCAGCCGTCTCCATACAGTCCAGACTTCTACCATTCTGGCGAGAAATTCCTCGAGCATGGTTCGTGCAGTTTGAAGCCGTCGTCGACCCTTTGAAGACCTCAGACGATCAAAAGTTTCGCTACGTGTTGCAACAACTGCAGGCAACGGACCTCCAGCACCTGACGGATATTCTGTACAATCCACCCGCAACTGACAAATATAACGCCGTGAAGAACCGCTTGTTGGCAGCATACGAGAAATCGGACGTCAGAAACTTCCAGAAACTCACGAGTGGCTTAGAGTTGGGTGATCAAAAACCTACACAGCTGTTGCGCAGAATGCGAGAACTCGGTAGAGGCATGATTACGGATGAAGGACTGCGAATTGAATGGCTTAAGCACCTTCCTACTCAGGTACGCGTCGTGCTTTCAGTCAACACCGAGTCGACACTGGAAACGCTTGCCGCCATGGCTGACAAAATGGTGGAATATTCGGAACCTGCCATGGCAAACATTCAAGCGGTATCGAAGGAAACAAGCGATTCGGGAACACTAACTCCATTCGAACAGCTGGCAAAGCAGGTGGAGAGGTTAACGTTGGAGATTGCTGAGTTGTGTGGGCGATCAACGCAGCGCTACTCACGAAATAGACGCCGTGATCGTTCGCATTCAAGACCTCGGCAGCGCAGCAAGTCTTCCGCAAAACGCGGCGACCCCACTTGGGAATGCCGATTTCATTACCGCTTCGGTGATAAGGCGAGACGATGCGAATCTCCGTGTTGCAGAAGGCAGAAGTCTTTAAACTAGACCAGACATCGAAGGTGGCGGGCGTCGATGTCCCCAAGAATACGAACCGCCTGTGTGTCTACGATCGCGACACCAGATAACGTTTCCTCGTTGACACTGGCGCCGTAATATCTGTGTTAGCAGCTACCAGCTGTAAGAAAATGAAGACATCAAGCGACTATCGATTATATGCAGCGAATAATACAGCAATCAAAACATACGGCGAGAAGACGCTCAAGCTCAACTTAGGCCTCCGACGCAGCTTTTCTTGGACGTTCATCATTGCCGACGTCAGAACCTCTATCTTGGGAGCCGATTTTTTACGTCACTATAAGTTGCTAATCGATCTTCATAGAAAAAAACTTATCGACACAGTCACAGAATTAACGATCGACGCTTTCGAAGTGAATACCAGCGATGACGACCGATCGAAAAAATCGAAAAAATCATATAAAAATAATAATTAATATGGCAAATCCTTGTAAGACAAGTCACAAATACTTATTTTAGTAAATTGACCAAAACCAAGCCCACTGAGTTTGACTCGCTGGATCTACTCAGAAATGGGTCGCGCCGCGTAGTATCCAGTGGTAAAGTAAAGCCCGCTGAGTTTGTTCGCCGGGTCTTCTCAGTCAGGGCCGCGTTGGATCCGGCAGTAAGCCTAAACATACGGGACGTATCGGAAATACTTATGGTCGTTGTCTTAAGTTGGACCCAAAACAAGCCCACTGAGTCTTAGTCGCTGGATATACTCAGGACTGGGTCGCGTCGCGTAGTTCCAGTGGTAGTGTAAGCCCACTGAGTTTGTTTCGCCGGGTCTTCTCAGGAAGGGCCGCGTTGGATCCGGTGGTAACTATAAACCGCTACGCACCGTTGTAATATTTATGGTCCACAAATAATATAATTTAATTTGACTAACGTAAATAATGTATTTCTTTGACAAATAAATTACTATAAAGTAAAAACTAATACTTTAAATAAAATATGAATAAAAACTAAATAAATTAAAAAAACTAATCATAAATTATAAATAAAAATAAAATTAATTTAAAAATAAATAAAATTAATAAATAAATTGATAAAAGCAAGAAATTAAAATAAGTAATAATAAGCATAGGAAATATATTGTAAATAGAGATTAAGTTCTATGTGTATTGACTTGTCATAAGAGCTCCTTAATTGCCTACGTGATCAATAAATACATTTCATTTCAATAAATACATTTCATTTCATTTCATTTCATTTCGACACGATACATTAACCACGACCAAGTATATTACGACATCCTGATCCAGTTCCCTGAGCTTCTCCGACCAATGTCACTGAAACAACCGGCGAAACACGATGTCATCCACCACATCGAAACTTCAAGCCCCCCACTTTTCGCCCAGCCACGCCCTCTACCGCCTGACAAATACCAAGCGGCAAAGGAGGAATTCAACAAAATGCTGGAGATGGGGATTTGCACACCCTCCAAGAGCCCGTGGGCGAGCCCTCTGCACGTCGTGAAGAAAAAGGACGGTGGCCTGCGCGTATGCGGCGACTACCGACGGCTTAACGCAGTCACCCTACCGGACCGTTACCCGATACCTCGAATTCAAGATTTTACGTACCAACTGCGCAATATGAAGATATTCTCCAAACTGGATATAAGAATGGCGTACTACTGGATCCCCATTGCCAAGGAAGATGCACAGAAAACAGCAATAACAACCCCGTTTGGCTTATTTGAGTTTAAATGCATGACGTTTGGCTTACGCAACGCTAGCCAAACTTTCCAGAGATTCATGCATGAGGTGCTACGAGGCATAGACCACTGCTTTTGCTTTGTCGACGACATTCTACTATATTCTGAGCAGGGATCGAAACCGGTTGCAAATAACGGTACCGGTATCGACCAATTTCGGTTACCTTTAAGATTTGGGGACCCGTTATGACGGTAACCAATGCAAATTATAAAGATTACCCTTATATACGGGAACCGATTTAATACCGATAACCTAAAAAAGACCTTGACGGCATTGGAGAATAGTTACTCATTTCCATATTGCATACCAAGTGAGACATATACTTGGCGTGTTGTTTACCCAATATCCCTGGAATCGGTTCACTTTACTTGCGATGTAATAGTGTTGAAAATAAAAGGAAATGAGTAAAGGCAAGGATTTGGTGTAATGTACTGTATAGTAAAGACATTTTTATATATCAGTATATTTAATTCAATAAATAAATAGATAGATACCTAAATGCACATAAATAATATTATTTAGTACAAGAACCCTATATTTTTAAATTATAAAACATTAAAATAAGATAAGCCACGTCCCGAGCAAATGACCTTGAGCATTTATGTCTTTCTAATGCCTACTATACACGACGTCGTATTCGGTTGCGTCCGCCGACGTATAAAGGAGGTGATTTGTGCGTCTGTTATAGGTATTTAACGTCCACAGATGCGTCCGCCTCGAATCCGATTGTTGTCGGTTTTTGTGGCACGGATCAAAGGTTTTGTTGCGAACGTCCGACTTCTGTCCACAAGTCTTCGCTTTTTTTACCATCGCACCACACTTTACCGCAGTAGAGTTCATTCGAGGGGGTTAACGTCACTCGCGTCCGTAGGCTTTGATTTGACCCTAGATTCCCTACACTTGACCCCTGGGTAGTGCCAAATGAGTGATACAGTTCGTTGTGGTAGGACTTAAGTGTCCGCCCGGGTACCGACCACCGTCCACAAAGGCGTAAAAGCCGTCATAGTGAGATCACTATATGGAGATCCATAAGAGGATCGCGTTCCGGGATCAGCTCATGGTTTTCCGTTTTTTTCGATGGGCTTGAGTCCAGGCATGAGGTTGTACCGTGTGGGTATTTTCGGTCGTTTGTCGAAAGGAGGAATATTGATCCGCCGGCCAGGGAGACCCGTAGAAACGGTTGACCGCTGGCCGCCCGCGGTATAGTACAGGGGCTAACCACCTTGTATGGGTCCATCATGCCGGTTGGTGACCGGAAGTGGGGTCTCGACGGACCATCCCGGGAGGGTACGGGGGCCCTTCCGTCCGGCGGCTCAATTCGCTTCCTGCCGACCCTTTCGTGCCGGTGCCCATTCGGCCTTCTTAGTGCCCGAACTTAAGCTCTTCGTTGCCTCTGCACCAATCCCATCCTTTCAACCATGACAGTGCAATTAAACAGAGCAGGTCCTTCAGCGGTGCATAACGCCACCACTGCGTTCACTATGGAGTTAACTAATATCCGCGGACCCCATACGAACCTCAATGCCGTCCATCACTATCTCGAGACGGCCCAGCCTGCTTTGTTCTTCCTAAAGGAGACGCAGATTCGTTGTCCGTCCGATGATTCTTACCTGTTGTATCCCGGTTATTCGCTTGAAGTAAACTTCAAGCCTAAAGCCGGGGTATGCTTGTGTGTTCGGTCGGACATCTGCTGTCGCCGTTTGCACTGCATGGAGGACCCCTCGTTCTCCACTCTGTGAGTGCACGTGGATCTAGGTTCCCTGAGCCGCATCTACGTATGCCTTCACAGCTCTCACCACGGGGACGATGAGGCGACTCGACTGTTCAGGTATCTTAGCAAGGCAGCTAATAACGCGCAGGCGCAGTTCCCGTTAGCCGAAATGGTGGTCTTGGGGGATTTCAATGCTCATCATGAACTGTGGCTGGGATCCTCCAAGACTGATCATGCTGACAGAGCTGCCCATGCATTCGCTCTGACTCATGACGTGACACAACTGCTGAATCAGCCCACCAGGATCCCGAATGTGGCGAGTCATGCGCCTTCTCTGCTGGAACTTCTGCTGGCGAGTCACCCAGCCGGGTATCGTGTGACCGTTAGTGTGCCTCTGGGCACTTCTGATAACTGCCTGGTTGGGTCGTCATTACCGTTCGCATCACCACCATGTTCCGTGCAGGTTAAGCGGAGGCTCTGGCATTACTCGTGGCAGATTGGGATGGTATGCGGGAATATTTCGCATTCATCTCTTGGAGACGGCGCTGCTTTGAGGGTAAAGATCCCTCAGCAAGTGTCAACGCTATTGCTGACGAGATCAGACTTGGAATGGAATATTACATTCCTTCCTTTGAGATCGCCAGTAAGGGCCGTGGACGCTCCTGGTTCGATCGTGCATGCGCCGATGCTGTCGGTGACAAACAGGCGGCGTACCGCGCTTGGATCAGGAGTCGCGCCATGAAGGATCCCAATATCAGTTCCCTTAAAGAAGCCTACAACCATGGCTTGCAAGAAGGCCTACGTTAGGGCGGATGCCCAGCGCGTTAGCAGGATTGGGCGTGCGTTGGCCAATCACCCAACTAGCAGTCGTGCTTATTGGAGTTTGGCCGGGGCCGTTCAATATAACTTCTGCCGTCCAGCGTTGCCACCGCTGAGTTACCCAGAAGGGTCGCTGGCCCACAAGCCGCAAGAGAAGGCTGCCTTGCTGGCAAATCTCTTTGCGGCTAATTCCCTTCAGAGCACTCACCGTGATACCGCATGTATCACGGTGAGTGCTCTGAAGAATTGTTCAACTTGATCCCCTCCTCTCCATTCCTAACCAGAACCACGCGTACTGACTTGCGAAGCCATGGCTTGACGGTCCACACCATCCCGGCGCGAACCAAACGGTTCTCAAATGTTTTTTTATGCCGCACCATCAGGCTGTGGAATTGTTTGCCTTCTTGCGTGTTCCCTCCTTCCTACAATCCTGGGTCCTTCCGCCATAGTGTGAAGAGGCACCTTAGCAGGCCGGCATAATTGTTTCCATTGGCATGGGACTGCCGTCCGATGCCAATGAATACTCTGCCTGGGCGGCATTAGCACTTACCACCAGGTGCAATGCCGCCACTATGCCAGGCCATTATAAAAAAAAACATATTGTCGTATATCAACGAGTGATCCTCCAGGTAGCGGACCAATTGAGCGTTTATGATCCGCTCCATGAGCTTACACATCACTGAGGTGATAGCGATAGGGCGGTAATTGGTGGGGTCCGACGGATCACCCTTTT
Source organism: Hyles vespertilio (assembly GCA_009982885.2). Taxonomy (NCBI): domain Eukaryota; kingdom Metazoa; phylum Arthropoda; class Insecta; order Lepidoptera; family Sphingidae; genus Hyles; species Hyles vespertilio. The sequence continues at coordinate 1,350,715 of CM042819.1, forward strand.
TTGGGATCGGCTGCACATTGGCCTCCCTCCAAGATTCCGGTATCTTGGATCTTGGATCTTGGAATCTTGGATCTTGTGCCGGCACAACACCTGTGCGGTAGGACGCTCGGTAGAGGCGAGTCAGTGCAGGAGACAACTTGGCTGCACAAGCTCTTAAAACCACGGCTAGTATCATATCCCATCCAGACCACTGGCTTTCCAAACATCGAGAGACCGTAACTCACGCTGCACATCACACTGCCTGATACGAATATCTGCACATTGAGAAACCGCAATCAGGCAACGTGAGCAGTGTCTGGGAACCACGGTCTTCGACGCGGGAATTAGCCGCAAAGAGATTTGCCAGCAAGGCAGCCTTCTCTTGCGGCTTGTGGGCCAGCGACCCTTCTGGGTACCTCAGCGGTGGCAACGCTGGACGGCAGAAGTTAGATTGAACGGCCCCGGCCAAACTCCAATAAGCACGACTGCTAGTTGGGTGATTGGCCAACGCACGCCCAATCCTGCTAACGCGCTGGGCATCCGCCCTAACGTAGGCCTTCTTGCAAGCCATGGTTGTGGGCTTCTTTGAGGGAACTGATATTGGGATCCTTCATGGCGCGACTCCTGATCCAAGCGCGGTACGCCGCCTGTACAAACAGGCGGCGTACCGCGCTTGGATCAGATGCATGCGCCGATGCTGTTGGTGACAACATCAACAGCATCGGCGCATGCACGATCGAACCAGGAGCGTCCACGGTCCTTACTGGCGATCTCAAAGGAAGGAATATAATATTCCATTCCAAGTCTGATCTCGTCAGCAATAGCGTTGACACTTGCTGAGGGATCTTTACCCTCAAAGCAGCGCCGCCTCCAAGAGATGAATGCGAAATATTCCCGCATACCATCCCAATCGGCCACGAGTAATGCCAGACCCTCCGCTTAACCTGCACGGAACGTGGTGGTGATGCGAACGGTAATGACGACCCAACCAGGCAGTTATCAGAAGTGCCCAGAGGCGCACTAACGGTCACACGATACCCGGCGGGGTGACCTGCCAGCAGAAGTTCCAGCAGAGAAGGCGCATGACTCGCCACATCCGGGATCCTAGTGGGCTGATTCAGCAGTTGTGTCACGTCATGAGTCAGAGCGAATGCATGGGCAGCTCTGTCAGTATGATCAGTCTTGGAGGATCCCAGCCACAGTTCATGATGAGCATTGAAATCCCCTAAGACCACCATTTCGGCTAACGGGAACTGCGCCTGCGCGTCATTAGCTCGCCGCCTGTGAAACGAGAGGCTGCGGGTTCGATCCCCGCACCGAGAGAAATGTTTGTGCGGCCCACAAATATTTCTGTCAGGTCTGGGTGTTTGTGAGACCGAAAAGTCTCTCGTAGTTCCTGATACCCACGACACAAGACTCGATCTTACTGTGGGGTCAAGGACTATGTATGTGACTGTTGGGTGTTATTTATTTATTTATTAGCTGCCTGGCTAAGATACCTGAACAGCCGAGTCGCCTCATCGTCCCCGTGGTGAGAGCTGTAAAGGCACAGGTAGATGCGGCTCAGGGAACCTAGATCCACGTGCACCCACAGAGCGGAGAACGAGGGGTCCTCCATGCAGTGCTAACGGCGACAGCAGATGTCCGACCGAACACACAAGCATACCCCGGCTTTAGGCTTTAGTTTACTTCAAGCGAATAACTGGGATACAACAGGTAAGAATCATCGGCCGGACAACGAATCTGCGTCTCCGTTAGAAAGAACAAAGCAGGCTGGGCCGTCTCGAGATGGTGATGGACGGCATTGAGGTTCGTATGGGGTCCGCGGATATTAGGTAACTCCATAGTGAACGCAGTGGTGGCGTTATGCACCGCTGAAGGACCTGCTCTGTTTAATTGCACTGTCATGGTTGAAAGGATGGGATTGGTGCAGAGGCAACGAAGGGCTTAAGTTCGGGCACTAAGAAGACCGAATGGGCACCGGCACGAAAGGGTCGGCAGGAAGCAAATTGATCCGCCGGACGGAAGGGCCCCCGTACCCTCCCGGGATGGGCCGCCGAGACCCCACTTCCGGTCACCAACCGGCATGATGGACCCACCCAAGATTATGCGTGGCATGGTGAGGCAGCCTCTTGAGGTGGTTAGCCCCTGTACTATACCGCGGGCGGCCAGCGGTCAACCGTTTCTACGGGTCTCCCTGGCCGGCGGATCAACATTCCTCCTTTCGACAAACGACCGAAAATACCCACACGGTACAACCTTATGCCTGGACTCAAGCCCATCGAAAAAAACGGAAAACCATGAGCTGATCCCGGAACGCGATCCCCTTTTGGAGATCACTATGACGGCCTTTACGCCTTTGTGGACGGTGGTCGCTACCCGGGCGGACACTTAAGTCCTACCACCACGAATTGTATCACTCATTTGGCACTACCCAGGAGTCAAGTGTAGGGAATTTAGGGTCAAAGCCTACGGACGCGAGTGACGTTAACCCCCTCGAATGAACTCTAATGCGGTAAAGTGTGGTGCGATGGTAAAAAAAGGGAAGACTTGTGGACAGAAGTCGGACGTTCGCAACAAAACCCTTTGATCCGTGCCACAAAAACCGACAACAATCGGATTCGAGGCGGACGCATCTGTGGACGTTAAATACCTATAACAGACGCACAAATCACCTCCTTTATACGTCGGCGGACGCAACCGAATACGACGTCGTGTATAGTAGGCATTAGAAAGACATAATTGCTCAAGGTCATTAGCTCGGGACGTGGCTTATCTTATTTTTTTCAAAGTATATAGGTAATCCGATTCCAAACCAAACAAATAATTCAACACTCTCGTGCGACGTGCGTACTGAATTAAATATCAATTAAGAGTCTGAAAATTCAAAAATCGCAAAGAACGCGTTTGCGTCGAATTAGTGCAAGTTACAATATGCACCACCAACCGGGGCGACGGCCTTGAGGTCGTGTTTGGTCGACACACGGCGCATCGACGCTTTGACTTTTGCCGACGACGCTTGAAACATAGAGGTAATTCTTATTTCGGTTACCGGTATGATACCGGTTAAATTCTAGGAATCTAATAAAATCGGCGTATAGGGGTTACCTTTAAAAATACCGGTATTTTTTTTTTTCGGTTGATACCAAAATATACCGGTATTTCCGGAACCGTTTTCGGTCCCTGATTCTGAGGACGAAGAGAGCCATAAAGATCTGTTACGGCAAGTCCTAGAACGCCTCGACAAATATGGCATTACTTTAAAAATCGAGAAATGTGAATTCGGAAAAGAAACCATAAATTTTCTGGGGTACAACGTATCAGTGGATGGCATCAAACCAACGGAAGAACGCATCAAGGCAATATCTAATTATCCGAAACCCAAGACAATCGCCGAGTTACGCCGTTTCCTGGGTATAATAAATTTTTATCGCAGCTGTTTACCACACCAGGCGGAGCTACAAACAGAGCTTAACAAATATCTACACAATAGAAAACGCAATGACAAAACTCCTATAGTATGGACCATACAAGCGGATAAAGCTTTCGAAAAGTGCCGACAAAGCATTTTGGAAGCCACGACTCTGGTGCATCCAATCATCAGTGCGCCACTGGCCATAATGACAGACGCATCTGACTGCAGCCTCGGTGCCGTATTACACAGAAAGAGCGTAATGAATGGAAGCCTCTCGCATATTTCTCCAAGGCGATGAGCGCGACGCAAAGACGCTACAGCGTGTACGATCGCGAGTTACTCGCCATTTACACCGCGGTGAAACACTTTCGCCGACTAATAGAAGGCTGCGAAGTAACCGTATTTACGGACCACAAACCGCTAGTCCACGCACTCAACCGACCGGCGAGCAACTCTGACACGCCAAAGAGGGAGAGACAGTTGCAATTCATTAGCCAATTTTGCGCGAATATCGAATACGTGCGAGGCGAAGAAAACGCCGTGGCGGATGCTTTGTCGCGCATTGAAGAACTACAGTGCCCCTCCCCCATCGATTACGGGAGACTATCACATGACCAACGCAGTGACCCAGAGTTAGAGCAACTCAAGAAACAAACAAATTTGAAGTTCAGTGACGTCACCGAGTCTGGAGTCGGCCGACCAATCACATGCGAGATGTCTACCGGCAAACCTCGACCATATCTGCCACCAAGATATCGTTTTGTGGCATTCAAAGCTCAACACGATTTGTGTCACCCAGGCGTAAGGGCTACTCGGAAGCAAATAGGCACAAAATTTTTCTGGCCGAAAATGAATCAAGACATCAACAACTGGGCCCGAGGATGTATCGAGTGTCAGCGTGCCAAGATTCATCGCCACACAACAACTCCATTGGGTGAATTTCCACCCTCAGAACGCTTCGAACATATACACATCGATATTGTGGGTCCACTGCGATTATCTAATAATTGTCGCTACTGTCTCACAATAATCGACCGCTGTACGAGGTGGCCCGAAGCAATTCCATTGGTGGATATCACAGCGGAAAGCGTCACCCAAGCTCTGTATGACAACTGGATCACAAGATTTGGATGCCCATCACGAATTTCCACCGATCAAGGCCGACAATTTGAGTCTTCACTGTTCAACTCACTGATGAAGAGGTTCGGTATCTCACGTATTCCCACTACAGCCTACCATCCACAATCCAATGGCCTCATCGAGAGATGGCATCGCACCATGAAAGCAACGCTGATGGCTCGCGGCAATACCACCCAATGGACGAATGAACTTCCTACCGTGCTTTTGGGACTACGCACTGCACTCCGTTCCAACGGCGAGTTTAGCCCAGCCATGATGACATACGGAACAACACTACGCCTGCCTTCAGACTTCATCACTCCGTCAGTTGAGCCGAATTATGAAGAAAACGACTATATTCGCCGTCTCATGGATACCATGGCATCACTCAGATCCACATCGTGTTCCAGTCATACAGGACGAGAGCCTTTCGTCCATAAAGATCTCGCCAAATGCACACACGTTTTTGTACGAAACGATAAAATAGTTCCACCTCTGGCACCTCCCTACGACGGCCCTTACGAAGTTGTTGAACGTCACGACAAGTTCTTTAAAATCAAGCTACCACTCCGTACAACCATAATATCAATGGATAGACTCAAGCCAGCTTACGTCTTTAATGGGAGCTTTGATGAGACCACGGACCCTAGTTCCAGCACGTCTAATCAGCCCTATGTCACTAGACACGGGAGAGTGGTAAAACCAGTTGTGCGCTTCGCTTGAGGGGGAGTGATGTAGGAACATGGCATACGGAGCAGCGAGATCATCGCCCGGCGAGATTGTAGCGCAAATGTTCACCGGCTCACGGCTGCGCGCATATTTATAGAGTGCGAGTAGGAGCGGCGCGCGAGCGAAAGAGACGGAGCGACGCGATGTAGCGACAGCCTCGTCGTCAAAAGCACTGACGGTCAGCTGGCGAAGGCGCGCATATTTTATAATGTGCGAGCGGGCGCGCTATACAAGTGAGCGAGATGGAGACAGCATGACGTAGCGACGAACTCTCCGTCGCGGGTAATTCCGCAGTGCAAATGCTCTCCGCGAGTGCAGAGTCGCGCGTATTTATACTGTGCGAGCAGGCACGCTATATGTGCGAAGGAGATGGACTGCGGCCCCGCTCTATCATTGGTCCTGCCCAAATTTACTACCAAAGACTTTTTGTATAAATATAGGGATGTTTTGACAATGAATCAGTATCAACCTGGTCTTCGAGTTTCATTGTTCTCTCCGCTAACAAGTTATACCTCAAGCCACTACACAAGCATCAGCCATTATTGTCCCATTGTAGTGCAAAGATCTCTCTACCCTCTTTCCATTTAAAGAAAATTCAAAATGAAATGTCGAAGAATTACCTCCTCCTCATCATCTCTGAAGATGTCATCAAAATTAGGAATGTCTTCTTCTTCATCTTTGTACACCAACCTCACCTGGAATAGAATATAAACTGAATGACTCCCTAAATGACACACACAGTGCAAACCTGAGGCAGATAGAAATTATTTTTATTCAAATACCTAAATTAAAATTGTTATCTCTTAGGAATGTATTGTTGATGTGAAGTGGAAATGGCACAAGAAATGCATTTGTCCTATCTGGTGGATCATGGAATTACCATACTATAAGGATGTACATAATGGAGCATCAAGATGCAATTGCCCTACATACTGCTTTCATTTCATGGTAAGCAATTACATAAAAAATATGCATTTAGTAAAATTATATTTTTAATTAAACTAGAACTTTAGAAAGTTTTAATTTAATTAAGATAAGGTTTATTAATGAAAAAAGTTTATTTTCATTAACTACCAAGTTCCTTTGTTATTAACCGATTATTGTTTTATCCATTGTAAATAAGAATAATACAAGATACTCTCTAATCCCAATAGTGGCATGTTATGCTATCATTATGAATGCTTATAGTGATTGTTTAACCTTGGTTACCTGGTCAATAAAACATTGCTGCTAACATACATTGTATTCATGACAGCCTCCGTGGCGCAGTTGGTTAGAAGCCGCCTGTGAAACGAGAGGCCATGGGTTTGATCCCCGCACGGAGAGAAATGTTGGTTGGTCCACAATTATTTCTTCCGGGTCTGGGTGTTTGTGAGACCGAAAAGTCTCTCGTAGTTCCTGATACCCACGACACAAGACTCAATCTTAGTGTGGGATCAGGACTATGTATGTGACTGTTGGGTGTCATTATTATTTATTATTATTATTCTTTCTAATGGAGGACGCTAACTGCAGCGGCTTACCCCATAGCATTCTTTTTTTTTTCAACTGATAAACATATCCCAAGTAGGTTATTTGACCTGGCTTTACATTCACTGTACCTCACGATTCAGTCTTACCATGCCGACCTCAACTAATAAGATCAAAACTCAAACTTATTCAAAACAATATAATACCTGCCCATCACTATACACATTGCACACATCAGTGGGTTTATGCGCGTCCAGCACGAAGAACACCACATCTTCCTCCGGCTGCAGGATGTCCACCAGGTCTATGGTTCCGCCGCAGTTCACCAGCACCACGTACTTTATCTCCTCATTGTTCTCTTCATACGCGGTCTTTAACTCCGCTATACCCCCCACGGGCACTAACGTATACGATATATTATCACATTTAAACAAGTCTTGAAGAATTTTACACGTACATACAGCGTCTACATCGTAGTGCACCAACAATAGAACACGCTAAAACAGAAAAAACATGCCGAAATTAATTCACTACCCCTCCGAGGTATTGTTGAAAAATACACTGTCTCTTTACTCACGTTCCCGAGGAGGACATTGTAGAAATCATTTTTTATGTCCTCGATAAACATTCTGAAAATTTAAGGACACATGGGAACGGAAAAGTCCTCAGGGGATCATATTTCGGTGTTTTGCAACAATGTGAAAATGAAACTCGCGGATTTATGTCAATACTTGTAATGTCAGTGCAAGATTCCCGCCAAAATTATGGCTGCGTTCATTTTCTTCGTAGGTGTGTTTGTATATAGGCATGATAGGCTCATCGGCTCAATCCTCAAATAGAAATTGCTTATGAAATATAATAATATGGAACAATAACTAATATACATATATTTTTAGTTATTAATTGTAGATTATTATTATTTCTTTTACGCCTTAGACTGCCCTTTCTATCTCCTGTTAGTATATCCATCCCATGGTTGCCTGTAAGAGATTACCTAGTGTGATAAGGCCGCCACTTGTACTATTTTTCTTATTGTATAATATCTACATAGTATTTCTGTACAGTGCAAAAAAGAATTAAAATAAAAAAATAAAAATAAATACCGAACAGTGCAATAATCATAATTTAATTACGCTTGTGTACAGATGGATACTAAATGCTTAATTATACCGCAGCCCTAAACATCTGTAAATAACCAGATGAATGTGTTGTCAAGAGTGTGCAAATATGGTGCAAATCAAAGAATACTTAAGTGAAAATTGTAGGGAAGTTTTACCTACTTGAATACAAGTATACAAATAACAATAGAATACAATAATATGTCTCATTCAAAATTGAGTAGAAAATCATGGGTGGAAGAGGAAATCATGCAACTTACCTTTACGCGTCACTTGAATAAATGTATAAAAGTTCAAACTACCCTACTACATGCAAGTTGTAGTTTGAATGCAGGTTTGTTCAAGTTGCATGCAGTTCGCTACTTGCATACAAATAACATACCTACAGGTACCTAATGGAGTCCTATATTTGAGCTTCCTTAACATTTTCCAATTCGAAATTGCTCTAAAATAGTAACTGTATCATCTTTTGAGTGTATGTTTATAGTTATGATTCTTAAATCCTTCTAGTTTTAAAAATCTCTATTTCGGTTTTTGAATAAATGCTAAATAGCTTTGAATTTGGTGGCGAAACGTAGACTAGCTCTGTCCAAATTTCGACGCAATCCCACTCCACGCAATCTGGATGCTCTTCATAATAATATAATTTATACCCATAAATCGATACGAAAAGCGAAAAACATTGGTTGGCAAAAGTTTTGTTCATCCATAGATGAAGCTAGTTCACAATCCGAAATATGGCATAAAATGAGATGGTTTAAAGGTTTCAGAAATCCTAATCGATGTTCCGATAGTCGTCAATTAAATAACCTTTTAATAAGCCTGACACCTGACTATGTTTGCCCTCGCGATCCTTGCATTAAATCAACTAACTTGCAGCTAGAGGTACCAATAAGTGAACAAGAACTTCATTGCAGTACACGCAATAAAGATACGTCACCTGGTTGCGACCAAATATCATATACAATGATTACAAATCTACCTGATAATGCTAAATCATTTCTATTATTGTTATATAATAAAATTTACTCCTCCGGTGTGATTCCAAAACAGTGGCGCGATATTTCAATTTATCCTATACCAAAACCAGGGCGGGATCATCAAACATTTTCTTCTCTCAGACCCATATCAATGATGTCGTGCTTGTGTAAAGTCTTTCACAGTATATTAGATAAGCGTCTAGAATGGTTCATAGAATACAATAAAATATTATCGCCATATACGACAGGTTTTGGAAAAAATCGATCTACTTCAGACAATCTTGTATCTCTAGTTTCCCGAATTCAAAATGGGTTTTCTAACAATTTCTCTACAGTCGGATGTTTTCTGGATTTGGATTACAAATTTGCCGTTATTTTTGGAACTATTTAAAAGAAAGGAATTTAAAAATGTTTGTTAACAAGACATATATATGCAGACGTACGGGATTGGGGCTAGCTCAGGGAGATCCTATTTCACCTCTACTTTTTAATATTGCAACATATAAGATTTGTAGACATGTTACCACGCATCCGGAAATATTTGTGTCGCAATACGCCGACGATTTCGTCTTTTACACGGTGAATAGAAATGTTATTATAAGTGTAAAAAATTTACAAACGGTGCTATGTGGTATCGTAAACCTTCTGTTAGAAATTGGTTTAGAAATTTCAACAACAAAAACTAAGATATGCATATTTAAAAGAGGATACAAGGACGTTCCTATGAGACTAACTATAAAGGGCATTGAATTGCAAGTTGTAGATAAAATTAAATACTTAGGTATTTGGTTGGATCGATCTTTGAAATGGTCGAAACATGTTGAAGAGTTAGAAATTAAATGTTCAATTTTTTTAAATTTGTTTAAGATTTTAGCAGGCTCTGGCTGGGGAGTCCATCCCACACATTTAAGAAAACTATACATTTCCTTGATGCGTAGCCGTTTAGACTATGCCAGTTTTCTATACGACAATGGTAATAAAAGTAGTTTAAGTAAATTGGACAAGTTACAAAATCAGTAAATTGACTAGAAATAAAGTAGTGATGGCTTTCAGGCTTCGATCTGGACACATGCCTCTAAATAATTTTGCATTTCTTATGAAAATGATAGACTCACCAAACTGTGTTGTATGTGGTAGCATTGAGGATGTAATACATGTTTTAACGGAGTGTATTCGGACCGAGGCCGAAAGGGTCTCGTTTAATTTAAAATTTAATCTTAATATAAGCGAAACAGGCGTATGTAATTCGATTTTAGCAACCCCTTTGGCCGAAGAGGCTACCATGTTATATAATATTGCATGTAGTTATATTAAGCGTCGTTAAATTATGAGTGCTCCTATGAGGGTGGCATGTTATATTGTTAACAAAACCCTCTATAAATTAATAAAGATAAAAAAATAGCTTTGAATGAAATATTAACACCTTAAAGGAATTAGGAGTAAAAAAATATGCAGTTGATCGGAAAGCATAGGAACTCTCTCACCCAGGGCTATGGATGTAACAAACAAAGCCCACGGCATATCCTCTATTTAATCGCCCTAGGACGCCAGTAGTGCTAAAACTAGCACTGGCTGCAATAGATCAAAGATATAGGTATAAGTAATGGAAGGTGTGAATCAGGACATTCAAAGTAAACAAACAATACGAAATATACATTTATTAAAATATGACATGGAATTAAGTGTTCGCATTTGATCGATTTTTGAGACATTCCACATGATGGCTTGCTATTTTATGTACAATAGTACCAGTCCTTAACAAATTACTAGATATTGCTTGATAATAAGACTTCAGAAGGGACTCATCTGTCTCTTCTGGATATAAGTACTCCTGGATGTTGTAGCAGAGATTATCTTCTGGACAATCCAAAGCCCTCAGACATCCCGCGTACTCCGACCATAATAATTTACGCCATTTTACATTATGCCGTTGAGCCAGTGGCACCAGCACGCAGGCTGCAAATATTGGGTCACCATAACTGACTGATTGAAACTGTTCCAGAAACTGGGTATAAAAATCTTGGAAATTATGCAATCCTGACAATTCCTTATCAAAATTAAAAGTATTTTTCTTTTTAAACAATAGTTGAGTGCATTTGTGAAGCAATAACTTAATTTTTTGATCCAAAAATAATGAATTGTCGCACAGGAAAACGCACATAATTCGACAAAATCTATCTGTTGCATCCATGTCGTCTAGTAGGTCTGGAAAACATAATTCATTGAATAAAATCCATTCTAATGAGGAGGCAATTATGAATTCTTTATCTGCAGCCATTTTCTTTGCATGTTCTCCAACAACTTTAGGGGCTGTATTTGGTTCTTGACTCTTAGTGTACAACATAAGTATAGGTAGGTATATCCAGTCTCGCGGAAGTATAGGTTCCATCCATTTTCTTAAGACAACATTAGGCCCAGTAAGCTTGTGATTCAATATGATCACTTTGCTGTAACATTTTTTTATGTCTTCTATTGATGCCAAGGCTTTGGAAAAGCCGTCTGCATCAGACAAATTCACTGAGTTCAATAATCTTTCAGCTGTAAACCATTGCCGATTAAATACAATGAGATTAAATAGAAAGTTTAATTCGAATTTCTTGTCTGTTCTTAGTATGTAGCAGAGGCGATTAGCAACAGCATAGAGTAGGTCTTTATCTCCTTCACTAAGATCACATTGTACAGATAATCTCAAGATGTGAAATACGAAATCAGTTTCCATTCTCGTAAACCAATTGTCTGATAAACTTAGGATGTTATGAGCCAGTTTCTGGAGATAATTATGCAGGTGCTTTAGGTACATTTGCGATATATCTTTGTCATCAATAGTAGACAATAATTGTAATAATGATACTAAGAATGGAATGGGAGATACCACATTGAGAATGGGCAAAACTTTCTGCTGTGAATCAATCACCAAAGCTTGTAAACTCATTAAATTCTTTGTGAAAAGTAATTCTTTGTTTTCTATATTTGACAGAAGATTTGAACTTGGCACAATATTTTGAACAAGTTTCTCAAATCCTTTTGAATTTGCTAGTAGCTTTAACGAATCAACAAATAATTTTGCTGGCACATTCTCAATTTGTAGTGCTTTCTTGCAACAGTCTATAGCAGAGCAAAGTATTCTTAAATGTGCACATGTATAATTTTCAGAACTACACAACTGTGCTGTCCATTTCTGCACTCCTTCTATGAGTAGTGGATATACCTGAGATTTGAATGGATCAAAATTCTGTACTTTGCAATCCAACAACTTGTTTACAAATTGTAAAAGTACTGCAGCATGAGTTACAGACAGTACTGATGAGGTTATGAAAATATCTGTCCCCTTTACATGTTTGTGCAGAGTTGATACAATCACTTGACATAGAGATAAAGCATATTCAGAACCCAGACCATATTGAAGTACATTAGACAGTATGCAAATAGCTTCAGTTTGTAATCTCAAACCATAGCTTCTATCAACTACAGAACTTATGTATACAGAGATAGGATTTAAAATATTATACTTTGATATTAACATCCCAGCAAAATTTACTGATTGTAAAGAAAGTACCCTCAATAATTTTAGTGCAGCTAAGATTGGCTTTCCATTGTATACTATATTTGGTTGAAATACAAAGTTAATACCGCTGACAGGTACAAATTTTTCTATGATAGTATTCATCAAAATATCTGAATCCATTATTTTTTGTGCTGTTTCCAATGAGTCCCGAGCCAGTCTAGTTAGTATTTGTAAGCAATATTGCACACAATTTATATTTGGTTTAATTGTGTCTAAAATATAATACATTCTTTGTAGCACATTTGTTCTTAGAAGTGCAGCTATTAAATCCACTTCTGCTAAATGAAAGTCTTTTAACTCAGTTTCTTTTGAATCTAACTCTTTAAGTTCAGATTTATCATTTTCTAGACAAGGTTGATATGTGCCTTCTTCAAATCCTAATAATGCATCAAGGCACGCTTCATCTATCCTATTATATATCAAGTTTCTCATAGCCCTCAATGCTGGCTCCAAATTAATGACCTTATTTTCATCCATGGCAAACCTTACAATGAAAAATAATTTGCTCAATGGAATTTCTATGACATCTTTGTATATCCCAGCATTGTAGTATTCAAAAATCCCTGCTATAATATTAAGTGCCATGACTCTTTGTTGTATGACTGAGGATCTTGATAACTCTATTAATTCATTGACAGTATAACCAGGTCTATGGGGTTCATCTCCATGGTGGAACAATGGTTTTGTTGCTTCTGTGTATTCCATAGTATAAGGCAACAAATAGCCTTTAAAATCAAACCTCGCTTCATATGGTTCATTAGGTCTTATTTTTTTACTTTCTTCAACACCTTTCATCCATTCAAACTTGTCCTTCTCTAAAGAATCAAAGTGAACCCATTTATCTAGTTCAGGGTGGGAGAGAACATCATTTTCCCACAGTATATCATTGTCGAAAGTTGAAGACGGTTCAGTAGTATCCATTTTCACAACTTTATTTGTAGGGTTTTGTGGATTAGCAACAGTATTTGTTTTAGATTTACTTTCACCTGGATTTGAAATTTTTCGTTTCGCCTTAATAAACTCAATCAATTTAGGATCTAAGCTACCAAGTAGTTTTTGTTGCTCATCCAAAATCTCTTTTTCAGACATTTTGTTCAAAATATTTACATTTTCAGAGTGTATTTGATCAGCTTCTTCAGACATTACCAGAAAACTTTTCTCCGGTAAATTTAGATCATTAGTTTTTATGGCACTTGAAGTAGGTAGCACATCTACATCCATTTTTGTTTGTTTAGTCTCGGTCTCGCGTTTTTCTGTTGCCTTTTTACTAAAATCGCGTTTTACCGCAACAGGAAATCCTTCTGCAGGCATCGACTTAAATTCCAAATCAACATTATCAAAACATTTCTCCACAATATTGCCTAAAACTAAGGGATTTACTTTTGGGTAGTAAACTTGGTCGTCTTGTACCTCTTTTTGGACCACCTCTTCTTGATTTTTTTCTAGTATATCTCCCAACACTGGATTTGATGAGTCAAAGGTTACACGCTTCTCAGAGTTACCAAGACCTTTGGCTTTGGCGTATTTGGAAGGTTTTCTGGTGCTTGGTTCTGTGCTGGGTCTTTTCACCGGCTCTGTAGGCCGTAGGTTCACAACCTGAGCGGCCGGTTGCCAGTCTTTGTTAGTCTCTTTTTCCCGAAGGAATTCTTCTTGCATTTTGAGGATGTCTTCCTCATCGTCGTCGGGCTGCGGCCGTTTTATCATTATCCCGTTATAAAATCAAAATGATGTATCAAATATAATTATATTAAATACTACACTGAATTGCAACAAAATACGAACAAAACTATGAACAAAACCGATGTTTTGACATTAACAATTTGCACAACAATTTGCAAATGGAAACTTGACACTTGATAACTTTTTTCTATTCCTTCCGTAAGGAATCGGCTAAAGTCAAAGACTATGCTGCCAAGTCATAGTTATCAAGCATGGAAGTGTCATAACCAATAGCTATAGATGACAAAAAATTAGTATTATACATGAGCCATTTGCGAATGCTGCATAAAATAATAATTACTCTGAAGTTGTTCTCGTATTTGCTGTTATTATCCATAGAGTACAATACTGTTATTGCCTTATAATAAATTACTTTGCAAAGTATATGTAATATAAAGATATAAAACAATAAGTACAGAGGTTAAATTGTGTGATTTTCCCCTTTCGTACTATCTGAAGTCTGGTAAATACTTTACACTATTCGTATTATTAAACCTACTCGACATTGAAAATCAATTAAAGAAACGGGAAATCTATGTACCATTTACAGATATACAAACAATAAAGGAAATCTCCTGAGGCCGTATGTTTTTGTTTCATACAGCCGTCCCAATGATTAAAGAATAGAGGGGATGAAACATAAGGTCACGTGACGCGTACCACTTTGATTCACAAACATGGCGGCGGCTCCGCCCCTAAAAATAGTGATACGCTAGTACCAAATTTTTTTATCGATATCGATCATCAACAGTGGCATACGACTAACATTAATATAACATTTTTAATTTTTGCTTTACATGTCAATTGAGTATAAACAGGGGATTTTAGGACTTGACAGTCAAGTCTTTAAAAATTAAATCTGATAATAATAGGTCAATGTTTTGATATTTTTTTCATGCTATGATTTATTTGATGGGTAAGTTTTACCTGATGATTGGATTGGATTTGTCAAATAATACACACGTGAGATAAAATACAACTTTATTAATAGCTAGAATTCGGTTGCGACTTCGAATATACCACACTTTTTTCCTTAAGCACCAATTTTCACCATGTCAATATTTCTTTTGCCAAATTATAACTAAAATCTAAAAAAAAACAGACATTTAGCAAGCAACAATGAAAATATGTACACTAAACTAACAACTTAAATATATAAATAGAAATAAAATATCTACACAAAATTAACAATTAAAATGTAAAAATAGAAATTAAACAATTAACTAAATAAACACAATTAACTAAATAAACTGACATTATTGTGTTCTGTGACATGAACTATTGTAATTTTAAATGGCGATATAAAAAAAAGAAAAAAGAAGACAGTTCGTGTTGCTGACGAAGTTTCTTGCGCCACTTCTTCTTCACAGCTACAACACGTTCCGAAGCAGTGGTAGCAGAAATGAACAATCCAAAAGATCTTTTGAAAGACTATTTGAATAAATAATAATAATAATAATTAATCTTTATTTCATTACAACATGTTTACAACATAATAACACCCTGACTCCTGAACTAGGAAGCCCTGTATAACAGAAGTCAGTCTCTTTCGACAATTATTTATTTAACAGCTGCTTTATATAAAAAAATATGAAACTCGAAAAAAATAAAAATAATTAAAAGACTTAATAAACTATGTAACAACACTAGATCGCCAAATGAAATGAACTTAAACTATAAAGAATATTTTGATTTTGATTTTGAATAAAGGAATTGTAGCGGACATCGCGAACGAAGGCAGGAAATCAGCACTAGAATAAAAATATTTTTCGAATAATTCAATCAAACAAAAAAAACATAAGGTACAGTCAGCGACATAAGTCGTTGAACACTTCACATTTTTTGATAAGCTTTTTATGAATTAAAATTTGTACGTACTACTCTGTAGTCGTAAAATATAACCAAGTAAAGTCATCTATGCCGAGATGTGCCATACGATATTGAAAATAATTATTATTTTGGATGATAAGACAATTCCAAATCTCGTGAATGTGTAGCGACTTATGTCGCTGACTGTACATACATACATAAACATACAAGCGGTGAATAATGTGGACTATAGATTTTAATTTATGTATAAATATTGACTGCCTCAGTGGCGTAGTTGTATTATGGTACGGTTACAAAGCTGAGGTCTCGAGTTCGAATCCCGGGTCGCGCAAAGTGGTATCGGATTTTTCTATTCATTATCAGCACAGTCAGGAATTTGTGCCCAATATTGCGATAGGCTCGCCACCCACAACATCGTAGGACGGAACATACAAGGCGAAATAAATAAATAACACCCAACAGTCACATACATAGTCCTGACCCCACATTAAGATCGAGTCTTGTGTCGTGGGTATCAGGAACTACGAGAGACTTTTCGGTCTCACAAACACACAGACCCGAGAGAAATATTTGTGGGCCGCACAAACATTTCTCTCGGTGCGGGGATCGAACCCGCGGCCTCTCGATTCACAAACGGCGTCTTACCGCCTGCGCCACGGAGGCTGAAATGTGGGTGTCCTGGTTGCACCTCTGCCTACCCATTCTGGGGAAAAGGCGTGAGTTTATGTATGTATAAATATTAATATTATGATAAATATAGGTCTACCAGAATCTCATGGCATAAAATTAAAAACAATCACAATGATTTTTATATGGCAATACCATCAGTCAACAGCTGTTTCAAAACTTGAGTTATGTCATTTGATGTGAATATTTTAAGATTTCTATCCTTTCTTAGCGAAAATGTACAAATTAGTTCTACAATCACAAGTGCGACACATTGTTTACAAGGTTTATCGTCAGACCCGTGAATAATTTGGCCAAATTCAAACAAAATCGTCGATTTCAAAATCGACGTCGTTTTAACAAGTAAGTCGGAGTGAATAGTTTTGATACTTCTTTTTTTTTTTTGGTTAGTGTTAGATATGTGCATGTGTTTTATTGTATAGTATACTTTGATATCATTTTTTGGAACTAAACAGTAATGCATTAAATACCTATTTACAGGAGTTTACAGAGATTTTAGATAAGGAACGGTTTATTATTATTCCTTTATCTTCATCGTCTTCATCAGAAGATGTACAGGAAGAGTATTTAGAAGTAAGGTCTGACTAAAGTGTTAATGAAATAAAGAAGACTGAAAATAAAATTATTCGTTTTTATTTTACAATCTTGCATCGTTCGTATAACATTTATCGAATCTAATAATTATTTAAATAAAACCGACTCATAATCAAACTACTTACAATTTGGAAATTGAAAGTTGTTTGATTAAGTGATAACTAATAAAAAGAGAGAATTAAAACGAAACTGTTGGCTCGGTACCACCATTTTTATCTACGTTTTGAAAGTACCAGCGCTCCAGCGCTAATTTTATAAATACTCGTAAGGCACGTATGTATTTTATAATTTAAAACTGAAAAAAATCTTATTTGCCTATTTTAATTGGCTATTAATCTAAAAGTACAATTATGAAGTAATTTTATAAACCTATATATTTTTACTTAAAACATTATTTACTTTATTTACAAAGTTGTACTAAAAAATAATCAATTTGAAATAATAATTAATTACAATTATTGAAAGTATCAAAATATGTTCATCCAATTACCCCAGTATTGCAATGCGTAAATTCAAATTTCCCAAAATGCCATGAGATTCTGGTAGACCTATAACAAAACTAATAAAAATGCAACTGCTACATAAACAATAGTAATATGATGTATTAAACATTTTGATCTTAGTGTGGGGTCAGACTATGTATGTGACGGTTGGAGGTAATTATTTCTTGATATTCCTAAAAATATACTTATACTTTACAATTATCGTTACTTTTTTAGTCGCCATAATGTAAACATATGACCAACTAATACTAATTTACATGTTACAACCGTTACAAGGTTATACCTGTCGAGACAAACACCCAGTTGCATCTAATACATTTCGTTCATTATTACGTTGCACCATTCTTTGCTAAAATCAAAAATACCTATCAGGATATTTAATACATACCAAATAAAATAAAATAACATAGGTAGATTTTTATTGCTATTATTTGACTGAGGAAAATCATTATGTCTCACTTAGAATTCAATCAATGAATATGAAAGTGTTGGTTAAGATAAACAATTATAATAATTAATAATAAAATATAAAACTATTTCTGTTCATTAAAAGGTTCTCCAGAACATTAGACAATAGACTACCAATTGTCCAAATTATCTTGCATGTCATCTTTGTTATTGATTAACAGTTGTATTATTAATAGGATTATTAGGTAAAATATCATAATTACTACAATTTCACTTACCGGGAATATTGTTGGAAAGCTGTTTTCTTTTTCAAAATGTAATGAACAAATAAATGTATTTATTGCAGGGTTCCAATAGCTTCCAATTTTTTGTATCCATTTTGTCCTGGTTTATATGTTTATAGGGAATCTAAAAAATATTTTTAATTTCACTTTGTTTGTCGGTCTGAATATATATTTAAATATAAACTATTTTTTTCTTTTTTTGAAAAATAAAGATCAAAATATTTAAAAATGATAATATCGATATGAATAATTTCGTATCGAATCCACTCATCTCTAAACTTGTGTGTAAACAAACAATGAGGTTGTTATTTACACTACTTGTATAAATAACGCCTAGAAGAGTCTAAAACTTAATCAACAAGATCCAAATACATTTATAAATGATAAAAATAAACCCAAAATGTAAATTTAGCACATATTTGTTAGTATTTCGTAAAAACAGTTACTAACCTATGAAAAGAAATGTTAGGGTCCTTTTTGCTTGAACTCGACTCGAATCCTTTAACACAACACTGAGGCATTTTAAAAACTTAACAACTAAACTAATAAGCAAACTAAACAAACTTAACAAACGAGATTAACCAATGAATAATCCGAAATTCTTTGACTGTGCAGATTTGTTTACTCCGATTGACAGATAACGCCACAGTTTGACATTTCATGCAGTTTTTGGTTTAATAGTCTGTGGTTTCGAAAGCATAACTAAAATGGCGTCATTTTGGTCTATGGGCGGTCCCAGTGTGGTTAGTGAACAAAATATTGCCATATTCGAAACAAAGGAATTATTATTTGTCTCTTTCATTAAAGGACAAGTCAGCTTTGTGTAAATGAGACAGATACATAAATGTACATTCCGCGTCGATATTCTTAACATAACTATAACTTGACATATATAGCTACATTTGTGCGTCATCCTTTATAATTCTTTTATCATTGAGCCGTCCTGTGACATCTGTCATTCTCACGTGGTTCGTGTCAGTGTGACATTATGTTTAAAGATTTTTTGCATTATTTTATCAACACGTGTTATACAAAACATAAATAACAAAAATGCCTAACGTTAAAAAAAATATAGAGAAGCTTAAGCACCCTAACAGTAGAAAAACGATAACACTAACAAAGAAAATTAAGAGACATGAGAAGAAAGACCAGAATAAACTTGGTACGCACATCAAACAGAACCTTATCGGAGAGAAAATACTGTGGTTTAAAGAAAGACTGCCAGAAAACTGCGAAGTTCTAAGTAAGGAGCAGGTTTTAGAATTAATGAATAGGTATTTAACACGATTTGATGAAGAATTGGAGCAAATTGCCTTAAAAAATTCAATTGGACAAAGAAAGAACCGCCAGCATGCCAGCAGAGAAGATATAATAAATATTACAAAGAAAAAAGAGTTAGAGGAGTTTGAAACGTGTGGTCTAGAGATGCCCGATTTAATGGATGTTGAACAAATGACAGTACTAAAGAACTGGAATGGTGAACTTAGGTTTTTACAACATTTCAAACTGAGAAGATTTGCTAAGAAGCATCTCATGTAGTTCTATAAGCTAAATAATTACGTTGTTCTTTAAAGATGTACAAGTATGTTCTATGTTTTTTATAAAATAAATGTGTTAGTAAAACATTTATTTCATATTTTCTACCACTATGTAACTTAAAATCTTCCTTTTAATGAATACATCATATTTAGAATTTTTTTCTTACTCAATACCTGCACATACATTCATTTGAATCAAAAATCAATTTTATATGTATAGTTATTGTATTGATCATACAGATTTATATTTGGCCTACTATCTATGGCAAAGTTAACTCAATAACCATTAGCCAGTACGAAATCATGTCAATTAACTAGAAAGTTATTAGAGAGTGCTTAGCTATATTATTTATGTAGAGATATTAATTAGCTTGTATTGGGGCTTCATGTATTATATTAATAACAAATATACCTTGACCAACATTGGGCTTTGGTTCCAGTGAACAAGATACCACCAATGATCTAATTGTGTATTCAAATAATAGTGACATTGACAAAAACTGACTCACCATTCCAACCACGAAGGTGAAACCATAAAAAAACAATTGTAGGATGGCTAATTTATTAAATTAAGAAATATTTACATCATATGTATAGAAATGATACAATAGGACATGAATCAGAGACCAGATGAATTGACAAACTGAGGAACACAATTGCTTAGTTGTTCTGGCTTATACAATAGTTTTATCTACATTAAGAACATGTTCAACATAACGGAACTACTAAATCACAAACCAATTATTACATGGCATATCATTTTTGACAGATAATTTGTATTTTTAACTACAGACCAAAAATAAAATGGTCTAATCAGCTTAGCTTCAGCTTCCATATTAAAATTTCTTTATTTTCATTTAATGGAATGAATACTAATAATAACAAAATACATGTTATTTAACCCATCCACAGGATAAAACTCTTTTGTGGTCAGCTCATTAAAATTAGATTTATCAAATTATTTCAATGCAATAAACTAGCTAATATTTTTATCTGTTAAATGATAATTTAACCAAGACTTTATTGTAAAATATATTAAATGTATTTGTAAACAAATTATCTAGCCAAGAATATTATGCCACATGCCATTAATACACTAAGCAAACTATACAAGACATGTAGAAATTAACTTTCTGATATGTTATACAAAATCAGTCACATTATCACATACAAATATTTCCTTGATCATAAACTAATTGGAGAAAATGCTGAATGACTAACATAAAAGAACACATACAATTTATTGACCTCACAAAACTTAGGTAAATGCAATAACATTTATATAACAAACAAAAAATAGAATGTCTATACAAATCTCATCTAATTAAAACGACAAAAAAGAAATTGTCACACACATACATAAAATAACTAATAACATATTTTACCTTCCAAAAATATACAATTTGCCCTAAGCTGTCTGAATTTCATTTTCCTAAACACACATACATATTTAATAAAGTCTTAATCTATGCAAAAAAAACAACTAGCTGATAATAACTAACTTGCCAAATTTATCTAAATAATTAATGTTACAGGTGTTAAAGAAAAAAATCATTAAAACATTACAGAACCTAACACACAGACCACATAAAAATGTTCTTTATTAAGTCTGAGCAGTCAAAATTAAAAAAATCATTGGATTAAATTAACATTTATACAAATAATTATATTCTGTAGGATACATTTAAAATAAAATGTGGATAGACTAACAGTAATGTTATGAAAACCTATTCCCATGTTTAAAGATGTCCAGACTTAAAACTTTAAGCCAAAACTTTCCCACAACAAGAATGAAAGGAATACTTTATTAGCCCACACACCAAGGAGTATGACAGTTTGTCATTTTTGCTTGAAAGCAAGTTTGCGAGTTCATAGAGTAAATTAAAAAAATATGAACTATGGAGACACCATCTTTTTTCTTGATTTGGTAACCTTTCTCCTAACAAATAGGGTATTTTATAAAACAGGTCAATCAAAGGTAGTATAATCAAGGTTACTACATACAATTTTTATCATCTACCATTCCTATGCAACTAGGCACTTTGATAGTCTATTAAAAATACATTTTTTTTATACAAAGAAGAGTATTTAAAAGTTTTAAAAATACTTTAATTTCAAATTTTAACTGTTCATACATAGGTTTTTTTAAATTTCAACATGATTATACATACCTATATTATATTCCTATACTGTTCTATATACATAATAAACAGCAGTTTTAGTAAGTTTCATATTGAGAGAAAAATGGTTTATTAAATAGCTGGACAGATTAAAATTCCT
Organism: Hyles vespertilio; assembly: GCA_009982885.2. NCBI lineage: Eukaryota > Metazoa > Arthropoda > Insecta > Lepidoptera > Sphingidae > Hyles > Hyles vespertilio. The sequence goes on from CM042819.1 coordinate 1,372,933, forward strand.
TCTTAGAAAAATGTATTAAACAAATAGTATGATACCCAATGTTCAGTATAACATTGATATACACACAAAGCAAATCCTATTTTTTACACCCAACAGTTTCTGATCATAAATTTAATTAATATTTTAATAAATAAATATTATTATTGCGTCTAACCAAAAGCAAGCAGTTTAGACTACAATTTTATCATTAAATTTAACTGATGCATAAAATAATACCAACTATAGGATATCCTATAAACTAAGGTTTAAAATATACTGAGTGATTTCATTAATTCATTTCTTAGTGTATTTTAAAGCTAAATATGAATACCAGCGCAAATATCACATGGAGAGGGCAAATCAAAGCTGCATTAAATTCATAATTGAAAATATTATAATTTGGTACTTAATTAATTGAAAAATATTGCTTCATGAAGTTAATAATACACAATCATTTTCAGTAATTAATCATAGTTAATGATTACATTCAGATGCTTGACACAATGTCACCTTGTTATTACCACATGTATGCTGAGACAGATGGGAAAATTTATTTATTACTAGTGGTCTGGCCCAGCACTGCCCTGGTGCAGATACAGTTTTCAAAATGGCGTCAAAAATGTTCAATTCCGACTATCATTTTAAAATATCAACCAATCGGTCCTGGAAAAACGAATAAAATTATCTCGTATTTGCTAGAGTTTTCACTAGTGCTTCCCTCTTATATGTCATAGCGTGATGATATATAGCCTGTAGCATTCCTCAATAAAGGACCTATCAAACACAAAATAATTTTTCAATTTGAACCAGTAGTTCCTGAGATTAGAGGTAACAAACAGACAAACTCTTCAGCATTATATATTAGTATAGATGTAGTAAAAAGTTACAATGCATCTCTTGTCTCTGCTACCTCTAACTTGTAGAATCACAGAAGCATGTGTCATTAATCCAACAAATAATTTATTTGGTTATATATTACACTTCAAACAATATGAAAATAACTCAGTATACCATAAACCTCTCCTAAGTAGCGGTAAGCAATTGTTATAGCATGACTGGAAGTTCATATGCTTTATTACTTACTATAATTATTTATATATTCACAACCGTTAGATAACAACTGACAGTGAAGATATTTTTTATCTTTCTGACGCAAATCACTTATTATGCTAGACTTTTCGAGTTTTAGTGCACTTCATAAATACAGTGGATATTGTTCCAATGATTGTTATCACTAAAATGCATGATGCTGCATGACAAATCTACAGGGTATATCAAGACTGCTACCGAAAACGAAGCCGGGTGGTAGTTTAAGCGACTTCAGACACAATGCAACAGAAAAAGTTGCAAAAAAAAGCGTCAATTTTTTTTTTTGTAATTTTTTTCCTATTGCCCTATTTTGGTGGTAAATACATTTTTTCCTAAAATAATAGTTTATACCCTTTAATTTATAAATACTCTAAGATATAAGAGAGTTTAAATTATTATTTTAGCAAAAACTATGGATTTACCACCCAAAAATGACGATATTTAAAAAATCATAAAAAATAATTGTCGCGTTTCTATGCGAAATTTTTAATTGCGTTGTGTTTGTAGCCACTAAAACTACCACCCGGCTTCGTTTTCGGTAGCAGTCTTGAGATACCCGGTATATTACAGCACAATAATGGTATCGTCGATTGTTTTTAAAAATGTGTTAGTAAATGGAAAGTAGCTATCTGCGAGTTTAATATAGAGTCTCATAACATTGTTTACTAAGGTAGGCAGATAGATCAAGGATATAGATGTAACGCAAGGGAAGAGTCCATATGAGACATATTTTTTACTAAAATACCACTGTCAGTTATCATCTAACGGCCAAATTCTCGCATCACAGACATCGCGTCACTCGAAGTTTTCGCGTATAGAGAGCAAATAAAAAAAATCGACACAACCATTCTTACACCGGTTACGCACACTTCAAATTCATTTTACACACACAGCCACGAATTAAAATGAATCAAGTGAATAGCGGGAGGTGGTAGAAGTCGTAGCCTCTCTGACCGCGGGCGGCGAGCCAGATGTAGACCACGTGGTAGGCACCCGGCACGAAGCATATCATACCGGCTACGAAGAACACTGCACCTTGGAGGCCGTTCTCAGGCTCGGCGACTGCGAAGGCTCCCATGCCGAGGAGCCCTACGCCGACTATGAGGAGCACCACTGCAGCACACACAGTCTTCCAGTTCTCCCGCACTTTTGGATGGTTCCAGCAGTACATCGACTGCGTTGATTCCACATATTCGTGTATGAGCGAATCTGAATCTCTGGAAGTTGTGTCTTCGGTGCATTTGTAGGTTTTGCTGTGGAGGAATAAATGATAAATTATTACTTAGTACGAAGCCGTAGAATATATCCCATCAAAAACATCCTGTAAAAAAATCCAAGTCTCGCAGCTCAGTTTTTCTACCGCAAAAAGTTGTGAGATCCATGTAACACCAAGCCGATTAATTTATTTAGTCCTTGCTTAAGGGACCTTCTGTATAAAGTTATTACGTAAGTTATTATCATATCAATATTAAAAATTCTTTACGTTGTAAATAAATAGATCTACTTGGCCATCGCCATCGCATTGTCTTATCATATATTTCGAAAACATAAGATCAAGTACAAAATAATAACAATAAATATACCCAAGAGTCATACATATACAGGGTATATCAAGACTGCTACCGTAAACGAAGCCGGGTAGTTGTTTAAGCGACTTCAGACACAATACAAGAGAAAAAGTTGCAAAAAAAAGCAACAATTTTTTTTATTTTTTTTTTTCCTATGGTCATATTTTGGTGGTAAACACAGTTTTTTGTAAAATAATAGTGTGTACACCCTTTTACTTATAAATAGACTAAGGTATAAAAGAGTTTAAATTATTATTTTAGCATAAACTATGGATTTAGCACCCAAAAATGACTATATTTAAAAAATCATAAAAAATAATTGTCGCGTTTCTATGCAAAATTTTTAATTGCATTGTGTTTGTAGCCACTAAAACTATCACCCGACTTCGTTTTCGGTAAGCAGTCTTGAGATACCCGGTATATAATGATTTTTCTTAAAGCCTCTTTCTTATGGTTTTTTCTTATTTTTGTAGGTATCAATTTATCACAAATATAGCGTATTTGATTATTAGTGTTCTTTCTTTCATGGTGATTGTTTTCGAGCTATTTAGTCTATTTATTTGCAAGGTTATCTTTGTCATGTTTTTCTAGAGGAATGTTGTACAGTTTAATGGGCTGAATACACCCTTTCCCTCTTTATACCCCCCTCCTGTTATGCCTCATATATAATATATATAGATACCAATCTACAACTATTATTCCATTATACCGGGTATCTCAAGACTGCTACCGAAAACGAAGCCGGGTGGTAGTTTTAGTGGCTACAAACACAATGCAATTAAAAATTTCGCCTAGAAACGCGACAATATTTTTTTGTGATTTTTTAAATATCGTCATTTTTGGGTGGTAAATCCATAGTTTTTGCTAAAATAATAATTTAAACTCTTTTATACCTTAGAGTATTTATAAATAAAAGGGTATATACTATTATTTTAGGAAAAAATGTATTTACCACCCAAATATGGCCATAGGAAAAAAATAACAAAAAAAAAATTGTCGCTTTTTTTTGCAACTTTTTTTGTTGCATTGTGTCTGAAGTCGCTTAAACTACCACCCGGCTTCGTTTTCGGTAGCAGTCTTGATATACCCTGTATACGGGTACAACGAATCATTAAGAGCGTATACACCTTGCGCGCAAAGTCAACTATAGGTATTTCTTCGTTAATTTCACGCACACATAAGCGACCAAAGCTGTGTGCGTAGAGCTGCCGCGTCGGCTCGCTATACAATCGGCTCAAACAACTTTGATCCGTGCGCTTCAAATATTCAATTGAAATGTAACTGGAATATAATATCATAAAAATATTTTATTTGCATTATAAGTAGACAAATATTACTGTGCAAGCAAAGAATAATACAAATTTAGATACCAATCATATTTTCGTTATTATTACATTGTTAAGTTGCATTCAAATCAGTAGACACTACGGACGTTTTATTAATCATTTCGTGTTCGAACACATAAATAGTGTTAGGGGCCTTACAACCCCTTACAATTACAAAATATATTTAATTTTATATTACAATATGTAACATAATTTAGCCTCGGAATTACATCCCATTATATTACCTGAACCATAATTTATACTCACTACAAAATCATTGTATGTAATAAAAATAATTAAATATTTTACTACCAAAGTACTAAGATGTGGTAATCGCAGTCCGCGCGTGGCTATTTTTACTACGTACGGCAAAAATCGACTGCAGCTAGGCCGGAGCGACGAGCGATACGTCCTCCCTCTAGAAGGCCTTGCGGCGGTCTGATTTGATCCACGTCGGACAGCGTGTTTTATAGTGGTTTTTAAAATATTTGTAGAAAACATGAAAGCTAATTTTGTTGAAATATAAAAATGGTAATTTATTGATAAGATGTTTTTCTATTATAATATGTAATTGCTATAAAAAATTATGTACAATAAGTTTGTGAAAAAAAATATGTTCTTGACGAGAGTTTCTGAATAATTTCACATTGTTTAAATTTTTATTTTTCGGGAACTAAACACAAAAAGATTATTTTTGTCAGCAAAATCCCTCCATAGGGGTCTTATTAGTCTGATAATATTTTTATTTTCTTCTTATATTTAGTGGTTTCGGATATCTTAAGCTTCTAAATAGGCATTTAAAGCCTAAATAACGAAACTTGTGTTCAGTAATCCTTACAGTACTCACAAATTATCCATCAATCTATAATGTTTTCCACCAAAATCCCTAGATGACAACCTTTTCTAAAATTAGTAATAATTATTTTTCCTTTAAATTGTTTATTGGTGGTTATTAACTCATTTGAAAAGTCCTGTTTTTAAGCCAAAAACCGCGTGCAGGGTATAAACGCTCTTAACTGCAAATGTATCTTTGTAATCCTATACATTTATATGAGACTAGCTTTTGCCCGCGACTTCGTCTGCGTGTTTATGTTATCATAACGGACTTAAAAGCAATACATTATATGAAAATGTCATCCCTTCACCCCCTTAGTGCTATTTTTCTAATAGAGTTCACGCCATTATTTTTCGTTTTAAATAAGTCGTGAAATACGAATTTTGATATCAATAACTTCAGTGTTTCGATTTTGCATACAACACTTCAACCCCTATTTTAACTCATTTAGGGTTAATTATAGGAAAAAAATATGCAGTTTCTCTTGTTCCTAGATGAGTAACCTAATTGTCAAGTTTAATATTTGCAGTTTAACGATTACAATTTTCCATACAACAGTTTTAACTCTTTTCACTCCCTTAGGGGTTGAATTTCCAAAAATATCTTTCTTAGTGCTACTCTACATAATAATAAGAACACTTGTGCAAAATTTCATCTTTTTAACTCCAGTAGTTCCGGCTGTGCGTTGATCCGATAGTTCGGTTCTACAAAAATTCAACCCTTATTTATACCCATTTAGGGTTAATTTTAGAAAAATTAAGTACGCAGTTATATTTGTTTTTGATTGACTAACTAAATTGCAAAGTTTGAGAATTGTAGCTTTAACGGTTTCGATTTTCCATACAACCGTTTTTTACCCTTTTCACCCCCTTAGGGGTTGAATTTCCAAAAATCCCTTCTTAGTGCTACCCTACGTCATAATAGGAACTCCTGTGTAAAATTTCACATTTGTAGCTCCAGTAGTTTCGGCTGTGCGTTGATTAGATAGTCATAAAATCACCCTACTCTCGCAACACTTCAACCCTTATTTTAACCCCTTTAGGGTTAATTTTAGAAAAACTAAGTATGCAGTATATATATATTTGTCTTTGATTGGCTAACGAAACTGCAAAATTTGACAATTGTAACTCGTAACGGTTTCGATTTTCCATACAACAGTTTTTAACCCTTTTCACCCCCTTAGGGGTTGAATTTCCAAAAATCCCTTCTTAGTGCTACCCTACGTCATAATAGGAACCTCTGTGCAAAATTTCACGTTCCTAGCTCCAGTAGTTTCGGCTGTGCGTTGATACGTCAGTCAGTCAATCAGTCAGTCAGTCAGTCAGTCAGGTTCCTCTTTTATATATACTGTTAGGATAATTAAGGATTGTTTAATGTTTTTAGTGACGTCACCTCACGATTTATTATAAAAGAGGGGTCGGTTCGCCCGTTTAGGTATTTGCTGGTTGGTTTTCATTCGGAAAGGTTGTCGTGAGGTGTCGACGCTATTTGCAGTAAGTCTTATATCTTTTTAGAGTTCACTAGTGATTGTGATTTATTATTTTTGTGTCATTAACGGCTGTTTGTCAAATTACGATTACTAATAATGAGTTATTGTTTGTTGCTGATAAATTCTTATTGAAATATTAAATTAGAAATAAATTATTATATTTTGTGTTGCTCGTTTGTTATTTTTTTTAAGTAAATCCGACTTTTGATCCTAAAATCAGAAGTGGGATTCACCCAACATACCCACATAAATTAAATTATCACATTCGTTTTGAGAAACAGCTGTTAATCTGTAATTGCAATGCCTCGTTTGTCTCGAGATGATTCTGATGTGTCACCGCGCCGTAAAACAAAACATAAGCGTAGCAAAACGCGTCGGCACCATCGCGATTCTCGTTCGCGCTCCCGCCGCGACTCCATTTCGCATTCACGATCGCGTTCTCGTCGCGATTCGCGATCTCGACACGCACGCTCTCGCGACCGTAAGGGCACGGTTGATCAGGCGTTAACAGCCATTATGACGCGGTTAGATGCTATAGAGGGAATCGCGGCTAGCACGTCACAAATGCCTCCATGTCTTGAGCATAACACCAGTCTTCATTGTAATAGTGATGTACCATCCGCGACTGATACGTTAGCTGATGCCTTTAACGCAGTTATAAATAAAGTGAAATCACATAACTATTACGTGTCGAATTTCGATCCAGCAATTCACAACTTCCAGACGTGGTGCGAAGAAGTTGAGCGGGCAAAATTAACGAACAATTGGGGTGATTTGGAATGTTTTTCACGGATAGCTCATTGTTTAAAAGGGGATGCCAAGACCTGGTTAAACGAATAGGTCACCAACGATCGTTCTTGGAGCAATTTTATTAAAGAATTTAGATCTTTGTGTCCGCACAAACTGGACTATGCGAACATTCTCTTCGAGGTCATGAATACGAATTCCAATAAATTTAATACGTACGCTGAGTACGCTCGACGATCGCTGCTACGACTTCGCATTGTGAAGGGTTTAAGCGATGAACTGATGGTTCAGATAGTGATTAGAGGTATCAATGACGCCCAAGTTCGAGCCGCGGCAGCGAACGCTGAGCTGACTGTTGACAATCTTGTTACATTCTTAGCAATTTATACCAAACCTATCATAAATAAAACTGAAAATCGTACAAATTCAAAGCCCAACTTATTCAACAAACGGAACAATGTACCCTCGGGTAATTTGTGTTACTCATGCGGTAAAACGGGACATTTACGAGTCAATTGTCCTAAAAGACGTAAACCCGACGAAAAACCCAATACAGTGACATGCACTTTTTGCAAGAAGGTTGGGCACGCCACGAATGATTGTTATACGAAACAACGCGTCGAAGCTTCGAATAGCAATCAACGGAAGGTGAACCTTTGCAGAGAGATGCATGGCTCTTCGGGGGCCAGTGATATTATCACCGCTGTAATTCAGGGTATTCCAGTCGACGTCCTAATAGATAGTGGTGCGCTTGACGTATCTTTAATCTCGTCAGATATTGTCAGACATTTTTCCGGCCCACGAAAGCCAACCTATCGTATACTAAAAGGTATAGGTAATAACGGTATCGTTGCCCACGAGTACGTCACCCTAACGGTTGAGTTCAGTAAGATCTCCCTTGAAATAGACTTCGTTGTGGTGCCGGCATCGCATATGAATACACCGATAATCATCGGAACAGATGTGCTTAACAGAGACGGCGTTACGTATGTTAGAACAAAACACAATCAATTTTTGGCACATAACTCGAACCTGATTCGTACTACAAACACTGTTAAGTCTGTTGGGCTTTCCGAAATCATTACACCCCTTCAAGGTGAAGAATTAAGCCTACTCATCGATATAATAAATAATTTTAAACCATTTTTCATATCTGGTACCGCCACCACAACAGTAACTACGGGTAAGATGCAAATTAATTTGACAAGCAATACCCCCGTGGCATATCATCCCTATCGCTTGTCATACCAGGAAAAACTTAGGGTCAGGGAAATAATAAATGATTTGTTGCGCAAAAATATAATCAGAGAGTCCAAATCCGAATATGCTAGTCCCATTATCCTAGTAAAAAAAAAGGATGGCACAGACAGAATGTGTGTAGACTTTAGAGCGCTCAACCGTATCACAGTCAAGGACAGGTATCCCCTGCCCTTGATAGAGGAGGCCTTGATATGGCCTCAGGCTTTCACCAAATTTTAATAGATGAGGCCTCAGTCCACAAGACAGGCTTCGTAACCCCTGAAGGACATTACGAGTACCTAAAAATGCCATTTGGTTTATGCAATTCCCCTACCGTTTACCAACGGATTATCAATAAAACCCTTCGGAGATTTATTGAGTCAGGCCAGGTCTTAGTGTATATCGACGATGTCCTTATTATGAGTATGACAGTCAGCGAAGGCATTAATTTATTGCAAGAAGTTTTAAAAACACTAACTGAGGCTGGATTTTCAATAAATCTCCGAAAGTGCTCGTTCTTAACTACGAAAGTAGAATACCTTGGCCGCGTTATAACTTATGGTCAGGTTAGGCCGAGCTCCCGGAAGATCGAAGCTTTAATAAACGCTCCAATACCAAGGAACGTAAAACAAGTTAGGCAGTTCCTGGGCCTAGCTGGGTATTTTCGGAGATATATTAAAAACTATGCCACAAAAACTGCGAGTATTTCCCGTCTGACCAAGAAAGATGTAAAATTTGATTGGGGTAGCGAACAAGAGCAAATTCGTCAGGAGCTAATAAAAATATTGACCAATGAGCCCATACTTGCAATTTTTGATCCTAAATTATTAACTGAACTCCACACAGACGCGAGTAGTGCAGGGTACGGTGCCATATTGATGCAAGTCCATAGCGACGGCAGTAAACGTGTGGTGGCTTATTTTAGCAAAGTCACACAAGGCGCTGAGAGTAGATACCACTCGTATGAGTTGGAGACGCTGGCGGTCGTCAGGGCCTTGCAACATTTCAGGCACTATTTGATCGGTGTCAAATTCAAAATAATAACAGATTGCAATGCACTGAAGTCCACCGAGCGCAAAAAGGATCTGCTCCCACGCGTTGCGCGCTGGTGGATTTATTTGCAAGATTATGATTTCTCTATTGAATATAGAAAGGGCACTATGATGTCTCATGCCGATTACTTGAGCAGGAATCCACCAGTGACGCAAATCAATAATATCGAGAAGCCATTAAATTGGGCTCAGATTGCACAGGCCGCTGATAATGAAACTCAGGAGCTTTTACAAAAGCTTCGGGACGGTAGTCTTGACACACGACGTTATGTGTGCAAAAACGACCTTCTCTATTATCGTTACTCTCCGGTCGGGGAAGAGTCGAGGCTTTTATGTTTCATACCGAAAGGCCACAGACTCAGCCTTTTGCGTATTTTCCATGACGAACACGAGCATATAGGAGCTGAGAAAACATTGAGCCTCATTCGTAAACATTTTTGGTTCCCTGGCCTTAAACAATTTGTTGATAAGTATACGTCTCACTGCCTGCTTTGTATGTCCAAGAAAAGGGTTCCCAGAGCTCCTTGTCAACCTATCACGTCATGGAAAAAGCCTGACGAACCCTTCAACACGATTCATGTAGATGTGTTAGGTCCGTTGCCCGAGTCAAATGGTTTTAAATTTGTTTTTGTACTGGTAGATGCATTTACAAAATTTTGCCTTCTTTATGCCCTGTACCGGCAAGACACTAACGAACTCAAGCGCGTATTCGAAAACGCGATATCACTTTTTGGTGTACCAAAATTATTAATTTGTGATCGTGGCCGCATGTTCGAGGCGTCTAGTTTTAAAGGATGGGTACTAGAAATGGGTTGTGAAATCCATCATGTAACGCCTGAAATGCATCACGCAAACGGCCAAGTAGAAAGATATGTACGAACCATCTTAAACCTCATTCGTGTTGAGAGTCACAATAAAAATACTACCTGGTCGGACACGCTGTGCAAAATTCAGCTAGTATTAAATATAACAAAGCAAAAAACTACTCAGCTGTCTGCTCTAAATTTGTTAATTGGATCTGACGCGACCACTCCTGTTATTCGTGCGTTAATTCGCGATGTGGCGATTGAAAACTCACAACCAAACCGTGAGGCGTGGCGAGAGATGTGCAGGGACAGAGCTAAGGACCTGCTGAAGAAGAATCAAAATAAGCAGGACTCTTATGTGAATCGTCATCGGCGCCCTCCCAGAATATTCCAGATTAACGACTGTGTATTTGTCATAAAGTACTCTCAATCCACCGGAAAACTTGACTCAGGAATGAGAGGCCCATATCGAGTGACTAGAGTGCTTCCAAGTGACCGCTACGAGCTCAAATTATTAGGTGGTGCTCGTGGGAAAACCACGCAAGCAGCAGCACAGTACATGGTACCCTGGAAAGGGGAGTGGTGCCCCGAGAGTTGTGAGGCTTTCTTTGAAAGTGAGTACTTACTGTCATTTCATGTGTAACTAACAGATATCTTATGTTACAGCTTTTAGGTGTGTATGTTCCAGCATGTGTAAATGTTTGGAATGTACGAGGATTGGCCGTGTCACGAAAGGTCGGAACGCTCAGAGGGAGGTTCTGGAGGCAATCCTGGCAGACATATCGTGTGATATGTGTGGGAGTTTACCCGGCAGATACCCTATATGAGTGTATGGGATTTGTCCCGGCAGACACATTTTACATGTGTGGGTGTTTACCCGGCAGACACACTATGAGTGTGTGGGCTTTGTCCCGGCAGACACGTTTTACGTGTGGGGTATTTACCCGGCAGACACACTATGAGTGTGTGGGCTTTGTCCCGGCAGACACGTTACACGTGTGGACTCCGGTCCGGCAGACATATCATGTGATATGTGTAGGTGATGTATGAGAATGAAAGTATTTGATCAAATGCAGCTGTGTGTGTGTACAAGAAGTGAACGACTCTTATTTCCTTGTATGATCCTATGACAGAGGGCCTTGGTAGCGTGAATTATGTAAGTGTAGGCAATATTTAACGAGTTAACAAGTTATAAAGTTAACTACGTTTTTTTTTTCTTTTTCTCTAGGCGCGGAGGATGAAACTTATGACGATGAGATTGCAGGACCCTCATCAGTGCCGGTAGATCCCCTGCCCGTCACTGAAGATGTCGCTGAAAACGTGTCCGAGGACGGCGCACGATCAGGAGAGGCCGTGTTAGGATAATTAAGGATTGTTTAATGTTTTTAGTGACGTCACCTCACGATTTATTATAAAAGAGGGGTCGGTTCGCCCGTTTAGGTATTTGCTGGTTGGTTTTCATTCGGAAAGGTTGTCGTGAGGTGTCGACGCTATTTGCAGTAAGTCTTATATCTTTTTAGAGTTCACTAGTGATTGTGATTTATTATTTTTGTGTCATTAACGGCTGTTTGTCAAATTACGATTACTAATAATGAGTTATTGTTTGTTGCTGATAAATTCTTATTGAAATATTAAATTAGAAATAAATTATTATATTTTGTGTTGCTCGTTTGTTATTTTTTTTAAGTAAATCCGACTTTTGATCCTAAAAATACAGATTACAAAGTTATTCACGCAGTTGGTGTATCTAGAAAACTAGACAGAAATTATGAAATGTTTGAATTTTTCCTTACTTTAGACACTAAACACTAATTATATTCTAAATTTGAAGGTTCTATGTCTGCTAGAAGTGCCTTAGACTTTTGATGATCGGTCAGTCAGTCAGTGAGTGACAAAATTGCGAAAGTTTGACAAGTTATAATTCTTAAACTACTGGTTCAAATTGAATGAAATTTTACATATACCGTGTTTACACAATGCCTAATTAGTAACTGAAAATTCAGGCTTCTTACTTTAACCACAACGAAGTTATGGGGGGTTGAAAATGGTCTGCCCCCAGACAAGATTATATAGAATCGAATTTATGCCAGGAATCTTACGAATGGTTTGCATGTCTCAACGTTAGTTATTGTCTTATCATATATTTCGAAAACATAAGATCAAGTACAAAATAATAACAATAAATATACCCAAGAGTCATACATATACAGGGTATATCAAGACTGCTACCGAAAACGAAGCCGGGTGGTAGTTTAAACGACTTCAGACACAATGCAACAGAAAAAGTTGCAAAAAACAGCGTCAATTTTTTTTTTGTTATTTTTTTCCTATGGCCATATTTGGGTGGTAAATACATTTTTTCCTAAAATAATAGTGTCTACCCTTTTATTTATAAGTAATCTAAGGTATAAAAGAGTTTAAATTATTATTTTAGCAAAAACTATGGATTTACCACCCAAAAATTACGATATTTAAAAAATCATAAAAAATAATTGTCGTGTTTCTATGCGAAATTTTTAATTGCATTGTATTTGTAGCCAGTGAAACTACAACCCGGCTTCGTTTTCGGTAGCAGTCTTGAGATACCCAGTATGTATACCGGGTATCTCAAGACTGCTACCAAAAACGAAGCCGGGTGGTAGTTTTAGTGGCTACAAACACAATGCAATTAAAAATTTCGCTTAGAAACGCGACAATTATTTTTTATGATTTTTTAAATATCGTCATTTTTGGGTGGTAAATCCATAGATTTTGCTAAAATAATAATTTAAACTCTCTTATATCTTAGAGTATTTATAAATTAAAGGGTATACACTATTATTTTAGGAAAAAATGTATTTACCACCAAAATATGGCAATAGGAAAAAAATTACAAAAAAAAATTGTCGCTTTTTTTTGCAACTTTTTCTGTTGCATTGTGTCTGAAGTCGCTTAAACTACCACCCGGCTTCGTTTTCGGTAGCAGTCTTGATATACCCTGTATAGTACTAACCCTGCACTAAGACACAAGTCTTATGAGAAACTATGAGATACTTTTGGGCCTCCTAAACATCTAGAACCATAAGCTTCACAAATGCCTATGGATCAAATAACATTTGTCTCGGTACGGGGTTTGAACCTGCAGCCTCTAGTTTCACAGCCGCCGTATAATCAACCGTGCTATGGAAGCTATCTAAACAAGAATGAATAGAATAAAAGTCGGACTACGAAATATTAATTTCTATAAAATTCTATTAACGCTTTAATTAGGTTCAGCTATGGAGCTTTGCACAATATGGTATGTGTTTCCTTTTATAGTGAGCGAAAAAAATACTGTAAATATCCACGTAACTTCTAAATGTCAGAGCCTTGGATTTGAACCTGTGACCTTGAACTTGAAAAGTCGGTGCCGGTCCGCTCCCGACTAGGCTAGATATAATTTATAGATTCCTGCAATGACTGTTAAGCTTTTTATTCTTTACTATCCTATGTCAAAATAGATATGTTTTAACTTAATAGCTCTTGTTAGTGGATGTGCGGTCTCATAAGACCGCTTTTTATCAACGGAAAAACAACAGAGCTAAATTGTAAACCAATAATATTTCTTTCTTAATATGAATATTCCTACTAACAGGATAAATTAAAGCTCAACTTGTTCCGTTACTTAATTAATGGAACATTTATTAATCATAAGTTACATTAACGTGACAACAAACAACATTGGACTTTAAGTCTCTCATAGAGGAAAATAAACAGATCTACTATTGCAATAGACGGAAGTGTGAAAAACATTATGAAAACTGGAATTTATAATTCCACGAATGAATGTTATCTTAACAACAACTTTAATGGAACACAAACTTCGAAATATGTTTCAAAAATGTTATTCCGCAACGAAATCACATGTGTATTCAAAACAATAAGACTAAACTGATTATAACGATTCATCATCATCATATCAACCACAGGAAGTCCACTGCTGAACATAGGCCTCCCCCAAGGATCTCCACAATGACCTGTTGGAAGCGGCCTGCATCCAGCGACTTCCTGCAACCTTAGCCAAATCGTCCGTCCACCTTGTAGGCGGGCGTCCGACATTTCGCTTGCCTGTACGAGGCCTCCACTCAAGAACCTTTCGGCCCCAACGGGCATCGGTTCTACGAGCTATGTGCCTGGCCCACTGCCACTTCAATTTGCCAATCCTATGGGCTATGTCTATTTATATATTTATATTTATGTTTGTATTTATGGCTATTATAACGATTATTAGATAATAATTTTTCCCACAGGAGATCGACTGTTTTTAACGTAAGCTTTCTCTAGGGACATTATTTTAACCTGTCTGTGTACTGTAGGGCGAAAGCTTCCATTTTCTTCTTCCTCCCTTCCCTATCCAAGGATTTCAGGATACTACGCTCCATGGCTCGCTGGTATACTCCGACTTCAGAGTTTTGCACTATATTCAAAGATTGGGACTGAGAGCCATATGTGTCCACTGTCCATGAGTTCACGTTTAAGACCGAGCGGAAGTTGGCTTTATTTATTTATTACACTTTATTGTACTACACAAAATAAAAAATAAATAATACACAACAAAAATCTTAACCTATACTTATATATAGTACAATGGGCGGCTTAGTAAGTGCTTCGTAGACCAAAAGCTCTTCCAGGCGTTTTCAAAGAGTCTCTGCCTGTTCTGGAAGGATACTATCTGGCCTAGATATAAATACTCATTTACGTATGCAATCTCCACATCTCGTAGCTTGGCTTTGTTTTGTCTGGTGTTCGACATCACCATTGTCTCAGACATGTCTATGCTCAATCCAACCACGATGCTTTATTGTATTTAATATGTATTTAGTTCGTTAAGCGTAATATCAAAGAAGAGAAAAAGGCAATATTTTTGGTAAAACATACATTAGTTAGTCTTTTTCCGATTACAATAATGTCCTTTCCCCAACTGCATGTTAAATTATTACAGACTGTAGTGAAGATATTTCTATTACGAAAACGTTTTGAGTAAGTGTCCTACTGGTTTTTGTTTTAGTATCTGATTATTTTTGTTTGCTAAGATAACAAGATATTTAATAATTGTTGATTACTTCAATGTTATTTAAGTACTTACGCACTGTATGCTGATATTGATAAACAAACCCATTTATTTTGAAATTGATTGTTGCATTCTTTATCTACATTTTCATGCACATTGTAAGGCTTTTCATTTGTATATATCACTTAATTTTTATTTCTACTATTCTGTATCAGCCCATATACGACCCACTGCAGGGCACGGGCCTCCTCTACAATCGACAGTACGATTGAGAGTGGTTAGGCCATATAGTCCACCACGCTAGCCTAGTGCGGGTTGGCGGACTTACATACCATAGAAATTTTTATAAATCGCTATAGTATGCAGGTTTCCTCACGATGTTTTCCTTCACCGTTTTAGTGCGTGGTGATTGACTATCAATACACACATGACTCCGAAAAGTCAGAAGTGTGCCCTGGGATTCGAACTCGCGACCACCATGAACATGTTGGCAGTCGCGCCTAGTCCATTTACCAACAGGCCACCACGCACTTTCTACTATTACAATATCCTAATTAGATAAAATTATAATAATGATATTAAATGAGTGAATTCAACTACCAGAATGGTTATAAAGATCTAACAAAGAAAATATAGCAAATATTTAAACAGTATTACGAGATCTAGATTTTCCTTATCAAGCTAAAACCTGCTATAAAATTTACACACAAGATTACAAATGCTAAATAAGTTCTGTGTTATCAGAACAAACTATATGACTTGCATTGAATGGTGGTGTATAACTAATCCGTAATTACACACTTGAAGAATTTTTCGAATCATATGCAAACTAATTTCTTATGTACCAATGTCGTAACTTTTAAACCTTAAAAAAAGCAACATACCGTTGAATTGAGAACCTCCTCCTTTTTTAAGTTGGTTAAAAATGTGTTACAGTCAAAAAAAATATATGATATGGGGCGAGCCTATCGCCATATCTGGCAAAATTTCCTGACACCAGCCTGATAATGAACAGAAAAATCCAATATCACATTGCCCAATCAAGGATTCAAACCCGAGACCTCAGCTTTGCAATCATACCATAGAATAACTACACCACAGAGGCATACATATATAATTAATAAATAATACACTAATTCACATCACAGTCCTGATCCTACAAAAGATTCAAAGTCTTGTGTTGTGGCTATTGGAAAATACAATATACTTTTCAGTATCTAGCATGCCTAGACCTGAAACAACACTAAAAACCTATTGTAAAACGACAGTTGTGTAATAAGGCATACTATACAATTTCAGAATACTTAGAAGATAGTAAGGCTTGGGAATGAAACATAACACTCAGCCGTACAGTAAAATTATAAATTATTTATGAACTGCTCTGAATTGCAAATCCTGTATAATCACTGTATTGTAAACTTGTATTGAAAAGAGCAACGCTAGAGTTTCTTGCCCGTTAATCTCTGGCGAAAACAGCCTTGTGAACCGGGTGGTAGTGAAAAAAAAAAGTGACTGAATCTAAAAAATGTATGACATTTTATGGATTCAATAAATATTTTCATTTCATTTCATTTCATTACTACCATGTTTTACAAAATGAGCAAGTTAATAACTATAAAGAGATAATGATATTTACTCTGCATTATCCTTTATCCAATTATATAGCAAACTGTCACATAATACCCTGTTTACACTGTATAAAATATTTCTGAGTCAACCTACATGCTCTTTAAACACTGTGCAATATTTGAGTCACTGCTGTTAATATGAAATAATTTATTCAATGGCCAAGTGTAGCCAGAACTTATTAACATGATCACTGTAAGCTTTCATTATTATTCATTTGAATCAGTTAGCATGAATCATTGGTATTTTTTGTATTGTTTAGTGATTTGGTACAGAAATTTATTTGTACAAAAACTAGGATAAAAATGTATTAATAATTTTCCTGATCAATGTGTTAAAAACACATTGAGTAAGTTGGCACAATTGTATTGACCAACAAGTTACTATCCTCTATCATAGTGGTTTTTAATCGGGGATTTTCTGACCACTGCTGGATGCTGGATCATGGAAGCATCCCAAGTATTTTTTTTTTCTTTATTGCATTGAATGGCGAGACGAGCAAGCCGTTCGCCTGATGGTAAGCGATACGACCGCTCATGAACAGTAGCAACATTCCACTGCGCTCGCCATCCTGAGACATAAGATGTTAAGTCTCAATATGTCCAGCAGTTGCTCTGGCTACAATGTCCTTCAATCCGAAACACAACAGTGCATTTAAGCAGTGTTGTTTCACGGGAGAAATAGACATTGCGGTGGTACCTACCCAGATGGCCTCTCACATATGAGAGACCTACCACCAGTGAAGTGAAGTGTCCTGCAGAGCCATTCTAAGGCCATCTTTAAAATAATTGTATGCATATTTTATTTACAGATAGAGAGAAAATTGAGAGAGAGAAAAAAAAACCCCTTAATTTATTTACATTTTGGTACTTTATTAACATACAATCAAACCAGTCAACCAAATGGGTGGTCAATAGCTAGATAAAAATTTGGTCACATGGTCCCTCAAGAGTAAAAGGTTAAGAAACATTGCTATATTGGACTGATCAACACCTATCATCGGTATTCACTATCATGCCAGGGTAAAAAAATGGTTATATAAATCAAATAGTTATTTGACTTAATTTTTATATTAGAATTTTTATAGTTATCTATATTACAGTTCCAAATCAATGATATATTCATTATTGTTATGGTAAAAATATATTTGTATGTGAAAAGTATTGAAAAAATGGGCTGCTATGAAGGCTTTTAACTATACTTCATACAGGTTCCAGCATCCACATATATACAAGAAAATCTTTACTATCTCGTAAAAATATATTATACTAGTTAGTTCATAGTTAAAATCTCATTTCATTGTTTGTTTTGTTTCATTGTACTGCTAACGTTTTTAAAATCGGTACCAAAGGGTAATTTCCTTCTAATACGTCATGCTAGCAAGTAATTAATATACATTAACACAACACTAACAACAATTAAGAGTTAACTGTTCGCAGATAAATAGATTACTATGCGGTACAGTTAGTAAATATTAGCGAGTAATTAGTGCTCCGAATGTAGAACATTGCCCGATCGTACAATAATATCTCACATAGACAAAAAAGGTCAAGCACATTGAGTTTATAATTTAAATATTTACACTCACGAAGAATCTTAGAGTAAAATATATGTGTAAAGATGTTAGTTATGAGTGAAATTATAATTACCTGGCTAAATAGTCGCCTCCATTCTTAAGTTTGTTCTGTAAAGGTGATCTATCGCCCGTTGCACCGTACACTTTTATCGCCTCGTCGGTCTCCTCTTCAAAGGCGTCGTCGATTGAAAAACGTTTATCACTATTGCCGAATGATCTCGTCATTGTGTCTGCTTGCTTTCAGTCTGGATGCGAGAAATAAACATCACAGATTTTCGTTACGAGCACAATACACAGCTGTCAATTTGTCATATCAACATGCGCCATATTGATTATGATATTGATTGGGGTGAGATCTGAAAGTCAATTTAAATTATCCGACTAAAACATTAACAAAAATAAACAATCGATTATGTATAATAAATCGGAATTACGTGATAAAGTAAACTATACCAAGAAATATTTTTTTACCATAATTTTGATACGTTTTTGCAGTTTAAAACAAAACAGTTAAACTTAAAACAGAATCTATACTGCACTGATTGTATTTTATTGGTCTGTGATTGTGTCTAAAGATCAATATTAATTAATGAGTATACAGTACAATATAAAGATGTAAAAATTACTAGCTAAATACAGCATTATTTAACTCGTAAGACTGTAGATTTAAAAATGATTTTGAATCAATTATCGACGCCTGTATAGCGGTTCGTTTGAGTCACAAAAATGTGTTTGGATACATAAAATAATACTTCGTGTATATTTTAAAGTAAATAGCTTAGTTTTACCAAAAATATATTTTAGAAGAAGAATAAGTTGATGTATATTCAAGTTATTTTTGAAATAAATTCTTGTTTTGTGTTTTTGGTGTAAAATACACATTAGCAAATTATAAATATAATTCTAGTAGGTAAACCATTTACAACCAAATGAATACAGTTACTATAAAATTTTAATGTGTATCCGAACGCAGATTTATAAACGTCATTGTCAAAATGTAAATAAAGATCTGTCAAGTGCACATGGTTTTGTATTGTCGTGTGTATTTTTGCAAAAACAATGGTTAATAAAGATTGGGCGAAAGTTACGCCGGCGTTATCGAAGCCGGTGTTGAGTTGCATAGATAAGCAAGGTTTCAAGACCATGACTCCCATACAGGCCGCTGTTATCCCTTTAATTCTTTCGTGCAAGGATGTAGTGGCTGAGGCGGTCACCGGGTCAGGGAAGACGCTTGCGTTTGTTGTTCCTATGTTGGAGATGTTGCTGAAGAAGGGGAAGGATAGTCCTTTAAGAAAGGATTTTGTTTATGCTGCGATTATATCCCCTACTAGGGAATTGGCCACGCAGATATTCACAGTATGTGCTATACACCTTATTAGTTTGTAGATCATATTTTATTATTATTGCCCGTATAGGCAAACGCGCTAGTGGTTTTCCTGATGGTATGTGATCACTACTGGTCATCGTTTTTGGTATGTATATTATCTGAATCAATGTAAACCACCAACCTGCAGTAGGCCAGAGTGGCGGATTATATGTCCTTACCTCTCCCAATCGTACTAACCATTGTAGAGGAGTCCTGTGCCCTGCAGTAGGATGTATATTGGCTGATACAGATCCAGACCAATCCCCTGCCTACATTTGTTATGTATAATACATTTTGCATTAAAAAATTCAAAATTGCTCACCTTCCTTATATAGGTTCTGTATTATAATGTCTAGTATGTGATGACCCATCTGTGTGCAATGTGTGCCATAGTTGAAAATTAATTAATTCCTCAGGTCATAGAACAATTTCTTAAAGAGCCAGAACTGGCACATGTAACTCTAGCCCTGCTAGTGGGAGGCAGGGTGGTAGACGCTGACATCGAGACGTTGCAGAAAGGTGCTCACATAGCTGTGTGCACTCCTGGCAGACTTGAGGACCTGCTGTCAGAGAGGAAACAGTTAAACCTAACTGGCAGGATGAAAGAACTTGTGAGTAGATGACTTTACTTCAACTTTATTCAGCATCGTTGGCCAGTGGCGTGCACAGGATTATGACACTGGGTATGCGGCGGAGTACTCGGTCACAAAAACTTTTTCTTTTATAGTTTTTTAGCATAGCCACAGCCACGCGTCGGATCTCTAAGTCGGAAACCATGCCAACATAACAAGTCTTAGATGTACTACTATTCATGTGCATCTTCTACGGCAACGCAGACAAAACAGCGATCGATTGTCGGGGCGGAAGAAATTCTAATAAGTAAAATAAAAAAAAATCACCTAGTCAGCTTTCAATTTTCACATATTCAAGGTTCCGGTTAGTTGAGATTACTATACCTATCCCGATGTAAATAAAGGCAAGATTTCGGCCACCTCATTCATTCATTTGATAAATATACATTTTTAATACAAACCTCACAATCAAATAACATTTGAAAAAATAAACAAACACACTAGTAAAGCAAATGACTACAATTAATATGTTAAAATGAAAATCTTTTAAGAAATCTATTTTTTTTACAAACATACTAGTATAAAATAGTAAACAACGCAAAAACACATAAGAAAAGCAAAATGGCCCCCGCGAAACACAAAGCATTTCTATTTAAACAAATAAAACCTTACTAACCAAAAATGCATAATGTGCATAGGTGATTTATTAGATTCCTGCCTATTAATTTTACTCGGATTATAGGCAACGAACATTTACGATTACTCCCGACAACTGCCGAACTTCCGAGGCCTGCCGCAGGAGTCGCGGCTTTCAATATTCATGGGTGTGCGTTTGCGACTGTGCACGGACACCAAAATTACTATACACATGCAAACAAATGTCATGCGGGACGCGGCGGCATTACTTGGTTGATTAGGTACATTATTTTGCTTTGCAGCGCCGCTTGCTTTACGCGTGGCAAACATAATGTTTGCGTGATTGCAAATAGGTGCTATTTATAAAATATTAGGCGTTTTTAAGTTATTATATTTTGTTTATTCATTTATTTACTATAAATTAAAGTCATCTAAAACGTACGAACGTTATAATAAAATATCTGTGAATGGCAAGTAAAGCACTGCATTTCTGCCTACAAGGAGTGCACACCCCTGTCGCAATTTACAATTAATAATTAAATATTATTTGTTATGCATTTGTTTGAGATGTTAGATTTGAACAGTACATCTATGCATGTGATTTATTAAATGGATTCAATTATCGTTAGACTTGTTAACTATTGGTTTGAAAATATTGGTTATATTTATTGATTCTGATTACATACCTATTTAAAATTAGTGTTTTGAAAAAAAAAAATGGCCTATGTACTTTACTGACTTGGTTAAAGCTATGCAGCTTACTATAAAAATAAATAAACATACAATCAACATTGACAAAGAGGTGAAGTTATCACTGTTGTAATTAAGATTAATAGTCATGTCTGCAATAAAATTGATAGCAATGACTCAAACTAATTACATTCAATAAACACTTATTAAGGAATTCCTCTTAGTATCAAATAGATGAATCATAGACACCCATAAATTCTAACTACTTATTCCTTGAGTCATTCCTGACCCATATTTGATGGGTTGATAACCTCAGCACTGTTTGATACAATTCTAATTTGCGAATTGAAATTTATGGAAGCATTTGCTTATTTACTTTCTTAGTGTCAATGAAAATCATTTAACACTTACTATCTTATCTATCTATCTTCAGAGTTAAGAGTCGGTGTTAGGGTAGGACGCGTTTGGGCGACGGTCCTAGGGTGCCAGTGCAAAAGGGCGCCGAATGCCGGGGTTTATTGTAACCTATAGTGGATTATCAATGATTTCCTGTCTTTCATTTGGATAGTACTTATAGGGCGCCGTAGAAATCTCGCCGAGGGCGCCGTTAATGCTATATCCGCTATTGTCTATCTTATCTACTATCTTAAACATATTCATCATCTTTATCATTAGTCTTTATTTACTTTTTCATTTTTACTTTACTTTTTCATTATCTTTACTAGAAGACCACTGCTAAACATGGACCTCCCCGAATATTTATTTTAAAGGGATTTGACTCCAATATGACATTACGTCATGTTTTAGTATGCCACGATAATGAAACGTGTTCTATGGCAATGGTCCTTAAAACCCTATTATTAAAGTAGGATATGTACATATACTATTATCATGGATAACAGAAATTACATGAGTCCATTCTACGATACTAAAACATCTCACACAAATATTTTTTGACCCCCAAACTGTTGTAGTGCTCAATTATTGCACTATAAAAGACAGGTTTCTATTTATTATCAACTCGGAGTCAGGAATTGGAACCCGATATGTATAGCGATAGCTTCGCGCCCCTTATCACATCGTGGAACGAAACACACAAGATGAAATGTGGATGTCCACATAGCACTTCTGTCTACCCCTTTCGAGAGATAGGCGTGTTTTGTACATGTATGTAAATGACAGATCTTCATGCAAAATCGGATTCTATTTTCAGGAAATTCTAGTCCTAGATGAGGCAGACCGTCTTCTAGATCTTGGCTTCAGTGCAACTCTGACTACAATCCTGCAGTACCTACCTCGGCAGCGGCGCACGGGCCTGTTCTCGGCTACGCAGACCAAGGAGCTTCAGGACCTGGTGCGAGCAGGACTCAGGAACCCAGTGGTGGTCAGCGTCAAGGAGAAATCCACGATCAGTACGCCATTGCTGCTGGAGAATTATTATGTCATAGTGGAGCCGCAGGATAAGTTCCTGTTTCTGTTGAACTTTATCAGGAATAGGAAGATTGCTAAAGGTTAGTTTGATAGCCCTGTTTTTTTATCTATTCAGGTCTTTTTTAGTTTAATTTAGTGAGATTTCGCGATTCTTCAGGGTGGTTATTAGTCATAATCAGCTCTAGGAATTCACTCCTCATTGTAGGCTTTTCCCCAAAGATTTTCGCCATAAGCGCCTTGCATCGAGCTGTTTTATAACTTTACTAGTTCTACTACCTACCTCGCGAATGGATGTCCGAACAGAACAGCCACTTATAAACTTTTGGTTCATGGGTATTAGTGATCTATTATTATCAATCATACTTTTACTGCACTATATTATTAAAATAATGACCATTACCAGTAATGAGACTTGACAACAGTAGACGCATTATAGCAGCATTGAAGTTGCAAAAATCATAACATTGTTTATTGCAGGTTCCAAATAACAATCCAAAAGTATCACAGGCATAAACTGTTATTCCACAATTTGAAATATCCACAGGTCTATTCTTCCTACCAACATGCGCGTGTGTAGACTACTGGGCGGATGTGTTGCCGGTGTTCCTGCCTGACATCAAGATATTCGCCATCCACGGCAAGATGAAGCTCAAGAGGAGCAAGATATTGAGCAAGTTCAGGGAGGCTGATAACACTATACTGTTGTGCACTGATTTATTGGCCAGGTGAGGACTATACATTTCAGCCTATCGCCGTTTTTTGTTCGTTGTAAGCTTTCAAGTAATTTACTGGTGGTAGGTCTCAAGTTAGCTCGATAGACCCTTAAAATCAAGTTTCACGTTGTGCTCCACTATGCCAAGGATAGGAAAAGGTGGCGCAGCATAATCCGGTCAAAGATTACTCCATGTTTAGGGGATCACGACCCTCAGCTATGAGGAAAACGATGCGAGGAGGAGGCGGGGGTCTCTAAAATATGAGACTAATAGTTAGGTAACACCGCCATGTCTAATGTCATTGAAAAACAGTGTAAATGCACTACTGTGATCTGGTTTGTAGGACATTGTAGCCAGAGTAACTAATGGACATATTGAGACTTAATATCCTATGTCCTAAGATTGTGAGCGCAGTGGAATGCCAAGCATTGCTTTGGAATTCAAGATTATTGTTTTTTGCGACTGTCTATGAGCGATCGTATCGCTTAGGTGCCATCAGGCAAATGTCATGCTTGTCTCGCCATTTATTGTAATAAAAAAAGGACTTGAAGAGCCCGCTTTCATGTGCTTTCCCTCACTTTTGTGAATGTGAAAAATAATTTATTTATTTATTTAAAACTTCATTGTACACCTAAAACTAACAATACAGAAATAAACGACAAGAGAAAAAAAATGTACAAAAGGCGGTCTTATCGCTCAAGGCGATCTTTTACAGACAACCAACCATGGGATGCATAAGAGGGAACGAAAGTTTTGGGGTACCATGAGGTGTACGAAAGGATAAATGGGCATATATCTATAAATATACATACCTAATGCATACCGGGTATCTCAAGACTGCTACCGAAAACGAAGCTGGGTGGTAGTATTAGTGACTACAAACACAATGCAACTAAAAATTTCGCAAAGAAACGCGACAATGATTTTTTACGATTTTTTAAATATCGTCATTTTTGGGTGGTAAATCCATAGTTTTTGCTAAAATCATAATTTAAACACTTTTATACCTTAGATTATTTATACATAATAGGATATACACTATTATTTAGTAAAAAATGTATTTACCACCCAAATATGGTCATAGGAAAAAAATAACAAAAAAAAAAAAATTCGCTTTTTTTTGCAACTTTTTCTGTTGCATTGTGTCTGAAGTCGCTTTAACTACCACCCGGCTTCGTTTTCGGTAGCAGTCTTGATATACCCTGTATATAAATAAATATATACATAAATAAATATTATAACTAATATGTATCAACATTACACAAAATCCATATAATTTGTCCAGAGGCCTGGACATCCCCGAAGTGGAGTGGGTGCTGCAGTGGGAGCCGCCGTCGTCCCCGGCGGCGCTGGTGCACCGCGTGGGGCGCGCGGCGCGGGCCGGCGCGCGGGGCTGCTCGCTGCTGCCGCTGCTGCCCAGCGAGGACGCCTACGTGCCCTTCATCAGGGCCAACCAGATGGTCGAGCTCAACGACTGGAGGCAGTCCAGGGATCAAATCAAGATTAGTGAAAAGTTGAGAGATAAGGTCAGTTGTTTTAAATCGCTGACGAATCATCTTAGATCTCAATTTTCTTGACGTTGAATTGAGATCTTGAGACTTTTCTAAATAGGAATGAAATGTGAAACAAGAATGACTGCAAAAAAAGTTCTTGTAAGCAGTGTTGCATAAAGTAATGTCAATATCAAACAAATTGTAATTTTTACATTAATTTAATTTAGGTTAACTGATTATTGTATTTTAATAACTTAAATTTAAATGTCTTCCTATATCCCCCAACGCCACTGCTTACCTAACATTTAGCAAAATTATTTTCATCCTCAGGTCCTATCATTACTCCACAGCCAACAAAAGAAAGACAGAGCGATACTAGACAAAGGCCAGCGCGCCTTCGTCTCTCACATGAGGGCCTACACCAAGCATGAATGCAACCTCCTCTTACAATTCAAAGAACTACCCCTAGGCCACATAGCAACCAGCTACGGACTGCTCAAACTACCCCTTATGCCAGAAATCAAGCAGGAACATAAAGAACAGTTCATAGGACCTAAAGAGGAGATAGACTTTAATAGTATATTGTATAAAGATAAACAGAAGGAAGCTAGCAGGCTGCAGAAGTTGGAAGAGTATAGGAAGAGTGGTGTGTGGCCTTCCAAAAAGAAAAAGAAAGTGAGTGACTTTTGTTTTTCATTAAACCAGGTATAATGGTGAAGGGTTGCAATCTGTTTTTTAGCATATTATTACCAGAGTAATACCCAAATGATTTTCTAGAGTATTCTTCGATCAAATATACACTAGATACACAGTTCCCTATAAAAGTTCTGTTAAAAAGTGGCACCGATGCATGACATGAAAAAAAGTAAACAAAAAGATCACATATTCCAAATATATTAACATAAATTCCACCTTATTCCTGGATCTTAAAGTAGCTTTTCACATAATATTGTCTAAAGTTCTACGACGTTTTAGAAACAACAGTCGGTGCGTGACTGAAGGCAAAAGAGTGCTTAAAGCACTCTTTTTTGGTGCCATTTTCTAAGCGCTCATATTGTATCTAGTGTATATTTGATCGAAGAGAGTATTAGTTTATATCTCATTTAAAGGAAACATTTTAATGATGGATACCAAGAAAACTAGTACCGGAGAATACAAGGTGTTATCAGTTATTTATTTATTTTTGCTTCTTATACATGTAAACATACTGGGTATCTCAAGACTGCTACCGAAAACGAAGCCGGGTGGTAGTTTTAGTGGCTACAAACACAATGCAACTAAAAATTTCGCATAGAAACGTGACAATTATTTTTTATGATTTTTAAATATCGCCATTTTTGGGTGGTAAATCCATAGTTTTTGCTAAAATAATATTTTAAACTCTTTTATACCTTGGAATATTTATTAATAAAAGGGTATACACTATTATTTTAGAAAAAAATGTATTTACCACCCAAATATGGCCATAGGAAAAAAATAACAAAAAAAATATTGTCGCTTTTTTTTCCAACTTTTTCTGTTGCATTGTGTTTGAAGTCGCTTAAACAACCACCCGGCTTCGTTTTCGGTAGCAGTCTTGATATACCCTGCATAAGTCACGAACATAAAAAATCGAGTGATGTGCATCATTGTCTCGACTGACGATAGAACTCGATATCATGTCGCATTTAACATCAGGTACACTGTGGTACTTTTGCTGTACCACTAAATACTTCAATAATGACATTTCCTTGCAGAACGTCCAAAGTCAACCCTGGGAGCAAACAAAGCAGAACAAAGAAGAACGAAAGCAGAAAAGGAAGAAGCGTAAAGAGATGAAGCAGAACGCAGAGGGAAAGAGAGGAAAGAAGCGGCGCGCCGTCACGCAGGAAGAGTTAGACGAGCTGGCAGCTGACGTAGCGCTTCTCAAGAAGCTCAAGAAGCGGAAGATTACTGACGAGCAGTTTGACAAGCAGTTTGATGTTGGAGATTAAATATTTTATTGTTATTTTTATTTATACTTTTTATTGCATTGCTAAGCAATCAGTTCATCTGATGTTAAGTGATTACTACCGCCCATGAACATCCATAACGCTTGGATTACGGACTTGTAAACTCTAAATTACCTTACTGTATCAGCCCATGTACGTCCCACTGCAGGGCACGGGTCTCCTCTACCACTGAGAGTACGCAATTGAGAATGGTTAGGCCATATAGTCCACCACGCTAGCATAATACGAGTTGGCAGACTGTACATACCATACAAATCGCTATGCTATGCAGGTTCCTTCACGAAGTTTTCCTTCACCGTTATAGTGCGTGGTGACTGACTATCAATACTCACTTGACTCCGAAAAGTCAGAGGTGTGCCCTGGGATATTACCTTATTTCTTTCATATCTCACAGTAAATTTTATTTTATGATTTTATTCTTGACGTAGATCTCAACTATTAAATTAATAGTAAATATTATATTGATCTTATTCTGGAATTCCAATGCCCAAGGATACAGGTTCTGTAAATAACACAACAAATGAAAATAGTAAAATACGTATATTTATGTGTAACATATTTGAATCATTTTGAGTATTTCCAAACACAACAAGGCACTTACACCTATATTACAATGACATCGATAGTCGATACTCGATACTATCGATAATCTAGAACACGAACAATTTTGGCACGACTGTATATAGCACCAGTGTGAGGCTTACATTATACATTGCAATTACAATTTATTAAATAATCGATTTCGAAGTAATGTAAATATCGATATGGTCGCACTTGACCGTTTTGTCTCTGATCTTCCATGGTTTAATAAGAACTTTAGTATTTAATTTCTTTATAACAAGAGGCGTTCAACGCTTTAAATTTATTTTTTTAGTTGATGAAATTTGAAGCTTTATTGCCAGTTAGTAAAAACATTAACCATAGACTATCTTCTTCTTTACGTACCATCATTTCAAAATACTTACAATGATATAAAAGTCACGCAGACTATTTATTTTAACAAGTTAATTGTGCGTTAGCAATATTTTACTATTTTCACTTTTGATATATTATTAAATTTTTCTATTAAAAAACGAGTTGCTATTTACATAGACGCGAGCGTATATCGATCGTTTAGCCGCTGCACTGAGCACTTCAAAGTTATATTCAAGCGGATTTCAGCTGTATTTTTGACACTTGAAATTAATCGTTTATAAAAAGTTAATTAGGGAAAACATTGCTAAATTAGTGATGTCGCCAAAATTCAAAACTTTGTCGATAATTTCAAACTATATTTTTCTTATATCGATGTGAATAATTTAAATGATATAATCTGATAATACACCTTTATATCTATTATAATGTATTTTTTGAGTAAAATTAACTCAGATCGTATAGTTTTAATATTTAGATATCATTGAGTTGATTAGAGGGCCAGTGCCAGCAGCCCGACCGGGTCGCTCAGTACAGTGACAACAAACATTTAGTAAGGAAGCGTCTAAGCGGTGGTACACGCCATACATTGTCGACTCCGCACAGTAAGTACAACGGCATCACTGCACAGTGTTAAAAACTCTACGAGAACAAAAAAAAAACTCCAAAAAGAAAAAAAATTCAATAGTCGAAGCTTCACAAACAGACAAGTAATAATTTACACATATATCCATCGAAAGTGAATTAAAAAAGCATTTAACGTTTACAATTAGAAAAAAAAATCATACATCACCTTGTCATGATCTTAAAAATTGAACATCTAAATTACGCCATCTTACAATTAAGAAAAATATATATAATAATTATAAAATTACAATATTATCGTCACAATAATACAATATTTTTGTTTTTAATTTAAACTAGTTTAATACTCGCTGTCGTAGGGTGGACAGGATGACTTTACTGTCAAATGTCAACTTACACAAATGACATGACTAGCTGCCAAAAGAACCGTTACATTACTTTCTTTCCCTTTAAATATCTACTTCAAAAATGTTTGTAAACTACTGAAAATACTTAATTACTGGTCCTATTATATTACTGTTTCGTGGTCCATAGACATAATAATTTGTCAAAACAGACATTCCAGGTCATATGACGGACAACTTCAACATTTTTCTAACTCGTCAATGCTACAAAACATAAACAAAAGAACAGGGAACGCACGTGTCCTTTTGGGGAAAAATATCTTGCGCCAAAAAATATCGAAAACTTAATACGCAATAAAACAGAAAACTTACGCTATCATAATGGTAAATACAATAATTATTAATAATGCATTGAGCCAGCAAATGTTTAGAAGCGTAATGTCTAAGTTAACGAAACATTATTGCAATAAGCACCAAGTTACTGGACTCTTATGACTAACTTATGAGCTGTCACAACACTATATCGAATTACACACTTAAAAAGCCATTTACAGACTTTGTATTACTCAAATAAAGACGATTTTATGACTCCAAACTTTTGCTTATCTTTATTAATACTTGAAATTAATATAACGGTCAAAATTTCGTCTTGGGGTCAAAAGGTCCCAAAATTTTGAGGTTATGCGTACACAATCCAGTGTTGTCTTGAACGTAGCACACACATGACAAATTTGCGAAAATTATTCAAGTCACTGTTTTAATTATAATTTGGCACCATTTTACTACACTATTTATAAATATAGAAGCGAAAAACGCGTATGTTAATCCGACATTACACCCCGGGTAATTTTAATATCTACCCTTTTTTGGGGGTCTCAAAATGTCAGTTATCATTAGGGAGGGGAAAATTATAAAAGATTGAAACAGTGAGTAATCCGTTTGAACGAACCAAAAGATATTAAAAAAGCTGCAACTTCTCACATGTGCGCCTGATTCAACAGCTCATATAAACATTCATACAAATAAATAATATATTCAGCACAAATTATATTTGTACACACGTTGATGAAATTGCCATTCTCAACTTGTCTCTCTTTTCAATTGTGTATTCAATGCATACTACAGACATATTTAGTTGACAATTTTCTGCTTGTCACAACTCGTAATTTGACCCCAAATTAGCAAATACTTTCCAACTATGTTTTTCATACTACCACTGAATACTTTTGGAAATAAAAAATTATAATATATTTACTTTTAACGTGCTTATTTCACGGCATTGCATATCTTATGAGGATGCCTTAAATATAAGATAAGCATAAAGTTTTTTTTTCATCAGCGGATGTACAAATATTTATAAATGGTTACTACTAAAAGGCGACTATAAACTCGGCCTCCGCCAAAATATAATTTCATTTAGAGATAACATCGTATAATCCTCTTTATGATTCTAACATGGTTACAGTCAGCGCATCGCCCGCCATATTATAGTTTACACTGCAGGCCAATTCAATCGGACGATTGCATATTATCACCGATATAAAATGCTTTTATTGGAAGACATGATTTGATCAATTCTATACAGTTTAAGACGAGCTATTTAAGGTTGTAAATATTTTTATAGTAATGGCGGTCCAACATTGCCGACTGTACATAGTGTGAACTAAATGCAAGAAATACACATCAGCCATTAAAAGCCGAATACATGACAATGATTATATTTATATATTTCATAAACGAATAAGGCACATAATGTATTATTTATCACTTGCACTACTAAATTTACTATTTACAAGATTTATTCATATAAATAAATAAAATTTTAACGCACCGACGTACAAAACATCAGCTATACACATTGCAAAATAAATACGAAATCCATCTATGTTTAAGACCCATGGTAATAGTTTGCTTTACAAATCAAGTATAGTGACTGAATATAAATACTTAATTGTTGCAAAAAATACATATTTTATATTATACGATAAATATATCTATTATGAGTGTGGCCGATAATTTTGCACGTCAGTGCATCTCAATAGCGACGCTTCAATGAAAAATTGATGCGCGGTCGTATTGCTTCCACGTTTCGTTCATAAGCACGTATTATTGTCATAGTTTACGCTTAAATTACATCCATCAATCTCATTACAAGACAACGGGCGCTTGTGTCGGCAAAACGTTTTGATATTCTATAAAAATTCTTAACATTATTGTGTTTCAATTGAGTACGTTTCGTTGCTAATGTTTGATTCTTATTAGTTTATGTAGCCTTGGTAATAGCATTTTAATATTACTTTAATATAGCAGTCGTATTTTGTCCTATCTACCGGAAGTTATCAAAAGATAGCAACCTATTGAGAAAGGCGACTATCCAGCGACATAACTTTATATAGATCTTCGATTTACGCCCTGTACATTCCATCAACACTAAAAAAATATTTTAATGTCTCATCAAGTATCATTTATATGTAAATGAAACCTCATACCCTGATAACAATTCAGACTCAAGTGATCAACCTGCAGACAGGACATAGCTTCAAAATACCGACTGTTAAATTAACCTCTAAAACGTGTCAATAACACTAGACAAGGTTTTAAACATTGACATAATATACTAGAGGGGAGACTGCAAACAAAATGTTAATGACAAAATGACCTCCTATTTCTGTCTCTGTCACGCCTACGAAGTAACATTATCTTAGCTCTCGCTTCACACACTCGAGAGATTTAGTTCCCGATGTTTGCTCTAGTATAATATGTATAAAGTAATATTAGAATGCGTTGTAGCTGTGTATGAGATGTGTGCATCAGACCTCGTCGGGTGCGAGTCCGTCGTTGTGTTCCGGCGGGGGCGTGGCGGGCGCGGGCGCGGGCGTGGGCGGAGTCTTCACGAGTGCCTCGAGCGCGCGGATTCGGTTCTCCTGCTTCACTATCACCGACTTCAGCTTGCGGATCTCGTCAACCAGGTCTGAGAGCTGCTTCTCCTGGGGAGTTGAGGGGATTTCGTTAGTCTTTTTTTCTAGAATTAAGTACTATTTCATAGGGTAGGTCGTATTTGCTCTCGGCAAATATATTTGCTAATAAGCGAGATTGAAAAACTAAGATTACCGCTATACTCTTACTGTCTCTTCTGAAGTACACGATGAGATGATTTAAATACAAAATAATTGCGGACTAGAAAAAAAATCACCATACTTTCATAATGTATTAATATAAACATTAATACGATTATAAGATCGACTGCCATGAAGGACTACATTTATTAAAATAACAGCGACTATGCTGACTTATTTCATTCAGTGATATAACCGCCTTCGGTTACATCAACTTAATACCACATACTCCTCTTTTTTCCCTTCCATATTGATAGCCCACGAAGAAACTACCAACAATAAAATTCGATCAAGAGATCCATTGACTCGCCTACCAAACCTATGAAATGGAGACTGTTCCGCCCTCACACCCACCACTGCAATTAATGTACCTTATGGAAGATACATCTAGAAGACCGATTTATAAATCTTTTTGCCTTTCGTGTGTCAATAGATCCTTCTGTTATAGCGGGTCCATAGTTCATTTTGAGGTAAAATATGACTAAAAGCCAATATATTTTTTTGGCTTATGTCACTCTAATCCTAGTGCAATATAGAGTACTCACAATAGCAGCCGTGATCTGCGGCGGCGGCGTGGCGGAGGCGGGGGTGCCGGCGTGGCTGTCGTCCTTGCGCGCGGCGGTGCGGCGGGCGTGGGCGAGCGGTCCTTGTCGCGTGCGCTGGCGGCGAGCGCGTTGCTGCGCTTGCTGACGTGCAGCTGCGTGGCGCCGCGCCCCGACACGTAGCCGCCCTGCACAACCAACGCGCGCTCCTGCAGTTTGGTTAGGGCACCCCCTAGCCTATAGCATCTGTTTGTGTTTGCGTCTGTTGGCTTCGATACTGGACGGATTGTTGGGAATTATGCTTTTTTTAATAAAAATATTGGCTGAGAATTGCCATTTGTGTTCGCTTTGTTATTGTAATTGATCTTTTGTTCTTTTAATTGTTTAATTTGTATTATATCTTTAAATAATATTTCTACATATAAATGAAGGCTTTCTAATAGTGTTGTACCATGTATAAGATGAAAAAAGTTTGCTATTTAATCTACTGTAAATTTTAATTGAGAAAAAAACGATATTTAGGACATATAAAATTTTAAGTGCACATTTATCGTGGCCAAAACTGTATGCTATGCTATTAAGTTAAAAAAAAATCGACTTTCTCTTATTATGAAAAAAAATAGCCATTAGAAATATGTATTTCAATAACGGTTTAATAAATATCATTTCTTATTTCATATTGGAATAATTAAATTATAAGCAATACATAAACCACAACAGAAAATTAAAACAACATCAAAATATGAAGAAAATAAAATATAATGAAATATCGGAAAATGTGTATGTTAGTAACATCAATGAGTGAAAACATTCTAAAAAACTCTGTATTAATATAAAAACGCACAAACAGACAGTCAAGTTACATCGTTAGAGAGGGAAAGCCAACAGAGACAACAAACAAAACGATGCCGGCAAACCAAATGCAGGACGCAATCGTTATACAGAGTGTGAGTAAACCAATGTTTCAAAAAGTGTACACACTGTATAACGATATTTGCTGACATGGCACTTACCTTTTAATGATTTTTGTAAAATAACCAAAAGAAAATAGACCAGATTAGAAAATAACTAATTTACGTATCTGTCATGTCGGTATTAACACAATACTATGTATCCCCAAATGCTATAAACAGGTTTTTCTCATTCCCTGTAGTTAATAAGACCTTTCTGTAAGCGTGTAGTCCGTAGATACAATTTATGAATTATGATGTCAGAAGGGATAAACTTCAGTCATAATCACACCCAACTTTCAGTTTTCTCCCTTATTCTTAACATTAATTTATTTTATGATATGAATAAATAGGCAAAAATGCAATATCACCATGTTTTTTCAAGGTATAGGAGTCTACCAAGATTGTTGTATTTTATACATGAAGTATGCCTTGTTAGTATCATTGCACACACCA
This sequence comes from Hyles vespertilio, assembly GCA_009982885.2. NCBI lineage: Eukaryota > Metazoa > Arthropoda > Insecta > Lepidoptera > Sphingidae > Hyles > Hyles vespertilio. Next base: position 1,407,090 of record CM042819.1, read on the forward strand.
CTTACCTTCTTGAGAATTGTAAAATATTTTACACTATATTTTTATTTTTATGAACAATCCATGCCAACAATCTAGGTGAATTCTATTTTACACTAAATATACAATTATGAAGTATTTTTTGGACATATTATAGTAAATGCATTATTTTAATTCTAATAGTGATTAATGTAATGGTCAATTCAATTCTCTATAAAAAATACCGAGTTAGAAAGTAAAATAAAGATTTACAAGTTATATTTAGAATAAATGCTTATGTGTAATTGGTCTTTTTGACATACTGGATCATTTACTTAGATATACAAATCACTATTCAGTCAAGATTATCATGTCAAACTAAAACTCTGGTTTTTATTGACAACTTCTTTTCTGGCTGTAGTAAGTACCAGCATAAAAATTTTATTAAAATAAATTTCAAAATTTACTTAACTAGACAAACCAATAGTTCTTCTTTTTGCCAAAACCAGATCAAAAGAAACATCTAGAATAAACGGGATAAACCCAAATATTTCAGCAAACCGGAAGATTGTCCCTAGCACCTGGTGTTCCCTGGCGGTTACCTTGAGCGACATGGTGCAGGGCTCGGCGTCCTCGCCGGCGAGCCACTCGTCGGCCGTGAGGCTCGCCTCGTCGCTCAGCGTGTCCGGGTACAGGTCCTCTTGGAACAGCTCCGACTTGCGTGGCACCGTCATTGATATCACCTGCATGGTGCATTGCAGTATTCAATAGAATGATAAAAAATGTATAATATTAATTTTAGTGTTCAATAGAATACTAAGAAAGATAATATAACTGTTTTTTTTTCTTTACTGCACACAAAAAACATAAGCATACAATACTTAACAAATAAAATTAAAGAGACATTGATATTACATTACAAATATGCATATGACCATACTGGTTTCCGCAAGCCGTCTTAAAGAGATGTCAAAGCACAGACTGCATTGCCATAAAAAAAGAAGGTGAAAAAAGATATGTCACTGACACCACCTTATAGCTTAGAATCAGTCAGCGCAAATAAGATTTCGCTAATCGAAAATTTACACAAACTAGAATGTATAGCTTAATTTAACCGAGTATATTACTGTTAAACTAAGCATTAGATCGCTTTGGGCACATTAACCCATGAATAAAATTACGGTACAACCACGGTACCAGTACGACTACAAGCGCACCTGTCATATAAGCATTGATATTATTATCAGAGAACTGTATGAGACTAAGTGTGATGATTATAGATTTGTATGAATATTCCGGACAGCCTGTATAGTGTTGTCGGTACCTGACAGAGTCCGGAGTTGTTGAGCCGGTAGAACTTGGCGATCTCGCACGTGGCCACGTCGCAGCCGCGCTTCGGCATCATGCCGATACCTGCAACGAACAATACACTTTAGAGTAACCTGCAAAATGAATGGAATTTTACGAATAGATTTAATAGCATTAGAAATTTGAAAAGGTTGGTCGCCTTTAGAAAATAAAATTTAAATTTAGTCAATCCGCCTGTTGTGTCCCATTAGTGGAGTAGTACATACATACATACATAAACTCACGCCTATATCCCAGAAGGAGTAGGCAGAGGTGCCAGAACACCCACATCTCGCCCTGTATGTTCCGTCCCACAATGTGATAGGTGGCGAGCCTATCGCCATATCGGGCACAAATTCCTGACTCTGGGCTGATAATGAATAGAAAAATCCGATATCACTTTGCCCAACCCGAGATTCGAACCCAAGACCTCAGCTTTGTAACCGTACCTTAGTACAATTACGCCATCGAGGCATAGTGGAGTAGTATATTTGCAGTAAACTTCCTGTGCTTAAAGATGACAATGATAATATAAAAAAAAGAGTGGGCATTTTTATATGATGCAGGTCACTTTCACCAGGTCACAGATCACTCCCAATAGATACCACATCACAGGCAACTGACGCGGGTAATGCCTTTAATGATTTTGCATGTCGGATGCGCTGTGGAACTACGCGCAACGTCAGTAGCGACCACGTCTTTGACCTGTCATTGTCATTGAAATAAAATATGTCTATTTATTTTGACGGTTTATTCCTGTGGATTTCGTCTATAAAATAATATGGAAATATAACTACGTGCAGTTTCAAGTGGTGTGGGAGCAATGTCAGGACATCCAGTTACAAGAAAGATGGTATAAGTTTACATCGGTAAAATAGTTCTTATATTTTGCGTGTCACACAGCTCAATTTATAATGGTTATTTTCGCATTTATCTCTTTCACTCTTTACTGTAATTGTATGCATGTCTTTTTTACGCATCGCCTTGGAAACGATTCTCCTAACACATTTCCCAACAGTGTTGCGGTCGCATGCATTTTAATTAATGTCGATATTAGTACCAATACGTAAAATAATTTCCATTTTGCATTTCTTCGTCATTGATACCATTGCTTTTAAAATAAATTTAACTGTACCAGCTTACATCTAAACAAACATTTAACATGAAATATAATGTTTTCTTACATTTTAATACATTCTGTTTAAGGTTTTCTAAATGTGCTAAAGATAAGTCCCAATGGACAGACGCTACATCTCGTGGTTCTGAGTGGTTCCCGAGAAAGTATAGTGTCATATGTTCAAGGCACTTCTCCGAAGACAGCTTTAAATGGATAAACGATAAAATATTTGTTTTCGAATCACCTGTACCACATTATATTTACCAATTTTTGTATGTCGGATTGTATATTGAATATTTATTAAAATACCATTTTCTATTGAATTTGAATTTTAACTTATATATTCAATGAAAAGATAAACTGAAATTTATTTTTGAGAATATTTTTATTACAATCTACTTAATTAGATCTCATTTTTAGTTTCCGAGTATAGAGCCACAAAGTTATCTGGCCCGGTGGCCAAAACTAGAAACAAAGACGTCATTTGAAATTGTCAATCTAGCTGCCAGTCGCTGACATATCCGCCATTGGTTGTTTACTCAATGTATTTATTTTTCCTGCATTATTTAAAACTAGTGAAAAATGCCGAAAGCTTTCAAAAGTGATTTTACGTAGGATGAAAAGCGTCTTCCGACATCAATAATACCCTTCGAAAAATTGTATTAACGCGTAGCTGTCACCAAAGGTTTGTGTTGTCAGCTTTATAAAATAAATTCCACGAAAACAGAATTAGGTACGTACTAGTAGAATATAATATGTAAGTACATATCATAAACTAAAATGTATCTTACTCGTCTCATTTTACGTTCCGTGCGTGGTGGCCTGTTGTTAAATGGACCAGACGCGGCAGCCAACTTGTTCACGCTGGTTGCGGGTTGGAATCTCAGGTCACACTTCTGACTTTTCGGAGCCATGCTTGTATTGATAAAAACGCGCTATAACGGTGAAGGAAAACATCGTGAGGAAACCTGCATACCATAGCAATTTATTAGAATTTCTATGGTATGTAAGTCCACCAACCCGCATGAGGCCAGCGTGGTGGGCTATATGGCCTGTGATATGGCCTAACCCCCCGCAATCGTACTCTCGATTGTGGAGGAGAATACAGATACACTTTTTAAGGGTTTTGGGGAGCGATTTGTTAGAAATCGTGTGAAGGAAAAATAATATGCAGATGAAACTGGTCATTTTCTCGACTCTATTGATCGGATTGAAAAATCTTACTTTACCCCATTTATTGCAATATCTATTTTTAATGGCAACACCAAATTCGATTACAGCGACTCTCTCACCGGCTCAGATAACTTTGTGGCTCTATACGTATAACCACGTAGGTTGTTCTTTGACCATACATTGTGTGATTTCTGAATCTAATACTGTATCAGCCCATATACGTCCCACTGCAGGGCACGGGCCTACTCTACAATCGAGAATACGATTGAGAGTGGTTAGGCCATATAGTCTACCACGCTGGTCTAGTGCGGGTTGGCGGACTTACATACCATAGAACTTTTATAATCGCTATGATATGCAGGTTTCCTCACGATGTTTTCTTTCACCGTTTAGTGCGTGGTGATTGACTATCAATACACACATGACTCCGAAAAGTCAGAGGTGTGCCCTGGGATTCGAACCCGCGACCACCGTGAACATGTTGGCAGTCGCGTCTAGTCCGATTACCAACAGGCCACCACGCACTTTCACGCACGAATCTAATACGCCTGTGTAAAAAATGGCAAAGTTTATTACTATCTGGCTAGCGAAAGTTCATCCTGGCATTAGTTGTAAAATTTGTATATGGCCACACTTTAGTGTTCCAGCTATAACAATTTTGATATAAAAGCGAAACGAGTGACTGATAAATTATTACAAGTAGAGGTTTTGGATATAATATATGTAAGGAAATAAATAAATAAATAACACCAAACAGTCACATACATAGTCCTGACCCCACACTAAGATAATAATAATAATAATAAATAGTCCACCACGCTGGCCTAGTGCGGGTTGGCGGACTTACATACCATAGAACTTTTATAAATCGCTATGATATGCAAGTTTCCTCACGATGTTTTCTTTCACCGTTTTAGTGCGTGGTGATTGACTATCAATACACACATGACTCCGAAAAGTCAGAGGTGTGCCCTGGGATTCGAAGCCGCGACCACCGTGAACATGTTGGCAGTCGCGTCTAGTCCGATTACCAACAGGCCACCACGCACTTTCACGCAAGAAAAAAAAAAAGACACTAAAAGACGAACAACTATAGGAAATACATCCTGAAGGACGGTACGGTCGACATTTGTCGGGCATGCCACCGTCCGGGCGAGTCAATCAGGCATGTTATCTCCGGTTGTTCGTATCTTGCTAACGGTGAGTATTTGCATAGGCATAACCTAGTAGCCAAGATCATACATCAGCAAATTGCTCTTCGATATGGGCTTGTGACTCTTGAAATGCCATATTACCAGTACGTTCCACAACCAGTTCTTGAAAATGGTCATGCAACGCTATACTGGGATCGGTCTATTATCACAGACAGGACTATTGTCGCCAATAAGCCTGATATTGTGATAATAGATCGATTGGCGCGCCGGGCTATACTTGTTGACGTCACCATTCCGCATGACGTTAACCTCGTTAAAGCTGAAAAAGACAAATTGTCTAAGTATTTAGATTTGGCACACGAGGTTACCGATATGTGGGATGTGGACTCAACAGTTATTGTCCCGATTGTTGTTTCTGCACATGGACTGATGCCAAAGAGCTTCGACCAACATCTTCAGAGGCTCTCAATTGGTCGTTGGGTCAAGAGCCAGATCCAAAAGGCGGTATTGTTGGACACGGCACGCATAGTGAGGAGGTTCCTTACTTTGGATCCCTAACCGCCGGTGGCTTGGGTCTTGAGCCCCGCCACCGAAGGGTCATTACTTTTTTATATTTTTATACGACATAATGTTTTATATATATATATATATATATGGTGTGTAAAAATGTAAAAAAGAATATTATGGAAATAAAGAGCAGTAAAGTATAATAATAACACCCACCAGTCACATACATAGTCCTGACCCCACATTAAGATCGAGTCTTGTGTCGTGGGTATCAGGAACTACGAGAGACTTTTCGGTCTCACAAACACCCAGACCCGAGAGAAATATTTGTGGGCCGCACAAACATTTCTCTCGGTGCGGGGATCGAACCCGCGGCCTCTCGTTTCACAGGCGGCGTCTAACCGCCTGCGCCACGGAGGCTGTCGATAACATTTCATTAATTCCCTTTGAATATATAATATCCTATCCTTTGAGTGTTGTCGGTAAAACAAGAAGAGCTTGCTTTTAATATAATTAGAGAAACGGCGCTGTGTGAATACGGACGTTATCGCAGTTCTAGCAAAATTGTGAATTAATCTCAAAGATAGAAGCCATCGAATATTAGTAACAAGACAAGAATTAAGACAGTACACGTACCCTATGTAACTGAAAGTGAAAGTTTTGACTATAGAAAGTATTTTATATTGAAACATTTTTTAAGTATTTTGTAAATTATATAAAATTAATAGTAAACATGTTCCAAACATACTGAAAGGCGTTTTTATTATTCCTTTCGAAAACATATTAAGATTATTACGTCGTAATAATTTAATAAAAATGAACCCGTAAAATAGTTATTTTTAATCCATCGACAATATTATCGACATAGTTTTATACAATAATATTTTGTTCACATCACTACGAGCCGCTGCCTCGTCCCTCGCTTCCCCGCTCTTGTAACCTAAATCGGCACTTGGATTCAAACAAATTTGACATTATGCGGTATCTATTGGGAGTGATCTGTGCACCAGGTCAATGTGAAGATCTTTGGGCAAAGCCTATGTTCAGCAGCGGACTTCCTGTGGCTGAAACGAAGAGAACATTTACGTTTGATGATGTTAAAAACCGTATGGACATACCTCTCTGTGGGTCTGGAGTTTGGAAGGTGTTGATGTAGTGAACGAAGGGTGGCTCGGGCGTCACCTGAAACAAACAATTATAATTAAATAAATTATCCTATGTTTGGCTTGTAATTTATCTTCAATTTAGAGAAACGTATACTGATGAGCCAGTATGGATAAATCTCGTACAATTTTTAAGTAAAACACAGATAAGGTTGGTGTCAGAATGTTGGTGTTTGAGAGGCTATAGTTTAGGAAATTGGGTGTCAGTGTACGAGTATGACGCGCGGTACCTCGAAGTATCGTATGACGGAGTCGCCCTTGCCGCAGAGGTAGATGAGGTTGGTGTCGGGGTCGTAGAGCGGGAACATGACGCCGTTGCTGGTGTCGATCTCGACGGTGACGATGGGCTCGGCCAGCGCGTCCGGCGTGCGCAGCGAGTACTGCCGCTCCGACATGCGGCTGAACCTGCACGTCACCATCACAAACATATTTATACACATATCAATCATATAGATAATGCTAACCAAGTAACTGTATACGCCTGAGCTTGCATCAGAGACGTAAAACATTCGAAGGGAGACTTAAGGGGCTATCAAAAGGATTTATGGAAGTCGCTGTGCACACTACGGAAGCGGTGTACTCTTATCGATAGCGACTTCAGTATCAGCGACAAAACGCTAGGCCTTATATCGGTCATGGACGTCCATTACACCTCTAATAGGCGTCAAACAAAGTGATGACGACGAGCTGCCTGGGAAGAGAGATTGATAATAGTGGTGCTAGATATTGATCGTCCACCACGCACAACAAATTAAAACCTGAGGAAACCTGCATTCGAAAACCATCTTTGAAAAATTATATGACTAGTCTGCCAATCCACCATAGACCAGCGTGGATATGGTCTACTCTTTATTGTAAAGGTGTTATGAATTAAGCAGTGGATGGTTATTAGCTGATACTCACCCTGTAGTGAAGACGAGCCCGTGTTTGAGGAAGATCGCTCTGGATGCTTTGCTTCCCTCGTGCGCTATAGCCTCGGACTCCACCTCGCCTTTACGGGGGTCGATGATTCTGGAAAGAAAAAGATCGATTTATGCCTAGGAGAAGATGGGAGGTGGAATGGTGGGATTTCTTCAATTAATGAAAATCTATGAGGGGGACTTGGACTTTAGGGATCATCTGTCAGTGGTGTAAATTCTCTAAGCCCTGTTCAAAGCATAACAGATTCTAAGATTTGCAAAATACCTAGGCAGACAGTTTATTATGTGATTTGCAATTAGCGTTTCCGATTCTTCAAATCACTCCGGATTGTTTCAAAGATATTGTTTCATATATGTTCGTTACCGTACCTGATCTTCTTGTCCCTGCAGGTGGTGAGGAGTTTGGAGCCGGTCCAGTTCCAGCACGCCGAGTAGATGAGGTCCGGGTGGCAGTCCAGGCTGATAAGCACTTCGCCGGTGCCCACGTTCCATATTGCTATCTGTAACAAATACGAGATTTATTTGTATTTTTCGTTGCAAATGCAAAGAGTAGACACAGTGGTAAGTGGAGTGACGATCTTCGCAGAATGGTTAGGTGGACATGAATGAGAACTTTTCTTCTGCACTGCTGAACAGTTTCACCGTGTCTTTGGCTTGTTGCATCCAGGCTCTACCAGTTATTAGCATTAAAGGTTAACACTCATTAGACCCATCCGGCACCGCCTCGCCTCGCGCGGTCAATGTTCTTTATGGGAAATGGTATGGATATACGTTAACTACATCAACTCCGTAACATCACCGGATCGCCGCCGTCCACGCGTGGGCCACTCGGTGACAACTCGTTGCTCGCATGCTTGTCTTGCATTGTTGCGCATTGATAATTCAAAAGTTCCGAATGAACCGCGAGTGGCCCACAAGTGATTCACGCGAGGACAATGCATCGGCAGTGTTGCCGATAGTTATACTGGTTTCCAGATTTTATAAAATTACCAACAAAAAAGGCGGGTTTCTCAAAACCATAATATTTTCACGAGGTCCACCCATGTTTCACCTGCGACGAGGCGGTGCCGGGCGGGTCTAATGAGCTGTAAACTTTAAAGTTCATGCAATGTCTGTCAAAACTCACCTGGTTATCAGAGCCAGCGGTGAGCAGCACGTTCTGCGCGGTGGGGTGCCACAGCACCAGCCCCACGCGGCGCTGGTGGTACACCAGGTCCACCACCGGGTCCGTCAGCGTGCGCGACAGACCACCGTCCGGGATCTGCCATACCTGCGTGGGGAATATTCTTCGAGTTACATCCACTTGGAATCCTTCATTCGAAGACTGTGTGTAGTCTTTTACATGTACATTGTACCTAGACATAATATGAAGTTTATCGAATCGCATTTTAAAGGTGTGGGTTAATTTTTTATATGCATTTTGTACCTAGATATACCAACTACTATCCCAAATAATATTATAAAGAGGATAGCTTGAATTGTATGTTTGCATCGAATAGGCTATGAAACTCCTGGACCTATTTGAAAAATTCTTTCACCATTAGAATACTACATTATCCGTGATGAACATAGGTGATAAGACGCTATATTATGTTTTAATATTCAATTAAATAATTCCAATGCAACACTCGGTTCATATCGCCCTTAATGGGTCCAACACCATAGCATATGGATCACAATCGACAGTTTATAATATTATTTTAATTATTATCAGTGAAATAAAAAATAGGTACTCCAAGCAATTTGAAAACTATAACTACAAGGGTAATTACTGCGTAGAGATTGTTAAAAACTAATTAAAATAGGCATTATCTCTCTTTTTTTTTCTTTTTTTCATTATCTCGTAGTTCACCTCATCTAGATGTGTAGGTACTAATTAATTTAGCCAACATTCACGTTCTGTTAATTACACGCTCTTGTGAATTCGGATTTCTTTTGTTCTTTCATATGTGCATAAGTGCTATTAATTTAATGGTTACACTCGTATTTCGGATATCATATTAAGATATCATTTTTATAATTTTACTGGTGGTAGGTCTCTCATATGTGAGAGGCCGCATGATAAGCTACCACCGCAATGTCTATTACTCCCGCCAAACAGCGGTGTAAATGCACTATTGTGTTCCGATTTGAAGGACATTGTAGTCAGAATAATTATTTATTGAGACTTAATATCTTATGTCTCGGCATAGCGAGCGCAGTGGAATGCCAAGCATTGCTTTGTGGTTCAAGGTGACCGCTCATGAACAATAGCAAAATCGGACAACACGTTGAATTAAAAAGCGAAGTTCGCCATCCTGAGACATAAGATATAGTATCAATATGTCCAGTAGTTACACTGGCTACAATGTGTCCTTCAATCCGAAATACAACAGTGCATTTAAACTGCTGTTTGGCGGAACAAATAAACATTGCGGTGGTACCTACCCAGACGGATTCTCGCATATGAGAGACCTACCACCAGTAGTTGTTGTTAGCTCACCATGTGACTGTTGGATGAATATATACTGTTTGTATGGGTTACCTTGACGACGCAGTCTTCGGAGCCGCTGGCGATGACGTTGTCGTTGTGCGGGCACCACGCGATGTCCAGCACGGGGCCCTTGTGTCCGCCCACCAGTGGGTGGTCCGCTGGGATGCGACCCACCTGCAAATTAGGAAAGTGCGTCGTAAGTTGTGGTAAATAATAATAATACTACTTCTGAAGGCATGTGCGTGGTGGCCTGTTGGCAAGCGGACCAGATGCGACAGCCAATATGTTCACGGTGGTCATGGGACACACTTTACGGAGTCTTGTGTGCATTGATAGTCAATCACCACGCACTATAACGAAGAAGGAAGACATCGTGAGGAAACCTGCATACCATAGCGATTTGTAAGATATGATATGATATGTAAAGTCCGCCAACCCGCACTAGGCCAGCGTGATATATGTCCTAACCACTCTCAATCGGGAGTTAAGCAACTTTTAACATACAAAATAGTAATTAATGAGTTCGTGTTACTGATTTAGGTGGCAAAGAGCTTCTTTTTATTATTTTTCAAGTACAAAAGGCTTTGAACGATTTTTGTTATATTAACTACCATAGATCCAGTTTATTCTTTTGAGAATGCATTCCTGAATATAAGCCTTTCATATTTATTATTAACTTTATATTATAACACTAATAACTGCTTAAAATCGAATCAAAACTTCATTTTAATCATGACTGCAAACAAGGGCCCTACTATATAAATCCGAAGTTCGAATCTGAGTGACGTTTTTCGTTTCGAAACCTACACTGTAACACGAAATTCGAAACTTCGGATCGAAGAATGAATGATTCGAATATATCGGCAATCCGAACATTTACATTTTTATTTACTATATTCATCCGAAACGAAGTTCGAAACTTCGGACGAACGAAGTTTGTGACGATACGAATGTACCTACTCTGTAAATGTTCGTATTGCCGATATATTGGAACAATTCATTCTTCGATCCGAAGATTCGAATTTCGTGTTACAGAGTAGGTTTCGAAACGAAAAACGTCACGAAGTTTCGAACTTCGTTTCGGATTTATATAGTAGGGCCCCAAGACCTTTTGATTGTCGATAATGAATGAATGAATGAATTTGTCAGATTCTAATTATTTCCGCAACATGACCCCGTTAAATAAAGGATAATATATAATATAAAGAAATGAAACATTCACACAAGGCTACAGTTTATCAAAAACGAGGTCGCATTCAGCAAAATATTCACAATTTGGCGAATACATTCGTTTTGGGGAAACTGACTCGTCTTACTTTCACTATGCTGGTGAAAGCCTTACATTAATTATCACAATGCCTAATGCACTTGCTAATGTGATAATTCCATTATTTTTTTTGCAGACAGAACTTTCAGACCGAAGCAATTTAGTGTTAAAATATTCGTTGAAAGAAATGAGCTGAGTTTGTTGAAATAAAGAAACAGAACTCTAGAAAATAGCTTAACGTGCACAAATAAAAAGTTTTACGGAAGGGGATTATATTTATGAAAACATTTTGTCTTATGCTGTCACCGCAAAGGTAATACTGCTTAGGATTTTAAATGCAGTGGAGTTGAGAAAGCCGACGATTCAAAATAGTTCAAAAGACCATATCTAGTGTTCTTAATTTGATTAAAAAATGACTCCTTTACTTGATTTAAAAAATGAATAAAACTAAATACAATTGATTTTTTTTGCGCCGTTTCATTTTCACAGCTACAACACCTATAATTTAGTGATTACTCAAAACATATTTTAAAGGCTCCTTGGATTATTTATTTAATTGCTTTGCACTGGTCACCGGAAATATACACGAAGTTATAAACCAAGCATCAGTAATATCAATACATAAACTATTAGTAATTGCTATCAGATATACCGTGTAATGGCCAAGTAAACGTAGTGAATGAAATCCGCAGAGATCTCGTAACAGATAGCGGTCGCGTGACGGCCGCAACACTTGCCAACTTGACCTAGGTCACGGCCGCCGATAAAGGTCCTAGGCTTTTCCTCCTTTCACGAAATTATCTCAGTACTTGTGTCTTAAAGATCGTTGATCAAGGGTACGATGAAAAGAGTAGATTGCGAAATCAAAAGACGTACTTTTTGAGTATACGAGCAATAGTATACATGTGAACGTTTGTAAGGATGTATCAATATTTTGAACTCTTTTACGCAAAACTTGCTAAATGGTTTGATTAACCTTTAAAATAGGTAAAAAGTATAGTTTTTACGGGATTTTTTACATAATTACGGAAGGTGGGTACAGATCAGAGTGGAAAAGCCTATGTAGAATCCTGGCACCAGCCGAATATATGCCAAAAAAGATAGATAACAATGCAGCGGACCGGGCTCTGTGGCGTAGTTGGGAGAGGCGTATGTCAAGCAGTGGACTGCTACGAGCTGATGATGAGCTCTATGCAGAAATTTCAAGATAACAAGCATTACAAGTTATCTTAGGCTTTTTTCTTCACATTTGAAGCAATATATCGTTCACTATAAATATACACAATATTTAGGAATGTAACTTACGTCCGAATACTCAAACGCTATTCAAATATTAAGTTGCTCTCAACCGCGCACGGTCCATAAACCCAGTACATTAATTATAAGTCGCGTTTGAATATTCGGGCGTTAGTATTTGAATGGGTTTGAGTATTCGGGCGTTGTAACAGATATTGCTTTTCTCCATGGGAAACCAGCTACGTTACTATACAATTACATTTATTGACACCATACTCCTTGACTAAAAGAATTCTTCTCAACTAAGTTTTAATCTATCAACGTCAAACAACCCTTACAAGGCCAACCTGGAAGACTAAAGGTTAAACCTTAACCGAAAGTCCACTCCAAGCAGCGATACATTTATTGGCCGATACAAACAACCTCATAAAACAAATCAACAGTGCACTAAATCATACCGAATTAAATCTGTGGATAATATCACACATGTGTAATGTTTGATCAAACATGTGGCACATTTGCCGAACACGAGCGATGTGTCACCGCACCGGGCACGTTCCAGCGGGATGGCGGCACGCCAAACGCCCGATTTTATAACAGCATACCTACACAACAAATATCTTCTACACTGCAACAGCCGGTGGTATTTGAATTTGTTTAACGTCAAGCATGGTTGCTATAAGGGTAGGCACAACTGCATCCAATTGAAGGGTGAGTCGATTTCAAGGATTATTTCCTTTCACATGCAAGGTTAGGTCCGTTCGCAAAATTTGCAATATCTAAAATACATTTTCTTCGAGCGGTTTATTAAATGGGACCGCATCCAATGATTTCTAGTGACTTTTATCAAGTCATGACTGTATCTATTTTGCCGTCTTCAAAATTAAACAAAAACGTGGTATGCAGTTAATCAAGAGATTACTGTATAATCCTTAGAGCGGGGCAATGTTCAGCGGGCTATTCACTCTACTGACGCCATCTAAAAGTTACATAGTCTTTACTCCCAAGATATACATATCTTGACTTGTTAATATCAAATTTTTGACAATAGGTTTTTGCGTTCGTAAATCCAAAGAACCGCAACAAATACTTGATCACAACAGAACTCGCCCCAAAGTTAGGATAAAGATAGAACCCTCTAGGCCTAATTCACGGACAGTTTGTAATTATCAAATGTTTTGTCTCTTTCGCTCAAACAGAATTGAAATTCATTTGAAAGGGATAAAAAATACGATAAATATAATAGGATAAAGTGTCTGCGAATAAGGCCGTCTGATTATAGTTTAACAACGAACTGATAATGAAATAAGTGAAAGCACGGAACAAGTGTAACCTAGGAGTTCACTGCTGATAACAAGCAATGAGCTAACACTGTGATTAACACTGATAACGCGTATCAATGAATCATGTAATCACTGTTAATGTCACGGCTTCGTTGTACTGATAACAAAAAGAAATGACACATTAAAATACATTTAATGTTTGCGTTCTTTCTTGCCAATTCCCTTTTGCAAGCCCTTCCTCTTCGCCTAATCGTTAATCATTAACACTAAGCTAAAACTTCTTTGACAATGTAGTTTTAAAAATCTATATTTCATTATTTTGCCCATTGCCATGGTAACTCTTTCAGCACAATCCCCATTGGGATATGAAGGGAATGGCAATTGACTTCATAACATCCTTTAGCGACTTTAGGCTATTTCTTTCATGGCTATGATTATTTAAATATTCGATAAACTATGTATCCTGGGTATCTCAAGACTGCTACCGAAAACGAAGCCGGGTGGTAGTTTTAGTGGCTACGAACACAATGCAACTAAAAATTTACCAAGAAAACGCGACAATTATTTTTTATGATTTTTTAAATATTGACGATTTTTGGGTGGTAAATCCATTGTTTTTACTAAAATAATAATTTTAATTCTTTTATACCTTAGAATATTTATAAATAAAAGGGTATATACTATTATTTTAGGGAAAAAAAATATTTATCACCCAAATATGGCCATAGGAAAAAAATTAAAAAAAATAGTCGCTTTTTTTTGCTACTTTTTCTGTTGCATTGAGTCTGAAGTCGCTTAAACTACCATCCGGCTTCGTTTTCAGTAGCAGTCTTGAGATACCCAGTATATACAAAATTGCAACCGACATCTGCTTTATATGATTCTTTAGACTATCAATTGTAATCTATTTGTTACAGATTACAGTCTGTTATAGGACTGCCAAAACTCTTGCGGCTTAGGCTTCAACAATATTATTCCCGGCAAAATTTATAACCTTGAATATGTTAGCGCACCTTCTGCTCGTAATAATTTATCTACTATCACTTTACTAGTTGGGGCTTTTCCAAATATTATCTCATGTAAACACTATGATTAGATAACATTGTTCCCCAGTTTCAGATATTTCTTCATATAGGTGTGGACACTTCAGACTTACACATAACATCAGAAACATTGATAAGATTGTGCTTAATAATAGTACATTTAAACTGAGGAGATGTGAAACGTATTTCTCAAATATGATGGAAATAGTATCAGACGGTACTTAGATAAGCTAATCAGTATTTCCAAAAATATTGATTTATTGAAAAAGGCAACAAGGCGTCAAGTATTCGTCATCATCATCAGCCTATTCGCGTCCACTGCTGGACATAGGCCTCTCATATGGCACGTCACTATGCTCGATTTCAGCCCTACGTCTCCAAGCGCTAAAAGCCATCTTTCGGATATCATCACTCCACCTCGTTGGAATATTTACTACCACCTAATTAGAATATTATTCATTAGAATTTAGAAATCAGAAAATTAATAAAAGAGCATAGCTCATCTTTCAGGTTAGAGATTAGACTGTAGTAGATATATGGTGTACTAAAGGAGAAGTCGGATATCAGTAGGCTCAGCAACGCAACAGACGCAATGATATAAAAATATTGGCCGTTATAAATGATATACAAACTAGGCCTACATCAACAAATGTGGCAAAGTATTACTTAAATACAACCTAATAGATGCTGCACTTTTCGTCTTTTACTGAATTCTAAGAAATAGAATAGTTGGAAAACTACTAGAAGCGGCAGTAAGTCACGTAGCAAAGCTCGCGTGTTGCCCAACAACGAGATTGCACGGACGCCCACGCTCTCCACGAAATGCTCAAATATCAGCCGAATTTATCACGTGTCGCGGCCGCGTAAACACCACGCGCGGAAACTGGGTGAACCCCGAACTAAATAATATACAATACGATGTGACAACGGACATTCTGTGCGTATTTTATGTTTCATTGTTTTGGTGGAGCGTGGTATTTATTGTCATCTAGCACTACGAAGTGACGAAAATGCACCCACCCAATGATGATTGCAATGCAACATAAATTACGTATCCACCGACGAGAGGTTTTTTGTAACAAGATATGCAAAATTTATCCCGATATACAGTTGCTTGTGTCTCTATGATAATGTAACGCTAGATGTAATAAAATCAAGTGAAACAGTACAAACAAAAATAGGATTTCAAAATATTAGCAAGCTTGCCTAACAATTTTTATCATCATCAGCCACACTAAGTCCCTTGCAAAATTGAAACCACCACCAAGAAGTTCCCCTGGATTTTTTATTAGGTCGTCTAGCTTGTGGGTTCATGTCCACATGTTTACTACATTTAACTGATTATTCTATTTATTGGTTGCTAACAGCTCAAGTCTCCCGTAACAAGTTGCATCATACCGACACATTAACAGCTGATATTGCCAAGTGATTTGTTATATTTTATTGGCAACTCATTACTCAGGTCCGTATCATGACTGTATAATTTATATTACTATCAGTCATAGGAACTGCAAATTCAGTTTGTACATACTTTGGTCGGTCACGGAAATCGGCTAAACTGCTAATATGAACGAAATTAATAAGTTATTTATAATTTCTACCTAATAACAAATATTTGTTCGCCATTCAAATATTTACCTTTGCTGGAAGCCCCCAGGTTTTAATATTGTTATAATAGCATTTAAATATTAGAGCAATACATAAAAACTCCTTGAGTAGACACAATCGGCTTTCATGTAACGAGATTACTAGTGTAAGAGTAAAAAGCTAAACACGATTACGTTCCGCCATTCATTGCAGTAAATTGTCTTTTCTACAGACAAGACTTCATAAAAGGTTAGGTGACTGTGGAACAACACACGAAGAGGACTCTTGGCAAGCATTGGAATGCTTGTGGCTGAAGACGAAGATTGCAACATTTCATACAACACGTGCAATAAAAAAAAAACCTTAAAGTGATAGCCCAGCCCTACTAATGTGTGCCTGATAAGATTTTCGTAGGTTGCGGCCCCAACTACGCACTATGTGCTTGGCACTTCAACTTACTAATGCTAGGAAATGTATTTTAACTACTCTCTACTTTGGTTACACGAGCCGTTCCGTCAAATGTCCAAAATGCCTAAGAGGAAGTAAAAATCTAGTATGAATGCTTATATTTTATCCTTTTCGTCACATTAAATCCCGCCCAAGTGTGAATGGCGCATTGCACACGTCTTCGCCGTGGCGCGTGGGCGCGAGCGGCTTGTAGGTGCAAACCGCTCGCCACGGCACACACAAATAGATGCTTGTAAATAATACACCCACCACCGATGGCATCGGATTAGTTACACGCCACGCCTACTGTCACCGTTCCTTCGTCACCGTCAGGTTCTACATACTTCTTCAATGTACATAACATACTCAATGTACATAACAAAAAAAATGGTTGTTATTGCCGAGGGAAGTTTTTGTGCGATTGCTTTTTCCTAGCCAAAAAGGCTGTGAAAAAGGGGGCAGGGTGTCCCATGCACGCAATGGGATAATGTTGGTGCCGTCCTCAAATATTTATTTCGTGTATACGTGTCACCAGAACGAAAAACCTCTTGTAATTTCTAATACTTACAGCACAGGATTTGTGTACAGCTTTTACCTGTGTGATGTTTGCTTATTTATTAATTAATCATTGTACCTACAATATTAAACACATCCTTCCTTGCTATAACGCCAACATAAATAATGGAAATCTAGAACCTCGTTCAAAAGCCTTGACACGCGGTAAGGACATCCGTTTGTTAACATAATAGACTGAGTTTGCGGTGAGAGTCGTCTTACAATATACGGAAGCTTATATTATTTTCAGTATTATAATTCAATCAAGATATTATGATATATTGTTAGCATAGGTATGCACTAGGGATTTTGCGAATATTCGCAACCGCATCCGCAAATGCGGAACTTCCGCATAAATTTAGACATCTGCATCCGCATCCGCAATAATCGATGCGGATGTTTTATGCGGATGCGGATGTAATACAAAATGAGACAAGACAGAAATTTGGCGATACCGGCGAATGGCGCGTGCCGTTCGGAAGTAGTCTTGCCAGGTGTCCCGCTTTACGCGGGACGTCCCGCTTTTCATGGGTTTGGTAACGCGTCCCGATTGAACCTTCGGCGGGATGCCAAATGTCCCGCTTTTTGACCACCGTTCTCAGAACGAAAAAAAAAACGAAATCTTACACACTTTTATTTATAATCCGTACTGTATTTCGCGTTTTCCTACAATTATTTACCTACTTAGTATCGATTTCGATTCTGAAGTAGTTTTGATAGGCTGATTCCAAAAAAATATAGGGCTTTAAATAAGCTCTTGCGGTTTGTTCACGAATTCCTTTCTTATTTTAGATGGTAAAACATGTGCAAGGAAATACTGTTAGTGAACTTATGTCTTAGTGAATATTAGCTAGCTCCAATGAAAATTCCTTGGTAACAATATCAAGTTTCATACAGCTTAGAGAGAGCATTACTGGCGATTTTTTTTTACGACATGTATATGTAGATGTAATTCAAAAGAAAAACGCATCTTAACCTCACATAATTCTCTTCGAGCATTTTAGCGAGCATAATTTGTCAAAATTCATGTGCAAAGACGTGTTGGAAAATATAAATTTTCATCTTGGCGATAAAGATTGCTCTGGTATATCGAATAGTTTCAGTCTGAGAATTTAAGGAATAACTTGATGTACACCCATAGTAAACGCTAGAGGAAAAATTAAAATCGATTTGTGTAAATTTTTGAAATATTTGAAGTAAGCTAAGAAACCTCTGCCTATCCCTTCTGGAAAAAAGGCGTGAGTTTATGTATGTACGCATGCTAAGAAACCATGGCGTCTTATGAATTGAAGCCTCGAAAGATATAGTACTTGGTCTGATTGAGCTGCGCTTTCATTATTATACTTATAACCAAAAACGGCTAGTGTCTTTGAGAGTCTCCAATGACGCGACGTTTTTCTATGTAATAAGTATATGCTGCTAGAAAGAGGGAGAGTAATAATTTGTGAAAGCAAAAAAAATATAATTGTCTGTTCTTTAATAGGCGTCCCGCTGAAAAACTCAAAATATCGCTTATTTTAATGTCCTGTCAAGAATTTTCAAAAGCTAAACCTGGCAACGCTATTCGGACGTAACATTGACCAATGGGAGCGAAATTAATAGTGACATGATCCGACGCGTTTGTTGTTGCTATGATAATAGATTCTTCTAGTGAAAATGAGTTGTACTCCAAAAAAAATTCTTTCTTACCCCAATAAAAAAATAGTCTATGTGGATGAAAATCCTCTTAAGTGGTGATTATCGTCAGGTCAGGGATGCTCCTATCTAGTGGTCATGGCCTGTCCTAGTATAGGTGCTACGAGTACGCGACCTCGGCCCCCGAGCTACTGCAGTCACCTTAACTTCCCGTCCGTGACTGCAGTATCCATTCCTCAGGCCATACTCTCCTTTCCTATAACATCCTCTACCCATAAATCCTATTTCCTTTCCCCGGTTAATGGCGGGCAGCAGCGTCATTAACGCCAGTCCCCTACTGCGCTCGCCAACCCGCCTGCCAAGCGTGGCGAGTAACGGCAAATACCCCCACAATGGCGACACAAATAGAGACCAGGCCCCCAGTCCCCGGCAGCCCCACTATTCCTGGCTATGGTAGCAGTCATGGTTACGGTGGGGCAGGGGGTGCTAAGAATCCTCGGGTTGGCCCCGGCTACCACCCCCGACGACGACTGGCCCTGGTAACACACAACGTACGCACATTGAGGATAGACGAGAAGATTGTCGAACTGGAAGAAGAATTGAGCAGGTTACACTGGGACATTCTGGGGTTATCGGAAGTCCGAAGAATCGGGGAGGAAACGATAACCCTGAAGTCTGGTAACCTGCTCTTCTACCGGGGGGACGACCAACAGTCCCGAGGAGGTGTCGGATTTCTCGTCCACAAGTCTCTCATCAACAACATCGTATCCATCGAAAGTGTGTCGAGCAGGGTAGTATACCTTATACTCAGAACATCTAAAAGATATTCGTTGAAGGTCATACAGGTATACGCGCCGACCTCGACACACCTAGATGAAGAAGTAGAGGAAATGTATGAGGACATAAGTCGGGCCATACATACTTCCAAAACCTACTTCAATGTTGTTATGGGAGACTTCAACGCAAAGTTGGGCAAGGGAAGCGATGCAGAGTTGAAAGTGGGGCAATTTGGACATGGGCAACGGAACCCCAGAGGTCAGAGGCTGGCCGACTTTCTGGAGAAAGAGGAACTCTTTGCGATGAACTCTTTTTTCCAGAAGCCGCCTCACAGGAAATGGACCTGGCTGAGTCCTGACGGTTCTACGAGAAACGAGATAGATTTCATCTTGACGACGAATAGACGGATATTCAGAGATGTCTCTGTGATCAACAGGGTGAAAACCGGCAGTGATCACCGAATGGTTAGGGGCACACTGAATATCAATGTCCAATCGGAAAGGCGTCGCTTGATGAAATCTACGCTCCGACCTACTCGCGCCCATATCCAAAACCCCGAGAGCTTTCAACTCGAGCTGACAAATCGCTTTGATTGTCTAGGAGAAAACCTTGCAGTGGACGAGCTAAACAGCGGTTTGGTAGAAGCTGTCCATACGGTGGGATCTAAGTATTTTAGACCTCGCCGTAGAGATAGACCACAAAAACTCTCGATCCACACTCTTGACCTCATGGCCGAACGTCGATCTTTAGCGCTGCAGTCTTCCGTTGACGCCGAAGCATATCGGCGGCTCAATAGACAGATCTGGAAGTCCTTGCGACACGATGTCCGTGCTCACAATACTGTGAGCATTAAGGAGACAATCGAGCGGAACGGAGGCTCCAAAGTGTTTGCAAGAGACTTGTCTATTGGGCAAAGCCAGTTGTCTAGGCTGAAGACGGAAGACGGCCGCGTAGTATCGACGAGGGCAGAGGTATTAAGGGAGATCGAGAGGTTCTACGGACAGCTTTACACCTCGGTTGCCAAACCTGCTGTTAGCTCGGCCGAAGACCCGAGAGCCGAGTTGATCCGACACTTTAGCGATGATATCCCGGACATCAGCCTGTGTGAGATTGAGATGGCCCTGAAGCAACTTAAAAACAACAAGGCGCCGGGCGAGGACGGAATAACTTCAGAGCTTCTGAAAGCAGGCGGAACGCCGATACTGAAAGTCCTTCAGAGGCTCTTCAATTCCGTTCTCCTCGAGGGCTCAACGCCAGAGGCATGGAGCAGGAGCGTGGTGGTACTGTTCTTCAAAAAAGGTGATAACACTTTGCTGAAGAATTACAGGCCCATCTCGCTCCTGAGCCATGTCTATAAGTTGTTTTCGAGGGTCATCACAAATCGTCTCGAACGCAGGTTTGATGACTTCCAGCCTCCCGAACAAGCCGGTTTCCGAAAAGGCTTTAGTACCATAGACCACATCCATACGCTTCGGCAAGTTATACAAAAAACCGAGGAATATAACTTGCCGCTTTGTTTAGCGTTTGTGGACTATGAGAAAGCCATTGATTCGATCGAGACTTGGGCTGTGCTACAGTCTCTCCAGCGGTGCCATATAGACTATCGGTACATCGAAGTGTTGAAGTGTATATACAACAACGCCACCATGTCGGTCCGAGTACAAGATCAGAGTACGAAGGCTATTCCAATACAGAGAGGCGTGAGACAGGGAGATGTCATATCTCCGAAACTGTTCACTGCCGCGCTGGAAAACGCCTTCAAGCTCTTGCGATGGAAAGGATTCGGCATCAACATCAACGGCGAGTATATCACTCACCTTCGGTTTGCCGACGATATTGTAGTCTTGGCAGAATCGCTGGAAGACCTTAGCACTATGCTCGAAGACCTCAATCGAGTCTCCCAACAGGTGGGTCTTAAAATGAACATGGACAAAACGAAGATCATGTCGAATGTCCATGTTGTGCCCACCCCTATCGGTGTTGGGGGCTCGACTCTTGAAGTTCTTGACGAATATGTCTATTTAGGACAAGTGGTCCGGTTAGGCAGGTCCAACTTCGAGAGAGAGGTCAATCGTCGAATCCAACTCGGTTGGGCAGCGTTCGGGAAACTACGCGACGTCTTCTCGTCCAAAATACCTCAGTGCCTTAAATCGAAAGTCTTCGATAGTTGTGTGTTGCCAGTGATGACTTACGGCACCGAGACGTGGCCTCTCACTATGGGCCTTATTAGGAAGCCCAAAGTCACTCAACGAGCTATGGAGAGGGCTATGCTCGGGGTTTCCCTACGAGATCGAATCAGAAATGAGGAGATCCGTAGGAGAACTAAAATAACCGACATAGCCCACCAGATTAGCAAGTTGAAGTGGCAATGGGCAGGGCACATAGCGCGAAGATCTGATGACCGATGGGGTCGGAAAGTGCTCGAATGGAGGCCGCGTAGCGGAAAGCGCAGCGTAGGACGTCCACCCACACGATGGTCCGACGACCTGGTAAAGGTCGCGGGACGTCGCTGGATGCAGGCTGCCTCCAACAGGTCTCTGTGGAAATCATTGGGGGAGGCCTATGTTCAGCAGTGGACTTCCTTTAGCTGATGGATGGATGATGGATGGTGATTATCGAGAGGAATTAAAGATATTATTGCCGATAGCACAAAGATTTGTATCCACTCCACTAAGTAGTAATGCTAGCGAACAATTATTTGCAGCGTGGGTTTAATTTAACAACCTCTTCTTAAATAATAAATAAATAAATAACACCCAACAGTCACATACATAGTCCTGACCCCACACTAAGATCGAGTCTTGTGTCGTGGGTATCAGGAACTACGAGACTTTTCGGTCTCACAAACACCCAGACCCGGAAGAAATATTTGTGGGTCGCACAAACATTTCTCTCGGTGCGGGGATCGAACCCGCGGCCTCTCGTTTCACAGGCGGCGTCTAACCAACTGCACCACGGAGGCTGTCAAATAAATGCCTTGTTATCAGAAAAGGCGGACCGGCGGCGTTATACTTAATAAATGAAACGGTGTTCTTTTGCGAGCTCTTGGGGCTACTCAAAACAAAGGTAATGCATTTAATTATCAATAGAGAAGATGGCTAAAACCTTGCACAAGCATGGGATCGAATTCTATATTTAATTATATCGGAACCCAAAAGACCAACTGCCCGACATCAAGACACAGTTAGCTTCTTCTGCGTAAACTGAAATGCAAAAATAGATTAACGTTTTAAATTAACTTTTAATTTTTTAATTAAATTCCGCCCTGTGACCATGAATCCTTTAAAGTAATCGAAATATCGGGAAGTTAAAAAATATAAAAAATCCTTACTAATATTATAAAGGTGAAAGTTTGTATGTATGTATGGATGTTTGTTACTCTTTCATGAAAAAACGGCTCAACAGATTTTGATGAAATTTGGTATAGTGATAGCTGACACCCTGGATTAACACATAGGCTACTTTTTATCCCGAAAAATGTAGTGTTCCCGTGGGATGAGTCAGGAAACCAAATATACATATTTTCTACTCTTTCAAATTCAAATTGTTGGCACGGGATGTCCTCTCCTACGGAAGGGAAATATAGTCGACGGCACGCGGGAAATATAGTTAGTAGACACGCGAAATAATATGTTCTTGATGTGGATTGGACTCAAAAACTATCTGCACCCGGGCGAAGCCGGGCCCGACAGCTAGTTAACATATAAGCGATAAAATCCGTAAATAATAGTTTAATTTCAATTTTCATTCATATACTATATTTATATAAGATGTTAAACATCCGCATCCGCATCCGCGGATGTGAGCCTTTGAAAATCCGCATCCGCATCCGCATCCGCGGATGTGAAAAAATCGACATCCGCAACATCCCTAGTATGCACAATAAAATGAACATTAACAGTCGCTGCCAATAAACAACCCCAATCCAAAATTTGCCGTTTGAGATTGACAGCTCAATCTTTTTTCTGATACTATATTGCCAAAAATAAATCTTAGTAGTGAAAAAACTATGACAACGGGGTAAATGACAAATCGAAAAGTAGAAAACAATCCAGATTGACTTTAATCGAATTTTTTCGATTGATTATTGGCATCGGCCGTAAGACGGATGAATATTGCTTTTGGAAATTTATGGAATGGAGAAGACGGTCCAATGATATCGATATAATGCCTACATGTTGGTAGGTCTCTCATATGTGGGAGGCTGTCTGGGTGGAGTCGATGGACACTCAATTTGGTAAGAATTTCTCTTACCAGTTGCAAAATCTTCTCTAGCAAGTTTAAACAAAACCTTTGCACATTCGACATAGCTTTGCTTCAGTTTAACATCTGCTCCCACAGTATATGACCTATCCATCTCACGAGTAGTTTAAGTTTTACGGCTACTGCGTTTCACAATCTATAGCCCCATATATAGTGAAAGAAGAAAAAAAATATTGAATCTAAATAATGTATGACAATTTTGGGTTCAATAAATATTTTCATTTTAATAATTACACGTGTTAAACGATTGACTAATAAGGAAGTGCGAATCTTGGCAAACACGCAACATGACTCTTACTTTATATACAGAACTGATCAAACAATGGAATATTATTAATAGCTCGTCGATTATTATTGGCTCTTAATGTATCTTTCCTACAATCAAAACTACATTGGCAACTACTTCATATATTGGCGCTTGTATTTCTCTTATGATAGATGGAAGCACAACCAATAATACCACATTTCTGAATGAAACACGTTTTTTACGGGAAGGTCTCTATTAAGTGACAGGCCGTTTGGGTAGACTGCAGTGTAAACGCACTGTTGTATTGATTTGAAGGATAAATTTTATCTCTCAAGACGGCGAGCGCAGTGGAATACCAAGCATGGCTTTGTAATTCAAGGTCTTGTTTGATTGTAGTACTGTTCATGAGCAGTCGTAATACTTAGCATCAGGCGAGCGGCATGAGCGTCATGTCATTCATAGAAAGACCTTTTCAAAGACAGTATTATTAACCTATTTTAGTGTTAATTTTATAAATAGGTCGTGATAAGGCAGTCGGCATTCGATCATGAATATAATGTTATATCAAATCCAATGTTAGGATCGCTATTTAACTTTATATAGCACTAGAAATTGACAATAGATTAATGATGATTGCCTCAACAACAATCATCTCATTAGCTATAACCATACCTGATGCATTAGTTATAAAGTGCAAATCACATATTTACATGCATTTTACATAATTAACAGGTATAAATTACATCTTACACCTTGCTAATTCTAATGCGGGGAAAATAAAATAGTACTAGGACGACAAAGAAGTAAAGAGATTTGTAATTAGCGGTTTTCTGCAACCTTAACTAGGGTGTCTCATTACTATAAACACAGCAGAAATGTTCCATTTCATCGATTGTTTTTTAACAAAACAATTATTCAACCCATTAGCCAAATCCTCCATATTTAATAGCTGTTAATATACAAAATGTTTCTACTATAAACCATGGAAATGTAAGACCATATATAGAATATGTCTGGACGTTGTCTCAGGATATATTTGGCCGCGCAATAAGATAATGCCTCGTAACAAGGTGCCGTCTGGATGGAGATTTATGCCGTGTCCACCTTACACTACCCGCTATTTACCGGCTGATAGATTGACTACTTACTGTGCTGAGGTAATGGATGACACAGTTCGGGTTGGGTACTAATTGAGCGGTTTAGTTGCAAGGATATTTCTTTGAAGGAATATAATGAAAACTACAATTATTGGACTGTATAATCTCTTCCTTATGTAACGGTGTTTAGGTCTCCGTCAACCAGAATAAGATAGTAACATTTTTTAAATAAATAAGTTTAAGTACATTTGATGGTAAGTGAATGCTGTTTGATGCTTTAAAGAAACACAAATTAAGTTTTCAAATTATCCAACAAATACTAATGTTTTGATGTGACTTAAATATTTAAATCTGAGACACACATATTTTAATAAACAACCAGACTTTAAGAAGACCTTTGAACTCAAAAATGGGACTTGCTAAACCTGAACCGAAATCCTACACCGGGAACCAAAGTCACAAATGCTAAAACAGGGAAGCAAACTTCATCTCTAGCTAAGCAATCCAGTACAGGCCAGCAACACAAACAAACAGATCCTTGGTTCTATTTCCACGCGCCTGCGCACGGCGTAATGTGGGGCGCGCGTTAATTTTATATGTCTGTTTATAGACATATTCACTCATTTGGGCGTTAAACTTGACACACTGGCCTTGCCGCCGCGAGACCTGCACTTGTCGTGCCAAATGTGGCATTATGCAGCGATCACATGTATGAGTAAAGAAATGGACTGGATCGATACTTGAGAGTATGGGACAAACGCGACGGAAGCGTTAAAAGGGAAAACATACTCTTTGAAACCCAAAATATTTTTAAAACGTCTTAGGTTTTTAAACGATGAATTGGCGATGTTCTGGTTTAATTGCCTAGGTCAAGCAGTCCGGTTAGTCCGAATATTTCAGTTTGAGAAATCTCATGTTATAGAGTTGCTCAGGACTGCAATTAATGTGCCAAATATAATAAGTTCTCATACAATAAGTTCTCATCCTGATGTTACAGGATCTTGGATCTTGGACATCTTGGGACAGAAATAACCTTGGAAAATGTGGATGCCATTTTTGATAATTCGGCCTACGCCCTCGAGGATAAAAACGTGAATTATGTATGTTTAATTACAAAATATATTACAACTTGTCCGTAACAAATTGCTGAGCGATAAGGCCGTCATTTGTAATTTTACATGCAGTTTTCAATTGTTATCGGGTCATTTCCTTTATAACTGGTACGAAAATTCAAGACTTTAAATGAAGTATCAACCGATTAGAGATATTTCTCACTAGCGCCCGGGCGCAGAATGTAGATATACTTTTTTGTAAATATTCTATCGCATAATTTCATCAGGAATAATGTAGGATTCCAATGATAGAAGAGTTTTTCAAATCAGTCTAACAGTTCCTGAGCCTATTCAATGCAAACAAACAAATAAAAATATTTCTTCTTTACGAAATTAGACTCGATTATGACCGCTTGATCATAACCGACCATTCACAACCTGAAACCGAAACGTTACATCCTTGCATGTGCATTGCAGATCGGGTTTTATCATTATTTACAATGGTTACTATCTGAGCAGATAAGAATATCCTTTTTTCTGTCACCAATTTTTGAGTCACAGGCAAATGCCAATCCGGTTGCTAGTGATAGCCGAAGAACCGATAAAGGGATCTCGAGTTCCCTATTATACTCTCTGCCTTATTCATAGTTTTAAAATCCATTTTAGCTATCGAATGCTTTTCGATGTCCTTTTAGAACGACTTTTTAATTCATTTGGGGCGAAGGAGACAAAATATTGGATGGCTGAAATAGGTTTATAATCTGTATTAATAAGGCCTAGAGTGTTCTATCCTAACGTTGGGGCAAACATTTTGTGGAATCTCTGACAAATGAGAAATGGCAAGTGCCTAGTTCATAGTCATCCGTGCTAGCCTATTGCGGGTTGGCGGACTCCACATACCATATAAATTCTAGTAAAGACATCTAAGGTATGCAGAATGCAGATTTCCTTAAAATGTTTTCCTTTATAGTTACATCCGTTACCCCTCATAACTGTTTTAAATCTTAGAGCTTCGAACCTAGCCACAAAACTATATAGAGAAAAAGCATAGACAAATATTTTCCGGCGAAAACCGCCAATGTTGTTATGACACATGGTGCAACAATTCGCGGGGCAGGTAAGGTTTCCCGCCAGTATTTTTTGCCGCCACAATACGATCCATTGTTGTGGCACCATTGTTTCACCGTATCAGTTGCACAATACCCGCTATCGGCGTCGGTGTCACCGATGCATTGTTTTGATAAAGCCTGTTTCGGTTGAGAACTTTTAACGGCCGTTCTCTACATCCCATCTATCTTTAACAAGAGGTTAAAATAGCTAACATGACTATATCGATACAATTCTACGCTTCATTAAACAGAAATATAATTAATTAATAATTTAGCTATCTATAAATATATTATGCATCATATCTCTATCTTTTTAATTGAAACATAAATTACATCGAAATATGTAATGAAATCTTTTGTTAATGATAGATAGATTATTGAGAACGGCTGTTGGAAAGGTTCGGGATGAGAATATAACAAACTGTAAGATAGCTAACAGCTGAAATTAATAAGCGTTATTATTATCTAAACAACAATACTGAAGATAGAGAAAAAAAACACTATGGGCTTGTCCATATATCTTTGATAGGATTGGTCTATTTTCGAGATACTTCCTTAGATAGGGTTCAAGATAATTTAATAATTAAGCAATAAATATGAAAAGATGGGATTGACATTCAATTATGACTATAAAAGGCTGTTTAAAACCGTTTTACATCCTTATTCCTAATACATTTAGTTTCTTTGAAGTTTATGCACGTTAAACTTTGCGTGGTAGTTCTCACCTGGTGAATAGTAATTAGTAATTACCACCACCCCTAAACATTGGACACACCTGGAGTTACATAAGCACCTGCTTCACTTTTAGAATTTAAGATTAACTTTTGGCAACACAGCTACTTAGGTTAACTTTTCAAAATTTAAATATTAACTTTTTTTTGTTAGAATACTAGTATTTTATGCGTTAATATAGTTTATTTTAAAATGGCGGCAGATGAGTTTCGAGAGAAGTTATGGGTTTATTTCCGAAAAAACCTTTGGTAATATAGTATTTTAGTACGGATAACATAAGCCTATGCACATTAGAATAAGTATATAATTTATTTGATCTCAAATATAACTAACAAGGAAATAACAAGTTTATAATTGTTCAATTAAATCATTATAATAACAGAATTACGATGTAAATAAATTCTTCAGCTACATGAATACAATTAATTTTATCGTTTTTATGGACATTTACAGTTATGTACATCGAACAAAGCTTTTGTATGCATTATCTAGTAACAATTTGTCATAATGTAAAAATGCGTGAGTTTATGGTATGATTGTACATACATACATAAATTCATCTTTTGTCCCACCCTCGTTTCGCCGTGTATTTTCCGTCCCATTATGTTATAGGGGGCGATATATTATTGCCATATAAGTCTCAAATTCCTGACTCGTGCTGATAATGAATAGGAAAAACAACTGCGCCACTGAAGCAGTCGAATGAATGCATGTGTGTAATTTACCATAAATCAGAACTCTAAATTGTATTGGACATTCCAATTTCCAATTATTTTATTTATTGTTCTTAATTCAGGAAAAAATAAGGGATAGAATACGAACAACTACATTATAATCTACGATGGAAGACAATGCAAACAAAAGGCCCTCAGAACGATGGATTTACACACGCCAAAGTGCATCCCTAAAAGCTAAAAATAATGTTGTTATAATGACTCAATACCGCATACCAGAGATAAGGGAACAAGTAATTTGATGTAACGACCCTGCGTTGATAAACGTAACTTCCTCACAAACAGATAAAGTCATCCGCTTTGTTTACTATCGTTCGACAATTTGTTAACTTAGGAATGATAAAAATTATGACATAGAGACAGCTATATGCAGCCTCTGTATGGCTGGAGGCTAGACGTCTGTTATGAAATGAGAGGTCGCAAGCTCAATCACCACATCGACACAAATGTCCACATAACACTCGGTTAATTGTAATGTCTACTCAAAACTGTATGAACAAGCTAGACATATTCTTTTACACCTTCCACACAACAACTTTTGCAATTCCTGTCAGCCAGGATCGACATGTAAATTGACGCAACATCCAAATACCGAACATTTCCGTATGATACAAACGCCACAGTGTGAATGAATCTATGACTTATAGCATAATTATGGTAAAACATATGTACACATAAAAATAAATATGATAAACTTCTCTCACGATATTTAACGTATAGTCAAAGGCTGACACCCTTATTCATACAGTTCGAAAACCTATTTTAGTTATCAAACGTTTTGGCCCTCTCACACAGCTTTAAATTCAGTTTGAGCGAAGGAGACAAACAATTTGATAACTAAAATAGTGTTGAAACTGCTTATAAATAACGTTGTAAGATTTTGGAATGAGGATCAATGCTGAGCAAATCTATAATACTATTCCAAAACTCACTTAACTACATTTTTGGCCGTCCTCATGAAGATAGAGCCCATTACAATAAATTACTATAATTAATCTGCTAAATGGATGTTATATGAAGTAGTTTCAGTAGACATTAACGCAACAACATTAATAAAGTTGTCAGACTTGACATCCGTATTTCATAATTGCATCTAAAATATTGTTTGTTTGTCATAAAATATTATTGCCATACACTTCACATTCTCCACAATTATGTTGCGAGTTGTTATTAGTTATTTTTTCAATAATTTGACTGTATTAACTTTACCTGTATTTTGGTTTTAATGGTTGGTTGCTTTGAACTAAAATAATTTTTGCATTCGTATTTAGATAAATAAATACAAGCTATATGCTCGCATATGCAAAAAAAAATTATATAGATTGTGTGATTTTCTAAAAGCATACAACTAATACAACAGGCGAAATATGGTTGTAAATACTATGTTTTACCAAAATACTAAGGAGACATTTACACTATATTTATTTGGCCATATCGTCATACTTAACGGTGCCAAGGCTTCTCGAGAAAGATGTGTTAATTGGCTGAAATTTCCATTTATATTTTTGGATGGATTAAACTATTTTATCAGACGTTTAGCCTTGTAGTACATATACAAAATGTTAATGTGAAAATAATTAGTTGATACACCACCAAAATTATAGTTCTATACATTTTAAATGGCCGATGAATATTATTTTTTTGGCTTAAAATAGTTACACCTGTTATTTTGAACTTTACACTGAATTTAAATATTAAGATATTAGAGCAAATTATGGTTTCTTTAGACACTAATTTGAGTCCATTGTGTAGTAGTAATTAAAACAATATACTGTACAGATATGGTAAATTACACCAAAGCAATGTGGGGTGTATAATGTCATTTGCTATATGTAAGAGTATAGCTATCCCTTCACACCGGTTGTCTGTGAGACAGTGATACCATTCTGGACATGCCAACTCATTCATAAAATATCTTTGAAATCCTACTGCAAGACTAACACTGCAACTTTCTACTTTAGGATTGAGGACAAGTATTTATTCCAAGATGCCTGTGTTGAATTACAATCTCATGCATGGGAAGTAATCTCACTTAGACGCTTCACATTGCCAACTGGGAAGCAAATAGCTATATTCTATATCTGAATAGCGAGACAAACATACCATTCACCTGATGGTAAACAATACTACTGCTCACAGACAGTAGCAAACCCAACAACAGCTTCAATTACAGAGCAATGTTTGGCATTCCACTGCGCTTGCCATCCTGAGACATAAGATGTTAAGTGTCAAAATATCCAGTTATTCTGGCTACAATGTCCTTTAAACCGAACCACTAAAGTCCATTTACACTGCTGTTTGGCGGGAGAAATAGACATTGCGGTGGTACCTACCCAGGCGGTCTCTCACATATGAGAACTACCACCAGTAAGCAAAATACAATAGTATTGGATTCTTCATTCTTTCTTTCGATTTGTATCGGGTAGGGGTGTTAGTGAAACCGAAAAGTCTCTCGTAGTTTCTGATACCCACGTCACAAGACTCAGTCTTAGTGTGGGGTCAAGACTATGTATGTGACTGTTGGGTGTATTATTTTTCATTATTATTGTCTCTAGTTGTAAACTACACTCGCTACTCAATTATTGTATGCAGTAAGACAAGTGCTTTAGGCTCATAATGAAACATGTATCTGTATAATGACTTTACTATGTTGATACTTTGTTTTATCTTTATTGGACATCATTATCATTAGAATATGTTATTTAAATATGTTAACTACCAAGATAAATTTAAATACAGTATTTATGGATATCAGGAACAATTTTGTACTTAAATTTGGCACTATAATTATTTGACTGAATATTGCAATTTACTGTAATATGATAATTAAAGAGTAGTGAATAACTTAAAATGAAATAGGTTAATAATCAAGATTTGTATTGTAATGTGTCTCAAGTAACACAAGTACAACTTCACTAACTAAGCAAAGGGCATAGAAATTAATACCATTAAGATATGATGTGTAAATAACTTTGTATTTAACAAGGTGGAATTCTAAATTTCTGAAAATTATTTCTTCAAACTTAATCATGAAATTGAATATTTAGATCTTCCAATATTGAGGATTTAGAGAATGTTGCTGGAGGCTTAAGAATCCAACCCTTTTCTAAACTGATATTTTCTATCTACCACTCTAAAAGGGCGAAAGCGTGTCTACGATCCCCTAGGAGATTCGGAGTTATTTTGGCGGCAATCCCTTTTTACAAAGTTCGCCACTTTCTTGTTTAGCTCTCATACACTATAAAAAAATGACAATAGCGACGAAGATGTAGATTACAAGTATATTTGCCAATACACACGAGCGCAATTTATTAAATTTAACGGTATGACTTATACTTTATTTATAGATCTGTCGAAATTCATAAAGTAATGAATGAAACTTACTCACCTTATTGTGTGGCAGCACTATGAAGGCACCTCCGCCCGCCGACTCGACGATTATCGCCAGAAACTTTGGATTCACCGCACAAAAAGTGGAGTCCCACGAACTCTTTGATACTCTTATGTTATCATAACATTGCTCACGTTTCAGCGCCTGCCCGTAAACGTGGCGGAACTTCGAACTGCGAACCACCCTAAACGACATCTGCAACGCCAAATACACGATTAACAACAATACAAACAACTATTTATTTGCAATTTCACATATAACATAACCTATACGGTCACTATGACCTACATTTTGACACTATTAAACTGAAAAAAGATCCACAACTCACGTTTAATTAACTAGATGATATATTAAAATTACACTAGGAAATGCAATGAAAACATTTGATATATAACTCAATTAAGAAAATAAAACTGAGAGCTGCTAAGGATCGAAGGGAGGACGGTTGGGAAAACGAGCGAACTCCATATTTGGTAATGCCTGCAGTCGCTACATTTGATTATGATAAACTGGCTCGCTATAGTAGTAAATATTACAGAATATAGTTTAATTTGTGAATATAGTAATCTTTTTTATATTTATATTAATTAAAATATTATTTAAATAGATTTTATTTAAGAAAGCACTGTAAGATATGAATATTCAGATGATTATTTTTGAACGCAGCCTGTAGATGTCAAACAGTAATTGTCAAACGAATGAAGAGTTGTGACGCCATGTGACGCGTTCACATTAGAGTTGTGTTATAACAGGTCAAACTCAATATCTGTTCCTCCTGTTACTGTTCCTTCCAAATCACAGTTCCTAATAACTGTTCTTAAATAACAGCCTGTTATTTTTATATCATTTTGTATGTATGATTTCTTCTAGCGCTGCATATTGTATTTGTCAAATAAAATACTAGGTGCTTCTCGTTCTAGCAAAGGCCTATTCAGATGGTGTGAGGGAGACGGAACGTTATAACAAGTAACACGACCTAATTCAAGAAGTATTTTTTAAAGACGATTTGTTCGTACATGACTGCCAACTGCTTTTTTTCGCATAAATACTAGGTGTGTCTCGTTTTAACAAGTGACATTCGTGTGTACATTTAAAAGAGACGGGTGATGAGAACAGTTTTGTTAATACCAACTGTTATATTTTTAAGAACAGATTAGGCCTGAGGAACAGATATTTGTTAACAGTGAGAACAACTGTTATCTGTGATTTGCTTCTACCTGTTCTTTTGAACTGTTACGATAAATACGCATCACCCCTAGTTCACATACCTTTTAAAAAGTTGTATTTTGTTGTTGTCGTTATCATTTAAAAGCATTTCAAAAGTCTTACCTTTGGAACTTCCAGACGAATTTCTGGATTTATTTGAGTTGATTTTGGATGCTGCGCAGTTTGAGCATGATAACTATGACATCTTTCTCGTCCTGCTCGTTTGGCTACGGGAGCTCTTCTATTTGGACTTGTAAAACTATTATGTCTCTTTATTTCCTATGTGAACAATTTTAATGTTGATTAATGTGTAACAAATAAATGGTAAAAAAAATATATAACTTCTAAACTCACTCCGTCAACTTCCATTTCAATTGTAACCACTATTTTGCTCTGAAATTGAACAGCAAGTCGTATTTATTAATCGTATCGCAATTTAACAATTAGCATAAATGATAGTGCTTTTATTAACAGAAAAATTAATATCCATTGAGGGTAGACGATACTTTTCACAAATGTATTGATAGGGAAAAAGTATACAGTAGAGATTAGAGAATAAAAATTTATTTTATTAAAAATCTAGTTGTTCTATATAAAAGTGTAATATAATTCAACATTATCATAACACTTTATTATCACATATAAAACTATTAAATCGTGTTTAGTTTATTTTTTAATAGCATTTAATGACGTGAATTGCATAAAAAGTTGCCATCCATCATTTTCTACTCGACAACGACAGAAATTTATATTCTGTGCAAGTCGTGTAAATAGAAAAAGAATCGCGAAAAGTTCACCTAGAGCCGAAAAAATATAATTTATTATTTATTTCCTTACAATTTTGTCAAGAGTTTCGTAATATACGATGTTTTGTTAATTTTTTTCGTTCATAACACTGTGATATTCCCGTTTGGACAATGGAAGCTACTTTTACAAAGGTAAAATAAAATTTTAAATAAATCATTTTTTCAACACTACGAAAAATAATTTGCCGTAAAAATTGGATTAGGCTGATCTAAATTTAGTAAGATTATAAAATAGACATCGCATGATGTAATTTTTCGCACTTAATTTCAAACTCATATTCATGAGTCAAATCTTTTTTAGTTTTTTCGTACCGGTGTTTACTGTGACGCAGGGCATATTATATGCAAATTCTTACATCCTGCTTATTGCCGCGGTAAACCTTTCCAAGTATCAACTTCCTGTAGTATGTAACGCAGTCTTCTGGCGCGATGCGTATTTTTATAATTACTATTTCTTCGGGTTGTCACCATATGATAGTAAAAGGGGTTTAACACAATATCTATATTCGAATAGATGGGTATAATGGCCTTAATCGGACAATCTTTTTCTACCTAGCCTTAATACACACCTGTACTGGGTTGGTGCTACCAATACTTCATGGGGCCCAGGAAAATCATTGATCATTGAAGTCAAACAGTATAATGTCATGAGGAGTTAATAATCTTAAGCTTATGTTTAAGAATAATGTTTGAATACTAAGGCGCTACATGTACATACATTTCTAACAAAATCATGATAAAGAGTGCTGGAAGAAGCTTTATACAGGCTACATCCCATGGGTTACATTTTAATGTGAATTTGTTTCAATAAACTCGAGCACAAAAACAGCACAAGCATTCAAACAGCCAGTATATTGGCAGGAACAAAGTACCTTATCAATTGTTGCATAAACTCATAATATTTAAATTTAAATCAAAATTATCCTTATTTACATCATTTTATGAGATAATATTGTAAATTTATACCGTCTCTTTGGAAAGTGTAGAATGTAGATGAATTAATTAAATTTTTATGTAATCAAAAAACCGAATTCAAAACAAAAATCCACTAAAAACCAAAAATAAATAAAATAATAACTACCACTCCAAACCAAAAAAATAATATTTATTTCATGGAGCTCGTGCATGTTGATTAATTTGCTTAATGACTTGACTAGCCAACAAATCAAAATATATGCGTAACATATTGAAGGCGGGCCGCCCAGTACCAAACATATAGGACCTATGCCTTATATTAATTTAAATATCTATATGTTTGGTCTAAAATTTTCTACCTTTTAAATGAGCCCTACATCTTATTTTCAGTTTGAAGTGCTGTTAAACTGAGAGGCATCATCACATGATCAAATAAACATGACATCATTGGTTATATGACTAGAACACATTGTGTAAAATGATCATTTTGATCCATCTATATTCTGATTAATAAATGTTTTATGAGTTTATTTTTCATATAATGTTAAACGTTGTACTTTGTATGTAAAGATTTATTTTTATGTTTTTATGTTTCTATAAAAATATATTAATTATGATCAGGCTGAAACTACTGCTGTGTGGGAGACTTAAATTTTGAACCACATGACACTGTTGCATTATTAAATTGATAGGAGGATATTCATGGTTGATCATGGCTACTTGAATGTCCACCGACCACTAGGCTACATTTATGTATGTAAAAATTAAACCAAATCCACGATAAAATCCGTAAATAATAGTTTTATTTGAATGTGTCCTATTTTTATTAAGTTGTCTTGAAAGACCATCAGATTTCAAATGTACCTACCATTTTAAAATGGCCTGCACCATTATACCAATATCTAACACCATTTGTTCATTGTTTATTTTAGTACTTAAAGTAGTTGGAGCAATTATTTTAATAGCATTGTACGTAAAGTCATGAAATGTGATATGAGGTTTGCTCAGCTATGAATCATAATAAAGTATATAAATTAAGACAATATAATAAATTGACAATATAGAATTAAGGCTCAGCAAAGCCCATAGGAATTGAATTCTTAAGACCAAACCAGCACTGAAAATTCTATTGCTAAAATAATGTTTTTTTTTTTATTAACCATCAATAAAGGAAACTCCTAGGACAATCCATATTGGAAACAACAATATATATGCAGCATGTCATATATTGTAAATATATTATGCAAGAACGATCACTGTTAGCAAAGTTAGTCGCTTGCTTTATATGTAGGATGTATGCTGTTAAACAATAAATAAACAATTTCCATAAGTATAAAGTGCACCATAATATAATATGCAAAGTAAATATGTAATACCATAAGGCATAAAGATGATTTATACATGGCATTAAATATTCGCTTTTGTTATAAGAATTCATACACGAAAACCACTGATTAATAAAATAGAAAACATTAAAAATATTTTCGCGACAGTCTCATGTTTGAATTCCATAGTGCTAATGCGATTCAATAATTTTCCGTCATTACGCGTATTGATGACTCCGTACAGACACATCTTTGCGCATGCCGCAGTCGCCGGATAGCGCATGCGATACAACGGATAAGGAGAAGTTTGCGCGCGATTAGAGATGCGGGATGGAAGTGGAAAGCAAGAAACGTACCCTTTGCAACCTCCCCGGAGCAACTGAAGGAGAGCTTAAGGCGCTTTTCTTTCGATACAAATGTGTTTATGCCAGAATGTGAAAAGTTTTCAAGGCCAGTCAGTTGTTTTGCCACGTATGCGCTGCGCGTTCATCAATAAAGTACTTTGTAGATAATTACTTGTACTGACACCCTCAAGGTCGTAAAGGAACATATTATTATTCTACAAATGTACATAAATAATTAACTCTGTTTCATATAACATGTAACGTTCATAGTAGTCACTACAGCAGAACTATCTGGTGGTATATCTAACAGTAGATTGTTGCTGCGGGCAATGTTTTCATTGACCTTTTATGATGTACGTAATTTGGGACAATGTCAATCATGTGAATTCATCGAAGCGTCGATTTCAATTATCAAAGTGGCATGGTATATTGATACTATTTTTATGAGAGTCCATATTGTTGGCAGAAGTTTCCTCTATGATTGATCGGGATTTGCATTTAGTGGTAGACAGCAGTGCCGTTAATGCCATTCATAGTTCCCCGAGCGTAGTAATATATCTTGTAGTTTGTACCTATTGCAATGCTGGAAACAAAGAGTCTGATAATTTATGAGTATTCCCAAATTTAACTAAGGATAGGAACTATATCACAGTTATCAGTTCATTTATGCTACCATTAGAAGAATTTATAAATATAGGTTTTTAACATAAAGCATAATAAATATGTATTATAGTATGTGATCACCCTGCCTCACTCGAAAAAACTTTACTCGTGGATGTGACGTTGTTTAGTTATCTTATTGCATATTGTTTTACCCATCGGTTGTTTTTATATTTAATCAGCTGCCGATGTTAATGTTCCATATCTCATGTTGAAAAAACATTGCGTGTTTTGTTGGAGTAAATATGATGATTTATGCCACGTGGAGTATTGAGTAAGGACTGTCTTGAAGCATGTATGATGTGAATACATCTCCACTTTACAAAAGAAGGTTTAAAACATGTTTCCACTTTTATTAGCCATCTTATCTAGAAAATGTGCTGTGTACTTGGTAAACTACAATTTGATTATAATTCACTTAATGGCAGGGGCGTGCACTCCTTGTAGGCAGAAATGCAGTGCTTTACTTGCCATTCACAGATATTTTATTATAACGTTCGTACGTTTTAGATGACTTTAATTTATAGTAAATGAATGAATAAACAAAATATAATAACTTAAAAACGCCTAATATTTTATAAATAGCACCTATTTGCAATCACGCAAACATTATGTTTGCCACGCGAAAAGCAAGAGGCGCTGCAAAGCAAATTAATGTACCTAATCAACCAAGTCATGCCGCCGCGTCCCGCATTACATTTGTTTGCATGTGTGTAGTAATTTTGGTGTCCGTACACAGTCGCAAACGCACACACCCATGAATATTGAAAGCCGCGACTCCTGCGGCAGGCCTCGGGAGTTCGGCAGTTGTCGGGAGTAATCGTAAATGTTCGTTGCCTATAATCCGAGTAAAATTAATAGGCTGGAATCTATTCTACTAATCTACCTATGCACATTATGCATTTTTGGTTAGTAAGGTTTTATTTGTTTAAATAGAAATGTTTTGTGTTTCGCGGGGGCCATTTTGCTTTTATTATGAGTTTTTGCATTGTTTACTATTTTATACTAGTATGTTTGTAAAAAAAAAAATAGATTTCTTAACGGATTTTTCATTTTAACATTTGCAAGTGTGTACATTTAACAGTTTATTACTAAGTTTCGATATTAATTGTAGTCATTTGCTTTTACTAGTGTGTTTGTTTATTTTTTTAAATGTTATTTGATTGCGAGGTTTGTGTTAAAAAATGTATGTTTATCAAATGAATGAATGAGGTGGCCGAAATCTTGCGTTTATTTACATCAGGATAGGTATAGTAATCTCAACTAACCTGAACCTTGAATATGTGAAAATTGAAAGCTGACTAGGTGAGTTTTTTTTATTTTCATCATCATCATATCAGCCACAGGAAGTCCACTGCTGAACATAGGCCTCCCCCAATGATCTCCACAATGACCTGTTGGAAGCGGCCTGCATCCAGCGACTTCCTGCGACCTTAGTCAGATCGTCCGTCCACCTTGTAGGCGGGCGTCCAACACTTCGCTTGCCTGTACGTGGCCTCCACTCGAGAACCTTTCGGCCCCAACGGCCATCGGTTCTACGAGCTATGTGCCCGGCCCACTGCCACTTCAACTTGCCAATCCTATGGGCTATCTCGGTAACCTTGGTTCTCCTACGGATCTCCTCATTTCTGATTCGATCTCGTAGGGAAACACCGAGCATAGCCCGCTCCATGGCTCGTTGAGTGACTTTGAGCCTTTTAATGAGGCCCACAGTGAGAGGCCACGTCTCGGTGCCGTATGTCATCACTGGTAACACACAACTATCGAAGACTTTCGATTTTAGGCACTGAGGAATTTTGGACGAGAAGACGTCGCGAAGTTTCCCGAACGCTGCCCAACCGAGTTGGATTCGACGATTGACCTCTCTCTCGAAGTTGGACCTGCCTAACCGGACCACTTGTCCTAAATAGACATATTCGTCTACAACTTCGAGAGTCGAGCCCCCAACTCCAATGGGGGTGGGCACAACATGGATATTCGACATGATCTTCGTTTTATCCATGTTCATTTTAAGACCCACCTGTTGGGAAACTCGATTAAGGTCTTCGAGCATAGTGCTAAGGTCTTCTTTATTTTACTTATTAGAATTTCTTCCGCCGCGACGATCGATCGCTGTTTTGTCTGCGTTGCCGTAGAAGATGGACATAAATAGTAGTACATCTAAGACTTGTTATGATGGCATGGTTTCCGACTTAGAGATCCGTCGCGTGGCTGTGGCTATGCTAAAAAACTATAAAAGAAAAAGTTTTTGTGACCGAGTACTCCGCCGCATACCCAATGTCATAATCCTGTGCACGCCGCTGCTTAATGGCTAGGGCAGTTCAATTCAAGTGGAGTATCCTCTGACGAGATAGTTATCTCGTGCCGTTACACATGACGGTTCCGAAACCCAAAACGCTTCATTCTCTCATAATATGTCAATATTATAAGTTTTCTATCATCTGATACTGACAGTAAACTGAGTAAAATTTTAAACAGTTTGTAGTATTATAAGGTCATTCGGTAAGATTTTTTTGTCGATGAACATTTAATCCATTTGAATTGTCCTACACGTACCATCAGGTGCATGGTGGTCTCTTAATCGTGTCTAATTATCAGTTACATAGCCCAACAGATCAAAAAGTTGAAGTGGTAGTAAGTCGATCACATTTGTCAGAGAACCAACAACCGTTGGACTAGACGTGTGCTCGAGTGAAGACCACGCCTTGGCAAACGTAGTGTAGGAAGCCCTCAAACCAGATGGAGCGATGTAATTTGTGGAATGGCTGGTATCGGTTGGAGAGTGGAGACGATGGGCTCAAGATCAATACCAGTGGCGTGCGGTAGTAGAGGTCTATGTCCAACAGTGGACGTGGAAAGGGTGATGATGATGGCATTTTGTATGCAACATCGTGACTACCATGTTATACGCCCAGCGCGAGCTTTTATAACTGTCCCCCAAATCAACCAAATCTTAGTTTGGTCTAATTATTCCCTTAATCCTGCAGGGCCCTCGCACCATTCTAGTTTCGACACTGATGTATAATGTTCGTTTGTTTGTTGCAGCCGCAGCACCTGAGGCCAGCGGTTTGGATCCTGGTTGCGTGCAATGCCAGTGCTCTCATCGCAGCCGCCAATCTAGTCATATGGCTCAACCCGGAGGATAGGTGAGCCATAATAACACTCATTAGTCGATATATTTCCACTGCAGAGCCCCAGACTCCTATTCAATGGAGATAGACATAGATCTAAGTGTGAATTCCTGGGACCATGGGGATTTTATGAAAGCGATTAAAACTGACTTACCTCAGCGGCTTAACAAGTTTAAATCGTACCTGATGAGACCAGGGAGTTATCGATTAAAGGCCACACATAAGGTACAGACGACCTATAAAGGTTTCGGATGGAGGGTTTTCAACAGGTCACAGTAAAATCCTTGCGAAAGGCTTATATTTTGTCGTGGACTTTTTGTGGCTGGCAATGATGAAGATAATTCACACGCAATCAATTCTTTTAGTTCTCCTGGCTGACTTTTATTCGATGAAAAAGTCATTGTATTGACCGCAATAGCAAATGTGAAGCGTATTCGATATAGAATATCGAGATATCATAATTAATAATTAACATTGTATCTAAACTTACGCCTTGTCCAATAATGAATATTAGTTTGCGAACGGATGAAATTCTATTGTGTAACCATTGTAAAGTACAATGGTGTCTTAGATTTACGCAAATATTAGACATTGAAATAAATTAAAATATATTTTACGGGTTTTATCGCGAATTTAGTTTAATTTTTATATTTTGTAACGTCCTGGGGTTTCGATTACTTTGCAGCTTTCGTGGTCCAGCCTGTGACCAAGTTTTATTCCACTCTAAATTATTTACAATCAACAAAATTGATGCCCAGATTGCCTGGAAACTTTCCTACTGTATCGCAACCAAGATCGTATCCACGTGCGGAACATATTTTTGTACGGAACAGAGATAATGATGCAATTGTTTGTTCTACAGATTTGGGTATGTAGGTCGAGATCTTAGGTGTTATAGCGATTACTACGTATCTATCGACAACACTAAGATAACTTTTTTAAGATGTTTTTTAAGAGATGTAATGACATATAT
The DNA here is from genome assembly GCA_009982885.2 of Hyles vespertilio. NCBI lineage: Eukaryota > Metazoa > Arthropoda > Insecta > Lepidoptera > Sphingidae > Hyles > Hyles vespertilio. Next base: position 1,448,714 of record CM042819.1, read on the forward strand.
GAGATTGCGGATGGGCATGTAGTCCACAGTTTCATTTAAAGTTGCCTTGAAGCATTAGCTTTTGTGATTGTCAACAACTGCAACCTTCTTCATCAGATCAGAAGATTAGGGAATGCCTACGCTGTTGAGTATATTAAAAACACCCAACAGTCATATACATAGTCCTGACCCTACACTAAGATCAAGTATTGTGTCGTGAGCATCAGGATCTACGAGAGACTTTTCGGTCTCACAAACACCCAGACCTGAAACAAATACCTGTGGATTACACAAATAATTGTTTCGGAGCGGGGATTGAACCCGTGGCCTTGCGTTTCACAGCCGGCGTCTAACCAACTGAGCTACGAAGACTCTCATTTCATTATTAGGATGCAAAATCCTGTAGCCAAATTTTATTGAATAGAAGCCGTGACAAAACCTTGAATACAATTGAATTACATCGGCCCACACCACTCACTCTAAAGCGTCATGCCATTTGTATTGTTTGGAGGTGATTAAGGATTTATTTCACCAATCTGATCTAATGCGGGTTAGTGGTCGTCGCAAACTTTTGGAGTGCTTGCACATAATATGCTTATTTACAGGTTTACGCAACTTCGAAAAAGAATATTTGTGCCACGGGGTTCATAGTTCGCATCATTTATGCTACTAGTACTTAATCAGTATTCGCCCAGATAACTACCCTACGTAATATTTAAACCTGTCATAGTTTCTGATGAAGTGAATCCCATTTCCCGAAATCATGTTTGAGAATTGGGATACGGCGGTGTTCATTTGGATCTGGCGGTTTATACAACGGTACGATTTCAACGTTGTGGTCTCGGGTTGGAAACATGGGTCGGGCCAAGTTATGTTGATATTTTATACATTATCACCATGGAACCAGGAATTTGTGCCTGATATGGCGATAAGCTAGCCCCCTATAAAGCCGAAAAAAGTATTCTGGTGGTACTTTAAGCAACCATCTGCCTACCCATATTGCAGCTTAAATGCACTGTTGTGTTTCGGATTGAAGTACATTGTAGCCAGAGTAACTACTGGACATATTGAGACTTAACATCTTATGTCTCAGGATGGCGAGCGCAGTGGAATGCCAAGCATTGCTTTGTAATTCAAGGTGTTGTTTGGTTCTGCCACTATTCATGAGCGGTCGTATCGCTTACCATCAGGCGAACGGCATGCTCGTCTCGCCATTCACTGCCATAAAAAAATATATAGATAGAGACATTAGGGCAGTTTTGTACTTACTAAAAAATATAGCGTAGTCACGTTTCCCTGTCAGTAAAATTTAATAGTTTTTTTTAAAAGTAAACAATGTCATATATTTGATAATGTCGAGTGCGTCGAAATATGATAAGCGGTGGCCTCGATATAGCTTCAAGTGCATCTTGTTAATGTGTTTAAATAAATACTATCTACTATTCTACATGTTTTACATATACGGCCTTATGTTTTGATAATTTTAAAAACTTATTATTATTATTATTATTTTACTGGTGGTAGGTCTCTCATATGTGAAAGGCTGCCTGGGTGGGTACCACCGCAATGTCTATTTCTCCCGTCAAACAGCAGTTTAAATGCACTGTTGTGTTTCGGATTGAAGGACATTGTAGCCAGAGTAACTACTGGACATATTGAGACTTAACATCTTATGTCTCAGGATGGCGAGCGCAGTGGAATGCCAAGCATTGCTTTGTAACTCAAGGTGTTGTTTGGTTGTACTACTGTTCATGAGCGGTCGTATCGCTTACCATCAGGCGAACGGCATGCTCGTCTCGCCATTCACTGCAATAAAAAAAAAAAAAAAAAAAAAAAAAAAAAAAAAAAAAAAAAAAAAAACTACACAGTCTTAGAATTTAACTCATTTTTAAATATGGAGTGGACGCTTAAAGAAGACCGTGTTGCAGTTATTGCGTTGCATCGTTGCGGTTACGCGCCAATTCAAATTTTTGACATACTGAAAAATTTGAATACAACCAAAAGATTCATTTATCGTACTATCAAACGATACAATGAAGACTCTAGTGTAGATGACAAGTCAAGAAGTGGTCGCCCTCGGTCTGTTAGGACTCCAGCAGTGATATAAGCTGTGAAGGCGCGAATTCAAAGAAATCCCAAACGTAAGCAGAAACTGTTGGCCCTTCAGATGGGGTTAAGCAGAACCACGGTGAAAAGGGTGTTAAAAGAAGACTTAGGGCTTCGGGCATATCGAAGAAAAACAGGACCTCGTTTGAATGCTCGTCTAATGGACCTGAGACTGAAGAGATGCCGCGCTTTGTTGAAGCGGTACGCGGGAAAAAAATATCGGGAAATTCTTTTTTCAGATGAACATTTTTTTTCCCTAGAAGAGAGCTACAACAAACAAAATGATAAGGTGTACGCACACAGTAGTGAAGAAGCGAGCAACCGTACTCCGCGTGTCCAACGAGGTCATTTTCCATCCTCGCTCATGGTATGGTTGGGAGTTTTTTATTGGGGCTTAACAGAGGTACATTTTTGTGAGAAAGGTGTAAAAACGAATGCAGTTGTGTATCAAAATACAGTCTTGACGAACTTTGTGGAACCTGTTTCTCATACCATGTTCAATAACAGGTACTGGGTATTCCAACAAGATTCGGCGCCGGCTCATAGAGCGAAGAGCACACAAGACTGGCTGGCGGCGCGTGAAATCGACTTCATCCGGCACGAAGACTGGCCCTCCTCCAGTCCAGATTTGAATCCGTTAGATTACAAGATATGGCAACACTTGGAGGAAAAGGCGTGCTCAAAGCCTCATCCCAATTCGGAGTCACTCAAGACATCCTTGATTAAGGCAGCCGCCGATATTGACCTGGACCTCGTTCGTTCTGCGATAGACAACTGGCCGCGCAGATTGAAGGCCTCTATTCAAAATCACGGAGGTCATTTTGAATAAACTTTAGTGTCATAAGAATCTATGTTTTGTTAAGTTCATTTTGGTATATAAATGGTTACATAATGAATAAACTTGTTTCAATTATTTTATATTAAACATGTGACAGAATTTATGACCTGACTAGGTATTTTTGTAATCGGAGGTTAAGTCTTCTTCGCTCAAACTGAATGTCGTACGAAAGAGACAAAACATTCGATAACTAAAATAGGTATAATAAACGGTCTATGAATAAGGCCAATAGTGTATAAATTGAGTGTTTTATCTATATTATATAAGAATAAGTTTTATATATACAAATATTAAAAAATCATTTGATAAATAGATAAATCATCGTAGAATACTATTATTTTCAAAATCTGGAAATCTTGGATCGTCACATTATATTTATTTAAAACAAAAAGATATCAAGATACGTTCATAATCACCAGAATTTCATCGTTACTTCTATCATCTTCCAATATTATTTCGTTCTTCTTACAGACGATCGTCTCTTAGCGCAGTTGTACTTGTTCTTGTAATCGAGGCTTAAAATGTTTATAAAACTCTCTAGAGGCTGAAAACTCCTTACTGTGGGTAGTGAACTCGTTGTGTTTGAGCCAATTCAATAGTCCATGAGCGGTGGTGATCGCTCACCATTTAAAAGTATAATGTTGTATTGTATGTTGCAGAATATCAGTGAAGCGCGGCAGTGCTCTGACGGCGCTCGGGCTGGTGTACTTCATGAGTCTGTTCGAGCTGCTGAACGTGTGCGCGCTGTTCACGGGCGCCGGCGCGCGCTTCCGACGCAAGTACGGGCTCAGCGCGGGCGACGTGCTCGACATCACCAACAAGTAAATACTCTATTACAAATTACCTCCATTCTATAATCCTAGGTCCTACCGCCGTGGTCTGAAGACATATCATAGCAGGCCGGCATAATTGACTCTGCCTGGACGGTATTTGTGCTTAGCATCAGGCGCAGTGTAGTCATTACACTGGGCCAATGAAAAAGCTACCTGTATCAGCCCATATATAGTACGTCCCACTGAAGGTTGCGGGCCTCCTCTACAATTGAGAATATGATTGAGAGTGGTTAGGCCATGTAGTTCACCACGCTGGCCTAGTGCAGATTAACCGACTTTACATACTTTAGAAATTCTTATGAATTCGCTATGCTATGCAAGGTTTCCTCACGATGTTTTCCTTCTCCGTCAAAGAGTGTGGTGATTGACTATAATCAATACACACATGAATCCGAATAGTCAGAGGTGTGTCCTGGGATTTGAACCCGCGACCACCATGAGCATGTTGGCAGACGCGTCTAAACTAGTTATACTGTAGTTAAATTGCAGAATGTTGATGAGTATATTGACAGGTCTATGTAGAGTTTTTAGAGTTGGCCTATATACAGGGTATATCAAGACTGCTACCGAAAACGAAGCCGGGTGGTAGTTTAAGCGACTTCAGACACAATGCAACAGAAAAAGTTGCAAAAAAAAGCGACAATTTTTTTTTTGTTATTTTTTTTCCTATGGCCATATTTGGGTGGTAAATACATTTTTTCCTAAAATAATAGTATATACCCTTTTATTTATAAATACTCTAAGGTATAAAAGAGTTTAAATTATTATTTTAGCAAAAACTATGGATTTACCACCCAAAAATGACGATATTTAAAAAATCATTATAAATAATTGTCGCGTTTTCTTGGTAAATTTTTAGTTGCATTGTGTTCGTAGCCACTAAAACTACCACCCGGCTTCGTTTTCGGTAGCAGTCTTGAGATACCCGGTATAGCAGTGGATTTTCAGTGGCTGAAAGGAGAGAGAATTATAAATCTAAAAGTCACATATAGTCCTGACATCACATTAAGATAAAATTCTCGTGTCGTGGGTATCTGCTACTATAAGATAGTTTTCAGTCTCACAAACACCTAGATCAACAAATATACTGGTGGTAGGTCTCTCATATGTGAGAGGCTGCCTGGGTGGGTACCACCGCAATGTCTATTTCACCCGTCAATCAGCAGTTTAAATGCACTGTTGTGTTTCGGATTGAAGGACATTGTAGCCAGAGTAACTACTGGACATATTGAGACCTAACATCTTATGTCTCAGGATGGCGAGCGCAGTGGAATGCCAAGCATTGCTTTATAGTTCAAGATGTTGTTTGGTTTTGCTACTGTTCATGAGCGGTCGCATCGCTTACCATCAGGCGAACGGCATGCTCGTCTCGCCATTCACAGCAATAAAAAAAAAATATTGATAGTTATGTAACTACGTAATTAATTTGAATTATATTAGTAATGGTCTGGTTAGAACGGATTGATAGTGTCGTCTCACGGACGACTGACGTGACGCGATCGCTTTTTGAAGTGAAAACTTCTTTAGCGGCGTTGAGCACTTTTCTGTAATGGGTATAAAATCTTAAACTCGCGTCAGGACACTTGACCTGATCGAAAAAGCGTAGGACGGATGGAGAGTAGACAGCTATCCCCTCTCTACAGCGCGGCGAAAATGTATGCCTGGGCCTACTGTTTCTTTTTTTCTCAGTTTCACCCACTTTTTCCAAAATTGTCCCATAGCCCCCCCCTGCCTTCCCCCACCCTTATTCCGAAATAGTGCCTATTAGCCTCCCCACGAAACCTACCCCCCCCCCTCCCCTACCCCACCCCGAAAATTTACCTCACCCCCCCAATCCTATCTCGGCCAACATAGGTCGTAGACCCACCGAGTTTGGTATCCTCGGAACCGTCTTGGTGAGGGCTACAAATTGACCCCGCCAGAAATCCCAAATTACGCAAAAAATTACCCCCCCAAAAAAAAATATTTTACCTCCAAAAAATTAATTTAAGTTAGCCTCCCCACGAAACCTTCCTCCCCCCCCCTCCCTTACTCCCACCCCGAAAATTTACCTCACCCCCCCCCCAATCCTATCTCGGCCAATATATCGGCCTCTCTCCCCTAAAATATTTGTCCAGGCATAACTCCGTCATTTCTTAAAGTAAACCCCCCGTGTTTGGAGTCAGAGGAATCGTCTTGACGAGCTCGACAATCGAGAGCAGGCAAAATACGATTTTTCTTATTTTTACTATATACCGGTGGTAGGTCTCTCATATGCATGATCGTAGCCAGCCGTGGGATCAGGCTGGGGCAGCAGTCTAAAATTATATGTAATTTGCAATCTGTACCCACGGTCTTCCTCCGGTATTTTTGAAGTGAAAACTTCTTTAGCGGCGTTGAGCACTTTTTCTGTAATGGGTATAAAATCTTAAACTCGCGTCAGGACACGTGACCTGATCGAAAAAGCGTAAGACGGATGGAGAGTAGACAACTGTCAGTTAGCTGTCAGTTTATAAAGCTTTGATGAATTGCCAATGATTTTGAGTGGAGATTTTAACATAAACTTCGCAGACGATAAAAATCAACTATTAATTGAATTTTTAAATAATGAATTTGGTTTAACTATGTCGAATGATCGCAATCTTAGCACAACGAAATACAAAACTACTATTGATGCGGTCTTTATTAGACATTTAAATAGGTTCGAATCAAAACTGTTCGTTTCTTACTTCAGCTAACATAAACCTATCGTATCAGTTTTAGAGATTGGCGATGATAGTTCTGGTAATGATGATGGTGAAAAAGTCGTTGAAATTATGGATGAAAGTTGATTTTTCGGAGAGATAAACTTTTTAATGTAAAATAATTGTAATAGTTTTAAAGTGTTAAATTTTTAATGTAATATAAATTGTCATGTTTGTGTACGATAGCGCAATAAATGAATATTGTATTCTACCACATAAATGATAGTACTTTTATACTGATAAAGCAATTGGTGCAAAATTATTCCCTAACCATTCCAAAATATCAAACATGCTCAACGTTAATAATCAAGTTTTCACTTTTTTATTTATTTTATTGCAATGAATGGCGAGACGAACTTGCCGTTCGCCTAATGGTAAGCAATACGACCGCTCATGAACAGTAGCAAAACCAAACAACGTCTTGAATTACTAAGCATTGCTTTGAATTCCACTGCACTCGCCATCCTGAGATATAAGATGTTAAGTCTGAATATGTCCAGTAGTTACCCTGGCTACAATGTCCTTCAATCCGAAACATAACAGTGCATTTATACTGCTGTTTGGCGGGAGAAATAGCCATTGCGGCTTTGTGAGAGTTACGAGTGCCTTAGGCCCCATGCTCTTTCCCTTTCCTGCTCCCATCTTTTACTTTTCCTTTGCCATCCCCTTTTATGAAACTGCACCTACGTTCCACGTAATTTGTGGATATTCATGGACAGTGGTATCACTTAAAGTTAGGTGAGACTCGCACGTATGGAACATGAGAAAGAAAAACTCGCATTATAACAATAATAATTAAAATCTGTACAAACAACGTACTAAGTAGTAATGTAAACAAAGTGTTACTTGAAATTAACCTTCTAATCTGTCGCTTACATCGAATACAGTAAAGATAATACGAAGGTCCGACATTGTTTACCTCTATTTATTCAATCTTGCATATGATAGATACATCTGTCTTTATGCTAGTTCTTTTATTGAGTATTTTTTTTATTAAAAATAAATTAGATAAATTATACGCACTTACGACAACTTCGTGCCACATAAAAAAGTAACAGTATTGTAACTATTATAATTAAAAAATAATGATTATAGTTGCTTATTAGAGAGATTGGGTAAGTGTAGGGATGTTAGTCTTCCAGGAATCATTATTTAGCTGAGAACTGGGTTTAATTTCGTATGCATATTGATGAAATTAAAACTGATTTCAATTAATTAATAGACTCTGCACAATATACAGAGCAGATTAATGACAAAATTCGAATTATGAAAAACAATAAAAAAGGATGAAGTAATGCTTTAACTATAAACAAAACTTTGACTCAAGAAGAAACTTATAATTTCAATATAATTTTAAAATTAAATATTCAACACATATAAAGAAGTATTAAATAATATTCGGTCATAAGAATTACTAATCTGTTACATATTCATGAAAACAGATTTGATTTTAACTATTCCGGAAGGCCAATTTAATATTGCAATACCTATGCATAGTGCGCCAAAAAATACATAACCACTGCGGAATTTTGATGATCTGACGTAAACACTATTCTAGCGTATTTTAAATACAACTATCATAAACAAACTTTTAATGCAGTTTCTTTATATCAAAGTATAATGGGTTAGTTAAAACTTAAGCCAGAAAGCCGAATGAATAAGTTTTCCTTTAAAACCTCCATTTGTTTTAGTTTTTAACGGGGAAAATATATTTCAGAGATTCCTTCGGCGCGTGAAGTATCCGATATTCCAATATCCTATTTCTCCTCTCATTTTTTATTGTTACCATACCGTAAACTTTTGGGAAGATCGGCAACACACCTACAATCTGTGTTGTTGATTTCTATTTGCGATGGTCATCCATCATTTTAGTACTCAATTCGATAATTATATTAAACCATTAGTCTCTTCGCGCCCTGCAATATTCCTGCAAGGTTCTCTCTCTCTCTCTTTCTCTATCTTGCAGGAATTCACTGCTCAACGTATTATTCCCTAAGTATCTTCACAGTGACCTCTTAGTTACGACCTTCATTCAGGGTCCATCTATAGACGGGTGAAAATGTGTCATTATTTAATACCTCTATCTGAGCAATAACAAATGCGTTTTTGTGTGCTACTATACAGGGTGATATCACCAGTATAATACTTCATTAGTGTTGTAATACATAATAATAGCAATTACAAATAGTAAGTGAACTCTATAATAACTTTTCACATGTTATGTAATAAGCAAAATTTTGCAATTTTGAACTCGTGTAATCTATGAACAAGCGAGTTCTTTTTTATGAACTCATTAATAAAGGAACTGAACAGTCAATTTTGTATGTGTAATTTTAAATGTGATTACTGGTGGTAAGTCTTTCATATGCGAGAAGCCGCCTGGTTAGGTACAGTCAGCAACATAAGTCGCTACACATTCACGAGATTTGGAATTGTCTTATCATCCAAAATAATAATTATTTTCAATATCGTACGGCACTTCTCGGCATAGATGACCTTGCTTGGTTATATTGTTCGACTACAGAGTAGTACGTACAAATTTTAATTTATAAAAAAGTTATCATAAAATGTGAAGTGTCCAACGACTTATGTTGCTGACTGTACCACCGCAATGTCTGTTTCTCCCGTCAAACAGCAGTTTAAATGCTGTTTCGTTTCAAAGTGTTGTTTAAAAAAAAATTCAGTCCCATTACATACCTTATATGTATGCTATAATAAATGATATGCCTCAGGGTGGTGTCGGCGGTACAAGCGGCGCTGTCTGTGGTGACGGGCGCGGTGGTGTGCGCGTGGTCGTGCACGCGAGACTTCATGCGCTCCTCCCACTACATGTCCGAGGCGTACGCGTGGTTCGGAGCCGCCTACTTCTTCTACGATATATGGTCTATGTATATGGTCAGTTGCTATACACACCACTACAAAATATCATATATTAACTGCTGCGACCAAAGACAAAGCTAGGTGGTAGTTTTAGTGACTTTTCTAAGCCAATTTTTCTGTCTGTTGTCACTAAAAACGAAGACTGGTGGTGGCAACAGTCTTCGTCTTCGTTAGCAGTTTGGAAAAACCCTGTCCGCCTTATTATTAAAAATTGCGTCTTCCACGGTTACGTCAAACCTTAAACTCGGTTAGTTATTCGTAATGGATAGCGAGGTAATAACGACTTTATTAATAAACACGGATGAGCTTTGGCTTAACATGACAGTCCTGTTATGGCAACCCTCTGATTTTAAAAGTAAAAAGAATGAACGAAATAACCGAGTCGATCTTAAAGACTGGACTTGAACGTAAACAAATGTATTTGACAAATAAAAAGCGGATTTGTCAATCTTGTACGTATTTTCAAAGATTAGTGATTTTGTAATTTCTTTCATTAGAAATGATTCAAATAGAAAAAAACGTACTCGTTCCATTAAATGGAATTAAGAAGAAAACGTAAGCAAATCAACATGTTGCAATAATTTAGTATTTTATTTGTCAGTTCCTATATTAGTACTTAAAGGCATGTTTATTATTCTTCCAGCTATTTTTCGTTTGTTGCTTAAAACATATGTATGCGCCAATCATTGAAAATAAACTTTGGACACTAACTCGCATAAACCAAAAACTAAAGCTTGGGAGGATTTGCATGAAAAGTAAAAGATTGCTTGGTTTCTTTCAGCGTTTCAATCACTTGCCGTGTAAGTAGTAAATCATAATTATTATGCAGGTTTAATCAATTAAATGCACGTCCACAAACTGTAAATCAATTAAAAACAAAATGGAAACTATTAAAAATGAATGCACGGAAGAATATGAGTGCATTTAGGAGAAAGTTCAACAAGACTGATGGCTGTGGAGAATCAACAATTTTCATGACTGTATTTTGTTCACATGTAAGAAACACGCACATTAAACACTTTTCTAGTATACATTTCTTTGCACATGTACAAGTACAGTTGAAACTGTGAGTGAGATTTCCCCATTTCAATTACAGATGGATTGCTAATGATTTGAATTAATATAAATCTCTTGAGTATCAAATGCATATTTATGACATATTATTATTATCTTCCTTCTCCATTTCAGGATACCAAAATAACAAAATATAATATTAACATACTATTAGATTTGGGAACTATGCAGGCAAGCGTAAGTTGCTTTCATATTTTTTTATCAGTAAAGCAAAAAAGCGTTGCATGTGAAATATTGTTACCATAAGTTAATATAATTTTAAATTGCAGACTTCACAAATCAACATAGTAACATAAAATATGGGAGAAATGTTACCAAAAAACGTATGCACAAATTTCACATCTTTTATTTACTTTTGCAAAGACTAAATACATATTATTCTCCTTTTATTTCAATTTTACAGATGAACATAAAAAAGTCAAATAATCAAGGACTCATACTAAATCTGGAAAAGTAATTTATTAATAATCATCAATTTATCATTTATGCAGCAGAATTTTAGAACGTGTCATATTTTCATGAAAATTAAAAATATATATATAACAAGATGTTGAATTCTATAATTTGAGAATGGATTCAATCTTTAATGATTCATTTGATGTAATGGAGGCATATGTTTTCTTCGCTATTAAACTTCTTCAAAAATATATTAATAATCACAACGGAGAATGCTTTGTGAATGTAACTTACTAAAGACAGGCATCTAAAACGAAGGGTTAGAAATAACTGTTCCGGTGAATTTTGAATTATTACCTGATATATCAACTATAAAAATAAATGATGACCATAATGGTGACACTATTTAATACTTCCAGAGCAATGACTGTATAAATAGCATGGCCAACTATGGCAAAAAATTATAAGCCGAAGAAAATGAGAGACGGAGGGAGATCATGGATCAAGCGGAGTATAACATTTGTATGGCCATCCAAGAAAGAAAAGTGCAATATTTGATAGAACAATATTGGAATTTAAAAAAATCACGAGAGATGACCACCAAGTCATTCATTATATCTTAATAACTTATCAATTTCCTCCAAATTTTCAGTTTTTTATTGCTATGAATGGCGAGATCGGCATGCCGTTGACCTGATGGTAAGCGATACGACCGCTCATGACCAGCGGTAAAATCAAACAACACCTTGAATTACAAAGCAGTGCTTGGCATTCCGCAGCGCTCGCCATCCAGAGACAAGATGTTAGGTTTCAATATGTCCAGTAGTTACTCTGGCTACAATGTCCCACCGAAACACAATAGTGCATTTACACTCCTGTTTGGCGCATTGTGGTGGTACCTACCCAGACGACCTTTCACATATGAGAGACCTACTACCAGTAAAGTAAATACACTTGTACTACTTTCCATTTTTGTTTTTAATTCTATTCTAGTTCACTTGAACAAATCTGCATATTATGCATTAAGATTATTGATAAAAAGTAATAATTGTTAGTTTGTTTCTAGAATTCACATATTATTGTTTTTTTGATCATTTAATTATATTTTTTTTATCTTAATATGATATGTTTATTTGGAAGGTCAATTAAATAAAATTTCTTGTAATTTATGTATGTTTTATTTACACACTTATCATCATATGATATTTATTATATATCAGTACTAGCGGCCCGGCCCGGCTTCGCCTGGGTGCAGATACTTTTTTATTTTACTCCACACCAAATACGTGTTATTTTTCGTATAAGCTCTTGTATACCTAAACATGAATTAGCTATCCTACTGTCCTGCTCAATTCCGTCCCATCCCGTCTGTTCATTCACTTCCCGATACGTCGCGTCCTTTCTCTTAATTAACCATCCCGTCTTATACCGTGCATTTACATTTCGTCCTATTAAATCTGTCAGCTATCCCAGTCTTCTCCCCTACCTCCCACTCTATTATATCCAGTTTCTCTCTACTTTCTAAACACTTTATCGATTTTGATTATCCATGCAATATCCCATCCCTTATTTCACCCCCACTATGCTGTTTTTCCAAAAATATTACGCCATTACTCTTGTTAGTAATAAAGAGATGAAATATTAATTTTCGTAGAAATGCACTCACACACACACACAATTAACGTAGAAACAATTATATTTAACTGGTTTTTCAAGACACAGGCAACGCCTAATTTGAGAATCCCTGCAATATTCTCCATAATTATATAAAATTTTTATTTTATTCAGTTCAGTTCAGTTTTTATTTTTATGTGTTATTTTATTAAAGATTTTTCATTTTCAAGTGAAATTCTATCTTGAAAAGAAGTAAAACTTAATACATGTGAATATTATTTATTTAATTGTCCTATATTTATGTAGCATCATAATATACTCTTTAGTTTACAATAAATTCCTGAACGTATGCATAAATATTTGACAATCAATTTAAATGTCAACCACTTTTCATTACTGTCATTAATTTACATCTTTAAAATCTAAAATACGCCTCAAATCGAATATTGTGGCTATGTGTTGTCGATTCGAAACCTTTATTTAAATACGTTATTTAATTTTAGGGAAGAGTTTACCGTATCGACGCTATGAACATTAAATCTTTGACAGTTACAAACCCATGAACATTTTGTATGGCAAAATGTTTTTTCCTTTTTTTATACTTTCGTCAATTCAATCGAGATAAAAACTATCCCACCTTTAAGTTGGAACAAATAACACATATCTACAAAATTTCATTATAATCAGTTGAGTGGTTTAGGAGTCCATCGCGGACAAACAACGTGACACGTGAATTATATATATTAAGATATGCAAGGTGACGAATAATGAAAAATGCGGTATATGAATATGCAAATAGACACAATAATCACGTATGGAAGATTATTATAAAATAGAAAAAAAAAAACAAATATAAACCAGAAAAAAAAGTGTGTAGTGGCCTGTTGGTAAACGGACTAGATGTGACTGCCAACATATTCGCGGTTGTCGCGGGTCCGAATCCCAGGGCTCACTTCTGACTTTTCGGAGTCATGTGTGTATTGATGGTCAATCACAAAGCAATAAAACGGTGAAGGAAAATATCGTAAGGAAACCTGCATAGTATAGCGATTTCTATGGTATGTAAAGTCCGCCAACCCGCACTAGGCCAGCGTGGTGGACTATATGGCCTAACTACTCTCAATCGTACTCTCGATTGTAGAAGGCCCGTGTCCTGCAGTGGGACGTACATGGGCTGATAACAGAATACTAAATAGATTATGTACACACGCTTCATGTCTTTACATATTTTTCGCTGGTTCTCGTCTTGTTCTCCGATTTGTGTCGGATTTTTGGCTCGAGCCAAAGAAACTAAGAACGCGAGAACTTGCATTAACTCCACACTCGCATGTTTCTCAGTAGCAAGCAAGTCGTCGAGAACAGTTGTGCGTAGTAGGCATATAATGAGCGAATATATGAGCTAGATCCTTAACTGATTTTTTATCTATAATGAGTAAAAATACATGTTAAAATGAAGCCTACATTTTAATAGATTTCGTTAATTTTATAACTTGTGTAAAATTTTTGAATCAAAAACGTTTTTTTTTTGCCGTTTTAGCTTTCTTTATCGTATTTCGCATGTCAAAAATGCCTATTCCACTCTTACTTCAAACAAGACTTAGAATAGTTAAGCCGAGGAAGTAGGAGGTAGGAAGACGTTATTAATAAACGCGTTATTACTTCGGCCTAAAGACACCAACCTTATGCCGAGGTTATAGTGTGTGTTATGGCAAGTGGCAACTCACTGATCTTAAAAGTAAAAAGAATGAACTAAATGACCGGTCGATTTTAAAGATTGGTATAGATCGTCACGGAGCACTGTCTCCCGAGGGCGCTGTTGTGGAAAGTAATAACTAATAATAGTTTTTCTCTTTTGACATTATATAACATGGTACATATTATCATAGATCACGATTTTTTTTATGTTCGTTGTTATATCACGAAACCATAAGGCAAACAATAACTTAACAGATTTTTATCTTTTCACTTGTAGTTCCTAATGTCTCCACACGCTAACTTATTGTAGATGCGTTGTACTTGCAGTTACATCAAATGTGACATTTGTCATACATTATTTATAAATTTGACGTCCATCAAGATTAGGTTTCAAAACATTTTCAAACACGATTATACAAGTTAAAAAGTAGTTCGTAACTTTGTGTGGTATTTTATTAGTTACACCACATGTTACTACCCACATGTTCGGCTCTTATTATCTTGAATCTTCTTATGAATATATTTTTGATTTGTTTGGTAGTTAATTCTATAAGCAAATTAATCAATGTGTACAAGTACAATTAAATAGATATTATTTGTTACTTCGTTTACATTTTTACTGAAAATATTGTTACTTTCCTTTTTATTTATTCGTCAGTTGCTATAAAGTAAATTTGAGTATTTCTTAATTAATTATTTCCACAATTATTTCTCACGGTGCTGAAGGAGTATGCACCGAGCAAGTAGCTGAACACAATTTTTCTGCGACCATCCAAGACTACTAATTTGAAAGTGCAATCTTAAAATAACATCAATTTTATGTAAGGAAAGCGAGACAGGTCAATGTAAAGTAAATATATAACACCCAACAGTCACATACATAGTCCTGAGACCCCACACTAAGATCGAGTCTTATGTCGTGGGTATCAAGAACTACGAGACTTTCGGTCTCACAAACACCCAGACCCGGAAGAAATATTTGTGAGCCGCACAAACATTTCTCTCGGTACGGGGATCGAACCCGTGGCCTCTCGTTTTACAGGCGGCGTATAACCAACTCCGCCACGGAGGCTGTCAATAAAGTAATAAAATTCTGTAATATTCACAAGTTTTATTCTCAAAATAATATGACATAGGAACTCGTCGACTGCATATGAAACCAGTGACCACTATTGAATGAATGTATGCGATCGACGAAACAGAAAGTACAATAGCATAGAAAAAGTTTATACACCGTTAAACGGGGCGAGTAGAGATCACGGGGCTAATTGATATATTTTACGAATAATTTCACAAGCAAATATTCTACTGAAAATTGCATTAATTTTTAATTGCTTTATTAAACGATTTTTAAATATAACGACATATTAATAAGTATATATCCATTAATAAGTGGAAGTGGCAGTGGGCGCGTAGAACCAATGGCCGTTGGGGCCGAAAGGTTCTAGAGTGGAGGCCACGTACAGGCAACCGAAATGTCAGACGCCCGCCAACAAGGTGGACGGACGACCTGGCTAAAGTTGCAGGAAGTCGCTGGATGTAGGCCGCTTCCAACAGGTAATTGTGGAGGTCCTTGGCCTATGTACAGCAGTGGACTTCCTGTGGCTGATATGATGATGATAATGATATATCCATTTGCCTCAATACTAAAGAATTTGTATATTTTTCGTGTTTTTTACAAAGAAGAGTAAACATTTGTTAAAGTAAAATGATGAACTCGTAAAACAACATGCTATGTATCAAATCAAAACAATCCTTAATCTGTACAGACAAACATTTATATGCTAATTAAGTTAAAAATGACTATTCTTCTAAAAATGTAAATTCATTTCATTCCTTAAACCATGTGTCTCGGCGGTATAACTTTAAGTCAAAAATTAGGCTTATATTGGTTTAGCCCCTCCTTATTTCGTGTTTATTAATACAGTTTTGCACATTCCACGCGTAAGCCTTGGGTTAAAGTCAATTTGACACAAATTTTGCTTCGATATTGAGACGTGACAGCTCGTCGGAATAAACTTTAGACAGAAACATTAGGTTACGCCATGTTTATTAATACAAAATTTGTTTAAAGCCTTGGCTTAACGTTAAATCCTCGCTATTCCGAGTTTATTAATAAGAGAGGTGTATGTTACACTGATGTAAGAAATTTTAAAGTTTTGATTGTGAAATCTAATCAAATATACATTCATCAATGCTTACAAGTCACATTAATATTTTACATGACCATCTGTGCTAATTTTCCAGGTGCACGTACAAATGATAACCAACCCTGAAGCGAAGAAGGACAAGTCAGACAAGATAGATAAACCGGACAAGATAGACAACGAGATCTGCACGAACGGCGAGGGTGTACTGTCGTCGGGCGACGGGCAGCCGGCGCCCGTGGTGACGCGGCCCACGTTCGCGCAGTACTGCCGCCACGAGCCCGTCATACTCATGCACCATCTGTTCATAGGCGGCTTCGGGTTCCTCGTCATTGTCGTGAGTGTATTGTTTAAAAAAAACTTTTTTCATTTCGATAATTTTTTTAAACTATTACTTGATCAGCGTGGTGGACTATATGGCCTAATCACTTTCAATCGTACTTGCGATTGTGGAGGAGGCCCGTGCCCTGCAGTGGGACGTATATGGTCCGATGCAAACTTATTGAATCGAATATTGGTTATCGATCATTTCATTAATCGATTATTTCATGAATCGATTATTTCTTTCATCGATTATTACTTTGATCGATTATTGCTTTAATCGATTATTTCATTAATCGATTATGACCACCAATCGATTATACTGTAATCGATTATTTCATCGATCGATAATAATTTGAATTGATTATGTTCCAGTATTTCCGCGGCTCGCTGGGCGACTGCACGTTTGGTTTCGTGTACCTGATGGAGCTGTCCACCCCGTTCGTGTCGCTGCGCGGCATCCTGTCGCGGCTGCAGCTGAAGGCGTCGCGCGCGTACCTCGCCAACGGACTGCTCATGCTGGCCACATTCTTCCTGTGCCGCGTCGCCAGCCTGCCGTACGTCTGCCTCATATACAGCAGGGAGCTCGGGATTACATATTTTGAGGTTGGTAGCATACGTAGCATTATTAGTATTGTTGCAGAGATATCTTATTGAAGAGTAAGAGAAATTGGTATTTCTAATAGTTCAGTTTAAATTATTGGTGATTGGAAAAATGTAATTACTTAATTAAACCTTTATAAAATTCAAGGTTATAGATAATCATTGAATGCTTATCGCAATGGAAACTCTTGAGCCTATGTTGAACTGTAGAATTTTTATATCCGAGGGGTAAAAATAGCCTTAAAAGTCCTTAATCCGGTAATGTAAATAGCATTATTTTTTACATTACAGGCAATAAAATCCCTCCCGACCGGCTGCAAGATATCCATCTGCATACTCCTGTTACCACAACTGTACTGGTTCTACCTGATGACCGCTGGCGCTTTGAAGATGTTCCTGGGCTCCAGCAAGTCGAGGAAATTGTCCAACAAGTCAGCCAGCAAGTCGGCGAGCAAGTTGTCCGCCGGGGATGCGACTGACGCGGACAAGCGCAGTTGATGTCGACGCCGCCACCGGAGGCCGCGGAAACCAAAGTCTTAGGCGCAGGTGAGGACTAGCGACGGCGTAGCTAGGGACATCTAGATCCTTTACTGAATAGTCTAGTCAAATGTAGGCCTGATTGTTATCTTACGCATGTCAATAAATGTTATAACATCTTTGGGTGTTCAATTCATTTAATATGATTCTTATTCACTTATAAAACGAGGTGTGAAATATTTAAACAAATTAATATGTTTTAAGTAATTTGAAATTATTTATAATATATTACACTTAGCAGAATCCAATTATTGCTCCTAAATCAAATTAAAGTTGTCAATATGATCATTTAATATGATGATACGAAGCTTGCCACACCCATTTGTGAAATATTGTAAAAATTGCAGCAGTGACAGACTATGTTAGAATTGGATTAAAACCTAGACTAAAACCTATCTAGAACTCCTAGTTACGCCACTGGTTCGGTAACAGTCAGTAGGGGCATAGCGCTTTAGATGGCAAGTCTCGACTCGCCTTTGATTGTATGTGATTGATTGTTTGAGCTGCCTGTCCACTTGTACGGCCTAAGACAACCGCTAGACTAATATTTATTTGTTATTTATTTATTGTGACATGGTTGGGTATGTGTAGTTTAAAGCTTGGCGGTTTGAATTCTTTAGATGCATAACATATAATGATATGCTGTATAGAAAAAAAAATCGTTGGTAAATGTCGTGTTTTGTATGGTAAGATTTTCCTTTTTCCATCCTTTTCCTGCTCTCCATGATCCAAGTGTTGTGAATGTTCAAGGGCAGTGATCACTTACTATCAGGTGACAAGATTGCTTGTTTGTCGGTCTTAGGGTATAAAAAAATAATACTATTTTGTGGTGTGCAAAAGGCCTCTTAAGTTGTTAGTTGTTACCGTAGTGTAAAGAGGTAAAGAATTGTAATGATTTCAATTTTGTTATTGTTTTCTTCCATAGTAGGGTTACGGGGTTGAAATGTTATTACCACATTTCTCCTTTGTTCCTTTTTTTTTGCTATGAATGACGAGACAAGTATACCGTTCGCCTGATGGTAAGCGATACGACAGCTCATGGATAGTAGCAAAAACAAACAACACCTTGAATTACTAAGCAATAGGATAGTTTCATACATGTTTATTTTCGTTTATAATGGAAGGGTACGTTACGCATAATCATAACCAGAAAGAATTTTTAAAATCCGTTATGTAATAAGCAAGTTACAAATATATGAAAGTTGGTGGTAGGAGTGATAGAAAAGGATGCAACATGCACGGCGTGACGTCATCTTGCATAAGGTGCACGCGTGCGAAAGAGACAACGAGTGTCCCCACCGTACTATTAAATGTATTAATATCTCGGTCATTTTACATTCAATTTTGATGCTGTTTTCAAATTCGTTTGTTTTTATAAGCGATGCTTTTAAAGAATGATTACTTACTGCTCAAATAAAATCTTGGACACAACCCTATTGGCTTTTCACTGCGGCCGCCATCCTGAGGCATAAGACGTTAAGTCTTATTATATCCAGTAGCTATTGTGGCTACAATGTCCTTCAACCTAAAACATACCACTGCATTTGCTGTTTGGCGGGAGAAATAGACATTGGGGTGGTACCTACCTAGGCGGCCACTCATATATCAGAGACCTGCCACCAGTAAACCTAGAAATCACTCGTTCTGTGCCAATTCTCCTGTTTTAACACATACCCAGTCCAGTCATATGTATATATTTATATAACTTTGTTTATAATATAGATGTTATAACCTCATTTCTTGGTCATGAGTCTAGGAGTTGTTAATTTAGACATATTGTTAGCCGAATGGTGTCTAAACGCATTGAGTGGATATGTGGTTCGTGTTTGAGCCTTGCATCGGCACTGTTGGTATTTCAATATTATATAGAATTCATCTAAATTATATTTCCAGTTTAATATATATTTATAGGTGTATTAACGCACATATAAATTTTATTATTGGGGTTTTCAGTGGAGAAAATTGCAGAGGAACAAAATTGTTAATAATTTCAATATCGCCAAATTTAAAGAAATCGTTATTAAAAAATACGTCATGCCATAATTATGAAATTGTTTATGGCATGGCTATTTAAAATACGAACAAATAATAAATGTTTAAAATTCTGCAATTTTTAATATTGAATCCCCAATCGTCATTGTATGACTTAAAAATAACAAAATTTTATCATAACGCTCTGGACGCCATTTTTAAATTCATTCGCGATATAACGGCTTACATACCTTTCCGCGATACATTGACTAAATAAAATTCGAGGCAGCTTCATATTGCGATCAATTAATTTAAAATAAATAACTATAGTGTGTTAGATAGATTGTGAAAGCTTTTTGTAAATGTTACCATACTTTAAATGATAGAATGATGGTGATACTTCGGGACTGGGTCTGTTGAAGAGTTTCTCTTGGCGTTTGTACTCTCCATACGTTCGGAAATTCTTGTTAGGCAAAGAATAAATTGCTTTAACTGGTAGATAATATTGCATTGCGTTGATAATTAGTAAAAACGCGTTTTGATAAATAAGCCGAAAACAGACGATGCCTATGCGAACTACAATCTTAAACACATGGATATTGATTTGTCTTGGTAGCCCAGTTCCTAATTATTAATGAATTCTAATAAGATATTTTCTTTTTGCCAATAACTTGGCAGTGTATATTTTGTTTTCTTTAGTTTGCTTTCAAAATGACAAAGGTTTTGGTTTCACTATTATCGCTCACACCATTTTTAATTCTATCATGAGACAAAACCGTTAATACTTTTAAAACTCTTATTTACTCTTTCAGTCTATAAACTTCTTATACGCCTTAGATTTTTATAAATTAGACGAGAAAATCGCTACGAGAAATTTTTCAGTGGAACTGTCCCTTAAGTTTTGTGCATTTATACGAACGCTAGTATAAATTGATCAGTGTCAATATTATTCAGTTTTATGGCTTTAAATTACTAATATATTGTATTGAGTATATATTTAATATTTATAGAAAAAATTATATATTGTTTTCATATAAACGAAATTGTTGTTGGATAGTTGCACAGGTGAAATCGTTTGTGTCGACTTTTTACATTTCTATGGCTTATTTTGTACTACGGATTCCTGTATTTGTTTTAAAACATACGCTAAGTTCTATTTTCCTTTTATTATTTAAATCTATTTAATTATTTAAACGTTACTTTTTTGAAAATTTTCTTCTATTTACAGTTATTGATATTTGTTTCGTCATAAACGTATTAAAATATTAGCAACTTTATCACGCATAGTGGCTTTTTCGTTTTCCATAGAGTATTTTTCAAGTCGTCAAAACAATTTCGCCTTGGAAATAAAAAACTGATCTTATGAAGTCTACGAGACGAGTTTGAAACGGGTTGGTATATTATAATATTAGGTCGGGAATGTGCTGTAATGTATTGGTAGTGTAGCAACATAGTTATATGTAGGAATGGTGGAAGGCGGGATTAAATTGGATGTTATACATTGACAAGTTGGTGCTCGACTTTCTTGCGGTACGAGGGACGGGGTGGATGAATATAGATCTTTAGTCTATGGTATAGAATCTATATTACTATGTACTGTAACGTCCTGATCGTTATAGCTGTTTGTCAATGTAATGTCAACTTTATGGCAGTTTAAATAATGTATATTTTAACTGTCAATGTAATGCCTTAATGGTAACTAGGGATTAATGTAAGAAAATACTTAAATCGCTCGGCGGTCGACAGACGTTAAAGTAGCTATACCCGTTAGCAGATATGAATATCAACGGAGCGAAATTGAGCGGACGTAAACTGACGTATAATCTCCCCTCCCCCCTCCTTCTATTACCGCAGGAGAATCATGCTTATACTTGTCAGTCTATGGTTTGTAGTATTTAAATAATGTTGTGGAAATCTCAGTCATTGGCAGTCTATGAGTTACTCTAATACGTATTGGGTGTAGAAGGAAATGAAAAAAGTAGGAATAACACTTTGTCTCTGATACTTCATTGTTGATTTGTAATGGCAGTTGTTATTTATACCCTCTATTGTCCTCTATTTATTTTTAGATATTTTGCAAATTTTTCGATTTATCTGATTTTTTTTGGTATAAATGCTTTATTTTAAATGTATTTTGCTCTTTTGTGTAAGAGTTAAGAAAAAAGTTAACTACTAAATAATTTAGTGGCGAGTAATTTTTTAGAAACTACGAGAGGCTTTTTGGTCTGACAAACGCCCAGACCCGAAACAAATATCTGTGGATAACATACTGTCATTAGGTGGAAGAGGCCGGGACGTTAGAGTACTTAATGAATAATACGTCTAAAATTAAACGGGACAATAGAGGGTTAAAAATTGATTTTTTAATGGCACATAAAATTATTACAAAAAGCAGCTAAACAATGTTATCGAATTCAGAATCTCAATAATCGTTGCTTTATATACTTCGCTGTTTAGTATTAATATGCAGAGGCTAAATTATTTATTTGGTGTTAAAACTGTTTATTTATGATGCTAAATTTAATTGTTCTTAAACCTTTCCAAACAGTTGACGTGAAAACACGTCCACATTTTGGATTTTATAACAATTGGTAGTTGTAATTATTTATCAGGTTCTGTATGTATTAAATTTGTATGAAAAAGGGTTGAGATGCTTCATTTAATTAATATAATTTAAAGAGAACAAATAATTTGCCTTTGAGGTTTTTTTTCAAGCTTTGCAAGAAATGGTGCATATATAATTAGTGATTTGATTATTAAAATATTTGCTAATGTAAAACTATAAAAAGTCATACATGACTAGCACGATATGTCATTGGTTACGTTATCCTAAACTTCTGAATCTTCCAATTTAAATCTTCCTATTTGCCAAAATATTTCGACTTCGTTACGTGACGAGACCAATCACTTTTATCGATAATTATATCATCGAAGTTTATCTCCTACCAGTTACGAAGGCCTGCTTGAGCACAACAATAATGAAGAGAATAGTAGAAAAAGTAAAATATTTCGTAGTTGAATTTAGACAGCTTAATATAATGTTTGGTTTTTGCAATATATGCCACTGTAGGTGACTAGATTTGTAAGATAATGATAATATGATACGAATAATTAGCTTATCGACGCGGTAATTACCACTGACGTGCTTAAGCATGCCTATTAATAAAAACTTGTACGCATTTATCCAATGGGGTAGGCAGAGTCTATCACATTCATCCATGACGCATTTTTGTTTATTCTTCAGTAGCATTTTTCAATTAATTGTTTATAAATAAGAAACTGAGCAAAATAAGTTTTGTCACGTAACGAAGACTTCTTAAAGACATTTTACTATATTAACTAAAGTTGACTAATGATTCCGATTAAATATGGAATTTATTGCATTTCTATTGTAGTAGTTGTAATAAGAAAGAGCTTATATAAAACAAAATGGATTTTAGTGACTAGATATTTAGAACGAATGCATAGCGTGTTTCATTTACCAATATTGTGTTATACAGGGTATATCAAGACTGCTACCGAAAACGAGGCCGGGTGGTAGTTTAAGCGACTTCAGACACAATGCAATACAAAAAGTGGCAAAAAAAGCGAAAATTTTTTTTTTGTTAATTTTTTCCTATGACCATATTTGGGTGGTACATGCATTTTTTCCTTAAAAAATAGTGTATGTCCTTTTATTTATAAATAATCTAAGGTATAAAAGAGTTTAAATTATTATTTTAGCAAAAACTATGAATTCACCACCCAAAAATGACGATATTTAAAAAATCATAAAAAATAATTGTCACGTTTCTTTGCGAAATTTTTAGTTGCATTATATTTGTAGTCACTAAAACTACCACCCGGGTTCGTTTTCGGTAGCAGTCTTGAGATACCCAGTATGTTGTGTCGCGTTTTAACCCTTCTGTGCGTGACGGAATATTACGTCATTATTACAATTTGAAATTTATATGACGTGTTATTACGTCATGTGATTACGCTGGAATTGTAAGCCTTTAAATGTCTGTTATATTTAGCGGTGGTTCGTACAGTAAGGGTTAATATAACATTGTACGCACATTTTAGAAACTATGTTTATTTGTACAACAAAAAATTAAGTGTTGTATCTTTCTAACGTCTGTTGGCTTAACTGAATATTTTTATCTTATTTAATTTGCCTTCACAATACAGGGTATATCCAGACTGCTACCGAAAACGAAGCCGGGTGGTAGTTTAAGCGACTTCAGACACAATGCAACAGAAAAAGTTGCAAAAAAAAGCGACAATTTTTTTTTTGTTATTTTTTTCCTATTGCCATATTTTGGTGGTAAATACATTTTTTCCTAAAATAATAGTGTATGCCCTTTTATTTATAAATACTCTAAGGTATAAAAGAGTTTAAATTATTATTTATGCAAAAACTATGGATTTACCACCCAAAAATGACGATATTTAAAAAATCATAAAAAATAATTGTTGCGTTTCTATGCGAAATTTTTAATTGCATTGTGTTTGTAGCCACTAAAACTACAACCCGGCTTCGTTTTCGGTAGCAGTCTTGAGATACCCGGTATACTATTCAAGTCCTCTCCAATATGCTATATATTCTTTTACCAGAATAGGAGAGTTCTCCTAGTACTTATTAAAAACCTGTAATATAATTACGACTTCAAAATATTGTGTATAGTCATTGCTATCAAGAAAACTTTTACATTACGATTTGTCTTTTAATTTTCATGGAAATGTATACATGGTTACATTTTCCTGTATTTCATAAAATCAACCTAAAAATATTGAGTTAAGTCATCATTTAACCTAAACGAATCAGTTTCAGTTTCCCTCTGAAATTATTTGGTAATCTCGAAATATGATGTGTATATTTTAGTGTTGTAACTATTTGCTGTGTTGGTGTTTAATGCGGTGACAGTACTGTTCGTTACCATGGTTACTGTGGTTTAATAGGTTACGTGTTTTTACGGTGGACGCGCGGAATATAAGAGATTTGTTTTGTAGTACTAACAAGACTTGTGAGATAACAATATATTTAGTTAGTCAAGGGACTATGACTTTTACAACTGCTGTTTTCGAAAATCGACATCCATGAAAGCTTTTAACGCAGCCACGTTAATATTTCTGGTAGTTTTAATCTCTATTATAATGATTTAATTATTTTATAAATCATTTTATTAATTGCTCTGGATTTAACTATGCTGCGGTTCTGTATTGTAAAATTGTTTTGAAAAGAGCAACGCTAAAGTTTTTTGCCCGTTCTCTGGCAAAAACAGCCTTGTGAATCGGGTGGTAGTGGAAAAAAGTTACTGAATCTAAATAATGAATAAAATTATATGGATATTTTCATTTCAAAGATGCAGTGCAGATTTGCTAGAGATAATTATATATTGTCAGTTGAGCTAATTAAACCGATTTACTTGTACCTTTACTTGTACTTCAGCACACAAGCTATTTCCAGAATGTGACGCATTGTTAAATACGTATTAGATAGGCGTGCCGCGACAGAACACGGTAAATTCAATTTGAGAAAATGGATTGTAATGTATGGAATGAAATGGTTTGTGTTCAGTAAAGAATATACTACGTATTAAGTAGGGCAAGCCGGGATTGTATGGAAGTTCTGTCAATAGTTTTGGACATATTACGTTGGTCACTAATTTCTTGCATACAAACATTATGCCACCAGCAATCTGATAGAAGATTAAAATTTAAAAACGATAAACAGATAAGACAATCCTATTTCCGCTGAATAAATAAGTTAAAATGATAAATATTTAATGAACACAATATTATCCGATGTCATAAGTTTTCTGTACATATTGTTTATTATTAAATGTTGTACAAATGTTTTGTTTGTCGATTGATGTGCCTTTCAGAACAAAATATAAGTTAATTAATTTATTTATTCATAAGCTTTATTGTACACCAGTGACAAATAATGACAGCCTCCGTGGCGCAGGCGGTTATACGCCGCCTGTGAAACGAGAGGCCGCGGGTTCGATCCCCGCACCGAGAGAAATGTTTGTGCGGCCCACAAATATTTATCTCGGGTCTGGGTGTTTGTGAGACCGAAAAGTCTCTCGTAGTTCCTGATACCCACGACACAAGACTCGATCTTAATGTGGGGTCAGGACTATGTATGTGACTGTTGGGTATTATTTATTTATTTATTAAAATAATAAAAAGAAACACTAACGAGAACAAAGTACAACTTACAGTCTTAGCACTCAAAGTGATCTTTGCCAGACAACGAGAAATAAGTTTGTAACGTTTCAAAGTAGTAAATGTGGATAGAATTTTTCAATAGCTTTAAAAAACGCAAATTTCGTATTTATTTAGGTTATAAATCAAATATATGAAATTCCTATCTATTTTCAATATTCAAATCTCAAAATTGTCGAATATTACGTTATTTATAAGAGCAGTAATTGCTAATCAAATTTTTTTCTCCATATAATTCATGTTGTACTTAATTTTGGTTCCTATATTAATAGACATACAAATTAATTTTAAATGCACCTTATTTTGTGAACACCCTGCTATTTAACGAACGCTTTTGAATAGTATAACTGTGATAAGTTTAAAACAAATACGTTTTGTGTGATTAATTATACAACACCTCAGTTTAGAGTGCAAAAAAAATAATGTTTATCAATTATAGTCAAGAATGGACAAAGCTGTTATTAATACATCATATTTAGCCATAAGACGTTCTGAATATGCTGAATAAAATTTTAACAGCCAGCAATAGCGTATTTGACTCCATTTTTGTATTTATCAAAACGCATCCATATATATATGTCTATAGTCTAACAAACGATGAAATGTATAAATACATCAGAATGAAACAAGTTAATAACGTTCTAAATCTTGTAGTGGGAGTAACAGAAAAGATATGCAAAACAGACGTCACTAGGGTTATTATACATTACAGTGTGCGGGTGTGAAAGAGATAGCAAGATATCCCCACTACGCCCCTACTCTTTAAATTTAAATATCAATATTTGCCTTATGGTACAAGCTACTTTAATTTTTTTGACAGCAAGGCATGATTTTTAACATATTTGTGTTTGTTAGCGTAATAATACCAAAAATCGATAATAGTCAAATACCCTATTGGTACTTCCGTGATTTTTGACGTAATTCAAACTGATCGCCGTCAAAATGAAAAGCCTATCAGTGATAGGCGTCCTGTGGCTAAGGCATATTGATGATGATGATGATGATGATGTAGTAAGAAGTACGTCCGCGCGTCCACCCACAATAGTCAATGACGAGACGGTGGAATAGGTTAACTGTTATCACGGAGTAAAACTCGCGGTCGCCGCCGCAACATTGTTCGCACTGAGTGTTTTATAAATGTATAGAATATTTTTATGTGTTTTATTTTTATATTGATTCCTGTAATTCCTTTTTTACACTTACATGCATAAGCTCACGCATATGTCCAGCAGTTTTACTCTGGTGGTCTGGCTACCATATCCAAACCGGAACAGAGCAGTGCAATTACACTGCTGTTTGACGGGAGAAATAGACATTGGGATTTTTTTTTACTAAGGCTTTTACTTTGACACGATTATATGTTGGTCTTATGTCGGCGACACTGCTCTGTTGCCGACAAAGAATTCCAATTTGCAATGAGTGAACTCCAATTTGCCCGCCAACACACTGCGCTCGCCATTCTGAGACATAACATGTTAGGTCTCAACAGAAAGACAACAGTGAATTTACACTGCTGTTTGGCGGGATACATCGACATTGCGGTTAATACTTGGATAAAACGTATATACGTGGATGAATGGTGACTAGGATAGTCGGTCTCTAGTCGGGGTGGGGCCCCCTAGGCAGTGGCCCAATCTGCCTAGTGGATAATCCGGCCCTGGTGCAATGTAATAACATGGGAAGGAAGGTACTATACATCAATGAATTCAGACGTGAACAAATTGTAGACGATCTATTGATTTGATTTGATTTATACTCTATGAGGGCGTTATCAAACTACACTCTGCGCAACCATAAAACGTGAATATAAACGATAACGTGAACGTAAACTTGTTTTGATCACAATCGTTTACGTCAATTATTGTTAGATGCTATCTTTTCGGCTACTGATTTTATGTGTTCTTACATATTACCAATAACGTTACATGAATCGATATTCAGGTACCTAATTATATTATCGCCAATGTTTTTGTTTCTGATAGCCCCTAACTCATCAGACTTCAAACGTACGCGTAATTTTTAAGACGAATAAAGAAATTCACACATCACGCGTAACCCTGATCTTACCCTAAGACTTAAATATTATTTTATAGTTATAAAATCATGTATTTTTGTGTTACTGGATACAGGGTAAACAACCTATCTATTTTTAAGTGGAAATTTCCATGAGGTTTTTTCCTGCATAGTACGGTGGAGGTTGCTGGAAGAGTAAATTCTCGGGCTTCCCAGCTCAGAGCGAAGGGAGACTGTTCGCCCAGCATAGATGGTGCTTGGTTCCTAACACTTACATAACCAATGCTGGCATGGTTGCAGACAAGAAACCCTTAATGGCCACCTTTTATTAGGAATTTCACCTATGAGTCACGACAATTGTGGTACCTTTCTGCCGTACTAACCTCTTTGAAAACCACTTCATTCCTAGAGCTCTAGGGGTCGGCCAACTGTACGCTATCATGACGCCAATTGTACTGCATCCACAACTTTGATTTTTAATTCGTGCTAATTATTTTGTTGCGTATTTTTAAAAGATTTTGAGATTAACACCTGTATGGCTTTGATTGTATCCACAGATTGTATCTGCTTTTACATTTGTAAGTGATACGTAAAATCTATACCAACATACCTAGAATTTTGATTGAATTCTGATGTAAGTACGCGGCGCGACCCATTTCTGAGTAGATCCAGCGAGTCAAACTCAGTGGGCTTGGTTTTGGTCAATTTACTAAAATAAGTATTTGTGACTTGTCTTACAAAGATTTGCCATATTTATTATTATTTTTATTTGTTTTCTTTTCGATCGGTCGTCATATAATTTAATTGATTAATTTGATTGTATATTGGTGAATTTTTGAGTTCACAATTTTAGATATTTTTGATTATTTAAATTAGGTGGTGTAATAAGCAAATAGTTCAGGGCCCCAGGAGGTCGCAATGTGCAAGAGAACACCTAATAACAGGCTTTTTTATCCTCAATATATTCCTTAATATTATATTAACCTCTAGTCATAAGTTTGTTTTTGATATGAGTCCTACATAGTTTGTCCGGTAGCTGTGTTATCCAATTTGGAAGTTTATTATAAAATTTAATACAACTACCCAAGAAAGATTTTTTTGACTTTTCTAGTCTTAAGCAATACCCTATTGCTTGTTTATTTTTATTCCGCGTATTAATAATGTGGGTGTCACTGACCTTATATTTTATGAACGTGCATTATATTCTGAAAGATGTATTCAGATGACACGGTTAGTATATTGCTTTCCTTAAAAACAGATCGCAAAGAATCGCGGCTCCCTAGATTATAAATAGCACTGACTGCTCTTTTTTGTAAGATGAATATGGATTCGATATCAGCCGCTGATCCCCATAAAATAATGCCGTATGACATTATACTATGAAAATAATAGTTCAGTCAATATGTAAGGAATAATTAATTGCCCTCCGAATAAAGACCTACCCTTATTTAACATAATTAATTGTTAGGGGGGCATGTCAAGAGGTCACAGAACAATTAAAAAGGTCGCGCTGTTTGCTGAATTTGAGAAATTCAAAAAATCAATAAAAAAAAATGCTTTTTTCTTGGAAACTAGGTATTGGTTTTAGGATACAGTTTTTTAAATAAAAAATGTAGAGGGCATTGCGAACTACATTTTATGTCATTGGAGTGACGTCATCCGACTTGAATAAAAATTTGAACTTTTGTTCAGCAAAAATTTGAACTTATGTGAATTTATGTATGTTTTGCATCACATTATTTCAAGTCGGATGACGTCACTCCAATGACAAAAAATGCAGTTCGCAATGCCCTCTACATTTTTTTTAAAAAAACTTTTTCCTAAAATAAATTGTGTCCAAGAAACGTGTTGTGTTAGTGATAGTTGGGATTCAAGGTGTTGCATAGTAGTTACTGCACCTTTTCTTTACGATATGAGAGTAGCATTGTCATTTTTACAACCAAATATAAATGAAACTATCAAAAAACATCAAGCTCAAATTTCGCATTAAAAATATTTTTATTATTAGCTTGTAATTAATCCATTAATAAACTTTTAGTTATTATTGTAGTATATATTAGTTTATATGTGCCGCAACAAAAAAAGGTTGAGAATCACTGATCTAGAGTGATCCCTAAAAAAATTGTGGAATTAGCTTAAGAGCGTTTATACCCTTTGCGCGCTTTTTGGCTAAAAATCAGGACTTTTCAAACGAGTTAATAGCCACCAATAAACAATTTAAAGGAAAAATAATTAGTACTCATTTTAGAAAAGGTTGTCATCTAGGGATTTTGGTGGAAACATTATAGATTGATGGATAATTTGTGAGTACTATACGGATTACTGAACACAAGTTTCGTTATTTAGGCTTTAAATGGCTTCTAAATAGAAGCTTAAGATATCCTTAACCACTAAATATAAGATGAAAATAAAAATATTATCAGACTAATAAGACCCTTATGGAGGGATTTTGCTGAGAAAAATAATGTTTTTGTTTTTAGTTCCTGAAAAATAAAAATTTAAACAATGCGAAATTATTCAGAAACTCTCGTCATGAACATATTTTTTTTCACCAACTTATCGTACATAATTTTTTATAACAATTGCATATTATAATAGAAGAATAATATCTTATCAATAAATTACCATTTTTATATTTCAACAAAATTAGTTTTCATGTTTTCTACAAATATTTTAAAAACAACTATAAAACACGCTGTCCGACGTGGATCAAATCAGACCGCCGCAAGGCCTTCTAGAGGGAGGACGTATCGCTCGTCGCTCCGGCCTGGCTGCAGTCGATTATGCCGCGCGTAGTAAAAATAGCCACGCGCGAAATGCGATTACCACATCTTAGTACGTTGGTAGTAAAATATTTAATTATTTTTATTACATACAATGATTTTGTAGTGAGTATCAATTATGTTTCAGGTAATATAATAGGACGTAATTCCGAGGCTAAATTATGTTATGTATTGTAATATAAAATTAAATATATTTCGTAATTGTAAGGGGTTGTAAGGCCCCTAACACTATTTATGTGTTCGAACACGAAATGATTAATAAACCGTCCGTAGTGTCTACTGATTGAACACTGATTTGAATGCAACTTAACAATGTAATAATAACGAAAATATGATTAGTATCCAAAATTTGTATTATTCTTTGCTTGCACAGTAATATTTGTCTACTTATAATGCAAATAAAATATTTTTATGATATTATATTACAGTTACATTTCAATTGAATATTTGAAGCGCACGGATCAAAGTTGTTTGAGCCGATTGTATAGCGAGCCGAAGCGGCAGCTCTACGCACACAGCTTTGGTCGCTTATGTGTGCGTGAAATTAACGAAGAAATACCTATAGTTGACTTTGCGCGCAAGGTGCGTATACACCTCTTAATTTCGAATTTCTGAATTTAATTCGATACGCGTGTTTACGCTTGCCACGTTCGGTAAGGCAAAACGGACGCATTTAGTCTTACTAGCATTTAAGAGCGTTTATACCCTTTGCGCGCTTTTTGGCTAAAAATCAGGACTTTTCAAACGAGTTAATAGCCACCAATAAACAATTTAAAGGAAAAATAATTAGTACTCATTTTAGAAAAGGTTGTCATCTAGGGATTTTGGTGGAAACATTATAGATTGATGGATAATTTGTGAGTACTATAAGGATTACTGAACACAAGTTTCGTTATTTAGGCTTTAAGTGGCAATTTAGAAGCTTAAGATATCCCAAATCACTAAATATAAGATGAAAATAAAAATATTATCCGACTAATAAGACCCTTATGGAGGGATTTTGCTGAGAAAAATAATCTTTTTATGTTTAGTTCCACAAAATTAAAAATTAAAACAATGCGAAATTATTCAGAAACTCTCGTCAAGAACATATTTTTTTTCACCAACTTATCGTACATAATTTTTTATAGCAATTGCATATTATAATAGAAGAACATCTTATCAATAAATTGCCATTTTTATATTTCAACAAAATTAGTTTTCATGTTTTCTACAAATATTTTAAAAACCACTATAAAACACGCTGTCCCACCGGTGTCAAATCAGACCGCCGCAAGGCCTTCTAGAGGGAGGACGTATCGCTCGCCGCTCCGGCCTGGCTGCAGTCGATTATTGCCGCGCGTAGTGAAAATAGCCACGCGCGGACTGCGATTACCACATCTTAGTACTTTGGTAGTAAAATATTTAATTATTTTTATTACCTACAATGATTTTGTAGTGAGTATAAATTATGTTTCAGATAATATAATGGGATGTAATTCCGAGGCAAAATTATGTTATGTATTGTAATATAAAATTAAATATATTTCGTTATTGTAAGGGGTTGTAAGGCCCCTAACTCTTTTCATGTGTTCGAACACAAAATGATTAATAAACGTCCGTAGTGTCTACTGATTGAACACTGATTTGAATGCAAATTAACAATGTAATAATAACGAAAATATGATTTCATTGTTCATTGCTTGCACAGTAATATTTGTCTACTTATAATGCAAATAAAATAGTTTTATGATATAATATTACCAATATATAAATCATAAGTTACATTTCAATTGAATATTAGAATTTTGAAGCGCACGGATCAAAGTTGGTTGCGCTGACTGTATAGCGAGGCGACGCGGCAGCTCTACGCACACAGCTTTGGTCGCTTATGTGTGCGTGAAATTAACGAAGAAATACCTATAGTTGACTTTGCGCACAAGGTGTAAACGCTCTTAATAGTAGATTATTAGCAGAAAACCAATCCGAAATTAAATTAAGAATATTGTTAGGTGTATCTAGATTATCGTCTTTCCGATTAACTTTAAATATTATAGAGGTGTCGTCAGCGAATAAAACTATGTCTGACCACTTCTGAACCATGCAAGGAAGATCATTTATGTGGACTAGGAATAAAAAGGGGCGTAGAATGGAGCCCTGCGGAACCCCAATTTTAACTTTTGATCCTACCGAAGTGAGCCCGTCCAAAGAAACCTTTTGTTCACGACCCGACAAGTAAGACATTACGAGATCACGTGACGTATCACTGATTCCGTAGTACCTTAGCTTCATAATAAGTGTTTGGTGGTCAACACAGTCGAAAGCCTTGGAGAGATCACAAAAACTCCTAGAGCATCTTGAGATGCCTCCCAGGCTTCTAAAACCGACGTGATTAGTGATGTCCCGGCATCTTGAGTTGAACGACCCTTTGTGAAACCAAATTGATTCCCATGTATTAACTTATTTTCATCAAAATGTGCT
The DNA here is from genome assembly GCA_009982885.2 of Hyles vespertilio. Classification (NCBI taxonomy): domain Eukaryota; kingdom Metazoa; phylum Arthropoda; class Insecta; order Lepidoptera; family Sphingidae; genus Hyles; species Hyles vespertilio. Next base: position 1,481,900 of record CM042819.1, read on the forward strand.
AGCATTTGATTAAGCAAAAGCTTTTCGAAGATTTTGCTAAGAGCCAGTAGTATAGAAATGGGTCTATAATTCGACGGATTGTTCGAACGTCCTGACTTAAAAATGGGTACAACTTTACTAATTTTCATTAGGTCGGGAAAGACACTTAAGCAGGAATTAAAAATAGTAGCTAATAACGGTGAAAAATGAAAACATCATGTATCATACAATTTATACATAATGCTGCTGGCCAAGCCGATCTATTTATTTACAACGTAAAGAATTTTTAATATTGATATGATAATAACTTACGTAATAACTTTATACAAAAGGTCCTTTAAGCAAGGACTAAATAAATTAATAGACTTGGTATTACATGCATCTCACAACTTTTTGCGGTAGAAAACCTGAGCTGCGAGACTTGGAATTTTTTTACAGGATGTTTTTGATGGGATGTCACGTCTTTTTGTAGAGTCCTACTTTTTTCCTTTTCGGTACTTTTTACTTTTAGAATATCACTAACGATTTTTCTTAAAGCATCTGTCTTATGGCTTTTTCTTATTTTTGTAGGTATCATTTTATCAAAAATATTTCTTCGTCATATTTTTCTAGAGGATTTTTTCTAGAGGATTTCTATTTTTCCCTCTCTATACCCCCCTTCTGTTATGCCTCATATATATAGATACTATCTACAGCCATTATTCTATTATATACGTGTAGAATGAATCATTAACTGCAAATGTAACTTTGTAATCCTATACATTTATATGGAATTACAAAGTTATTAACGCAGTTGGTGTATCTAGAAAACTAGACAGAAATTATGAAATGTTTAAATTTTCCCTTACTTTAGACACTAAACACTAATTATATTCTAAATTTGAAGGTTCTATGTCTGCTAGAAGTGCCTTAGACTTTTGATGATCGGTCAGTCAGTCAGTGAGTGACAGAATTAAGAAAGTTTGACAAGTTACAATTCTTAAGCTACTGGTTCAAATTGAATTAAATTTTAAATATACCGTGTTAACACAATGCCTGTTTAGTAACTGAAAATTCAGGCTTCTTGCTTTAAACACAACGAAGTTATGGGAGGTTGAAAATGGTCTGAATTGCTTCGAGAAAAGGATGGTACGACTGTGCCGCTTTATAGCTCGACTTGGAGGGGGCACTGCCGTGCCCCGAGATATGCCCTACCACAAATCGTTTGCTAATTGCTAGGCAGATAAGTTTCAATGTATTTATCTTCCATGCAATATTAGTTTAGTTTCTTTAATGTTTCCCAACTTCTTAAGAACTGAAGTTAATAGAGACATGCCAAAACTACTTAGATCAGCTTTTTGAGGGAATATTCTAACATTTCCAAAAAAATTAAGTTTTGAACTGAATAATTATAAAAATAAATTAAAAAAAAAACATGTTAATGGTAACTCAATTATTTCTTATCCTATCACCACTTTGAAACCTCTGTAGATCGATTCAGTACTACTTTGATAATAATACCGGGTATCTCAAGACTGCTACCGAAAACGAAGCCCGGTGGTAGTTTTATTGACTACAAACACAATGCGACTAAAAATTTCGCAAAGAAACGCGACAGTTATTTTTTATGATTTTTTAAATATCGTCATTTTTGGGTGGTAAATCCATAGTTTTTGCTAAAATAATATTTTAAACATTTTTCTACCTTAGATTATTTATAAATAAAAGGGTATACACTATTATTTTAGGAAAAAATGTATTTACCATCCAAATATGGTCAAAGGAAAAAAATAACAAAAAAAAATTGTCGCTTTTTTTCTGCAACTTTTTCTGTTGCATTGTGTCTGAAGTCGCTTAAACTACCACCCGGCTTCTTTTTCGGTAGCAGTCTTGATATATCCTGTATAAGGATTCTTAAAAATGTATCATGGAAAAGTACCTTATTAAAATTAATATATAATTCTATTTCTGTATCAGCCCAAATACGTCCCACTGCAGGGCACGGGCCTCCTCTACAATCGAGAGTACGATTGAAAGTGGTTAGCCCATATAGTCTACCACGCTGGCCTAGTGCGGGTTGGCCACTGGCCTAGTTCGGGTTGGCAGTTGGTATAATTCTATTTACTGATTGACATGTATATTATTCGGCTTGTACAGTCAGCGTCAAAAGTAGCTACGCAAGGGAAGTGAAAGAAAGTGGCCATAAAGCTCCATAAAGTGATAATAAGAATATCATGTCGCCTTGAGCGTTACTGTAGATCGTCAAAACTCAAAACCACAGTAGAAATGGCTAGGCTGTTGTCGAAATAGTGAGCTCGAGATTCGATTAAGTTAATACCATTGATTCACAGAAGACCTATGCGGTGTGACAATTTGGTGCTGTGATTTCTTCAGTCAAGAGGTGCTGGTGGTCCGACAACTGTTAGGAAGATATTCTTCGCAATTATCCGGGTGCGATCTATCACTAGAAAGCCCATAATACAACCAAGGCACAATTGTGCCGCGTTTCTGATTCAGTCAGCATATTGTATCCAATTTCCATCAAGCCTGCAATTAAAAGATGGATGCCTCAAGCGGAGGATTCAGGATACTCAATTTGGACCACACTGCTTTAACCATCAGGCGCAGTCAATTTGTAAAGCTCGTTTATAAACACAAGTAGTGCCGACTGGTTATAAGTTAGGTCGGAAATACCTGTCGTAGGATTAATTGATTATAGATATTGATATTGTTTAGCATATGTAAATATACTTTATATAATATTGTAGAGTCCATATACATTATGAATAATTGGGATATTTTAATTTTCAGGAATTATCAAGAGTCTTAAATCTTTGTGAATAAGTTCACAATTAGAAGAAGGTGTGTTTGATGAACACAAAATAATGTGAACGAAAGATATGCAAATAAAATTACATATGAGCCTCGTCGAATTTAGTTTTTTTTTTCTTTTATTTGTGTGCTATTTTTGATGAGATGATTGCTGACGGGAGGTGCAATGGTAGGTAAGTGAATGAATTTGGAAAAAATGTGAAACACGAGCAATTTGGAACACTATAAGACACGGGATTCTCGAAAGTTAAGAATAATAAATTGGATACTTTATCCTTTCCAACCACATATCTAATAATATGTCACCTCAGCTCCTTGTAATTGGCTAAACGTGCAATACTAATATCTGCTTTGTCCATCTCAATTAATTTATCTAATCAGTTATCGCATTAATTTATCTTTTTAATTGGATTGATTTGTTTCTGCTACCGACGATGCTGAATCGATATACATTAGGTATTCGGCGATCTGTAGCCCAGTAACCGGTAGAATGTTACAAATAACGGTTTTCTTTCTACTGGCCCTAGTTTCTGACCAGGTAAGAGTTTCAATATACTTGATTTTCTTATTTACTTATATAATAAAGTAAAAAGTGCGATACAGTAGTACGATTGAGAAGGCTTAGATCATATAGCTAGTATACTACGCTGGCTTAATCTTGGTTTGGCGGACATTCCACACCATAGAAGTTCTTAGAACTCACTAAACTATTCAGGTTTTTTCATGGTGTTTTCCTTCACCGTTATCACACCGTTATAGTGCGCAGTGATTGAATCTCAAGACACACATAACTTTGAGAAGTCAGAGAGAAATCCGCCACTCTTTCAGTGCAATAGTACAGTAGGTACTATGTGGGGATTTAATGATCATATAGTATGACTAAAACTGGCTATTCTCAGAATAAAACCTAAACAAACGTAGGTCATAAATACCGGTTTTCCACCAAGTAAGGTAGCTCCTATCCAGGCGTATATGATTACTTATAACACTATACCATACCAGCTTGGTGTTGGTGATATCCAACATCTCCTTTTTACCATCACACTACCAATCACAGCAGTAGAGTTTATTCCTACCACCTGCAAGCGTACCATAGCGTACCATTCAATTTTTATGTTCACAATTCCTTTGAAATAATTTTGCAGGTGCTAGCCGAGGACATAAAGGCGGTGTTTATTGAAGATGCTTTAGAAGCCGGTATGTGAATTGTTACTAACTTTCTATGATTTAATTAGACATTAACATGGTGCCTACCCAGGCGACCTCCCATGTGTGAGACTAGACCACATTTGCTTTAAACCTCGAATATTAGCGAATGTTTGGAAGATTCAAAATTGGTTGATTTTTTACAATTAGCTCGTAATGCCCCTGATGCTCAAAACCGCATCGTGTCTGGGTGGCCGGCGTACCCTGGCCAGCACCCTCACCAAGTGAACCTGCGCATGGTGGACGGCGTTGGCAGCGTCACTGGATGTGGAGGTTCCCTCGTCTCCCGCCAATGGGTCCTCACGGCTGCCCATTGTACTGCGAGGTAAGACACGTTGTGAATATTTATAATATTAAATGCGCGATGACTCGTGAACATATATGGTTTATATCCATTTAACTATAAGTTTTAATAAATAGATTAAATTGTAATTTTATTAAAACGAATCTAAAAACTTTTGAAGCATTTTCACAGAGAAAATCGACTACACGGCAATTAATAGCACAGTCAACCCGCACTAGGCCAGCGTGGTGGACTATATGGCCTAACCACTCTCAATCGTATTCTCGATTGTAGAGTAGACCCGTGCCCTGCAGTGGGACGTATATGGGTTGATACAGAACTACAAATAAAGTAGGACATATTGGATAATTTATTGGGAGATATAAATCTAAAAGGAACTCCAAAGTATTTAGTAAGGTATTTAGTCATGTTACCGACTTAGAAATTTGATAAATGTTTGAATATGTTCATGTGAGACTATGGCATAACAGATGACTGTTGTATCAAAGCCAAGATTATTCGGAACATAGGGAGCTTGAAAAAACAATTAGCTAATTTCAACATTACAATAACGAGTGTGTCAGATGAAAAATAAGATATAGGTACAGTGGCGTAACTACCCCATCGAGGGTCCGTGGCAAAATTCATCAACTGGGGCCCTTCGTATATGTAAAAAAAAACTTTACATTGTAATTTCGTTTTTATGAATCTTTTTATAAAATGGCCTTTGGGGCCGTCCATTAACCACGTGATCTTTTATTTGGCATTTTTAACCCCACCCCGTTCCTCTTTGGTGATATGAGGTGAGATTTAAGACTGCAAATCCAACATCACGTGTATTTTTAATACATATAAAAAATATTAAAAATTTTCGAATTCTGCAACTAAGGACCACAATAAAAAAATTCTAGAAAGAAAGGTTGCAGTTGTTTTTTGTTGGCATATCTGTAATAATAATATTATGTAGCATTAAAATCTTATTGGACCCCAATTGTGATATTTCTTGATTTTTGTCAAAGCCCTCCCCCGCCCATTCAAGCCTCACGTTCACATTAAGGATTTTCAGGTCATTCCCTATTGAGATCGCTGCACCCTGAAGTACGGGGAGGGGAGACAATGGAGATTATTTGCACTTGAATGCACACACCTGTTTTTTTGGCATTGAACACAAATATATTCCTGGAACTGTAGAAATGAGATCCAAGGTCCGTTTGAGCTCACGACAAGATCTTCGCGTCCCCTCCCAGTTTCGATCCGGCAACCCGGAGGCCCATGATGGTATCACCCATGAACCATGCTGTTATGCAGATGCATAGCAATGAATGTTGTCTTGCGACCACATATCATTAATATGCAGAATAAGCTGAGTGGGCGATTGCACCGAGCCCTGAGGAACTCCGGCATTTACCGATATGAGCACCGAAGCGCGTCCGTCTTAAAGCCGAAAATCCATGAACACAGGTTGTCGGCAGATCGTATGCCGAAAGCTTGGAAAGAAGACCACGGTGCCAGATCCTATCAAACTCCTTGGCTATATCGAGACTCACAGAAAGAGCGTCGCCATGCCGGACATTTGCCTTATCCCAGCGATGCAAGACAAATGCTAGAAGGTCATCCGTTGATCGGTTTTGACGGAATTCGTATTGTCTGTCACTGATCATTGATGAACGAGTGATCCTCCAGGTAGCGGATTAATTGAGCGTTGATGATCCGCTCCATAACCTTACAAATAACTGAGGTGATAACGATAGGGCGATAATTGGTACTATCTGACCGATCACCCTTTCTGGGGATCGGTTGCACATTGCCTTTCGTCCAAGATCCAGGACGCTCGAAAGAGACGAGTCAGTGCAGGAGATAACTCCGCTGTATAAGCTCTTAGAACCACAACCGATATTCCATCAGGACCATTGTCTTTCCGCACTTTGAGGGACAGAAACTTATTCATATTTATCCTTTTTTTCCACTGGTTTTTTTCCCATAGGTTTTCCTGCAAATTGCACCATTACACCGTGTCGTTAGCTTGTCAGCAGCATAGGACAGCGACCTTTTGCAAATCGTCAGTCCACCTAGCTGGAGGGCGTCCTACACTACATTAGTAGTCTGAATATTCATTATCGCCGCGATATGCTATTATACAATTTTTAGTTGCATCCATTCGTTCATTTCTGGGACTCTCATTTTCATCAATAAATTGCTAAAAAAATAATTGCTTAAAAGTAACCTTTTATTCATTGCTTCAGATTGCTTTCTCTTTCTGTCTTCGCTACCACTTAAACAGTTTCTTTAATAAGACATGCTTATATTTATTTGGAAACCATTACCTTAATATTCATTAAATTGTAATTTATTGGTTACTAACTAAGATTATACTTTAACGAAACAAGACATTTAAATCAAATATTATGGTGAAATGATTGTCATGTTTAAAATGCCATTTATGTATTTGTGTTAATTAATTTCGTTATTGATGTTACATTATACTCTGCTTACACGCCGTCGGGCTTGAGCCCGGGGCCCTCTTGAGCCGGGGCCATATCGGGCCTGAGACCCTGTCAGATCAAGGTCTTGCCGGGCCGGGGGCCCCTAAGGCCTGGGGCCCATGGCATTTTGCGCACTCTGCCACCCTATTGTTACGCCACTGTATAGGTACGTCGGTTATCTCTTCAGACATTTAAGAAAACAGGTAGTTAAAGCAAAAAACAATCACAATATCAATATTATTTATGAGAAATGAAGTAATTATAATTAATTTATCGGATAAAGATAATAATGGTCAAATTGATTAGGTATATAAGGATTTAAAATAATTAAGCGGTAGCTTTAATGATTGTATTTAAAATAACATAGATAAGAATATAAAGGCGCCGTATTATATTGATACATCAAATGTTATTAGCGGTGGAAAACATATAGATCTAATTAGCGAGATATTTGATAACAATCTATTAAATAATGGAAACGTGTTGTAAATAGTGCCGAAAACTACTTATTTACGCTGTTTGGCGGCGGAATATCGTAACTCTTCTGGTTTTTTTACTTGGGAATCGCACTTTTTGGGGTGCCGTACTTAAAATTAAAAAACGGGACCCTATTACTGAGTCTCCGGTGTCTGTCTGTCACCAGTCTGTATCACATAAACCGTGATAGCCAAAAAGCTGAAATTATCACAAATTATGTGTTTCCACTGCCACATAACAACAAATAATACTAAAAATAAAAATATATGAAAATATTAAGAGGGGTCCCCATACAATGAACGTGTTTTTTTTGTGTAAGCTATCCCTATACAAAATTTCATCAAAATTGGTTGAGCCATTTCAGCGTAAAAGAGTAACAAACATCCATACATCCATACTGACAAACTTTCACTTTTAAAATATTAGTAAGGATGGTAGGGAACCCTTCGTGCGCGAGGCCGATTCGCACTTGGCTAACCTTTATTAGCTTAACTTCTCTGAATTCTGCACTCTGTACTCTCTGTGATGTATTCATCTTTAGCATCATCGAGTGGTATTTTCTGCTACAATAAATGTCGCCAAAACTATGTGAAATGTTAACTCAGAGTTCAGACATTAATAACACACCATCAATTTTGTAATCGTGGTGATATAGTATTTTTCTGCGGCTGAATGTTGTTACTGAACATTTTCATACATTGAATTATATCATCATTAATCATCGTATGTCGCTGAGAGCAATTTAATTAAAGGTTCTTAACCTTTTACACCTTGCGCGCAAAGTCAACTATAGGTATTTCTTCGTTAATTTTACGCACACATAAGCGACCAAAGCTGTGTGCGTAGAGCTGCCGCGTCGGCTCGCTATACAGTTGTGGCGGTTGCAATACGCCAACTTAGATTTAGCTTTTAAAATAACACGCTTATTATTTGTAATTTGAACATTATTTAAACACGCATTTCATTTTTTAAATATGACTGCAGATATTTAACCATAAAACATCTGCGAGTCGTTTTATTAAAATAAGAATTTTTGTGTACCCTATTGTATAATATTAGTTAAAAAGATGCTGTTCTAAATTATTGTTTCCTAATTGTAATGACCCGTTCATGCCGGGGCAATAAAACTGTGTTATTATAGTTAAGTTCTTTAGTGGCGGCAATCCTTTGCAACAAATTTATGTTTTTTAGACAATAGTACACATGTTTGGGTAAACCTTTCGGTTTGGACAATAGCCCAGATGTTTGGGCAGACCTTAATTTTTAGTTGAAAGGATAGACCCTATTTTATGTCTTAAATATATTTTCTGTAAGATTTATCCCCACCGATCCTCATTCGGGTAGTCCTATAAAAGGGTCGGTTTATTTGGATGGAGAGGATAGTCTGCCATCTCTCGTCACGAGCACATCTCGCTCTGAGTCGCATAATTATAATTTTACTCTGTCTGTGAATGTATTAAGTGTTAATTTACAGAATATACAATGGTTAGTTCCTGGAAGTGAGTGCTTATTCTAATACCTACACTTATAACCACCAAACAGTGAGCTCAATCAACTTTGATCCGTGCGCTTCAAAATTCTAATATTCAATTGAAATGTAACTTATGATTTATATATTGGTAATATAATATCATAAAAATATTTTATTTGCATTATAAGTAGACAAATATTACTGTGCAAGCAATAAACAATACAAATTTAGATACTAATCATATTTTCGTTATTATTACATTGTTAAGTTGCATTCAAATCAGTAGACACTACGGACGTTTTATTAATCATTTCGTGTTCGAACACATGAATAGAGTTAGGGGCCTTACAACCCCTTACGAAATATATTTAATTTTATATTACAATACATAACATAATTTTGCCTCGGAATCACATCCCATTATATTACCTGAAACATAATTTATACTCACTACAAAATCAGTAATAAATAAATATATATTTTACTACCAAAGTACTAAGATGTGGCAATCGCAGTCCGCGCGTGGCTATTTTTACTACGCACAGCAAAAATCGACTGCAGCCAGGCCGGAGCGACGAGCGATACGTCCTCCCTCTAGAAGGCCTTGCGGTAGTCTGATTTGATTTGAGGCACGTCGGACAGCGTGTTTTATAGTGGTTTTTAAAATATTTGTAGAAATCATGAAAACTAATTTTGTTGAAATATAAAAATTGTAATTTATTGATAAGATGTTCTTCTATTATAATAAGCAATTGCTAATAAAAAATTATGTACGATAAGTTGGTGAAAAAAAATATGTTCTTGACGAGAATTTCTGAATAATTTCGCATTGTTTAAATTTTTATTTTTCAGGAACTAAACACAAAAAGATTATTTTTCTCAGCAAAATCCCTCCATAAAGCTCTTATAATATAGTCTGATAATATTTTTATTTTCATCTTATATTTAATGATTTCGGTCAGGGGTGCTCCTATCTAGTGGTCATGGCTTGTCCTAGAATAGGTGCTACGAGTACGCGACCTCGGCCCCCCGAGCTACTGCAGTCACTACAAACATTCCCTTTCATGACTGCAGTATCCACTCCTACAGGCCATACCATGGCCATACTCTCCTTTCCCATTATATCCTCTACTCACAAACCCTATTTCCTTTCCCCCGCTGATGATGGGCAGCAGCGTCGTCAGCGCGAGTCCCCTCCTGCGCTCGCCAACCCGCCTGCCAAGCGTGGCGAGTATTGGCAAATCCCCTCAATGGCGACACAAAAATTGACCAGGCCCCCAGTCCCCGGCAGCCCCACTATTCCTGGCGATGGTAGCAGCCATGGTTACGGTGGGGCAGGGGGTGCTAAGAATCCCCGGGTTGGCCCCGGCTACCACCCCCGACGACGACTGGCCCTGGTAACACACAACATACGCACTTTGAGGACAGACGAGAAGATTGTCGAACTGGAAGAAGAATTGAGCGGGTTACACTGGGATATTCTGGGGTTATCGGAAGTCCGAAGAATCGGGGAGGATACGATAACCCTGAAATCTGGTAACCTGCTCTTCTACCGGGGGGACGACCAACAGTCACGAGGAGGTGTCGGATTTCTCGTCCACAGGTCTCTCATCAACAACATCGTATCCATCGAAAGTGTGTCGAGCAGGGTAGTATACCTTATACTCAGAATATCCAAAAGATATTCGTTGAAGGTCATACAGGTATACGCGCCGATCTCGACACACCCAGATGAAGAAGTAGAGGAGATGTATGAGGACATTAGTCGGGCCATACATACTTCCAAAACCTACTTCAATGTTGTTATGGGGGACTTCATCGCAAAGTTGGGCAAGAGAAGCGATGCAGAGTTGAAAGTGGGGCAATTTGGACATGGGCAACGGAACCTCAGGGGTCAGAGGCTGGCCGACTTTCTGGAAAAAGAGGGACTCTTCGCGATGAACTCTTTTTTTCAGAAGCCGCCTCACAGGAAATGGACCTGGTTGAGTCCTGACGGTTCTACGAGAAATGAGATAGATTTAATCTTGACGACGAATAGACGGATGTTCAGTGATGTCACTGTGATCAACAGGGTGAAAACCGGTAGTGATCACCGAATGGTTAGGGGCACATTGAATATCAACGTCCAATTAGAAAGGCGCCGCTTGATGAAGTCTACGCTCCGACCTACTTGCGCCCATATCCAAATCCCCGAGAGCTTTCAACTCGAGTTGACAAATCGCTTTGATTGTCTAAAAGAAAACCTTGCAGTGGACGAGCTAAACAGCGGTTTGGTAGAAGCTGTCCATACGGTGGGATCTAAGTATTTTAGACCTCGCCGTAGAGATAGACCACAAAAACTCTCGATCCACACTCTTTACCTCATGGCCGAACGTCGATCTTTGACGCTGCAGTCTTCCGTTGACGCCGAAGCATATCGGCGGCTCAATAGACGGATCTGGAAGTCCTTGCGACACGATGTCCGTGCTCACAATACTGTGAGCATTAAGGAGACAATTGAGCGGAACGGAGGCTCCAAAGTGTTTGCAAGAGACTTGTCTATTGGGCAAAGCCAGTTGTCTAGGCTGAAGACGGAGGACGGCCGCGTGGTATCGACGAGGGCAGAGGTATTAAGGGAGATCGAGAGGTTCTACGGACAGCTTTACACCTCGGTTGCCGAACCTACTGTTAGCTCGGCCGAAGACCCGAGAGCCGAGTTAATCCGACACTTTAGCGATGATATCCCGGACATCAGCCTGTTTGAGATTGAGATGGCCCTCAAACAACTTAAAAACAACAAGGTGCCGGGTGAGGACGGAATCACTTCAGAGCTTCTGAAAGCGGGCGGAACGCCGGTACTGAAAGTCCTTCAGAGGCTCTTCAATTCCGTTCTCCTCGAGGGCTCAACACTGGAGGCATGGAGCAGGAGCGTGGTGGTACTGTTCTTCAAAAAAGGTGATAACACTTTGCTGAAGAACTACAGGCCCATCTCGCTCCTGAGCCATGTCAGTTGTTTTCAAGGTTCATCACAAATCGTGTCGAAGGCAGGTTTGATGACTTCCAGCCTCCCGAACAAGCCGGTTTCCGAAAAGGCTTTAGTACCATAGACCATATTCATACGCTACGGCAGGTTATACAAAAAACCGAGGAGTATAACTTGCCGCTTTGTTTAGCGTTTGTGGACTATAAGAAAGCCTTTGATTCGATCGAGACCTGGGCTGTGCTACAGTCTCTTCAGCGGTGCCACATAGACTATCGGTACATCGAAGTGTTGAGGTGTATATACAACAACGCCACCATGTCGGTCCGAGTACAGGATCAGAGCACGAAGGCTATTCCACTACAGAGAGGCGTGAGACAGGGAGATGTCATATCTCCGAAACTGTTCACTGCCGCGCTGGAAAATGCCTTCAAGCTCTTGCAGTGGAAAGGATTCGGCATCAACATCAACGGCGAGTATATTACTCACCTTCGATTTGCCGACGATATTGTAGTCTTGGCAGAATCGCTGGAAGACCTTAGCACTATGCTCGAAGACCTTAATCGAGTTTCCCAACCGGTGGGTCTTAAAATGAACATGGATAAAACGAAGATCATGTCGAATATCCATGTTGTGCCCACCCCCATTGGAGTTGGGGGCTCGACTCTCGAAGTTGTAGACGAATATGTCTATTTAGGACAAGTGGTCCGGTTAGGCAGGTCCAACTTCGAGAGAGAGGTCAATCGGCGAATCCAACTCGGTTGGGCAGCGTTCGGGAAACTTCGCGACGTCTTCTCGTCCAAAATACCTCAGTGCCTAAAATCGAAAGTCTTCGATAGTTGTGTGTTACCAGTGATGACATACGGCACCGAGACGTGGCCTCTCACTGTGGGCCTCATCAAAAGGCTCAAAGTCACTCAACGAGCCATGGAGCGGGCTATGCTCGGTGTTTCCCTACGAGATCTAATCAGAAATGAGGAGATCCGTAGGAGAACCAAGGTTACCGACATAGCCCATAGGATTGGCAAGTTGAAGTGGCAGTGGGCCGGGCACATAGCTCGTAGAACCGATGGCCGTTGGGGCCGAAAGGTTCTCGAGTGGAGGCCACGTACAGGCAAGCGAAGTGTCGGACGCCCGCCTACAAGGTGGACGGACGATCTGACTAAGGTCGCAGGAAGTCGCTGGATGCAGGCCGCTTCCAACAGGTCATTGTGGAGATCATTGGGGGAGGCCTATGTTCAGCAGTGGACTTCCTGTGGCTGATATGATGATGATATGATGATGATTTAATGATTTCGGATATCTTAAGCTTCTAAATTGCCATTTAAAGACGAAACTTGTGTTCAATAATCCTTATAGTACTCACAAATTATCCATCAATCTATAATGTTTTCCACCAAAATCCCTAGATGACAACCTTTTCTAAAATTGGTACTAATTATTTTTCCTTTAAATTGTTTATTGGTGGCTATTAACTCGTTTGAAAAGTCCTGTTTTTAAGCCAAAAAGCGCGTGGAAGGTATAAACGCTCTTAAATTTTCTAGCCGCATCACGATCGTTATCCGAGCTGGCATCACTAACTTGACGCAGCCACAGCACCTGATGGAGAGCAACGAGTGGTATAACCACCCCACCTTCAATGACTTGACTCCCGGTCTCGTGCAGTTCAATGATATCTCCATGCTGAGGCTGCCGCATCCCGTCACCTATACTAGTAAGTTCAAGGGTCTAGCTATTGGTACCATTCTAAATTGCGCTTGATCTGGAGCGCTCATGAAATGGGGGTATCCTGGCACCTCTGCCTACTCCTTCTAGGAAAAGGCGTCAGTTTATTTATATATGTATGCTTTAAGTAAATACCAAGAAATAAGGAAACTGCGTGAATGTGCCCAAAGTACTGTTTAAGTCCATGGGCAGTGTTCGCCAGTCACCATAAAGCGGCGCGTTGGTTCTTCTGCGCGTAAAAATGAGTACCTAAATGCTTAGCATTCCACTGCGCTCACCATCCTGAGACATAAGATGTTAAGTCTGAATATGTCCAGTATTTAATCTGGCTGTAATTTCCTTCAATCCGAAACACAACAGTGCATTTACACTGCTGGTTGACGGGAGAAATAGATATTTCAGTGGTAAAGTAGGCGGCCTCTCACATATGAGAGAGAGAGACCTACCACCAGTAAATTCGTAGACAATAAGGATTTCTTTTTGACAATTGCAATCAACGTAACTTACCCGTGTTTTTAAATTCCTCCCTAGGATTGCTACAACCCATCCGTATGCAGTCATCCGAGGACGCATTCAGGAACTACAACGGTGAAGTGGTGTACGCTAGTGGCCACGGCAGACTGTGGACTGCAGGTGAGTCGATGAGACTTAAAAAAAGTTAATATCCCTAAAAGACCAGTGTCAATTCTTTCGTGCACTGTTGATCCTGGAATGACTGAAGTTGCATTGGCACACACCGTGGCCCTTGCGCGGCCAAGGCTCCGAGAGCAAATAACATTATATAATATTATGATTGTCCAGTTAAACATGCTTTGCCATGAAGTGTATAATTTGTAGCTTTTATTCTGTAATTTTGTTTAATTAATAACTTTTTGTTTACATTGTCACATTTTGGACGAGAAGACGTCGCGTAGTTTCCCGAACGTCCAAAAATACCTCAGTGTCTTAAATCGAAAGTCTTCGATAGTTGTGTGTTGCCAGTGATGGCTTACGGCAGCGAGACGTGGCCTCTCACTATGGGCCTTATTAGGAAGCCCAAAGTCACTCAACCAGCTATGGAGAGGGCTATGCTCGGGGTTTCCCTACGAGATCGAATCAGAAATGAGGAGATCCGTAGGAGAACTAAAATAACCTACATAGCCCACCGTATTAGCAAGTTGAAGTGGAAATGGGCAGGGCACATAGAGCGGAGATCTGATGACCGATGGAGTCGGAAAGTGCTCGAATGGAGGCCACGTAGCGGAAAGCGCAGCGTAGGACGTCCACCCACAAGATGGTCAGACGACCTGGTAAAGGTCGCAGGACGTCGCTGGATGCAGGCTGCCTCCAACAGGTCTCTGTGGAAATCATTGGTGGAGGCCTATGTTCAGCAGTGGACTTCCTTTGGCTGATGGATGGATGGATGTCACATTTTTAGAAAATATTTTTTTTTATGACTGCCTCGGTGGCGCTACTTGTTGTACTACTATATGATTGCAAATTTTAGTCTCGGGATCGAATCTCGAGTCAGGCAAAGTGATATTGAATTTTTCTATTAATTATAAGATCGGAATTTTAAAAAATCTGCCTGATATGCCAATAGGTTTTATCTCTTATCACATTGTGACGGAATACATAAGGCGAAACGTGGATGTCCTGGAATCACCTCTGCCTATGTATGCATATTTTTTCTATCCATCTTTGAATACTTATTGACATGGTTTATCTGTTGCCAGGTGCGTCTCCTGAGGTTCTGAACTGGGTGTACCTGCGCGCGATATCCAACGCAGCGTGCCAGAGCATCTTCGTCAACAACGTCAATGAGAACACCATCTGCGCAGGCTGGTACAATGTCACCTCGCAGTCTACATGCCAGGTATCAACACTAATTGACGGTTATGGAAATCTTTCATTTCATGGTGGTGCCAAGACTTATATTTTTAATATGAAATATTCATTTAAATGAATATGTTATCTAAACTAAAACATAATATTAAGCAGTAACGTGACACGGCATATGGTTATCACATCTCAATGGAACGGCAATCACTGATAATATTTACTAACGTGTGACGTGACTGTAGATTCACCAAATCAGGTCTGCGCTCTAATGATAGGTCGGTTATGCCTTCTTTAGAAATGATTTTTATTCAATTTATAACTTTGCATAATATGTACAATCCCTGCCATTATGTCGAATGCCTAGATGAATTCCCGTGTCTGTTGAGTTTGATTAAAGTTATTTTCAGGGCGACAGTGGTGGTCCTCTCGTTCACGTGAACGCCGACGGCGTACCAATCCTCATCGGTGTGACCTCCTTCGTAGCTGGCGGTAACTTTGGCTGCCACTCCGGTATCCCAGCTGGTATGTATACATACGGTCTTATTCATAGAGAGTTTATAAACTTATTTTAGTTATCAAATGTTTTGTCTTCTTCGCTCAAATTGAATTCAAAAGTCGTTCGAAAAACACATCACATTCGATACCAAAATAGGTTTATAAACTGTACCTATATGAATAAGGCCGCTAGGGCTAAATGGAGAAAATAACAATATTGTAAACATTACAGAGTATACAGGATATCCCAGAAATCAACAATATATCATCAGTAGAAATATTTGTTTGAAGTAAACAATTTAAACCATTTTAAATTCCTATGGAATATTTGCATTGAAAATGAAATAATACGGCTTTCATCATCAAATAAATTAAAAAATACTATTTCTAGGTTTCACCCGTCCTGGACCGTTCCACTCCTGGTACCAACGAGTGACTGGCATCGACTTTGAAAACTTGAATGAAGAAGAGGAAGTTCCAGCACCCGAAGAAGAAGAAGAAGAAGAAGAAGATGAACCCAAGCCACCGAGCCCAGAACCCGAAGAAGAGAGCGAGGAAGACAACTCTGGTGACTCCGAGTCAGACGAGGACCCTGACTGCCCTGACATGAAGAAGAAGGTGGAAGTTAAAGTCAAAGTCAAGGTCAAGGTCAACAAATACAAGATCAAGAAGAAGATCCATATCAAAAAAAAGGTTCATGGGCACTCTAAATTCTTCGCGGCTTTGACATAAGCTTTTCGGGAAAGTTGAGTGTTTTTGAAGAAGTGATGTCTAATTAAGTGAAATTAAAAATGTTGTAGCATTTATTTTATTGTAATGCGAAGAAATAAAACTAAATGTTTACACTCATTATTATTTTCTGTTTTTTTTTTTAAACTATAGACTTCATCATTAGACTCCCAGATGATAAGGATATAATAATGATAATCCACAGACCAAGAAGTATCAACATACAGGGTATATCAAGACTGCTACCGAAAACGAAGCCGGGTGGTAGTTAAAGCGACTTCAGACACAATGCAACAAAAAAAGTTGCAAAAAAAAAGCGAAATTTTTTTTTTTTCTTTTTTTCCTATGACCATATTTGGGTGGTAAATACATTTTTTACTAAAATAATAGTGTATATCCTATTATTTATAAATAATCTAAGGTATAAAAGTGTTTAAATTATGATTTTAGCAAAAACTATGGATTTACCACCCAAAAATGACGATATTTAAAAATCATAAAAAATCATTAACGCGTTTCTTTGCGAAATTTTTAGTTGCATTGTGTTTGTAGTCACTAATACTACCACCCAGCTTCGTTTTCGGTAGCAGTCTTGAGATACCCGGTATATATCAATATATCAACATAGGCAGCGGTAGGGGACGCCCCTTATGTGCAATATCAATTTGATAAAATATACAACTAATCTGAAAAAAAACCTTGATTATTGATTACGATTCAAAAAATAAAGGTCTTAAAATACATTGATATCCTTTTAGGACTCATCCTGAAAATTACGAGCGGTCAGTGATTGTAAGTTTTAAGTAAGTACTTGGCAAAACAACTCGTAGCGAAGTTCTGACCGACAATGTTCTTTTTGTCAAGCTGTCAACCAAGTGACGTCATACGTCATTTTGTGCGTTTATGAGTACATCGCACCACTTTGACTATGGGAACTTACTGTGTTTTTCAATAATTTTTAATGTTAAACTTTAATTTTGACCCGTAATGGAGGGACCAAATAATAAAGGTAAGTTGTGCTGTAGTTTATAAGGCATTATACGTAACTTTTAACAGGATATTTATTTAGTTTTAGGAATATTTGTTGTACCAATGTATTGTGTGTGGGCGATACATGTTTCATATCAAGTCTTTTGTTTGTCTTCGTTTTACTTACCGCCGTAGTGACGGCAAGTTTCTATAAAGTTGTATGAACGCTATACCATTGCTTAAATAATAATTTTATATGATACACAAGTTGAAAACTAACCCAGTATATTTTTGTTTGGTATTTATTTATCAATCGGTTATCTTCCGTCTATTCTAAGTTGAAGGATAGTGGTGCTTTATGACTAATGAAGTAGCTCTAAGCAGGAACTTTGGCATTTGAAAAATATCAGTAATTTTGACTTACTTTAGTATTTCCAAGCCTTTTATATGATAAAATAACTGATGAATGATTGTCAATGAAGATTGTTTAGAAAATACTTAAGCATATCATATAAACAAAAACAGATATTGTTTGTTAAGAGGAAGGAGATCTTGGATTAGTAAAAACAATAAATTTTTAGATCAAATAATGACCATTTCCTAATTAACACACCATTTTCCTAAACATATTGGTGTATGTGCCTTTTTGATAAATATTGCAGTTAGCTTTAGTTTGATAATGATGCTATGTTCCTGTTTGCAATTTGTCCTGGATATTTATCTCGGGTGGTGTATTTATAGCTGTAGTGAGGTCCTTCAGCATCCCTATACCTACAGTGTTTGAATGAATAAGTCAGGATGCAATATTCAATATGGATATGTCACTGTTGATAAAACAATTTATTTTTACTGTAGGAGGAAGTGTCTTTTAATAGGGAAAAAAACTAAATTACATATTGTATTGATAGAAAACTCCTTATAAAACAATGCACTAGGTCAATATAATTTAAATTATTATTTGATGCTAATAACCATTAGGTAACTGTCATTGCTGCTGTCTAATAGATACTAGACTCATATATTTTCCATTTATTTCATGAAATACAACATGTAATATCTATGCTATATTTGTATAAATAAAGTACAGAGAAAGTAATTATATTTTTTATTATAACTATTTTCATATTGAAATATAAGTCCACAATGCAGGGCATAAATATCAGTCTCAGCCAACACATGCCATAGCTTATAAATCAAAAAGAAAATTACTCAGTATGAATTATTGTCCAGCCTAGTAAGTAATTGAATACAAGACTTCATGGTTCATAGCCATTACACATAGGCAGTATATCAATACTGTTACACATGCCTTACATACACAGTCAGGTCATAAGTATTGTCACACAGTAAAAACTTTTCTTTTAGAATGCTGGTCACGAAAAAGTTTATTGAATTCGAATTACGAATTGTTCATGAAAATAAAAATGTATACTTTTTAGAATTCCACTCATTTTTAAATATGGAGTGGACGCTTAAAGAAGACCGTGTTGCAGTTATTGCGTTGCATCGTTACGGTTACGCGCCAATTCAAATTTTTGACATACTGAAAAATTTGAATATAACCAAAAGATTTGTTTATCGTGCCATCAAACGATACAATGAAGACTCTAGTGTATCTACACTGTGTGGCAGGGCGACCACTTCTTGACCTGTCATCTGACAGGTCAAGAAGTGGTCGCCCTCGGTCTGTTAGGACTCCAGCAGTGATAAAAGCTGTGAAGGCGCGAATTCAAAGAAATCCCAAACGTAAGCAGAAACTGTTGGCCCTTCAGATGGGGTTAAGCAGAACCATGGTGAAAAGGGTGTTAAGTGAAGACTTAGGGCTTCGGGCATATTGAAGAAAAACAGGACATCGTTTGAATGCTCGTCTAATGGACCTGAGACTGAAGAGATGCCGCGCTTTGTTGAAGCGAATATCCTGCGTACGCAGGAAAAAAATGTCGGGAAATTCTTTTTTTCAGATGAAAATTTTTTTACCGTAGAAGAGAGCTACAACAAACAAAATGATAAGGTGTACGCACACAGTAGTGAAGAAGCGAGCAACCGTATTCCGCGTGTCCAATGAGATCATTTCCATCCTCGCTCATGGTATGGTTGGGAGTTTCTTATTGGGGCTTAACAGAGGTACATTTTTGTGAGAAAGGTGTAAAAACGAATGCAGTTGTGGATCAAAATACAGTCCTGACGAACCTTGTGAAACCTGTTTCTCATACCATGTTCAATCAGGCACTGGGTATTCCAACAAGATTCGGCGCCAGCTCATAGAGCGAAGAGCACGCAAGACTGGCTGGCGGCGCGTGAAATCGACTTCATCCGGCACAAAGACTGGCTCTCCTCCAGTCCAGATTTGAATCCGTTAGATTACAAGATATGGCAACACTTGGAGGAAAAGGCGTGCTCAAAGCCTCATCCCAATTTGGAGTCACTCAAGACATCCTTGATTAAGGCAGCCGCCGATATTGACATGGACCTCGTTTGTTCTGCGATAGACAACTGGCCGCGCAGATTGAAGGCCTGTATTCAAAATCACGGAGGTCATTTTGAATAAACTTTAGTGTCATAAGAATCTATGTTTTGTTAAGTTCATTTTGGTATATAAATGGTTACATAATGAATAAACTTGCTTTAATTATTTTATATTAAACATGTGACAGAATTTATGACCTGACTAGGTATAATAGCATTGCTCATTTAAACAAAAAACGAATAATAAATTGAATAACAATTACACCATTAATACCATGAGTAGTCATATAATTTATACTAAAAATATTTACGAAAACAATCAAGACTCAACCACAAACAACATTTATATAAAAAAATGATTACTGCTAAAGACCAGTTAGTAATATGTGGGGAAGAAAACGCAAAATAGCCATTGAGATAACATATAAGAGACTAAAGTTCACCTAAATTAACTTATTTTAATTTATGAATTAATTTTAATGATACAATAAGCTGTAATTCTTTTATTTGTTCCTTTATGACTTAAGATTTGAATAAAATTTTAAACTAAGATAGCCTATGTCCCGGGGTATACAATGCTTTTATAAACAATACACAAGTGCTCAAAATCCACATAGCTTTATGATTTTTTTTATTGTTTATCATCCCACTTCTGGGCATTGGTCTCCTCTTTTTCCATAAGTCTCGGTTCCAAGCAATTTCAGACCATATGGGCTCGAAAGCATCCAGGTCATCACGCCAACCTTTTTTGGCCTTCTGGGACGTTTTCGGCAATCGGCCATTATCATCATCATCTGATTAATTTCGATGCGGGTTAAAGACAAATGTCTCTGAGAGACTCGCCGAGCTTTGTGTCAAATCTTTGTGTGCCACTGTTAATCCTGGCAGACAGGAGTTGCAGTGGTGGGTGTGAGGGCGGGAAAGACTCTCTAAATCGGCCTCAGGCTTCATTAGATTAAAATTAAGGATTGTTTGACAGAGTCCCTCAGTTGCGCCGGATGCTTGAATGACATTGGAAACGACGATTATGTACCCGCCCTGGGACAAGACTGGCATAAAGACTGTTTTAGGTAAGTTTTCATTATTGCAACTCTAGTTTTCCCTCTGGATTGACGTTAATAGCCGGCTGTTAAAAATTTGAACCAAAAATTAAACATGGAGAATATGTTACATTTAGCTGACCTGAGGTTATGAAAATTAGCATACATTTTCTATCATATATTGTATATTTTGGTTTCATACTGTATCGTTATTTAAATCTTTATTGTACACACAAAAAAATACAATACGAGTATATAGAAATAAAAAGAAAAAGTACAAATGGTCTCAATGTCAAACCATGGGACGGATTTCAAATTGTAAAATAAAAATAAAAACTATATAACTAAATATTCATTTGGGCTACACTAACATTACCATCAGTTGTGTAGCAGTCAGTGGCGTAACTACACCACCTGGGGCCCGTGGCAAAATCATCGGATGGGGGCCCCCCTTTTTGTATGGAGAGGAAAACTGTTAAGCTTATTTTCCAGTACCCCGGAGAAGTCCGAAAGGAATATATTAGTGTCACTGGCCTGCCAGTAAATTGAGGCCGAGGCGGGTCCCTAACAAAAATCTGCGCTAGCATACCAAATAAAACCCTGACCTCCGCATTTCGGGCGGTACTGCACATCTACTAGTCAAGTGGGTCGGAATGTGTCCCTGCAACGGTTCTTAAGATGTCCGCCCCTGAGATAACCCTCGTACTCACGCCTCTTTTCTATTAAAACAACCTAGGCCCGGCTTCATGGAATATCATCCATGTTCATCCAATCACCAAGAAGGGTGACCAGTCGGATCCTGTCGATCGTATCGCAGGCCGATTGCTGTCACATGCTGACTCTCCAAGGTCTTGGAGCGAGTTATGAATATGCAGCTCTTGACGTATCTTGAGGATCACCAACTGAGAGTCGTTTGGATGGTGATCTTCTCGTTTATCTCACCCACCATCAGGTGGAGGTATTGGATAGGGGGGTGAGGCGATTACGGTAGGCCTTGAAATTGTCATCTAGTGTGGCATGGCGTCATTTTGGGGAAGCTACCTGCCTGGTATTTCAACCTGAGGAACTCTGAAAGTACATCGCCAGCTTTCTGGATGATCGCAGCATAAAAGTCGTATTGGACGCTTTTGCATCGAGAACAAGACCATTAACTCTGGTGTTCCATAAGGCTCGGTGCTTTCGCCGACTCTGTTTATCCTGCATATCAATGACATATTGTCTATCACCAGCTGGCATAGCAAGTGCAAGTGAGGTAAAATATATCTGACTACAGAATCTCAATCAGGGATCCGTTAAGGAAAGATGGATTTAAATTGTGTCGGAAATCGAGAAAGTTTGCTCATTTACAAGCAAGAAGACCCCTTTTGTCTCGCTAAGCATCCGAAAGTATTCATTGACCCGAATTATTGATAAAATTGCAGTTTAGGTGTCATTTGGAAGGCAAGGGCAAATTGGCCAGCAAAAAGTTAAGGATTCTCAACAGTGCCATGCGGTACTTTTCGTCGGACCACTGGTTATTACTCTATAAATGCGCCGATCCAGCAAAACGTGGAGTTCTGCTCTCATCTCTGGGTAGAAGTCCCAAAATACCAGCTCGACCCACTTGACTCATTACAGCGCTGAGCTCTTCGAATCATCGATAATCCCGATCTCACGGAGAATGTGGAGCCGTTAGGATTGCAGTGAGACTTTGGGTCTCTCTGTGTAATCTATCAATTGTTCCACGGAAAGTGTTCTGAGGAAGATGGTGCCACTATCGCTATTCTCCCATCACACTTCCCGTCACCGTAGCAGAATTCATTCTTACTACCTGGAAACTATCCCTTCCCGGAAAGTACGTTTCCAGTGTTCTTTTCTACCACGTACGTGCAAGCTCTGGAATGAAATCCCTGCTTCGGTATTTCCTGAGCACTATAACCTATCCTTCTTTAAACTAGGCTTTACGAAAGTGCTATCCTTACAGTACTGGATCCCAGGATCTTCATAAGTCTATAAGCGGGGGTGACCGCTGACTGTGAGGCGGGCTGTATGCTCGTATGCCTGCAGGCCATAAAAAGAACTCCACAACGAGACTAATTAGACGTCGTAACATCTTTACTACCTGGCCGGAGCCCAAACGCAGCAATGGTGATGGGGCCCCCGCAGAAGCCTAATTTTGAAGTTTTGTTCTTTTTTAAACCAAATCCGCACTATAATCTGTGCATAATAGTTAAAAAAACTTAGTAAAATTTGCGTAAATCTAAAAAACTATTATTATTATTTTTATATATCAAAAATAAACCTTGGTATCTTTAATGGAAACTAAGAAAATAGTTTTTGATTATCAATTTTGTTGGTATTAAATTGGCAAGGTGCTTCTCTTCTTACGGCCTCTCCGGCCTGAGGGTCCGGGCCGCCGGGGGCCCCTAAGGTCGGGGGCCCGTGGCATTTTGCGCACTATGCCACCCTATTGTTACGCCACTGGTAGCAGTCCCGATAGAGGAGCCAAGGTGATGAGATATTTCTTCATGACTTTGTTGTACAGATGTTCAGTATGTGACGCGCTATTATCATCATGGTACTTCGAGAAAGCTGGGCTACTGTTCTGCGAGAATGACTACTGGGCTAGGTTCGGTGAGAGCTGCCAACAATGTGCACAGGTGAGTTGCTAATATCAAGTATTGTTATTGTTTATCTAAAGGCAGCTAGAAGATAGGAAATATAATTATTAATTGTGGTCACAGTTTCGGCTGAAAACCTCGGCTCTGAGCAAAATAAAGATAATTAAATGTTGGCATCATCTATACCGATCGAAAATTAATGTAAAAAAAAATGGAAGCAAATAAAAATGGATATTAAAAAGACTCCGCAGTTACAGAGACGGAACATCGATAATTTGCATCTAAGCCACAACCTTTGCAAAAGTATCTGCTTCTTACAAAACCACAATCATAACGAGAATCGTCATATCCAACAGTATTTTTGTCCGTAACTGGTAATGACGATTGGTAATGACGACATGCGATATCTAACCTTGAAGGTGTTGTTTAGGTGATCACAGGCCCGGTGATGTCTGCGGGCGAGCACCGGTTTCACCCTGAGTGCTTCGCGTGTCGCGCATGCGCAGCGCACATCGAGGACGGAGAGCCGTATGCGTTGCTCGAACGGACCACTCTGTACTGGTGTGTATCTATACTACTCAATCCATTGTCCTTCTGAATGTGCCAGGAACACAACTATTTTAGTCATTTGGAAGATTGGGAAAATGGAGAAAATAAACGTTCTTGTTGAGTTAGGTTTTAATAAAAGCGAAATACCTAATTTAAACAAGACATTCGACTTTCTTTCACAGATTTATCCTGTATTTAAGAAAATGGACGTATTGTTTGTTGTACGAAACCTTGAAGAAGAAGTATAAAAAAAAACAGATTCGCGTTATTCACTTCGGTTAACAGAATACAAGAAAACATAGTTTTTTTTCTAAACAATAAGTTACTCAAATAGACTTGGATAATTTACGATAAATATTTTTAACTAGTGTAGTTTTTACACCCATTGCGCTACTTCTAAGACACGGTAATATAACTGTTGATACTGTGCGCGCAGTGGAGCGTGCTACAGCAGCGCGTCGAGCCGCGGCAGGTCACATGCCATCCGCGTGCTGGACGTGCCGCCCGGCGCCGTGCGCCTGCACAACGAACGCGGCGCCCTCACTGTTGCCGAGTGAGTACACTACACTACACTACAGACTTAATACCACACTACAGACTACAAAGCACACTATACACTAGACTACAGACGATAAACCATATACTACAGACTGCACTAAACACTAGACTACTGACTATCTGGAGGTTTTCCTTCACAATTTTAGTGCGTTTATTTAGTCTAGCATAATTATATCGACCGGTGAAAGATAACCGTTTCTCCTCGGTGAATATTCTATTTAGATTGGACTACGCTCAGCATAATAATTATGTGTTATTGTAGTCACTTTGTAGTACCTATCAGGGTAAAAATGATTATACTGCTCTAGAGTCTATACTACAAACTACGCTACTAATTATACTTCCTATTACACTAACACTATGCCTTAGACTACGAATTACGCTAGTCTTTATACTACACATAACACTAGAATAAACTATAAACTATACACAGCACACACGTGATCGGTCTATATAACTTTACGAAACGAATTTGTCAAAAAATCCAAATTATGATTTTTAATACCCAAAAAACAAGAAAAGGACCACAGTAAGATCTTAATCCTCTTTCATGTTATTGAGAAACTTTTATTCAAAAGAAAAACATAGATATACACATAAATATTGCTAGTAATCATTCCATTAATCTAGATTCTGGAACATAGAGGACATTGGATCCTTTTTAGGTCGTCTGGGTAACCTAGAAACAAGGATATCAATAGAAAAGTGTTTTTCTTTACTATTATTACCGAAGTTAGTCTACCGTATTCAGGACTTTTATGTAGGCCGATCACAAAACAATAATCATAGTAATGCTCTACTTTTGTAAGGATTTCGGGACTTGTGGGGTTGATAACCTCTGGCGTATTGCCAGGTTGAGTTGTCCTCATTTATTTTGTGTTTTTATCTTTATACATCGACATTAACTAAAGATGATTTCACACTGTATTTTATGGTTTGGTTAGTTACACTGGCATTACTTTTTTGATGCGTATCGCTTCAAAGGTTTTTATAAAAGTCAAAACCTGAAATAAAATTTTCGATTCCAAATCATGACATTATTTCTTTACAGTTTTCTTATACGTAATCGAACCCCCTAAAAATCATGTCATGATTTTCTTCGAGTTTGTATTTTTTACAACGTATGGTTTTCCCAAAATAAAAACAGGAATCACAAATTGTTCTGCTTAAGAGCGTAGTGTGAAATCATCTTTACATTCATTTGGTGTTAAACGTTGTAAATGATTCATACATTTGTATTTAACATTTCAACGTGCTAATTCATTGCAATTCACACTTTTTACACTGTCATAACTTTAACAAAACCACAAATATGCTAAATATTAATGTAAGAAAAGTTGTTAATACAGATTTATTTTATAAGATTCATAATAACTGCATAAAAAAATATAAAATAGCAGAAACTTCATTAGAGACTGCGAATCACAAAATATAGACCTAAAACAGTATTTGAAATAGGGGTAACTAAGGGATGACAGATTTAAACATAAATGAATGATGATGAGAATAATGAAACAGATTCTCAAGACGGTCGCCTACTAAGTTATCAATCTTTAATATAGCATTGCAAAAATATATTACAATTTTTTATTTGGAAAACAAACACAGTACTGTAGTTTATCTATCAACCCCCTGTAACCATCACTACAATGGGGGGTCGAAAATGCCTCCGAAGGCTATAAGTTTGAGCCCCGTATGGTGGGTTTGAGTAAGCCAAAATTATAGTGTAGTTTATCTGTCAACCCCCTCTGACTATCACTACATTGGGGGTCGAAAAGGCCTCCAAAGTCTATAAGTTTCAGCGCGTATGGTGGGTTTGAGTAATCCAAACACTATTTTGTAATTTATCTATGAAGCCCCCTGTAACTATCTTTACATTGGGGGTCGATAATACCTCCAAAGGCTATAGTTTGAGCCCGGTATGGTGGGTTTGAGTAATTGAAACACTATACTGTAGTTTATATATGAATCCCCCTTTAACTATCACTACATTGGGCGTCGAAAATGCCTCCAAAGGCAATAAGTTTGAGGCCGGCATGGGTTTGAGTAGGTCTCGGTGCGCGGGCAAGCTGTCGCGGCTGGCGCGGGCGCTGCTGCGCGCCGTGCTGTCGCTCTGCATACAGCTCACCTGCAATAGGTACTAACTGCTTACACGCATGCGTATGAAACTTCCAGCTTACTGTAGGTACTAAATGCTTACACGAATGCTTCTGGAACTAACTTATAGATGACAGATCGACATGGCAATCAAGGTAATGTGTGCTGTTATTGCTGGTATTCTACTTACCGGCCTTGCGGAAGACCAGCGTTTGTTTTATTACCAGCACATGCGAGCATGAGTCGTTTTGTTGTCGTAATAATTATTTGAAGTTATAAATCATAGCTTGTAATAAATAAATGTCTCTTCTTCCCCTCCCGCGGGTGCACAGTGTAGTGACGTGTTTACGTGCTCGTCATTAATAATTGTGTTTTGTGTGTTTTAACGGCGATTATCGGTTCGTGAGTTGTTTATTGTTGTATGGTATCGTATTGTCAGCAGTGATTCGTAAGTTTTTTAAAGTTTTAAATCGTTTATTAGTGGTTTTACTCAAAGTTATTATCGGTAAGTACATTTATTTTTGTACAGTGGGTATTGCGAAATAAAATATCGCCCGGCCGGTTAGTCAGCTGATTTGTATAACATTAATTAGTTCGCCTTAGTGCCAATATATATAGTGAATTAATTGCATTTATTTCTGATAAGTAAATGTCGGTTCACAATGACGATCCGCCCGATCGGGGCCCAAATCCTTTCGGTCAAAGTAGACTCACGCCTCGGTCACCCAGTTCGGCCAAACGGTTATTCAGCGATGTGAATTCGCCCACATCTGTTTCCCCCGTTCAATCGAAACGTCTACAACTATCAGAATCGGCAGATACTTCGTCTGTAGACAACGGCAGTGACGCGAGCCGCGCGGACTATTGCGATATGGTGTTGGAAGTATCGAGTTATTTGTCTAAGATAAATGAACTCGTTAATGACCAGGGCTCGCGCATGAATATAGCAAATAGGTCGGCGGTCTTAGATATTACACAACGAGTAACTGCAATCGTTTCATTACTTGCACTAAAATCATCGTGTAATGAAACCAAGTTGGCTAATATGCAACGCGAGTTGGATCAATGTAGACGTGGTAACGTTTCCACTAAAGATTGCAATAAAACTTATTCAGATAGCTTAAAATTACGTTTAACGAAACCCACTCCGGTAGTGCAGCCGCGCGCCCCTGCCCCGTGCGTAATAGCTTACCCGACGAGCGAACGCTCAGCTGACTTGCAGACGTCATCCGCGACGAAACAGGCGCTCTTTAAGGCAATTAATCCGAGTGATGATGGGTTCCAAATCGTGGGACTTAAAAAAACCGCAAAATCGGGTGTTGCTCTGCGCCTTGCTAATGAGGCACAAATTAAAAAATTACAATCTGTCGACGCGATAAAATCGGCGGGACTGCGTCTCGAAAAACCGAAGGGTCGCCGTCCCCGTATCTTAGTTAAAGACGTGCCATCCTCCATGGAAGACCGCGCCTTCTTAACAGCGTTGTACCGTCAAAACATCAAGGACGAATTACCCATAAAGGAGAATGACTTTACAAAGTCCGTTAAAATAATCCGCAGGCGGATTTTAGATAACGGTCGTAAATGGATAGGCTTAGAATTGGACTCAGAGATTCGAAAACATTTAATGGACACAAAAGATAAAGTTTTCATTGATTGGGCCACATGCCGTTTTAATGATGACATAGAAGTAGTTCGTTGCTTAAACTGTCAATATTACGGGCACGTTCAAAAGTTTTGTACAGTTAAAACACCAACGTGTGCCATTTGTGCTGAGTGTCATGAAACTAAGGCGTGCCCGCAGAAATCGAACCCGGAATTTAAGCCAGTGTGTGCGCCTTGTAAAAGATTTAAAAAATCACACGACCATCGTTGTGGGTCTCAAGAGTGCCCAACATATAAAAACAAAATCGAGCAATTAGTTCTGTCGACCCAATATTAACTAAATCTGGATAAGTTTACAATCGGTCAGTTAAACCTTCATAACGATAGGGTAGCGACGTCAGAATTAGACACGTTAATTCACGATTATAAATTAAATGTCGTTCTAGTTCAAGAGCAATACCAACATGCGCGATTACGTAGTAAGGTAGTACAACTCGATAACAACTCACGAGCAGGTATTTTTGTATCGGGTTCAAATCTTACCGTTACTTCAGTGCGTAACCTTATGACGTCACACTGTGCTGTCGCTGAGGTGTCTAGTCCGATTTGTAAGGTTTATGTTGTGAGCTGTTATTTTCAATACTCAGATGCTGTGGGTCCCCACCTGCATCACCTCCGCTATGTCTTGCGGTCCCGGAAGCTCTGTTACAATCATGAATTCCGGATGATAATGTTGAAAATGACACAGAATACCACAGGCAGATTAGGATGTGGGCCGTAGAACTGCCGAACTCTTCAGATTCAAATCTCTCGTCCTTTGATGAATTTAGTGAAATCGTACGATCTTTGCCCCTAAACAAGGCTTCCGGTGACGACAAAATATCCAATAAAATGATAAAAGAAGCTCCGGTGCTTTCGACAACGCTTGGTGGCCAATGCTGCTTCTTATGTTGAAATTACGAGGTTGCTTTAAAAATATATATTCACTTATTTACTCGTATTTCTCGCACGGAACAACCAAACTTAAACTTGGACACTATGCCGTGTCGAAACCACTGACGATGGGTTGTCCACAAGGCTCAGTCTTAGGTCCTTATTTGTGGAATTTAGGCTTCGACGATTTTCTTACGATTCCCTTACCGTCAGGGTGTTCTTTGACCGGATATGCGGACGATGGCCTCTACCTCATAGAATCAAACAGTAGGTCGGGACTAGAAAATAGTGCAGACGCGTGTTTAAAATTAATATGTGATTGGGGCCATCGAAATCGGTTAAAGTTTGCACCACATAAAACGTTCCAATTACTTTTAAAAGGAAGTTTACAATCACCGCCGCGATTTAAATTTAATAATATCACTGTTAAGAAAAAAGAATCGGTTTGTTATCTTGGTTTAATTTTGGAAAGGAATTTTTCATTTCTTGAACATATTAAAAACGTCGGAGAAAAGTCGAAAAGGAACTTTTTTGCTTTGACAAGAGTATCAAAATCAACATGGGGGCTATCTTTCAATACACTAAAAATCATCTATGGAGCAACTTACTTAGGATGTATTTGTTACGGATCTCCCCTATGGGCTGATAGGGCTACTATCGGCGCTGTGCGAAGAAAACTGCTCCAGAGCCAACGCTTGGCCTTGATATTCTTGTGTAAGGCATATAGAACTGTTAGTACCGAAGCTTTGCCTGTCCTGGCGGGTGTACTTCCAGTCGACCTGGAGGTGCAACGTCGCGCCGCCATGTATTACTCTACTAGGGAGAATATGGATAAAAGTTTTTTAACAGCACGTGAACTTTTAAAAATTGATAGATTATTTAAACCGCTTTCAGTGGTATATAGCGAACTATTAGATGAATGGCAAAATAGATGGGAGGTATCTTTGAAGGGACGACATCTATATCAATATTTTCCTTGCGTTCGTGACCGTTTGACAAAGACTTGGTTGGATGTCGATTATTGCGTATCACAGTTTCTCACGGGCCATGGTAACTTTAGGTCTAAACTTTACTCTTTTAAGCTTGTTGAATCGCCTGCATGTCCATGTTCAACACCTAATTGCGAGTATGAGCAGTCCGCGCATCATATACTTTGGGAGTGTAGTCTTTGGCAGAATGAGCGTAAAACTATGCTGGATAGTATGCAGATATCATCTGGAGTCGTATACTACATGGACCTTGTAGAGACTAGGAAGAACTTCCGTGCTTTCCGGCGTTTTTGCCATACTTATTATTGGAATCAAGTCTAAAAGCTCACATAATAGGTCCCATTTAAATGTAGTGATGATATGATCCGTGGTGCTTTACAGCTGGCTTCTCCGGCTGTAAAAGTCTTTTTACGAGGTTATTTACCTGTTTAGTTCATTGTTTTGTCGCCCGCTTTGCACGGAGGGAAGTGGACAATAATTTATTTCCAACTCCTCCTATTAATTTCACTTTCTGATTAATTTCGTTGCGGGTTAAAGACAAGTTAGACATTCCCGGAGACTCGCCGAGCTTCAATGCTCGGTGTCATTACATTGCGTGCCACTGTTGATCCTGGCTCACAGGAGTTACAGTGGTGGGTGTGAGGGTGGGACAGTCTCCAAAATAAATGTCTCTTTCTTTCAATCCGGGTATGAGGTGAGGCGCGAGTCCGCATCCACCGCGGTTTTGGATTTAGATCCCTCTCACATAGTTATTTTTACTGTTGTACATTGAAATGACTGCGGTAGCTTTTAAAGCAAAGAAAAAAATCAGTAATTTATTCTAATTTTACTGTTCATTAACCTCCATGTGCAATTCCATGTGCTCCATGTGCTCATTGATCAATTACAAATTATAGATTAAATATTTTGTCATATAGGAAGTGATAAACTTGGCTAAATTATCTTTACGATGCGTTGCAAAAAAAATATCCATATAAACTACGTGGAAAGTGATAATACATCACTAGGAAATTACCATGTCGACCTGCCGCTTACAGTACTTACACCTTTAACTTACATCACTCATGCTGTAGGTACTAACTGCTTAAAACAGCATGCTTACTTAAGAGCGTTTATACCCTGCACGCGCTTTTTGGCTTAAAAACAGGACTTTTCAAATGAGTTAATAGCCACCAATAAACAATTTAAAGGAAAAATAATTATTACTAATTTTAGAAAAGGTTGTCATCTAGGGATTTTGGTGGAAAACATTATAGATTGATGGATAATTTGTGAGTACTATACGGATTACTGAACACAAGTTTCGTTATTTAGGCTTTAAATGGCAATTTAGAAGCTTAAGATATCCGAAACCACTAAATATAAGATGAAAATAAAAATATTATCAGACTAATAAGACCCTTATGGAGGGATTTTGCTGAGAAAAATAATCTTTTTGTGTTTAGTTCCTGAAAAATAAAAATTTAAACAATGCGAAATTATTCAGAAACTCTCGTTAAGAACATATTTTTTTTTCACCCACTTATCGTACATAATTTTTTATAGCAATTGCATATTACAATAGAAGAACATCTTATCAATAAATTACCATTTTTATATTTCAACAAAATTAGTTTTCATGTTTTCTACAAATATTTTAAAAACCACTATAAAACACGCTGTCCGACGTGGATCAAATCAGACCGCCGCAAGGCCTTCTAGAGGGAGGACGTATCGCTCGTCGCTCCGGCCTGGCTGCAGTCGATTATGCCGCGCGTAGTAAAAATAGCCACGCGCGGAATGCGATTACCACATCTTAGTACTTTGGTAGTAAAATATTTAATTATTTTTATTACCTACAATGATTTTGTAGTGAGTATAAATTATGTTTCAGGTAATATAATGGGATGTAATTCCGAGGCTAAATTATTATGTTATGTATTGTAATATAAAATTAAATATATTTCGTAATTGTAAGGGGTTGTAAGGCCCCTAACACTATTTATGTGTTCGAACACGAAATGATTAATAAAATGTCCGTAGTGTATACTGATTGAATGCAACTTAACAATGTAATAATAACGAAAATATGATTAGTATCCAAAATTTGTATTATTCTTTGCTTGCACAGTAATATTTGTCTACTTATAATGCAAATAAAATATTTTTATGATATTATATTACAGTTACATTTCAATTGAATATTTGAAGCGCACGGATCAAAGTTGTTTGAGCCGATTGTATAGCGAGCCGACGCGGCAGCTCTACGCACACAGCTTTGGTCGCTTATGTGTGCGTGAAATTAACGAAGAAATACCTATAGTTGACTTTGCGCGCAAGGTGTATACGCTCTTAACGACGATCATGCTTTCTGATAGTAACGAAGGTCTCCGTGCTTCAGTAATATTAGCATTTAATGTAGTGTGGATACTGGACACATACCTATCATGCTTATTTCACAATGTTTATGATATTCGTATTGTAACGTAGTGAAGATGGTTGAAAATTCTCTTTGAATAGTAAAAAAATGTTGATGTATCGCATGCAGTTTGCTGCTAAATCTTTTTAAATTACTCGGTAGGTTTTCCAAGTAGAACGCTTTTTGCTCAACTGTGGACATACAATCTGTATATATGATAGTTTCTTTTTTGCAAAAAATAAATACGTATACCGGGTATATCAAGACTGCTACCGAAAACGAAGCCGGGTGGTAGTTTTAGTGACTACAAACACAATGCAACTAAAATTTTCGCAAAAAAAAGCGACATTTTTTTTATGATTTTTTAAATATCGTAATTTTTGGGTGGTAAATCCATAGTTTTTGCTAAAATAATAATTTAAACTCTTTTATACCTTAGAGTCCTTATAAATAAGAGGGTATACAATATTATTTTAGGAAAAAATAAATTTACCATCCAAATACGACCATAGGAAAAAATTAAAAAAAAAAATTCGTCGCTTTTTTTTTCAACATTTTCTGTTGCAATGTGTCTGAAGTCACTAAAACTATCACCCGGCTTCGTTTTCGGTAGCAGTCTTGAGATACCCTGTATATGATTTCCAATCAAAAATACATTTAAAAGTTACCAGCTATTTCTGTAGCAAAAAGATAAGATGGCAACATGCAAAGAAAGCCACGAATCAATTTGGCTTTAATAACAATAGGTCTAATGACCGTCTCAGCAATCGAGAGCTCAATTGAGAGGGGTTAGGCCCAACACTGGCCTAACGCGGGTGGGCAGATATAACATAGAAATTAAAATCTCTATAATATATATGCAGGTTTCCTTACAATGTTTTCTTTCACCTTTGAAGTATGTACGTGGTAAACATAGTTGACCCTCAAAAGTCACGTGTGTTCTAGAAGTAGTCGCAGGCGGTTAGACGCCGCCTGTGAAACGAGAGGCCGCGGGTTCGATCCCCGCGCCGAGAGAAATGTTTGTATGGCCCACAAATATTTCTTTCGGGTCTGGGTGTTTGTGAGACCGAAAACTCGTAGTTCCTGATACCCACGACACAAGACTCGATCTTAGTGTGGGGTCAGGTCTATGTTTGTGACAGTTAGGTGTTATTTATTTATTTGAGCCCGTGACCACAATGAATTTGTCGCCAACTATCTTCTGTCCGTTACCAACAGGTTATCACGCACTGTTCCATGACACATCACATTTAGGTTTAATGATGGAGGGAAATAGGGCTTTCCCCTTTTGTTACCTACCTACATATTTAAATGAGTATTGTCGAAGTAAAATTAATCACGTAGACGTAAAAAGTTTGTAAAAAGTTACAGTTTTTTATTATTGACATAACTTGGCAAAAAAGTTTGGATTAAATACTAATATGGCAATCCGATGTAATACCATCCAAATAAACCAATTTTCAATATTTCTTACGTATTTAAGATTTGGACTATATGGCCTAACCACTCTCTATCGTACTGTCGATTGTAGAGAAGGCCCGTGCCCTGCAGTGGGACGTATATGGGCTGATACAGACTGATACATTTAAGATTTGTTAGCTATTCAATCACAATGAAATAGATATTATTTGTTACCATGTAGTGGCATTTTGAAGTCGGTTTTCAACTTATTTATTAGAAATTGTTTTACTATAAATTGTTGTTAATAGGCTCTTTGTTTATTTGAAATCATAAAACAAAGAATAACCGTACGATAATATAATATAGAAAAATCTACATATAAAAAAATATAACGCACACAATGACATTTTTAAGAGTGTTGCCATAATAGTTTTTGTTTACTGCCAGTTGCCACAGCTCCGTACTCTTTTTTGCCAACTTATATTCTCTTTTATATGCATCGATATATTTGGCTAAACCAGCCATAAGCAAATTACGTTTAAGTGTCCTGTAGTATTTTTATCTATATCTTAGACATGAGTCGCTGTGACTTGTACACATTAGCGCGGGTAGTTGTCAATCAGTCGGCGTGAATGACATCAACGGATACATGTACATACATAAACTCACGCCTTTTTCCCAGAAGAAGTAGGCAGAGGTGCTGGTAGCTATTGTACACCCGACACGTTTCGTTTTGTATGTTCAGTTATACTATGTGATAGAGGGCAAGCCTATCGCCATATCGAAATCAACGCAGTTCTGCGAATCTCGACCTGAAGCTCTTGGTGTAGCAGGGTCCAAAGAATCAGTGTATTAGCATATTATAAAGTGTACAGGGTTCTACAGATAACAGAAGCGAGCGCAAGTTATGTAACTTGAGATGTGCGCTTAGAGTTAATAGCCAAGGAGGGCCTAGACAAATGTCACTTTTCTGTTGGCGTGAACGCCTACGTAAAGGTATGGAAATGACATTAATGTCAATTATTATTTAAAGAAAAACTATGTATTTACCACCCAAATACGATGATAGGAAATAAATACAATATTTTTAAATGCATTGTTTCTTAAGTAACTAAAACTGCCACCTAGCTTGGTTGCAGTCGCTATCTGGATATACCCTGTATTTTGATAATTCCGTAACAATTGTGTAGACCCCCTGGACTTTGGCCGCAAACCCATCAAAATACAAATAGCGTTGCTCCTATTTATGGGCAGGCATTAGCCTAACATGCTAGTGTATAGTAACAAAAATATCGCTAATCGAATGCAGGCAACGTACACAGTATAAAGCAAAATTATTATCTATCGGTTATTGTCATACCATTATGATACATATGACGACGACGGTTAGTCACGCTCTAGCACGTACGCGTCCGCTCGTTTCACTTACGCATACTTAGCTGGGGTGTCATGTGATTGTATTTGTTATGAGCGAATTTTGAAAAACAACTTTTTAGGTTTTATTATCGCTGTAAGGGTGAAGTGAAATTTAGTGACTAAATTGAGGATTAATATGATTGAAAGTGATAAAAGTTAGTTAATTAATTCGATTTTCTATTGGATTGAAAAATGAAAAGTGATTGAAAGTTTGATGTTGATTGAGATCGTCTTTATTGGAAGACAAATCCTGAATATGTTTATTTTATTTGGTTAATGAAGGGTTAAATCATATTAATGAGTTATTTTAATTGAAGATGTGTGTACGCATGCGTTCATATTTCAGATTAAATGTGTTTTCAACAGATAAATTATGAATTGGTTGAAATAAAACTATTATTTCAGATTTATCACGACTATTGTTTGATTTTTACATTTTTTAACTTTCCGAATTTCCTGTAAATGGTAGTTTTATTTCAATGTGTAATATGCGCGTTAATCTGAGAAACCATTATTATGAATTGGTGATATATTTTTTGAATGCTTTTATATTTTTGTCCTGTTAATAAACTTTTCTTTTTTTTCAACTCTTATAATAGATCATCTTAAGATAAACGAAGCAAGGATTTGATTCAGAATTTTGAAAATACCGGTTGATTTTTATAACGGAATTCCGAACCTATGTATTTCCTCACCAAATTTTTGTGTCCTCTTCAAAAAATGAGTATTAAAATTACATAACAGGATAACATATTGCATCAAAGGAAAAATGAACATGTATTACAATCTGATCTCTTGTTTTCCTCAATATTTACTATTTCAGGACGATTAAAATATTTGAAGAATGTTTGTGTGTAAATGTATTTAATAAATATGAGTAAGTTTAGTGTCGTGTGTCGTATTGAATAATTAAATAAAATATATTCTTTATTATATATTAGCCCATATACGTCCCACTGCACTGGCCTCCTCTACATTCGAGAGTACTATTGAGAGTGCTTTGGCCAATACATAATCCTCATCATAATTTCAGTACAGAAAGTCCACTGCTGAACAAAGGCCAAATATTAAATGCGTAAGGTATTTTAAGATTGTTGTGGTTGTGTGTATATTGTGATATTTAAGTGTTGACAAAGCTGAATAAATAAATAACACCCAACTGCCACATACATAGTCCTAACCTCACACTAAGAGCGACTTTCACACTTTTTTTCTGCGTGGGTAGTTGAGAAGAACAGTAAGACAAATTTTTGCTCTGTAATTTTTAATTATTTTTAATAGGACAAAGTGATAATATTCACATTCTATGCTAAAATATATTAGCTAAAGTGACTACCTGCCGGTGTTAGTGTTTATTTCCTTTCTTCTGTCCCTACAACACATACCCCATCTCATCAACACACTACACATTTCACTATGGAGACCACACTGAAGTCAACAATTGAAGAGATGAGAGATGAGTTCCACAAAAGGATGACCACCTTTGAAAATGATCTCAAAAAGTCATCAGCTGCAACTGCAGGGTCCTCTGACTTGGCAACTGAGTTTGCCACATATAGGGCCTTCATCACCCAGGCCTTAAGTCTTCTACAACAGCAGATAGAAGCTTTGGCACACAGCGTCGACTCCATGGAAATGCAGCAGAGGCGGAAAATTCTTCTCTTTCATGGAATTGCTGAAGTAGCCGAGGAGAACTCTGCCCAACTCATTGTGGATGTTGTGAAGCAAATACTCAAAATTGATGACTTCAACATTTCTGACATCCAACGTTGCCACAGGATGGGCCGGCCATCTACTTCCAAAAAGTCTAGGCCTATACTTGTAAAGCTGCAAGATACAACTATCAAGAACAAGTTATGGTTTAGCAAAACCAAACTAAAAGGTTCTGGCATCACACTCTCAGAATTCCTAACTAAGTCCAGACATGATTTATTCATGGCAGCACGGGAAAAGTTCGGTGTCACCAACTCCTGGACTCAGGAAGGCAACATCTATGTTGTCAACTCCGGTGTACGGCATCGCATCGTGTCGCTTAATCTGCTAAGCCAGATAAAAGTTGACACCCCTGCAAAGTCGAGTCCGGCGAAGAAGGCTATAGCAGTGCCCAAGACGAGACGAGCAGCGACCATAAAGAAGTAGCGTGTATTTATTTTGGTCTACACTAAGTTTTGCTTTATTTACTTGTGTCGTCCAGGTATTCTTTTCATTTATGTTGCTTATTCTATAATTTTATGTACTTTACTTGATCTTTCAAATCTTCTTTTCTTTTTTTTTTTTTTTTATCTAACTTATTGCTCTAGTATAGTTTAATAATGTTGTTTATACGCAAAAATTATTTTTACCCAAGTCGGTACATAAAATAACCTTCAATTTGTATTGACATTCGTACGTCATATTTGACACATTGTGTTTCGTTCCGAAATCATTATGTTTTCGGAATATTATTGATAACGTAGTGTTGTAAATTCTCTTTGTCATTATATAATGTTTTGCGTCGTATGATTGTTTTTACCTGGATTGATATAACTTTAGTTTTTTTTTTTTTCACGTACTTAGTATTTATCTATTGCTTTTTTTTTCTTTTATTTATAAATTTGTTCAAATTGATAATTTTAAAAGTAGGGTTTTTTGCCTATACTGCCGGCAGATGGATTGTTGTTAGCTAATTTTTACTTCTTAGTCTGTTAATTTATTTTAATTATTATTATATTTTTTTTCTTACTTTATTTATTGTATTATTTATATATATATATATATATATATATATATATATATATATATATATACTTTTTAATATATTGTATTTTTATTTACGTTAATGTCTGTTCACAGCTTTAATAGTGATAGTGAAGAATTCTTATCAGCTTGTAGTGATGACAGTTTCGTCAGCATTCCCTCATTCGCTGACACCCTTACATCCCAGTTCTCTGTCGTCCCGGGGAATTTTAATGTGGTTCACTTAAATGCCCAAAGTATTCCGGCCCATTTCCCAGATATGCTGGCTAGTTTTGACTGTACTCATATCCATGCAATTCTTGTTTCTGAATCCTGGCTTAAGCCATGCCTATCCTCTTCATCTTACTCGCTTCCTGGATACCATCTCATTAGAAACGACCGCATCGGACGTGGTGGAGGTGGTGTAGCCATATATCTCCGTAACTATTTTCAATTTTCGATCGTCAGCACATCACCGCAACCCCCACCACTAAATGCTGGGGAACATATTTTCATTGAGGTGGAATTCTCTCGTAAAAAACTTTTACTCGGTGTTTACTACTGTCCTTCCCTTCGTGTTGATTTTTTCTCTTCTCTCGAAACTATTCTCGAAAATCTAGTTCCTTCGTACAGTCAAACCATAATCATGGGTGATTTCAATACCTGCCTCCTTAAGAACGACCGCCGTTCGTCTTCCCTTCTCAATATCATCCAATCCTGTAACCTCTCTATCCTCCCCCTCTCCGCCACTCACCATTCTCCTAACTGTACTCCTTCTCTCCTAGATCTTATCTTTGTCTCCTCCTTAAGCCATGTTGTGAAGCATGGTCAATGTCTCGCTGACGCTTTTTCTTCCCATGATCTATTATTCCTATCATATCGCATCCACCCTCCTAAAGCCTCTCCCAAAATCCTTCTGCAGCGAAATTTTCGTGGTATGAATCTTGGTAATCTTCGCAGGGATGCTGACAGCATTGACTGGAGTTCGCTCTATCAAGTGGATATGGTTGATGTAAAAGTCGACATATTTACAAACGAACTAATAAAACTGTATGATAAGCATGCTCCAGTTCGACCAGTTAAGATAAAACACTTACCCGCACCATGGCTGACCGCGGAAATTAAGGAGTTGCTCTCTAAAAAAGCTTTAGCCAAATCTCGGTACAATCGCCGTACCAATGAGGTGAATTGGCTGAAGTATGTTGCCATTAGAAATCACTGCAGTAAGGTGTGTAGGAATGCACAACGCCGACACATTCATAACTCAGTTGAAAACGGGGACCCAGCTAAAGTCTGGAAATTTCTTAAGACACTAGGAGTGGGTAAATCTCGACAAGATTCTATTCCCAAAACTTTAGATTTAAACTCCTTGAACCAACATTTTTCCTCCTCGTCGAATCTGGATAAAACGACTAAACACAAAACCATAAATTATATCTTTCTACCCTTCAAACTCCTAATTGTTCTGCCTTTGTTTTCAAAGAATTTGCTAGTTGTGATGTTAGGAAGACCATTACGCTTATCTCCTCCAATGCAGTGGGGAGTGACCATGTCAGCCGCAATATGATTCTACCCATCCTGGACGAAATTCTTCCCATAATTTCCCATATCCTTAATTTTTCCATATCCACACAGACCTTTCCCAGTGCTTGGAAAGAAGCTAATATCATTCCCATTCCCAAAAAGCCCAACGCTTCTATATTTTCCGAATTCCGTCCCATTTCCATTCTTCCATTCCTATCCAAAGTCCTTGAACGTCTAATCCATACCCAATTAAATGACTTCCTTACCAAACATAACCTTTTAAATCCTTTCCAATCAGGGTTTCGTCCAGGACATAGCACAACTACCACTCTGACCCATATTGCGGATGGCATCAGGTCTGGTATGGAGGGGGGCATGCTGACAGTCTTAGCGCTGCTAGACTTCAGCAATGCCTTCAATACTGTTGACTTCGATATCCTACTAAGCGTACTGTGTTCTCTTAACATATCTCCAACGGCTGTTGCTTGGTTTCATAGTTACCTGTACGGGCGCCGGCAGCGCATCAGTGTCGAGGATAACTTATCCTCGTGGTGCAGTGTAACTGCTGGCGTACCACAGGGCGGCGTGCTATCTCCTCTACTCTTCGCAATTTTTATAAATTCCATTACGTATAATCTTCGCTCCTCCTATCACCTCTACGCAGATGATCTTCAAATTTACGCTCGAGCACCTTTAGATAAGATTGTAAGTGCAATTGCAACTATAAATCTCGACATCCATGAAATTTGTGAGTGGAGCAAGACATATGGCTTAAAAGTCAATCCTAAAAAGACTCAGGTCATTGTTGTTGGCAGCCCCAGAATGATTTCGAGACTAGATCACACCCAATTACCAAGTGTTTCTTGCGATGGAATAACTGTTCCATACAGTAACACTGTAAGAAATCTTGGTCTACACTTCGATCAGTCGTTCACCTGGGGTCCTCAGCTTCGAGAGTTAAGTCGCAAGCTGTTTGCCTCAGCAAGGTCCTTGCGACGGTTACACAATGTTTTACCCATTGCCACGAAAATTTCACTTGCGCAAACTCTCCTTCTTCCCATCCTTGATTATGCGGATGTCAGCTATCTTGATCTCACCGAAGACCAACTTAATAAACTTGAGCGACTTCAAAATTTCTGTATTAGATTCATATTTGGACTACGCAAATATGATCATGTCTCTGAGTTTCGTGCTAAGCTCAAGTGGTTACCTATACGCCTTCGTCGGAATACTCACGTTCTCTCACTCCTTTATAATATTTTGTTTAATCCTCTCACCCCATCTTATCTTAAAGAACGTTTCACTTTTCTCCATGACTCACATTCGAGGTCCCTGAGGTCGTCAGAGAACCTTAAACTGAGAATGCCCGTACACACAACGACATTTACTGATAAATCGTTTGCTGTTGAAGCTGTCCGATTATGGAACGCGCTTCCTGTTGTGGTTCGACGGGCACAAACCTTGTCATCTTTCAAAAAGCTGGTGAAAGCACACTACCTTTCTCTCTAAACAGATAAAGCATGGTATTATTTCCTCTTTTCGGATATTTTTTTTTTTAATTTGTAGTATAATTATAAATTATTATAGATGTTTATGTAATTATTTAAAATTGTATGTATGTATATATTATATGACGTATGTGTATTTATTATGTCATTTATATGTATATATTTTTTTTTTATGATTATCTATTTTGTAATTTATATCTATTGGAGCTTAACTTATCTTTGTTTTACACTGCCCTTTCTTTTTCCTTCCTTTTATATCCATCCAAAGGTTGTCTGGTAGAGATCGCTTATTAGCGATAAGACCGCCTTTTGTACTTTTTATAGATGTTATTTCTTTATATTGTTATGTTCTTTTGTATGTGTACAATAAAGATTAAATAAATAAATAAAAAAAATAAGAGCGAGTCTTGTGTCGTGGGTGTCACAAACTACGAGAGACTTTTCGGTCTCACAAACACCCAGAGCCGAAAGAAATATTAATAATTTGGAGATGAATGTAAAATAATTTGAAAGCCATCATTATCTGAGCTTCTCAAAAAAGGCTTTATTTTTTATTTTATTTATTTATATATGCTTTATTGTACACCAAGAAGAAATACAAAATATTTAAAAAAACATTTTTAAGCTTTATCATTTATAGCCTTGATAAACATTACAAAACTATCTGAAATATTTCCAGCGTCTTCTCAAAAACCCTATTGACATTTGTATAACGATCCGGAATGTCATAGAATGCTTGACGCACTGACCAAACAGAGTTATCAAACTATTTGCTTGGGGTTTCCCGAGCTCCACTAATCTCATTCCCAAGTTCCTTTGTGTTGTCATGATCATAGGGTTCAAAATCGCACACATTTTAGTTTGAGATGTTGTATGTGTACATAATATCTGCTTTTTGCATGTGTAACGCTTGCTTCGGTTTTTGGTGTGTACTCGTATAATTAATTAGATTATTGTAATGTAAGTATAGATGTATCCCTTTGCAAACCAAATTAAAGTACAGGATGTAAGGATAAAGCTTCCGAAGTTAAAGGGACAATCATATCATAATTCTGTAGGTATGACGGCTCACGCTTGTTGACCGGCAATATCAGCTGATTCATTTTATTAGCGTTACATTGCGTTATTAAAATAGTTTATTCAAATAATTTTATTATTTTACATCCTGTACCTTACCCTAAAATACATGAAAGATACCTTAAATTCTACTCTACTCGACACTGCCTGGACGGCATTTGCGCTTACCATCAACCATTGTTGTCATTATGCCGAGAGAGAGCAAAAAAATAAAATATCCACAGTTATCCTCTAACTCCGTATCCTTGATCACTGCTACATCCAGGATCGACTCGTCATGCGGTCTGCTGACGCTGCACATCGGAGACAGGATCCTGGAGATCAACGGCACGCCCGTGCGCAGCCGGCCGCTAGACGACATACAGAGGGTGCTCACCAGGCCTGATCAGGTTATACAGGTAACTACAAACTTTATGCTCATATTAGAGTCACTATGTTGACACTCAATAGTAATGTGTGATGCTTATTATTTTCATATACTGGCAGGTTTTACTAGTGGTAGGCTTCTCATATGTGAGAGGTAGGTATCGCCGTAATATGAATCTATAATATCTCTCTAGCTTAACAGTAGTGTATACCTATTTTTGTGCTCCGGTTTGAAGGATACCGTAGCCAGCCACAGTAAATACTGCCCTAAAGAAATATTTATTCTTTTATTTATCCTTTATTGTCCATAATAAACAACAGTATACAGAGATAATATGATCACAAAGAACAAACAGACGGTTTTATCGTACTAAGGCAGTCTCTATCGGACAACTATTAGAAATAAGGTCTTTGGAAAACTCAGTCACGAAGCGAGATGCAATGACATTGCGTTACGTTGGTATTTTTGTCAGTTAATTAGGGTAAACGGTTTTGTGATTAACCAATATACTATGAATAGTTATATTTCGCCATTATTCAGAACTATTTTTAAATTATTTCTGTATGTATAAGACACGTAAAAGGACTTCGAAATTGCATAATAAAGGACTTTTTCGATTGTTTTTATATAATTCAGCCTATACACACGTCACCCTTAAACCAATTCAGTAATGTAGCATAAATATTAAAACAATAGAAATATCTGTGACAAATATCTTTATTTATATTTATATAAAATATTTTTGAATAATATTTTCCTTGCAGTTAACAATAGAACACAACCCAGACGCGGCAACAAACAAAAGGGCGATATCCAATGCGCACACAGAAGTAGAGGATAAACCGAAACACGAGACAAAGTCGCCAGTGGAACGAAAAATACTGAAGGAGATCGTACCAAAACTAGACAAGAGGGAGGAGGAAGGGCGGAAGGAGAGGCTTTTCAAGAGGAAAGGGGAGGATGGGGGCAAAGTGAGGGTTATCAAGAGGAGGCAGACGCCGTCGAGTCCGTTGTTAGGAGACAAGGAGCGGAGTAGCAGCATGTCCAAGTTACTTGATGTGTGAGTGATATTGGAAAATTATTATTTAATATTTGTTGTGGTAGAGTACTTAGTTCAGCAAACATTTAAGAAGTAGTTGGGTGTTTTTGTGAGAAAATTATTATCACTACATAGTATAAAACAAACTCGCTTTCTCTGTCCCTATGTCCCTTTGTATGCTTAAATCTTTAAAACTACGCAACGGATTTTGATGCAATTTTTTTAATAGATAGAGTGATTCAAG
The DNA here is from genome assembly GCA_009982885.2 of Hyles vespertilio. Lineage (NCBI taxonomy): Eukaryota > Metazoa > Arthropoda > Insecta > Lepidoptera > Sphingidae > Hyles > Hyles vespertilio. The sequence continues at coordinate 1,525,831 of CM042819.1, forward strand.
AGGAAGGTTTGTATGTATAATACGTATATATTATATACATACATACATACATAAACTCACGGCTTTTTCCCAGAAGGGGTAAGCAGAGGTGCCAGGGCACCCACATTTCGCCTATTATTGTACAGAAATCTATTTGTAACCGGGCGAAGCTGGGCCGGGCCGCTAGTAATTCATATAATTTATTATAAGTCATTTATTATATTTGTATTAGAAAATACCCATCGAATTGCGGCAGGAAATTTGATTGTAAGTAGTTTTGTGTAAGGCTCGGATATAAATTGCAAACCCGTACACCTGGATGGGCTAAGGCTTAATACAACGTATAGTCTGTTTGTGTATTTAGACTTAGTATATCAAGACTGCTAACGATTGGCGCCGAACGACGCCGGGTGGTAGGTTAGTGAATTCAAACACAATGCAACTGGTAATTTTAAAAAAAGCGACGTATAATTGTTTTTCCGTTATGGTATTTGTGTGGTAATTGTATAGTTTTTTGCAACATAATTGTGTACAATCTTTTTTAAAGACGCTATTGCAAGCAAGGGCTTAAATTATTATTTTAGAAAAAGTTATCGACTTACCATCCAAACATAAAAAAATCTCAAAAATAATTGTCGCGTTTCGTTGCGATATTTTTAGTTTCATTGTGTTTGTAGTCACTGAAACTACCACCCAACTTCATTTTCGGTCGCAACATTGATACACCCTGTATATTGTAGCCGTACCTTTATGAGTGATAACAATAATGCTGCATTTGGTTTGTGGCCAGTAGTGTGGACGGCGAGGAGGCTAGCGGCGTGCTGCGGGACCTGTCCCGCGCGCGCTCCTTCCGCGCCGAGCACGAGCCCAACAGCGGACAGAAGGTCTTCCGCGCCAGCGACCTGCTGCAGGTACACGCACACACACACACGAACACATATGAAAATGAAAATAATTTATGAATCCATTAAAATGTTCAATATCATTAGATTCAGTCATTTTTTATTTACCACCCGGTTCGGAAAGCGCTTTTCACTAGAGAAGAAGGGACAAGAAACTCAAGTGTTTCTCTTTTCAAAACCAGTTTTGATTTGGGATTATTACAAAATTTGCAAATTGGTTTAATCAGAGCAGTTCATCAATAATTTATTGTAAATTTACAATAAATATTTAAGCATAAGTATACGCGTCCATCTCGTTTGCACACGTGCAAACATACTGGTATACGTATACATACGTACGTATGAACGCACGCAAACGCGCACGTCAGGTACGCGCTTACGGACTATTGGGGACTGTCGCTGATTGCAGATAATTATACAACAACTTATGTTTTAAAATTGAAGTTATGATAAATGGTTTGTGTTGTTTTCGATAAATAGTATTTTACCGAATCATCGACATACACATTATCTAGTGTCGAAAATAGAGTAGAGCATTATCCGCTTCATAATTAACATATTGAAATATTTCCAATCCAAAATATTGCTATTGCAATATGTTATAAATTCAAATTAATGATATTGTATCTCAGGGTGAGTTGCTGGGCTCTGGTTTCTTCGGCGAGGTGTACAAAGTGACGCACCGGGACACTAATGAAGTGATGGTGCTGAAGCAACTATACAGGGTCGATGAGGAGGCGCAAAGAAACTTCCTCAAAGAGGTAACTTCTGTATACATCAGTCTAACCTTTGCACCACAAAAAAACGTTCCAATTACTTCTGAAAGGAACTTTAAAATCACCACCGCGAATTAAATTTAATAATATCACTGTTAAAAAAAAAGAACCGGTTTCTTATCTTGGTTTAATTTTAGAAAGGAATTTTTCCTTTCTTGAACATATTAAGAACGTCGGGGAAAAGTCGAAAAGGAACTTTTTTGCTTTGACAAGAATATCAAAATCAACGTGGGGGCTATCTTTCAATACACTAAAAATCATCTATGGAGCAACTTACTTAGGATGTATTTGTTATGGATCTCCCGTATGGGCTGATAGTAGCCCACTATCGGTACTGTGCGAAGAAAACTGCTCCAGAGCCAACGTTTGGCGTTGATATTCTTGTGCAAGGCATATAGAACTGTTAGTACCGAAGCTTTGCCTGTCCTGGCGGGTGTACTTCCAGTCGACCTGGAGGTGCAACGTCGCGCCGCGATACTCTAATAGGGAGAATATGGATAAACGTTTTTTTACCGCACGTGAACTTTTAAAAGTTGACAGATTACTTAAACCGGTTTCAGTGGTATATAGCGAACTATTAGATGAATGGCAAAATAGATGGGAGGTATCTTTGAAGGGCCGGCATCTGTACCAATATTTTCCTTGCGTACGTGATCGTTTAACAAAGACATGGCTAGATGTCGATTATTGCGTATCACAATTCCTCACGGTCCATGGTAACTTTAAGTCCAAACTACACTCTTTTAAGCTTGTTGTGTTGCCTGCATGCCCATGTTCAAACACCTAATTGCGAGTATGAGCAGTCCGCGCATCATATACTTTGGGAGTGCAGTCTTGGGCAGAATGAGCGTAAAACCACGCTAGATAGTATGCAAATATCATCTGGAGTTGTATACATACTACATGAACCTTGTAGAGACTAGAAAGAACTTCCTTGCTTTCCGACGTTTTTGCCATACCTATTACTGGAATCAAGCATAACAGTTCACATAATAGGTACCATTTAAGGCAGTAGTCTGCTTTAGGAGCCGAAAAAAAAGCGTTTTTGTCAACAATTTTTTTGAAAGGGAAGAAAATGATTACGGTAAACGAAATCGATTTTTTGAAGCCTGTAAAGCAGACTACTGTCTTAAATGTAATAATGATTTGATCCGTGGTGCTTTACAGCTGGCTTCTCCGGCTGTAAAAGTCTTTTTGCGAGGTTATTTACCTCTTCAGTTCAATGTTTTGTCACCCGCATTGCACGGAGCGAAGTGGACAATAATTTATTTCCAACTCCTATTAATTTAACTTTCTGATTAATTTCGTTGCGGGTTAAAGACAAGTTAGACATTCCCGGAGACTCGCCGAGCTTCAATGCTCGGTGTCATTACTTTGCGTGCCACTGTTGATCCTGGCTCACAGGAGTTACAGTGGTGGGTGTGAGGGCGGGACAGTCTCCAAAAATACATCAGTCTATATTGTTTGTAGATTTTTAAGAGCAATATAAAATAGTCATTACTATCGTAATTATTTGGTATATTGATTCTGTATCAGCCCATATACGTCCCACTGCAGGGCACGGGCCTACTCTACAATCGAGAATACGATTAAGATTTGATTTAGGTATATTGATTATTGGCAAACAATTTTAATTGTATTCAGAAAACAAATAACGGAATATATGTATGTGGCTAGATACACTGCATACTCTAAGTCTATACAGATCGTAATATTAAAATGGGGTATAGTTTCGCAATAAGTTTTAAAAGTTCTTACGGAAATATACTTGCACATTGCAGTTTTGAAAACGTGTATCAATTCAGACACTTCGCTAAACTGTTGTCAGACTATAATCTATACATCTATACATATAAATAAAATTGAAGTGTCTGTTTTACGAGTGAAAATAAAAAAAAATGTCTACTACATATCGTTATATAAACGATACCTGTGCCGAAAATGATATTTTAAAAAAATTGTCTGCCTGTCTGTCTGTTTGTTCCGGCTAATCTCTGAAATGGCTGGACCGATTTTGATGGGACTTTTTTTGTCAGGTAGCCGATATAACAAGGAGTAACTTAGGGTACATTTATTTTAGAAAAATAAAGTAATGTTGCAATGCCCGCGCGCAGCTCACCACTGGCCATCACGTCGGGCGCCTCCCACCACTTCTCCCACCTCCTCTCAGGTGTGGAGTGGAATGAAAGAATATCCACCCAGGCGAAGCTGGGCCGGGCCGCTAGTGAATAAATAAATAACACCCAACAGTCACACACATAGTCCTGACCCCACACTAAGATCGAGTCTTGTGTCGTGTGTATCAGGAACTACGAGAGACTTTTCACCCGAAACAAGTGCTTGTGGTTCACACAAACATTTGTCTCGGTGCGGGGATCGATGCCGCGGCCTCTCGTTTCACAGTCGGCATTTAACCAACTGCGCCACGGTGGCTGTCAGACATTATATTAGATTTGTGTATAGAAAAAATAGCAGGAAACCTACATTTACAAAGAATTTTATGAAATGCAAGAGCCACTCCTCTAATGCCTCAGTAGGGTACGAAATGGATATATCGAGGTTTGGCTATTCAACTTTTTTCCGCGTAAACGTGACGGGTTTTTATTTCAAAACAGTTTTAAAGTAATAACAATTGGATTACAGTTGAATGATGTTGTATTGTGTTTACAGGTGGCGGTGCTACGTTCTCTGAAGCATCCTAATGTGTTGCGGTTTGTAGGCGTTTTATACAAAGACAAAAGACTGCATTTGGTCACAGAGTACGTCGCGGGGGGCACTTTACATCAACTTATACAGGTCAGAGAAATTTTGCTATTATCAATGTACATTGCGGATGAAATATCAATAAAAAAGTATTAAAGCATATATACATTTTGTATGCATCATGGTGGCCAGAACAAAATGTAAATGGTATTCAGGCCCAGTGTTTTTCGGGGTTTCCTACGAGATCGAATCAGAAATGAGGAGATCCTTTGGAGAACTTAAGTAACCGACATAGTACAGCGAATTAGCAAGTTGAAGTGGCAATGGCCGGGGCACATAGTGCGAAGAACTGATGGCCGATGGGTCCAAAAAGTTGAGGCCACGGAGCGGGAAGCGCAGCGTAGGACGTGCACCCACAAGATGGTCAGACGACCTGGTAAAGGTCGCGTGACCTCGTTGGATACAAACTGCATCCAACTGGTCACTGGAAATCATTGAGGGAGGCCTTTGTTCAACAGTGGACTTCCTTTGGCTGGTAAATGGATGGATAGATATTTTTCGGGACCAGAAGACATTAGTGGCTGGGGATGATGACGGTGATGAAGTGCAGTAGTATGAGTATGAGTATGAGTATGAGCGTGACCGCGTGCGTGTGTGCAGGAGCGGTCGCTGTGCCTGAGCTGGTGCGTGCGCGCGCGGCTGGCGCGGGACGTGGCGGCCGGCGTGGGCTACCTGCACCGCATGAACGTCATCCACAGGGACCTCAACTCACACAACTGCCTCGTCAGAGAGGTAACGCATCATTCCCTCGTCCCCTTTCTTCTGCCTTACCTCCTAATTCCTATCTCTCCTCTTTAACCTCAAATATCTTCACTCTAATTCCTCTTCGCTCTTTCTCTCCCCCCGCTAATCCCTGCACACCCCTTAGCTCCCCTTCCCTTAGCCTTGAATATAAAATCACATTTTTATACGAGACTATAACCGTGTTATTATTGCCTTCATAGGTAAACGGGCAAGTCATACACCTGATGTATACTGTGAGCTAAATGTAAAATTAAATGGAATGTATTTATTGAATTTATAGGTCATGTAGGCAATTAAAAAGCTCTTATGAGAAGTCAATATATATATATATATATCTCACGATACAAAATATTTTGTTATATACGTATTATTTATGTTCATTCCTTACTTTAATTAATTCAATTTCTTATTAGTATTTTATTTCAAATATTAATTACTACTTTATAACAATTTGTTTTCATAGAAATACATAATTTCGTTAATCAAAATAATATGTATCTTTTTGTATGTTTGTGTGTTCAGGATCGCACGGTGATCGTGGCGGACTTCGGTCTGGCGCGCATCGTGCAGCGCACCGCCAGCAGCGCCTCGCACGCGCACCGACAACACACGCTCAGGCGCAAGAGATACACCGTCTGTATACACACTGCATACCCCCGGTGCAACAATGTCACTTTTGCAAAAATGCTACCTTTCAGGAAAAACATTTGAAACATTGACATTGTATAAAAATATGATATTTCAAGACAGACGAGTTGAACAGCTTCTACCACAATATTAACTTTTAATTTACCGTAAAAAAAATTATGACCACGTAATATACTAAAAAATATAAGATTATTTCTCTATACCTTCCAACCTTGCAATTTTTGCATAAGGGGCATTCCACGCGAAGCGGACAGGTAAAAAATCTCGATGTTTCTGATTTCAGAAATATTTGAGTATGTTCTACCTATATATGTCCTTGATTCGTGTATCAAATATTTTTCTAATATAGTGACTGGTTAAAGAATTAAGGACCTTTGAAATTTTGGCCAACTGGTGGGCATACAGTACTTCAAAGCCGATTATCTAGTCATAAAATTATTGATTAAAATAATTAAACCACTGGATTTAAAACTTCATTTAATGAGCTTTATAATTGCATTTTTGGATACGAAAATAAAAAAAATAATAAAATTTTATTTTTTTACCTTCGATTTTCACAAACTTAGACCATTTCGATTTTTTTTATATTTTTTATGAAAATAGCTAGTATTGTATAGAACATCCTTGCCAAGTTTTATTATGGGTTGGGAAGTGGTTTACGAGCTATACTGGAAATATGCGCCGCACCGCGCCAAACGCCCGTCACGTGCGTGAGCTTGCAGACATTATTTCTTTAGTACTTTGATATAATATTTAAAATAAAACGAATTATTTTTATTTGACTAACTACAAATTTATTTACAGGCTTTTACAACTTTAAATGTCACACTGTTACTTGTGCGTGTTACCATAACACCTTCAGTAGTAGGAATGAAGGCATGATATTTTTTTGTGCCTGGTATTGTCGCTGCCGACTCAAATTTGCTTTTGAAAGACTCTTTTCTAGCATAGAAAATGTGCGTTTGTGGAATTGATTTTCTCGCCCAATGGTACAAACGCTCAGCTGTGCAATTGCTTCGTTTGACGCCGATTGTAGACTAGCTGTTTTATTTTAAACAGGATTTTGGTAAGAAGCAGAATTTCATTTTCATGCCACTGCTCACGGCAAAGGGCCATGTGATGGACTTGGGGGCAGCTTAAAACGTCTAGCGACTCGAGTTAGTCTACAATCGGCGTCAAACGAATAGGCTTGGACCTAACCGGTCACTACAGAGAGCGCTCAATTGAGTTCATAATCCAAGGATGAACTAGTTCGCTCTATTAGTTCATTAGTTCTTTTTTTGAAATAATTTAGTAAGAACAATAAATAAGGAAAAAAATATAGTTATGTTTATTGTAAGTTTTGTTTATTTTTATTAAAAAAATACAAAGTATTACATGAAAATTTTACACGTCCATTTATGTAATATGAGATTTTTTATTTAAATAATGAAAAATAAAATAATTTATATTAATGATTAGTCAACAGCTAGGCTAGTTCCTAGTATAATGTGTAATTATATTAGAATACTTGAAAAGTATGAATTAAAGTTGACTTTTTTGTTATGGCACATAAAATCTTTTATCGAAATAATCGAAAACATAGCGCCACTGTCTAGTAAAGTGGACGCTAAAAGAAATATAAAAAGAACTAAGAGCGGGATTTTCAATGAACTAGTTCGCATAGTTCACCTAAAGGAGCGCTCTTCCCACCTAGGTCGTTCGCGAACTACCCAAGACTACAAACGAAGCAATAGCACAGCTGAGCGTTTGTATCATTGGGCGAGAAAATCAATTCCACAAACGCACATTTTCTATGCTAGAAAAGAGTCTTTCAAAAGCAAATTTGAGTCGGCAGCGACAATACCAGGCACAAAAAAATATCATGCCTTCATTCCTACTACTGAAGGTGTTATGGTAACACGCACAAGTAACAGTGTGACATTTAAAGTTGTAAAAGCCTGTAAATAAATTTGTAGTTAGTCAAATAAAAATAATTCGTTTTATTTTAAATATTATATCAAAGTACTAAAGAAATAATGTCTGCAAGCTCACGCACGTGACGGGCGTTTGGCGCGGTGCGGCGCATATTTCCAGTATAGCTCGTAAACCACTTCCCAACCCATAATAAAACTTGGCAAGGATGTTCTATACAATAGGCTATTTGACTAATTTCTGAAAACCATACCACATTATGAAGCGGGGTCTATAGACCTTACAAATGAAGGTTATTTTTAATTACTATGTCTATATCATTTGAAAATAAATTTACAAAATACACTGAAAAATTACACTGTCAAAACGCTCTGTCTGACAATGTGGCGTTTAGTTCGTAAACATCCGTTCCACAGATTCGTTCGCATATATCACTCATTCTTAAATCATCCATAGATCAATCAATCAGTCAATCGTCCGAATGAGTTTTTGCATTGAGGTATTACAACTGGAGCGGATTATATTATAGATGAAGTCAGCATTGCTGCAGATACGACACTTCATATATTTGTTACATTTTTTACCTAATGTTTCAGAATAAAGTAAAACGAAATATAAAAGCCCAATATAATCATACATTTTTAATAACTTATAAAGCTACATTATTATATAGATTTTAAAAACAACAAAACCTATAATTGGCTATTTGACTGTATAAAAATATTGACTTATTTGTTTCCATCCGTGTAAATAATTTAATTTTAAACATATTTCATTATCATACATTAAAAATATTGTATATTTTGTCTAAAAACCATAATAATAATTTAATTTATTTTGAGTTCGCGCCACGTGATCGTAAACGATTTTGATTGGCTATGACGTCATGCATTAGTATGAACTACTCACGTACAGGAAATGAATGGGATTGATAACGGCATAGATGCAAATTAAATATTAAAAATACCTTTAAAACGCGTTATTTGTCATTTGTACCCGTGAATTAATAATATTATCATGTCCAATGTAATAAAATGTGAAGAAAGAAAAAAAATCTAATTTTTTTAACAAAACCTCATTCGGACTATTGATTGATTGATTGATCTATGGTTGATTCTTAGAGTATTTATATATAGAGGGAGCGCTGTCATACATTCGCGATTTGAAAAACGTAGATATTTTCTTGTTCGTAATGTTGGTAGCGCACCTATATTAGTAAAAATTGAATTAACAATGTAGCAATAAATTTCTATAAATTCCTTTATTAGCCGAAATTATATTTAACTATTATCCTTTTAAAACGAGTTTGAGTGGAATTAAATAGACCTAAACTATTTATTTTTAATTATTTTTTCAAATAATTTGTGTATGTTGCACAACCTGTTCCAATAAGCGGTACATACTCTAAGGGTTGATTAGAGAGTGGGTGACATGCGAACGAATCTCTGGAATGGATGTTTACGAACTGAATGCCACATTGCCAGACAGAGCGTTTTGACAATGTAATTATTCAGTGTATTTTGTAAATTTATTTTTAAATGATATATATATAGTAATTAAAAATAACCTTTATCTGTAAGGTCTATAGACTCCACTTCATAATGTGTTATGGTTTTCAGAAAATAGTCAAATAGCGTATTGAGTTATCCTACTAAAAAAATACTTTTGTGTCAAAAATATGGATAGTGAAAAAATATATTTACAATATCCAATGTATCTGATAATAAATATATTAAATAAAATAAATAAACGAATTTTTCAATATTTACCTATTTGTCCGTAACATTAATCTTATTCTATAATTTTGTTAAAATATGACATTTGTCAAAACGGCTTTGGTACATAATCTAATTTATTAATATTTTTGCTACTTTATTCAAATTATCGTTAATTTACGTATGGAATTAAATTCTATATTTTTTTTCAAGTGAACTGGAATGGTTTTTATATGTCTTCAGTTGGGAGTACGGTATTTTTAAAGCAATTAGAATAAATAGCATAAATGACAACTGTCATAGCCAACTGTCAGCGTAAGGGTACATGTACCCTTGCAAATGTTCCAAATTATTTGGTCTAGATCCCCTCCAGTTGTATACCTCAACGAGTTTTTGTCAAAAAAAAATAGAATGATATTTCTTTCTTCACATTTTATTACATTGGACATGATAATATTATTAATTCACGGGTATTAATGTCAAATAACTCGTTTTAAAGGTATTTTTAATATTTAATTTGCATCTATGCCGTTATCAATCCCATTCATTGATGATGATGAGGTGAGTAGTTCATACAAACGCATGACGTCATAGCCAATCAAAATCGTTTACGATCACGTGTTTGAATATGTTTCAAAATTAAATTATGTACACGGATGGAAACAAATAAGTCAATATTTTTTATACAGTCAAATAGCCTATACTAGCTATTTTCATAAAAAATATAAAAAAAATCGAAATGGTCTAAGTTTGTGAAAATCGAAGTTGAAAAAAATAAAATAAAAAAAATATGGAATAAAACAATTTATTTTCGTATGCAAAAATGCAATTAAAAAGCTCATTAAATGAAGTTTTAAATCCAGTGGTTTAATTATTTTAATCAATAATTTTATGACTAGATAATCGGCTTTGAAGTACTGTATGCCCACCAGTTGGCCAAAATTTCAAAAGTCCTTAATTCTTTAACCAATCACTATATTAAAAAAATATTTGATACACGAATCAAGGACATATATAGGTAGAACATACTCAAATATTTCTGAAATCAGAAACATCGAGATTTTTTACCTGTCCGCTTCACGTGGAATGCCCCATAAGTGACATTGTTGCACCAGGGGTACAACTTCATGCCCTGCCTGCTTCGATATACACTAGATTATACGTAACGGCCTAAAAAACGGCAAGACAAATAACAGTACAAATGAGTGGATGCTCTTATTTTATTATGATCCAATCCATAATAAATATTAAATTTATTTTAAAAAAATAAGATTTATTGTTACATGAAGATGATTTCGAAATTTAAACATGACGACATGACAGACGCTGAATCTAGTATATTTTTGATAGTAGCCTGCCTACCATGAATATTCCATTTTCATCACCTTCATCACCAGTCACAGGATATTGTTCGAAATGAAAGGAACGGTAATGTGAGAGATACACAATCTGTATACATTGCATACCCAACCTAGCCCTTACACAAACACTTCATCACCTTCATCATCAATCGACTAAATTTATAGAATTGCAATGCAAAAGATGACCTCCCTTCTGGATCAGCCATTGAGTACAATTGCGTCAATGAGGCAATCGAATTGGCTATATGTACACATATAAAACTAATATTGTTGATACACAGGTGGTGGGCAACCCGTACTGGATGGCTCCGGAGATGATGAACGGCAACGTGTACGACGAGAAGGTCGACGTCTTCTCATTCGGCATCATACTGTGTGAGGTATTACTTTAAACATACACAACACCAGTGAACTTACACTATCATGATACCAACATACTGTAGCTTCAACGTTGGGTTATACAAAAGCTGACATTCAAATTTTATTTGTAAAAAAATGAGTAACATTTTCTATATTCACACCTGCACCACTGATCATACGCGTGACTAATATGCAGGCACAGATTTTGTTCATGGTATCCGCCACATTACAGATTTAAGATATTCAAGGCAATCAAATCTTATGATTGTTATTTCAGATCATAGGCAGGGTGTCAGCGGACCCCGACTTCCTGCCGCGTCGCTCCGACTTCGGCCTGAACGAGTCCGCCTTCATCGACAAGTTCTGTCGCACGTCCGGCTGTCCCGAGCCCTTCTACAGGGTCGCCTTCCTCGCCTGCAACCTCGATCCGGACACCAGGTGAATTGAACCATTCAATATGTGGTTTTCATCATGTTCTTACCATCAGCTGTATCGCAGCAATTGTGTTGCGTTATCCCGGATATAAAAAAATATCATTATTATCATCTTTTGTTACTCTAGCCCCCTTATTAATAAGAAATCGCTAATCAACCATAATAACGTAAATTAGTTAAATATTTTTAAGAGGAGATAAAACGTTGATTACGCTCAGCCACGCATAATTAATCATAAGATTCATTTTGACATATATTATCTAATACGGTAAATTAGGCCGCGAATGTTGCCACTTGATGGAAAAAAGTTGATTTTATTCCCTCATCATTCACTGTTCAGTGCTATACTCTGTAATTTCAAACAGTTTTTGTCTATGGAATCCAAAAAAGACAACGTATTTGTCTATTTTGTTTGTTTTGTTTGTTTTTGAACATATAAATTTATCTTAAGAGCGTTGACACCTTGCGCGCAAAGTCAACTATAGGTATTTCTTCGTTAATTTCACGCACACATAAGCGACCAAAGCTGTGTGCGTAGAGCTGCCGCGTCGGCTCGCTATACAATCGGCTCAAACAACTTTGATCCGTGCGCTTCAAATATTCAATTGAAATGTAACTGTAATATAATATCATAAAAATATTTTATTTGCATTATAGGTAGACAAATATTACTGTGCAAGCAATGAACAACACAAATTTAGATACTAATCATATTTTCGTTATTATTACATTGTTAAGTTGCATTCAAATCAGTGTTCAATCAGTAGACACTACGGACGTTTATTAATCATTTCGTGTTCGAACACATGAAAAGAGTTAGGGGCCTTACAACCCCTTACAATTACGAAATATATTTAATTTTATATTACCATACATAACACAATTTAGCCTCGGAATTACATCCCATTATATTATCTGAAACATAATTTATACTCACTACAAAATCATTGTAGGTAATAAAAAGAAAAAATATGTTTTACTACCAAAGTACTAAGATGTGGTAATCGCAGTCCGCGCGTGGCTATTTTTACGACGCACGGCAAAAATCGACTGCAGCCAGGCCGGAGCGACGAGCGATACGTCCTCCCTCTAGAAGGCCTTGCGGCGGTCTGATTTGATGTACGGCGGAACGCGTGTTTTATAGTGGTTTTTAAAATATATGTAGAAAACATGAAAACTAATTTTATTGAAATATAAAAATGGCAATTTATTGATAAGAAGTTCTTCTATTATAATATGCAATTGTTATAAAAAATTATGTACGATAAGTTGGTGAAAAAAAATATGTTCATGACGAGAGTTTCTGAATAATTTCGCATTGTTTAATTTTTTAGTTTTCAGGAACTAAACATAAAAAGATTATTTTTCTTAGCAAAATCCCTCCATAAGGGTTTTATTAGTCGGATAATATTTTTATTTTCATCTTATATTTAGTAATTTCGGATATCTTAAGCTTCTAAATTGCCACTTAAAGCCTAAATAACGAAACTAGAGTTCAGTAATCCTTATAGTACTCACAAATTATCCATTAATCTATAATGTTTTCCACCAAAATCCCTAGATGACAACCTTTTCTAAAATTAGTACTAATTATTTTTCCTTGAAATTGTTTATTGGTGGCTATTAACTCATTTGAAAAGTCCTGTTTTTTAGCCAAAAAGCGCGCAAAGGGTATAAACGCTCTTAAAATGTTGAAATCGGAGTGTTTTTGAGAGCTAATGTAGTGTATTTTATTCTATTTGTGGACGGCGATATTGTGATATTTACGCCTAAAATGCAAACTGGACAAAAGTATGATTATTTGTTGTAGTAAGTATTTTAAACATACGTCTTCATATTGTATTTCCCTAAGGCTACATATTGGTAATAACATTTGTTTCTTTTTCAGCACTCAGAAAATAATAGATTTGGCTACACGAGAAACATAATTTACTGACAGCAAGGTTGTCGGTAACAATATTTTGATACAAGGATAAGAAGAGAGATTATATGTTGCCGGATCACCCGATATATTAGTTGGCTTCGAAACTATTAAAGAAATAAAGTGTACTTAAGCAAATAGATTTCAAGAAACTACTCCTGAAAATATACCCTTATTAGTAGAACTCCATTACATATTATATTAAACTTTACTATACTTCTCATCAGAAAAATTGAAACACTTTGCAAGTTGAACGTTTTGTAATGATTATCAGAAGAGTGTGTTTAAATTTAATTTGAATTCAGAACATCAACTCATATTATTCACTACTAAACAACATTTGACATTTATACCTAAATACACATTTTTCTTATATTCTTCACACAACATTAACTTATAAGGTATTCCGATTTTTCTTGAGATGTATATTTTATTACTAATATAATATGTAATTATTTGTTTACTAATATAGAATTTTAGTATACAAAATAATCCCACTGCATTAGCTGTCGGTCAAAATAAGCATAATATTAAAATACCAATAATTGCTGTCAGATCTATTTTTGCCAACATTCCCATTACCTTCAATCCCGAATTTATACTATTACAATTATTAAAAATGTGATATAAAGAACTGCTGTCAGGAAGAAAATTATGCTATTAAAATATCCTTCGACCAAGTAGTGTATATGCCTTACATTGACAAATGAATTAATATACACATTTTCTCACATGCACACAATCACCCACACTCATCCCAACATACATATTTCCTATTATTATTAATAATGTTAAATAAATAGTGTTGGAGTTTCATTAAGTTTGTTATTTTTATTTTTTAAATGCTGTTTTCCTAAAATTGTTAACCCACCACACACATCCATTGTTGCAAGGGTGGGTGCCCAAGACAGGGGCTTGCTTACTTTGGGACCCAAATGTTAGATACCTAGTTAAATAATTGTAATTTTTCAATAAATATATACATATTGTTACTAAAATACCTGACCATATTTTATTACCCTATATTCAAGGATATTGTCCAGGCAAAATACACAACAATATGATTATTTACAACATACTTTTATAGATACTAAGGTATATAGGGAAAAATAATTGTTTAATAAATATCATAATTAATTTTGAAATAATATTTAATTGTCTATAATTAATTTAATGGTGCATTATTCGAAAAATATATTTAATATAAATGTAACTATGAAAACTTAAGAAATAAAATGTAGTACATGCAGTTCAACATTTTTATTTACAAAACCTCTAAATCTATCTATATCATGACACATATTGAAAAATAATTTGATGCTTGCATTATTATAGACCAAAATAATGATTTGTTTTTAACCACTTGATGTGGGCAACTTCCAAAAGGTTGATGTGAAGATTATTAGGAGACCAACAGTGGACTTCTGTGGCTAAAATGAACAAACAAACTTGGGACGTTATATATTTGGTAATTGGTACGAAGTCCTCAATGCACTTCAATGTTGATGACTGATTAAAAAGATGTCTTCTTATTTATCTTCTTGCTATTTATCTTTCATTTCTTGCTTTAACCTCTTCAAAAATTGTTTTTATGTTCCATGGATATATAGATGGTACAGCACCTCTCTCCAAATATTTGTGTGTTTGTTCAAGTCCTGAAACAAATGATATCAGAATGTAGCCATCCAATAAGATAAATTTGAAATTATGAGTACAAAGGTTTAGATTAGGTTAATTCAAACAAGCTGTGTGGTTGTTTTAATGCAGAAACTTGAAACATTACAGTAACTTTGTTTCTCTAATTAATCGCAAATAAGACAATTTCAAATGCACGGTGGCCTGTTGGTAAACGGGCCAGACGCGGCTGCCAAAATGGACACGGTGGTCGCGCTTTCTAGTCCCAGGGCACACCTGATTTCTCGGAGTCATGTTTGTATTGATAGGGAATCATCATGGCATGCAATAAAAGATCGTGAGGAAACCTGCACACCATAGCGATTTGTATAAATTTCTATGGTACCTACGTAAAGTAATCCGGCACCCAAATATAGGCTGATATAGTCAGTTCGGCTTACCTGTGTATTTACTGATAGTTCCGCAGCCACTTCGAACATTCGAACTTCATCAACATCAATATTCACCACTTTATATATTTTTATGCCGACGGATATTTCGACGGCCAACTTAGAGACATTTTTGCACAACACAGTATAATTAAAATAATTTATTATTTTGCTCTTTAAATACGAAAATGTTTTGGTAACCAGTGATGACAATTGATAACGCTAATTTGACAGTGAAAAATCCGCCATCTTTCTGCTTAAAATTCGCTTAAACATGGGTCCCAGCCATTTTAAAGTTAATGCGCTTTATTATAGCTGATTAGTGATTTTTGACGGTTATGAATAAATTTTAAGTGACAGTTCATATTAACGGCAACTAAACACTGCGTTAACTTCTTTTGCATAAGGGGGTAGGAGTTTACTAATGAATTTAACAGCCTCCATGGCGCAATTGGTTAGAGGCGGGTTGTGAAACGTGAGACGGCAGGTTCGATCCCTGCACTGAGACAAATATTTATGTGATCCACAGGTATTTGTTTCGGATCTAGATGTTTCATTCTGATACCCACGACACAAGAAATGACTAGCATGCTGTTCGTCTGATGGTAAACGATACAACCGCTCATTTACATTCGCAAAACCAAACAACTCCTTGAATTACAATGCTTGACGTTCCACTGCACTCTTCGTCCTAAGACATAAGATATTAAGAGTTAAGACTCAATATGTCCACTAGCTACTTTGGCTAAAATGTCCTTCAAACCGAAACACAACAGTGCATTTACACTTCTGTTTGGTGGCAATAGACATTGCGGTACCTACCCAGCCGGTCTCCCATATAACAGACCTACCACCACTAACATTTCATCATGCCTCCTATCTTATTAAATATTTTCTCATCCCAGGCCGCCATTCGAAGTGATAGAGATCTGGCTGGAGACCCTGGTGATGCATTTATCCAACCCTGGTCCGGCGCCGCCGTCCCTCCTGGCGGACATCAAGCGGTACGCGTGCGGCGCCATGCAGAGGGAGCACGGCACTCCCGACGCCTGCCCTGCTGATGCCAACGGCTTCGGAGGACTCACCAGGGCCTGTAGCAGGCGTGGTAGTGAGGACGTACTGCATGATGCTGGGGTCATTAAGGTAGGTATCATAGTCGATATGTCAAAATCCTGTTCTCATTACTTTTCTTATTTGTGGGGGGTTTAATGGATAGGTGCAGCGAATTGTTGGTATTATACAATGATTAAGAACATTGACTAAAGCTGAAAACACATTGTAGGTTTTTGTCTTACGCATAGAGTAAAGAGTACAAAACTATGGTAAAGAGCGCGACTGATATGGTTCGTACGGGTCGTCAGAGGGCCGGCGTACGTTTTTATTTCTTTTAATTTCATTGACAAAGGACGGTTTTCTCGTCTGCCAATGACTAAGCTTTTAGGGATGAAAGAGTCGATTTTAATGTACTCTTTATCTCATCTCTATATAAATAAATAAATAATATATTTTTAAAAATGAAATTAATCTTAGTTGGCGCTTATTATAAACAGTCCTAAGTCAGTGATAACCTGTGGTACTAGAACATTCGAGTTTGCAACTGTTTTATTGTCAAAATCAATGATTCAATTAATATTAAATCACACATCAATCAATTATACCGGGTATCTCAAGACTGCTACCGAAAACGAAGCCGGGTGGTAGTTTTATTGACTACATATACAATGCAACTAAAAATTTAACTAAGAAACGCGACAATTATCTTTTATGATTTTTTAAATATCGTCATTTTTGGGTGGTAAATCCATAGTTTTTACTAAAATAATAATTAAACACTTTTATACCTTAGATTATTTATAAATAATAGGGTATACACTATTATTTTTGGAAAAAATTGATTTACCACCAAAATATGGCCATAGGAAAAAAATAACGAAAAAAAAGTCGCTTTTTTTTGCAACTTTTTCTGTTGCATTGTGTCTGAAGTCACTTAAACTACCACCCGGCTCAGTTTTCGGTAGCAGTCTTGATATACCCTGTATAATACTATGATTTATTAAATTTTGTACGCAAACATAGATTACAAATTGAGAATAAATTGACTGTGGAAAAATGTTAACGTGTACACATATTAGAAATACTTATGTATAAAATGTGTGAATTCCAAAGTAGGCAAGATCGTGTTTCGAGCACACGTCTTGTTCTTGTTGTCTTTTTTTTTATATATTTCTACTACCAGTGTCATTTTAAAAGAAAACAAAAAAGAGACTACCTGAAGACAAATAACAAAGTAAACTTTTTCCTATTATAATTCCTAAAACAGCGCGTGTATTTTGAAATGTTAACATCAATAACTTAATATTTGATTGTATAAAAAAATACTCCCATATCTTTAGTATGATACTTTATTATCTTTAGTACAAATAGGTACTGACTATTTGTTCCCATACTTCTTACTTTAAGTAAGCATATTTGTATTATTTACATTTAACATTATAAATAATTTCTCTATTACGCACATACTCTAATCGTTTTTCTTCCATTTTTTAAATGAACGCACAGACGAACTTTTGGCTAATTACTGATAATTAAATAAATAAATACACTCAACAATCACATACATAGTCCTGACCCCACATTAAGATCAATTAAGTGTTGTGTCGTGGGTATCGAGAACTACGAGAGACTTTTCGGTCTCACAAACATCCAGACCCGAGACAAATACTTGTGGGCCTCACAAACATTTGTCTCGGTGCGGGGATCGAACCCGTGGCCTCTCGTTTCACAGGCGGCGTCTAACCAACTGCGTCACGGAGGCTGTCAATTACGTCCAGTCTAGTATTTACAAACAACTGGTCAAAGAACTGCGGTGTTTATTTCTATTAAGTCAAGTTAGATTCCCAGCCACACCTCATGTAAATAATTAGAAATGTCCAAATTGTATTCAACAATTTTTATTTGTATGCAGATTGAATAAAGAAAATTATACCTTGTACGTATTATAAATTCTAATTTAATTGTAAGTTTTAAGAAATGTTATATTAGTTTGGCTTAAAAAGCTGGTAGCCATATTTACAAAACCTATTGTTGTGTAAACTCAAGTTTGTCCACAATCGCAAATCACTCAAAAGCGCTGTGGTGCACGGAGAAACCACTATTTTTTCTCTCTTTAAATTTAATTACATTGGACATTATTATCATTACTACTATTGGACTACTAGTATAAATGTATATTGTATAAATTATGAAAGAATATTTTAATGAAAGTGTTGAAGATATTTTTTACTTTCATTTCTAGTTCCTAATTTCACCACTTGTCAATTTATGTTAGTTGCGCTGTATGTCTCAGACGTTTTTTGTTTTTGAAGGTCATGCCCTCGAATTTCGACCGACAGTGTGCACACAACAAAAGAATCTATTGTTCATATCGCTGTAAGACGCGTTGCTCTAGTATTTATGGCCGCTTCTTTACTCTATGCGTAAGACAAAAACTTACAATATGTTTTCAGCTTTATTTTTGTTTTTAGTGGTCATTCGCATGAGCTATAAAAATGATAATAATATGGAATTATCTTTGAAAAGCTTCTGCAAGTATATTAGTATTATATTCGGTATTTTTTAAATTGATTGGTTGCTTTTTTTTTATTTATTCTTGTCCATGTATATAGGTCCTTCAGATGTATACATTTTAATATACAATTGACTTAATATCGAAATATATTGTCATCTGGTGAAAATAGAAACATGTGGGTTAATTTAAGTACCATGTGTTAATATCACTCTGTATTTATAGTCTGTCTGTATCAGCCCATATGCGTCCCACTGCAGGGCACGGGCCTCCTCTACAATCGAAAGTACGATTGAGAGTGGTTAGGCCATATAGTCTACCACGCTGGCCTAGTGCGGGTTGGCGGACTCACATACCATAGAATTTTTATAAATCGCTATGGTATGCAGGTTTCCTCACGATGTTTTCCTTCACCGTTTTAGTGCGTGGTTATTGACTATCAATACACACATGACTCCGAAAAGTCAGAGGTGTGCCCTGGGATTCGAACCCGCAACCACCGTGAACATGTTGGCAGTCGCGTCTAGTCCGTTTACCAACAGGCCACCACGCACTTCCAACAGGCCACCACGCTAGTATTTATAGTGCTTTATATTAAATAATATTTGATAGTAAATCCTGCAAGTGGCGAGGTAGAAGATTGTATACGTGTCGTGTATGTTCCCAGTCTCAGTCCAACGCGTTGCTATGCGACGCGGAGTGCGTGGGGGGGCGCGCGCTCGGCAAGTGCGTGTCCGCGACCGCGCTGGGGGCCGCGCCCCGCGCCGCGCCCGCCGCGCGCTCGCGCAGCCAGCACGCGCTGCACACGCCCGGGTACATACTGCGCGCCAGGGGGAACACCATCGACATCACCAAGGTACACACACACACATCACTCTAACGCAGCCAGCACGCGCTGCACACGCCCGGGTACATACTGCGCGCCAGGGGGAACACCATCGACATCACCAAGGTACACACACACACATCACTCTAACGCAGCCAGCACGCGCTGCACACGCCCGGGTACATACTGCGCGCCAGGGGGAACACCATCGACATCACCAAGGTACACACACACACATCACTCTAACGCAGCCAGCACGCGCTGCACACGCCCGGGTACATACTGCGCGCCAGGGGGAACACCATCGACATCACCAAGGTACACACACACACATCACTCTAACGCAGCCAGCACGCGCTGCACACGCCCGGGTACATACTGCGCGCCAGGGGGAACACCATCGACATCACCAAGGTACACACACACACATCACTCTAACGCAGCCAGCACGCGCTGCACACGCCCGGGTACATACTGCGCGCCAGGGGGAACACCATCGACATCACCAAGGTACACACACACACATCACTCTAACGCAGCCAGCACGCGCTGCACACGCCCGGGTACATACTGCGCGCCAGGGGGAACACCATCGACATCACCAAGGTACACACACAGAGTATCAACACTGCTACAGAAAACGAGTAACTTGAGACCACACATATACAGGATATCAATACTGCCACCGATAACGAGTAACTTAAGACCGTAATGTGACTAAAACTCTGCAAAAAACAAAAAAAACGGGGGTATTTTTTGTATCGTCGTATTTGGGTGGTAAATACATTGTTACACCTAAAATAGTAATTAACAGCCTTTGTTTTTTAAAAACGCTACGATACGTACAAGTTTTAATTATTATTTAAATTAAAGTAAAAACTATAGATTTACGACCCAAACACGATGATGTTTTAAAACATCCCAAAAATAATTTGTCGCGTTATTTTGTTCGTTTTTTTATTTGCTTTGTATTTATTTTTACTAAAACTACCACCCGGCTTCGTTTTCGGTAGCAGTCGCGATATACCCTGTATATCGCTAGCGTTTCAACAAATACAACAAATATTTCTAGATAAAACAAGCCAACAGAAACTTGCACTACACTACATGTGCGTAATATACGCACACACGCAAAAAGGCACGTTAAGCACGCACGCATACGTACGTTTGGAACGTCGGTAAATAGTCAACGCCACTCACAGATCTTCCCAGTGCCAGGAACCCAGCCCAATGAAGTGGCTGCCTGCCGTATGATCAGTGCTCTTTCCAAGCCTCGCTTAATGTCATGCTTAAGGTAACAGCACTCAGGGAAAACTAAAGTACAAAGTTCACGCACGCAATAGTTCGCGCACTTCCTTATGCACGCATTCACGCACGCACGTACGTACGCTCATAAATACGGATACGCACATTGCACTATTGATCGCAATGTGCAATGTGTCTGCCTGGACGGCATTTGCGCTTACCATCAGGCGCAGTGTAGTCATCATGCCGGGCCAGTATGAAAAATGATCGATATGAATGAAAATTATGGAGCTGAAACTTAAAATTGTTGTACGGTTTTTTGATGTATCTCTAGAAATTCAAATTCTGAGGTCATATTTTTCGACGTAGTAGGTCTACGGTGGCGTAGTTGTACTACGGTACGGTTATAAAGCTGAGGTCTCGGGTTGGAATCTCGGGTTGGGCAAAGTGATATTGGATTTTTCTATTCAGTATCAGCCCAGAGTCAGGAATTTATGCCCAATATGGCGATAGACTCGCCACCTATCACATTGTGGGACGGAACATACAAGGCGAAATGTGGGTGCCCTCGCACCTCTGCCTACCCCTTCTGGGAACAAGGCGTGAGTTTATGTATGTATGTATGTCAATGCCTGTGGATATCATCTGCAACCCCCATGATCATCTTAGTTAAATATCTTTTCTTTGTTATTTCAACTTGCTTAAGTGATCCACTTGACATACCTCTTGTTCACCAGGTGGATGACATAACAGAATGGCTGGAGCCTCCTCCACCCCTAAAGCGCACGAGTCCCGACGCGCAACTGAACAAGCTGGAGCCCAACAAGAGTCGACGCGTGGACCACCAGGACCTGCCGCCCTTCCTGCGCAACCAGTCCGTGGAGGGCCTCGAGACACAACACAAGCGCCACCTCGACGCGCCCCTCACCTTCTGCCGGCACACCAGCATCCCAGACAACTGCGAGGTCGCCGACGAAGCCGCCGACAGCGACTCCACCGACGAAGACCTCACCGACATCACTAGCTGGTACAGAAACCTCAGTTCCTACAAGAAAATCGACCTTGAACCCAATAGCCTCTTCACTGGTATCGTCAAGAAGGGCGAAAGTCTTCTAGCAAAGAAATCGAGCTACGATGTCTCCGAAGTGACGCTGAGGAATCCAGAGTGCCTGACGAATGAGAGGAAAATCTCCGAAGTGGACAGCAGGCGGTATAATATCGACTACTTAACTAAAAACCCCATGATGGCCGAAGGAGTCAAAAACATCCCCAAAGTCGTCGAGAAAGAAAAGCCCAGTGAGAAGACGAATTTCTTCACCAAAAAATTACTGTCACCCAAATTCAGCAGGTTGTTTAAACCCAACACTGCTGAGGTGGTCAGAAACAAGCCAGAAGTAGAAGACAATAAGGACGAGAAGTCTAGAAGTAAGTTCTTTATACAGAGGCCGGCGTCGCCCAGTAACATCGGCCGGTCGTACAGGGTTAGGCCGGCTGAGGAAGAGAGAAAGCCGACGAGGAAAGACAGTGACGTGCTCAAAAGTGACCTTAAGTTGGCGAGTATGGGCAAACCCATGACTCCCATATTCCGCCGACACATTCCTACGGAAAAGCCAGAATTCGCGGACGGAAGGTTCAGCTACAGAGACAAGAGAACGAAATACGAAAAGGAGCCGAAGTTTGTGGACATCGGACGGAATAAGATAAAGGCGCCAGCTGATACTAAAACGCCTTTACTACGAAGCTCACAAGCCAACATTCCGGGTGCAGATAAGAAGAGTCCTGAAGGTGCAGACAAGGTGCAGAAGAAGCGGGAGCCGGGGATATCGCGGAGCAACTACGTGAGTCTCGCCAACCTGAAGATTAACGGCAAAGGCAAGGAGTTGGAGATGGACAAGGCTCGGCAGGAGCTCAATGACAGTTCTCCAGTAGAGCGGGTTATGTGACGGTATGGGTGGTGAGTTGCTTGAATTCTGTGATGAAGACATGATAATATTTACCCCATTTTTTAACGGTTGCATTATGTTTCTTTAACCCAGACTGATATCTAATTTTCATCTGAAAATAAAAATTTCGTTGTGAAATATGTTAGTGGATTTTGGTGCAGATTTTAGATTATAATATTCTAAATAAGCTATCATAAATATATCGATTTTTGCACTAGATATACAATACAAAACAAAGTACATACATGCATACAGAATCGTCACGGCTGTATCCCATAGGGATACGCAGAGACTATAGACCGCCACTTTGCTCGAAACTGACATATTAATTTCGTTTCAAGTATTTTTGTGATATCACTATTATATACATATTATGATGTCTTCATCACAGTATATTTGACAGAGTTTGAAGGCGAGCGCGTCCGGTGGGACTGACAAATGTACTCTTGCCATGTTGTTCCATGTAGTTGATATACAATTGTTGAGTTGTTGTTTGTACTTATATCGAAATTACCGCAGTGTGTTGTATGTGTTGCATACTCCATCCATTACCGCAAGCCTGTTCAATACCGGGAATTAAATATTAATATTAATAATTTCTTTTAAAAGAAACAGAGCGCTGTTGAACGATTGGAGGTAATTACAAAATTAGTGTTATTTATTTTGGAGTAAAATATAATAATTTCGAAAATAATTTACGTTCTTTTTCATAGACAGCTTATAAACCAATTTTTAAATATCGAATGTTTTGTCTTCTTCGGTCAAACTGAATTTAAAAGTCGTTCGAAAGAGGCAAAACATTCTATAGAGAAACAATTTCAACCCTATCATAATATATTAAAGTTGTTTTTGCATTGTGCTTTTTCAGGAATCGTAACTGACATATTGCATTTTTACAGATGTTTTATTCCTCCATTAAAAAGTAAGCAATAATCATGATAGATGGAAAATCTTCCTAAAAAGGTTTTGTCTGAATGCAACATTTACAACAACATTGGGGTAAAAGTTAACGCTTTTTGCAATTTTGGACAGTTTTACACTACAGTAATGGAGGTACGATTTGGATGCCGTTTATAAGTTTGCCGCGTTACCGTTGCTCGCTTGTGGGTCGGTCCGCGGTTTAAAGTGGCGGCCGAGTGGCGGCGGTTTTGACAACTCACTGACAGCTGTCAGTTGGTACGGTCGGCTGCGTTCATTAGATTTTAAATCTTTAAAAACGTTCAAGTATTGATTTCATATCAATAATAAGTAAATATCGTAGGAATTTAACAATAATATTATCGATTTTTTACTTTTTTTACCTTGTAGCAGTAAATTAATCAACTTTGATTGTCGCATGATGGAAAATAATTTACCGACGGCCGTGAACACAAACACCTGAATTTAAAGGTGCGTAAATGGAACATGATGAGCAGGAGAATTGTAGGCATTATTA
Source organism: Hyles vespertilio (assembly GCA_009982885.2). Classification (NCBI taxonomy): domain Eukaryota; kingdom Metazoa; phylum Arthropoda; class Insecta; order Lepidoptera; family Sphingidae; genus Hyles; species Hyles vespertilio. The sequence goes on from CM042819.1 coordinate 1,550,425, forward strand.
GTCAATAGACCAATACTTCACATCTCTTATAAATAATTTATGAAAGAATGTAAAGTACAGATTGAGTTCACTCATTTGTAATGTAGATACCATCATTTATAAAACTCATATTAAAGCAGGCGGCTGTACCTTGACAGAACTAGTTAAATACTGTAGATAGCAAATTAAATATATCACGCGGGATTGTATTAATCGAATTTGTTGCTGAACGCTTTAGCTACCATTCTGGCCAATAAAACATACTTTTCCGAAATTAGTATGAGTGTACAGGCTTAGGAAATGCAAATATTCATAGGACGTTGCTTGATGTGAGCCTCATACAACAGATTACTGTGCAAATGTAGAGGTTTATGTTCAGTTTTGAACTTCCTGTGGCTAATTATAATAGGGTAAACGGCATAATGATTGCTCAGTGTACAATAAATACTTATTAATTAAATGGTGCATTTTCGCTGTTACAAAGAAATAGATAAATAACATTTTAGATTTAATTATAAAGATCTTCATAGTACTTAACATATTTTATTTTTACTATATTTTGTTTATTGTTAATTTGCACCTAGTTAATATGTTAAAATGCTGAATTGAGAATATTTGCCGGAAAATTTCTACTACTATCTGTAGTTTGAAATAACTCGAATTAAATAAACTAGTATTTGACAGCCTTCGTGGCGTAGTTGGTTAGGCGCTGGTTGTAAAACGTGAGACCGCAGATTCGATCCCTGCAATGATAAAAAATATTTGTGTAAACCATAGATATTTATTTCGGGCCAGTAGGGCGATTCACGTATTATAATAAGTTCAGCTGCAGTGCAGTTGCGGTTAAGTTTCGATCAAAACAGCCCTTTTCGTATTCTCGTAATTTTGACAACCACTGTCAAATACGCTCGCGTCAAGTTCGCGTCACGCAAACGTTTTACCGTATTCTACTGCTGCGCGTATATGTCAATTTCAAACAAATTTCATACGTCTGACGTACAGTTGACGCGCAGTTCACGCGCAGCTAAACATTTACAAGAATACCATTTTGTACCAAAGCGTAAACTTAATTATAACCGTACCGCAACTTGATCGGCGCGTCAAAACGTTACGTGAATCGCATTACTGGATGTTTGTAGTAGTTCGTCTGTCGTAGTGTCGTAGTTCCTGATACGCACAACACAAGACTCGATCTTATTGTGTGGTCAGGTCTATATGACTGTTGGTGGTATTTATTATTTATTTTTTAACTCCAATTAATACACATACATTTTTTTTTCTAAATTGGATTTCACTATACAGTGGTCAATAACAATACCGTTTACCCTACAGTAGTGTAGTGTAGGATGGAGTTGTCAAAACCGCGGTCAAAGTTGGTTTGTTTGTGGCCGGTGCCTTGAATCAAGACTGTGTTGAAGTCGCTTCACGTCAATTTATTCGCTAGGTACATCGCGTCGTTACTTTACTCATAGTTAAATGTTACAAGATAGTTACAATATACTACCCTACGTCACGCCACGCACGTTAAAATAAATATTAGGTGATATGTATGTTGTAGAACAATTATTGAACCTTGTTGTTTAAAAGCTTGAGCTGATTTTGGGGTTCTTGCTTTTTTTTTTCATATAAATCAGGGTTTCGCAAACGGATAGCGGGGTATGACGGTGACGTGACGCTGACGAGACGTCGACGAGAGTTGTAGTGTACTGTATGTGTTTTTATTATTACTTTTTGATATGGAACGTCGCGTCCCGTTCGCAGTTTGTGGATACCATATAAAATAAAAATTGCAGTAACCACTATTTGTTCTTTATGAAATTCAGCTCTGAGGTATTGAAGCATGTTTTGTTATTATTAGTGCGTATTAAAGGTTCATTTGTTTGATCTATGGAAACAATTTAACTTAGAATGATGTTTTGCAAAATATTCACAGTATAATAAAACTATATTACCTTTACACAAAGTACATTTTGCAATTATTGTAGCCTGGAGTAGAAAATAGTCCTAAAATTTTTCAAAACTTGTATTTTATAGTTTACGTTATATTTACGAAGTTAAACACAAGTCTCTGATATACCGGGTATCTCAAGACTGCTACCGAAAACGAAGCCGGGTGGTAGTTTTAGTGGCTACAAACACAATGCAATTAAAAATTTCGCTTAGAAACGCGACAATTGTTTTTTATGATTTTTTAAATATCGTCATTTTTGGGTGGTAAATCCATAGTTTTTGCTAAAATAATAATTTAAACTCTTTTATACCTTAGAGCATTTATAAATAAAAGGGTATATACTATTATTTAAGGAAAAAATGTATTTACCACCCAAATATGGCCATAGGAAAAAAATAACAAAAAAAAATTGTCGCTTTTTTTTGCAACTTTTTCTGTTGCATTGTGTCTGAAGTCGCTTAAACTACCACCCAGCTTCGTTTTCGGTAGCAGTCTTGATATACCCTGTATATTAAATTGTAACATGATTCATAAACTCTAAACGCATTATTATGGCATAAAAATGCAAAATCCCTTACTTGAATTCTAAAAATACATTTCTTCAACTATTACTGAAAGTAACATTAAATTTATCCTTGAATATAAATAAAATTATTTAAAATCTATCTTATACTTAGCCATCCTTTATTCCGTCGTTTTGTTTATTAAAATTATTTTGCTTTAAATTTATAGAATCTCACGTTATGAATTCTCAAAATATATACACAATTCAAAATATAAATCAATTTACGCAATTTTCATGCGTTGCGTGGCGTGACGTGTATCCAGTGTAAATACTGACTTTATACACAAGTTGATAAGAATTTGTACAATTTTGTAATATATTAGATTAGATGGAAATATTTTAATGCGAGAATTGTTTTGTCCAAAATTAAATCAATTTTGTTGGTTATATACTGAAATGTATACTTCTCGACTGTGCCATGTTATGCCGGCGATGGGAATGTCTCATGAAAATTGAAATATCCTATGCATATTTTGTTTTAAAAAAAAATTGCATGGGCAAACATTCATAAGAATCAGTACTATTTAAAAACCAATGCATTTGTCGCTTTTCTGTATGTTAAAATTTAATTCTTTTTTTTTTCGATGCATAGGCGGTATGTGTAACAAAAAAGTGACGATATTTTTGGTACGAAGATCAAAAGAAAAAACTATTTTACATTCCAAAATTGCATTTATTTTGATAAATGGAAAAATTCAAAGGCGTATTTTCTTAAAACTAGCTTTTTGTTACGTTTCTCATCGCCAGCTTTTCCTTACCTAAGAACAGTAAATTCGGTAATATATTGATTTCATCGACATCTGTATTAGATTTAGTTAGCTTTTAGAGTTTTCTACAATATTGTTTAACTTTACATTAATTTATTAACATTTGTAGTTTTAAGTCTTTTTTTTATTTTGAGTCTGAATTTGATGACACAGGGTGCCATTTATATGTATGTATTCTTTATTAATACATTACTCATGCTTTTAATTGTAATATCGGCTGTTTATGTTTATTTTTTGTGAGTTTGCAAAGCTACGGTTATATGATTTGATACTTTTATATTTTATATTATTAGTTTAGTAATACCTAAGGTAAATATCAAATTAAAATATTTTTTTTTGTTAAATTGAAACTAGGAAAGTTGCCAAAAATATTTACATATAAATGTACATAAATATTTATCCATATACATGTCGCAAAATATTTAAAACCCCTTGTTTCTTGCCAAGTGAATTGTATTTAAAGGTAACATAGCAGATGTTTACCAATTCATATATATTTTTATCAATTTAAAGTCACAAATACTGTCTGTTAAAATGATTTTAGTTGTTTAAGGATTTCTAAGTACAAAAACGAATACATTTGGAATTACATATTATTTTAATAACAGTTGTATTAGGGAATAATATAGCTTTATTGTATACCAAGTCCTATTAAATTTGAGAATCTCGACTTTTTTACATTCTTAATTTAAAAAAATATATAATACAATTGCATACATTACGTAAATAAAAAAATCTTTTTTATTTTTTAATCTCATAAAATTATATTTGTCATATGATCGTAGCACTGCAAACATAAATCAATTTAGTAATCTCAATGGTTCAATGGAAACCTTTATGTTCGTGTCGATAGTTAGTGCTCATAGTTTGTCCTATCTGTGATACAATTTCGTTTGTAATGCATGCAATAATGACAAGTATTATAGGTGTCTTAGCTCAGACTAAATACTCTCTAGACGTAGCCATGCCGTGGCCGCACAAGAGACAGATATATAATTCTTCAGTGTGGCCATGTTGGGAAAAATTCCTACTTTTGGTGGGTACTAACACAGGCCAACATAAGCGTTGCCAACCATTGACTTATATTCTACCGATAGACGCGACGCGTCATAGAAACTATTTGTCCCATATTTCTCAAAGCTCAGTAGCGACATCTAGTACGTTTACTTGAATATTACAAATTATTATCAAAGATTATTAGACAGAAGAGACAGTTCAAATCAATTATAGGTTTTCCTAATATACTGCCTAAGTATGAATGCTGTCATAGCAATTATATATTTTGTAATAATTTTTATTTACGTGAATAATTCATGAAAATTATCTAAATTAAACTATAAAGTGTACAAGTTCATCACAGTTTTACAATACGATAATGAAACAACAGACAAATATTAGAAAGACCTCCCACTTTCGTAACAACGCGTAAGAATTGAAAAAAAATTTTAAGTGATATTAGTCTTTAAAAACATTCAATGGGATCCAAATTCCAACGTTGTCCATTAGGTAATTCATATAAAGAAATAGGCTCTAAAAACTGTCCACTGTTTCAGAACATACATACAACACACATATTTTGTCTTATTAATTAACAACATAAAATTAAAATGAAATACTGAAATCAATTTTTAAACTACGTTTTTCCTGCATATCTGTATTTGTAATGTATTCGAATAGTTTATGCCTATTTGGTCAGCTGATATGAATGTCCCATGAATAATCTATATCTAATATAGTTCGTCTCTCTCACTCGACGAGCAATTTTTGTGCCCGGGAATGAGACATACGATTCAGAAGCTCATCTTGTATTTCTAATGAGCTATACAAATATTTAATCCAATAATAACTAAAATATCTGTATTGTCGGCATTATAGTGCAATATTTTATCACTTAACTTGTATGCTTTAATTATATTGTAACTTTAGAAAATTTCGCTGTCGGTTTGACGGGGAAAAGTCAACATAAATTACTTATAAATATAAGCAAAGAGGCGTACTGTTGCGCGGCCGTCACGCGGCAGACTGATTCGTGTGCGGTGCATGCACCGCACTTGGGTGGGACACGTTTGTTACAAAGAACGTCTTATCTAGTGTAACATTGATATCGATGTTGCCAACCGTACGATTTAAATCGTATTTATTCGTATATCGTTTTTATTTTTGAAATGATGATGAGTTTATGATTATTTTTTACTTTTTAGTTCGATTTTATATGAAAGCTTGTTTTTTAGTTTTTAAACTATAATTTAATTGCTTGCACTAAAACATCTATCTACGGCTGTCTTATCAAAGAATGACAACTGCGCTCAAATTACTAATTATAATATTTTTTCAACAAAAATATTTTGTTTATTATTCTGGATAAAATATAAAATAATATCATATACTTTTTAAATTATTGCGTCGTCATCGGTCCTGGATAAGTATGCAAAATTTCAAGTCAATCCGACGTTTTAAAGTGCTCGAAAATCGACTTCACAGATTCTGTTACATACATACATACATACATAAGGCGAAGTTAATAAAAGCGTGTTAATAATAATTAATGATCAATTACTTCCATGAGTGCGTGGTGGCCTGTTGGTTAACGGACTAGACGCGGCTGCCTTCATGTTCACGGTGGTCGCGGGTTCGAATCCCAGGGCACACCTCTGACTTTTCGGAGTCATGTGTGTATTGATAGTCAATCACCACGCACTAAAACGGTGAAGGAAAACATCGTGAGGAAACCTGCATACCATAGCGATTTATACAAATTTCTATGGTATGTAAGTCCGCCAACCCGCACTAGGCCAGCGTGGTGGACTATATGGCCTAACCACTCTCAATTGTACTCTCGATTGTAGAGTGGGCCCGTGCCCTGCAGTGGGACGTATATGGGCTGATACAGACTTCCATGAACATATTTTATTGGGACTGCTTTTGGTTTTACTATAACATTCTTCTTTTTATAATGAAAGGAATCTATCACGAAATGTATTGAGCAAATTTTAAAATCATTTTTTGGGTGCCAATTTTGGCGTCCAGTAGCTTCCACCCATTTAATTCTAATTTCACTGTTAGCAGGAAACCTAAAATAAGAAGTAATTTTATTTTTTTACACGCTTTATATTAGCTTCACTTGTATGTTTGTTTGTATGTTTGTAACCGACTCCTTAAGACGCGATTTTGACCCACTTTAAACGGACAGATTTCATTAAAATTTTGCACACCTGTCAAAGACCGATAACAATACAATAATTCGATTAAAATATATGATTATCCTGATTAGATTCGCCAGGATTCATTAATTTCGTTCCGGATCCTTTGCATGAGAGTAAGGGAGAGGGCTAGTGCACGAACTATGCATGCGCGTAGGGACTCTTATGGTAATTGCGTCTTGTTTCGTATACATACATAGATGTCGGCCTAAAACCTACCATCGACAGTTTATAAGACAGACATTTGAAAATAAGAAAAAACGCTCTTATAAATAAACCAAACTAAAAAGTAGAAAATAAATAATAGTTTAAAAAAAAACTAAAAAACACGCTTTATATAGAAAACCCAACTAAAAAATAGAAAATAAATTTTAATAATACTGAATTAAGGATAGTGTAAAAAATTAATAAGAAAAAAATATTTTTTATTGTAAAAAAAGCGTGGGGTGCTTTTTAAGATATTATCAAAATGATAATCCTTCTACTTATATCTGTCGATAAAATAATTATATCTATTGAAAACATGCACCCCACGCTTTTTTTACAATAAAAAATATTTTTTTCTTATTAATTTTTTACACTAATCTTAATTCAGTATTATTAAAATTTATTTTCTATTTTTAGTTGGGTTTTCTATATAAAGCGTGTTTTTTAGTTTTTTTTAAACTATTATTTTACGCATGAATAACGCTACGTATGCAAGGTATAATATGCAAGTATTATCTAGGTTAAACCAATTTTCATAATAATGTAACACTAAACTTGTAATAAATTAAGGTTATTTAATATTATTTGTAGAAATTCTAAATGTAATCGATATTTCTCTAAGTAAAACAATTTGAATTGATATTAAAATACAACATTATTTTTCAATAAACGACAAAATAATTATAATGTAACATAAATTAGTAACTTACGAGTGAAATGTTATTCCACAAATTTTTCGTTCACTGCGGCTTTTGCAGCCTAAAATACTACAACCCACCATTGCATATACACTATAGTCACTAATATTTGTATAAATTGCTGCTTTACACTATCAAAAACTATTAAAATATCGGAAAAACTGATTGACATATATTTATTTGACAAAGTGCACAGTTTGACAAATAAAAAACCAGCCACGGTGACAAGGACAAAGAAAAAAACTCTCTGTCTCTTTTACGCACACTAATTTTTAACTTGCGGTCTCACTCTTATTTCTCACGTTCCAGTTATGGCTACGTCTAGAGAGTATTTAGTCTGAGTGTCTTAGTTCTAGTTCAGGTTTAAGCATTTTTTATATTTTTAGTTATGTACTTTGAGGCGTTAAATATTGAAACGGGATTACGTTATTTTAGGTGAAATATTAGGCTTTAAGCGTTTTTGTACTTACTTTGTCGATTTTATAACCTGTGGCGATATTTGCCCAATCAGTTCTTAACTTTTTTTAACTCCCGAGTGATTTTTTCCCATGATTATTCGATAGTATTTTTTATTTTTATTGCGGTTTTTTTTATAAATTATATAGTTTTGAACAGTTAAAGTTTTATATGTCTACACTTATAAATAAATGAGACGCTATAGGTCTACCAGAATCTCATGGCATTTTGGGAAATTTGAATTTACGTATCGCAACACTGGGGAAATTGGATGAACATATTTTGATACTTTCAATAATTGTAATTAATTATTATTTCAAATCAACATGTTTTTTTAGTACAACTTTGTAAATAAAGTACATAATGTTTTAAGTATAAATATATAGACTATTTAAACATTCAATATTGTACTTTTAGATTAGTAGCCAATGAAAATAGGTAAATAAGACTTTTTCAGTTCTAAATTATAATATACAATATACATACGTGCCTTACGAGTATTTATAATATAGAGGGAGCGCTGGTACTTCCAAAACGCAGATAAAAATGGTGATACCGAGCCACCAGTTTCGTTTTAATTCTCTTTTCTTATTAGTTCTCACTTAATCAAACAACTTTCAATTTCTGTAAGTAAGTAAGTAATTTGATTACTTATCGGTTTTATTCAAATAATGATTAGTTCCAAAAATGTTATACGAAAGATTCAAGACTGTAAAATAAAAAAAACGTTTTTATTTTCAATCTCCTTTATACATATAATTAACACTTTAGTCAGAGCTTACTTCTAAATACTCTTCCTGTACATTTTCTGATGAAGACGATGAAGATAAAGGATTAATAATAAACCGTTCCTTATCTAAAATTTCTGGAAACTCCTGTAAATAGGTATTTAATGCATTACTTTTTAGTATCAAAAAATGATATCAAAGTATATACGATAAAACACATGTACATATCCAACACTTACCAAAAAAAATGAAGTATCAAAACTATTCACTCTGACTTATTTGTTAAAAATTTATATATTTATTTATGTATCTAGTATATGTTATGTTTGTTAATTTTTAATTATATTCGTATGTCACGTTTTTTGCATATATGATTTTATTTAATTTCTTTTTTCTTTAGTCAATCTTTATCTTACTTGGTACACTGTTGACTGCCCTCTCTTTTTTTCCATCTCTTACTGTCCATCCCAAGGTAGTCGGTAAGAGATTGCCTCGAGCGATACGACCGCCTTTTGTACCACTATGTAATATAATGTTCTGTAATTAAATTAACTTAGTGTACAATAAAGCATTTAAATAAATAAATAAAACGACGTCGATTTTAAAATCGACGACCTGTTTAAATTTAACCAAATTATTCACGGATCTGGCGACAAACCTTGTAAACAATGTGTCGCACTTGTGATCGTAGAATTAATTTGTATATTTTCGCTAAGAAAGTGTAGAAATCTTAAAATATTCACATCGAATGACATAACTCAAGTTTTGAATCAGCTGTTGACCGGTGGTATTGCCACATAAAAATCATTATGTTTGTTTTTAATTTTATGCCATGAGATTCTGGTAGACCTATAGACGGTATCAATGAATGTTAAATATGCTTTCTTAAATTCCTTTCTTTTCTGTTTAATACTGTAAATATTTCACAACATTTCCCTCACTTAACCCAGTTGAAATGAGCTTTGACTTCAGTTTTTGAGCTAGTCACAAAGTCTCTTATCCTCATGACCGACTTATAAAGCCAAGTCCTTGCGCTGAAAGCTTCCATTTTTGTCGTGATAGAAACGCTTGAATAGCTCATTCATTGCCCTTGTCAAAGACCCAAGCTACTTGCAAAGGACTGAATAGGCTTCCGACTCATTCAAGTTTAACGCCTCGACGCAAGTTTAACACATTAACAGGTATAACAACGACTATTCCGTCTCGTTGCATTCCACGCGTCTCTATTGTGTTTGTAAGTACAAATGAATAAAGGAATATATTCGGTATATGTGTTTCATTTTTTACTTTATGTGTTTATATAGTGCAGTTCAAACCCTACGAAAAGAATATTGTATGTCCTACACATGTGAAATACAGATGCTATCAACAAGTAATGGTATTGTGGACCAAAGTTCGAAAAAAGCATAAGAAATAGCAAGAAACGAAAACTATGAATGTACAAAGTGCCTACTTTTTGAGATCTGGTACTAGCGCAACATGATCTTTATGATTGCTGCATTATGATCTCGCTGAAGATTTTACGATCAGACGACTATTATCACTTAGGTAATTACTAAACAAACCTTCCCAAATAACTTAGGTACCTACATGTTGACTGGCCAAGTCGCACTACCGTACCGTACAGCGAAATCGAAGTCAACACCATTAAAAATACTCTGTGCCATTAACTATTTACTAACGCTGGACTGTTCATAAGAATACAAATAAACACAGCAAAAAAAAACATACTAGAAGGGTAGAACATAGTTTTTGCTAACTGTCGTTACACCAGAATTACTAAGTAATACTTATGAAAGCCACGAAAACTACCAGGAGAACATAACATGTCGAGAAAACTACCAGGAGAACATAACATGTCGAGAAAACTACCAGGAGAACATAACATGTGGAGTTTGTCGGTAGATAAAATGTAAAAAGTATGGCGGGTAGATCAAAGTAAACAAAGTAACGTGTAGAACTCTTTCATTCTTTGTTATCCTGGTACTTTACGGTTGGCAACGTGTGCTAACCGGAGATTTCGTGTACAGATTTTATGTGACACAAATTGTAAAGAATAAACGTGTTTTCACCTTTCGGGTACTAGGACCGCATAAAGTTGACGGAGATGTTTTCATTCATGAAAGAATGATAACTTCTTATTGGCTACACCTGATACAGCCCCAACTACAACGGGCCAATCAGCATCTCTTTAATGTTACGTCATACCATTGATATTAATGTTCTAGAAACTAGTGGGGTTTTATTTTTTTTAATACTTCCTTCGAAATAAATAAGAATGTGGGTATGTAATTTTAAATAATATACAATGGTGGCCATTATAAAATTTGTGATAAAAATGACTTTTATCTTAAAACAATCTTTTTACGTGCGTACGTAAGTATGTACATTATACACGTTATTTAACTTCTCTGCTTGTATGGGACTTTGATTTACCACATTTATAAGGGAACAAAAACAACACATCAACCGTAAAATATTTTATTTAAAACAAATCGAAAATGGGGTATCAGTACAAAGAATCCCAGTGGGCTACAAACACTACTTGTACGTTAAAAATAGAAAATATATAGAATTGATATCAAACAATAACATTTAATTGATGAGCGAAGATCCAGAGTTAACTTCAAAGTTCAATTATTTTTACTTAACCATAAAATTACTAAGATAGATACCTACAAGGGTACCTCAATTCTTTCAATATTGCACAATACATATCTTATCAATTTATGTGACCATTTTCATCAAAATTACTGCAATTTACAAGCTTAGTCAAAATAAACTGTGAAACAAAACTTTCCAACCCAATTTGGCAAATCGTGCTCGACGATTGGAATAACGAAGTGAGGAGAAGTTATTAAGGGCGCGGTGAGTGCGCCTGACCTATATCCGTCTTCTGGATCAGCGCTCACAACAGATTCAATGGTTTCTATCGAGACCGATAAATTGCAACTATTCTCACAAATTATGGATATAAGACTGAAAACAATTAATACACAAAATATTTACTTGAGAAAACAATTTTATATCATATTAAAAATCAGCTAGTCAGTTATAAAAGTAATGTTGTACATTTTTACCCCAAAAACACTTAACCATACCAACCCTGAATCCAGCCTTAACTATCGATTGCCTACATCAACACCAGCGTCTCAATTACATTAAGACCGCATGCCAATAAAAACACTACACGGGGTAAAGATAAACAACATACCAAAGATTTTTATCAAAAAGAAAACTATTATAAAAGATATCCTGAGAGGATAACTTGTATAAAATATAGAGAGATTGTGTGATTTATCGATCTCAAAAGAATATTTAACACATAATATACAAAATGAAAACTACACTGCAAATAGGAATTATATAGATTGAATATTGTCTTAAATTGGACATCAAGGTACAGTGATGCAGTCGTTTAAATAATTGTGCCGATCTAAATTTAGAATTACAATATTCTCAGTGACAGCTCAACAAAACAGAATCGATATCTTTCATCATAATAATATCGAAAACAAAATTGGCATTGTTTTGATATTTTTCTGAGGGCATAATAAACTTTAAAATATTAGGAGCTGCCAAAGACTGGCATTAAAATGTTTACTATATTTCAAAAGTGGTTTAAAGAAAACACAATTTTAGAATTAATGGTTCACCGTATTTGTAAAACTATATCAAAAAAACCCACAGAGTTCTACAGCTAGTCTAGTCTAGATAAATAAACTATACTTTAAATTTAGATTTTTACGACTTAGACATAGTATCAGACATGTATTTCCTTAGGCTACAACTATTTTTTTATTTACGCGTACACTGGGAATTATAAATTTCAGGTCACCTAAAATTAAGTTTGAATAAAATAAATTTAAAGCTACTATTATTTTTTCACGCGGACGGGAAAATAACACGAAAATTAGTTAGTTTTACTCCAAAATAAATAAATAAATCTTAATGTACCTACTAATTAACGCAAATAAATATACAAAATATTGTATTTAAATCGTTGGTCATACAATAGGTTATAGAAAAATATTCAAAAATCCTTCAATTTACAATTCCCTTTAACGCCAGTATTGACTAATACGATAAACACATGCAAGTGCGTGATATGTGCAATTACTAAAGAAAATGACTATGGACTACGCTTCCGACGCTCCGCAACCTTACTCAAATGCAACGTTTAAATGCAATATTGAAAAATACTTTATCGTGTAGAAAAATATGTGAAAGTATGATGACTAAAATTGTGTTTTAATTTACTAATGAACAAACATACCCATTATATTCGTATCTAATTATCTTTCTACTATGTAAATTATCATATAATATAGATACTTTGTTGTAATGCTTTTTATTAAAACTGTATAATGGACTCATACGGTAATTCGATTGTAGAGGAGGCTTGTGGCCTGTCGTGGGACGTACATGGGCTGATACAGGTCAAGGTGTAATAATCCATCCATCCATCAGCCAAAGGAAGTCCACTGCTGAACATAGGCCTCCCCCAATGATTTCCACAGAGACCTGTTGGAGGCAGCCTGCATCCAGCGACGTCCTGCGACCTTTACCAGTCTTACCACCTTGTGCGTGTAATAATGAATTGCCAAAAATACATTTAAGATGAAGACTTATTATTCATACAAGTATATCGTTTATAAATAATCCAACTCAATGCCTCAAACAGCTCACAGAAAAAATCGTAGGAGTGGATAGAAATAATGAGCCACTTTGTTCATTAGGAAATACAAAATCACAAAAAATCTAAATTACTTATACGATTTATACTAAAACATTTGTCAATGCACGTTTATCCCATATCAAAATTGTAGTAGTTTAATGGTAAGCATTATTCTTCCTCAAAATCTAATTAAAGTTTCACAACAAATTAGATTTGATGCTACCAAGTCCTTATTTTCAGATGAATTACATTCAATTTAATATATGCTATAATCATCTTTACAAGCATTTTACGGATGTCCTTTATTGCATTTTGATATGGGATAACAGCACGACTTTCATAAGTTAAAATACAAAAGAAAATCACAACTCGACCATAACAACACTCATAAATAAATATCCATACAATGAAATGATGTAACTATATAAATCACTGAAACATGCAAATAAATACAAAACACTATACGTCTATATATATTTAAATATATGCATATATATCGAATTGACAAGGTACATAGGCACGCTAAAAGGAAAATCGATGTAGGTTTAAAATGACCTAAGTACATGTATTTACTGAGTATTTAGGTCATTTTAAAGTGATACATTTTATGTTAATTTCCTTTTGCGTAGCTTTGTCGAATTGTAATAAGATAATGTAGATAAATAAAAACAATGTTGATAATTTAGTGGTGTTACGATGAATTTTAGTATTTTAAATACAGTTGAAGTTAGTTTTTCAACACGAGAAATTTTAAGTCTGATTTGTCAATAAATTACACTTCGCTTGTAAATAATATCTATTTCACGATATTAAATAAATAACCAATTTCAACTGTTATTAAATTTATCGTTAGAAAACTCTGAAGATTCATTGATTATACTATTCGATAGTCACACCACTCTCATCGACAATCTAATATCAACGCAATTATTACGTCTCTCAGTTCTTTTTATCCGCATACTAGTTTTAGCACCAAATTACATTAACGAAATTATCTACTTGTATAAAATAATCACTAAAACTAAACAGTCAATGTAAATGTCGACTAGTTTTATTTAAATATTTCCATTAAATATAGGTTTTACGGGACATATACAATATACGTACATAAGTAACATACAACACTCAAAATTTAATTAAACTATCACACAAAACATTATTACATATAAGTAAAATTTTACGATATTTTTTATCGATATTTAAGATCCATCAACCCACAATATACATTTTAGCCGAAAGCATAAATCTTCTTAGATATCTATCTATCTATATATGTGGGTTGGAGAACTTATAGATACTTTTAATATCGATAGAAAATAACTCGACAATTTCAAAAATAACTAATATTGCACGTACGCACAATGCCACTGTATTTAAGACCTAAGAATTGTAAAGACGGCCTAAGCCCAACACTGGGCAATAAGCTAGCGTTTGTATATAACCCGTAAACCGTCCACCCACACTACAACTAAGTATCGAGTGAGATCTGCGTAGTTAAGTTACATTTGAACTGTCGTGAACCGTGCTGTGTAGTGCTATACTCTAAAAGTGTATAATGTTGGCACAATCCAATTACAACCAATTCTTGTTGATGTAAGAATACTAGTTATTTTTAACTGCTCAAAACTCAAATACAGGGGGATTTAATTGACTACAGTTAAATAACAGTAGATCTAGAATAAATCAAATATACAGCATGAAAAAAAAATTAAAAAAAAAACAACAATTTAAAATAATTTTGTTAAAGGAATAATAATACCATCAAAAAATTAATAATATATTTAGCAGATATACTTTCATCGGTTATTATTTCCCCATATTAAAAAATAGCTTATATTTTTATATCAACAATAAATAAGGTTGTAATTTCTAAAATCTTACTTATGTTAGGGGCACTACAAGTACATTTATTAAATTACTTTACTTTAAACATAGTTCATTGTGAAATGAGCAGTTATTTATCGAGGGCTCCCCATGTCTTAGCTTGTTCGACCTGATTAGTAAGTACTCGTGGTACAATTAGGGCTGTAGCTATTCAGTATATTGCTGATGAACAGTAGACTCTAACGGCATAAACATAAAGTTTAAAATCCTAACACAATGTAAGTCTGCAATAGAATGTGTAAGAAACACTATTTTATTGTGAGAAGAGTGTGATTGTTGTATCTATAAAGGTTTTTTTAAGAAATGGAATTCTTTCAACATTATTTCGATGTTTATCCTATTTTGACTTAAATTGTGTTAGAATTTAATAAACAATGTCGTTGACGAAACTTCACAGTACAATTATACATTTTAAGACTTCAACATAATATCTTGGTCCAATACAATCTTCTCTGTATTGGCTAGTATATGCCTAGATCACTTTTCACATAATTCCATGTTCGTTAAGCAGCCATCGGAGGGTCTGATAAGTTTGGGTACTCATACGACGCAATATCATTTTCCATTGCTGTCAAAAAAACTCTGACTGGCAGCTTGTGGGTCATAAAACCCATTGTTTTATTGCCGTATGCTCATCTAACTATGTAGTCATGTGAGCTATTGATCCATTTGGCAATAAGCTGTAATTCTTCATGGGTTTGGCAATACCAAGGTCACAGTCTAGATGTTGCATATCCTGTGATATAATGCATCGAACCATACTCCTCCAAGCCTTTACCTTCCTTATCTTCCTGACTGTTGTCACCAAGGCGTCAACTGACCAAATACGGACGTGATATGGCCAACTTGTTCAGAAACGTTAGTGATTAGAACTAGTCTCTCTTTATTGTTATGTCCATCCAATGGTAGTCGGCAAGAGATTGCCTCGAGCGATACGACCGCCATTTGATAAAATAAATAAGTAAAAATCTGGTAAGAATACAGATTTAGTTCTTAATCGATGCATAATTTCCCGTGAAGTTCCCCAACCGACTTAACAAAAAAAAAAACTCAAGGGTTGTGTTCATCAAGCAGACATGAGAGGCTCTCGGTGCGTCCTCAACGCGGCGGGTCTGCGGCGGCGAGGCGCTGGCGCAGGCGCGCGAACTTGCCGTGCACCAGCCGCAGCTGCGCGCGCAGCCGCGACGACAGCTCCCGCTGCAGCGCCTGCACCTCCACCAGCTCGCGCCGCAGCTGCTGGTAGTCGGACCGCACCTGCACCCGCCCGTCACTCACTACTGAGACCACTGCATGCGGGAAATGCAGTCTTTATTCATACTCTAATTGTTTTAGCATTTTGAAGCTTGGGTAGATGAGTTAGCACTGTGTTCACGACATTGTACTGCACGTTTTTGGACATTTTAACGAATGTATGGTAGTATATACTGTATAGTTTTTTATTAATTATTGCAATGAATGGATTAACGAGCACGCCATTCCCCTGATGATAAGCGATAAGACTGTTCATGAGCAGTAGCAAAACCAAACAACACCTTGAATTAAAAGCAATGCTCGCCATCCTGAGACATAAGATGTAAAGTCTCAATATGTCCAGTAGTTAGACTGGCTACAATGTCTTTCAATCCGAAACACAACAGTGCATTTACACTGCTGTTTGACGGGAAAAATGGACATAGCGGTAGTACCTATCCAGGCGGCCTCTCATATGTGAGAGACCTACCACTGGTAAAAATACTATACTGTATAGTTTACATAAAAATATTCAAAATTATTTGTATTTTGCAGTACAATGGCTTTTGACAATAACAGTTATATATCCAAGCCTCTGCCTATAGTATCGTATGATTATTTTTTCCGGACTTTTCACAAAGACTGCATTTAACGCACTGGTTTTACACAAATATACATAGCTGGAATGTAGGCAAATAATGTATTGTTCTCGCTGACGTTACTATTTGTGCAACCTACATTCCGCTGCGTAGACACTGATTCATAAAAACACTATCATGATATGCGACAGTCTCACGTCTTGAAGTATTCGGTGTAATGGATAAATCACTGCAAGCAAGACTATACAAATTTAAGTTATTATTTAGGCGGCTTTTTTATCTCTGCACCATCCTAAGAACGAAGGGCAGAGAATGCCTCAGATTTCTCTGCAGATTGCACTATGCAAAGATTGGATAACAGAGAATGCCTCAGGCATTCAGCCTTTATATTGTATTGTATATAAAGCTTAAATAAATAAATATTTTTAGACTAGCACGGCATTGTGGTGCGGAACTTTATTGTAATTGCAATGCCGTCTATATATAAAGGCAGTATAGACTGGCGACAAACAATTACCTCTCGCCGTTCGACGTTCAATGCTTGTCTGCTCGTTCACAATTAATTGTATTGGAATGGGGTGGGATATTTCGCAAACTCGACATTTCAAATTCGATGCTGTGCTTTTAGTAGCACTTTTGTAAAAGTATATTTGTAATATTCCAATTATTTTGTTCCAGTAAGCAGACTGTTATACAATATTTTATCGACTTCTATCTTTAGGTTTTTAATCGATAATTTCCGCTTGCAGTGACGATGATACGATGAGGAAGAGGAAAGAAAAATATCATCCATATAAATACGTAAGCTCTGATAGAAACACCGCACGTGCTTAGAAGCAAATGTGTGAACACGATATTCTCAAAACTTAATAGTTATCGTTACAATTTTGTTAATTTATTTGTGGTTATAAACAACTAGACTGTTGAATTTAAGTTGCCATCTGTCATCAGTGAATTTGTATTATCCATAATGGGGCAATAGAATTGTGACTTGAATTACTAATAAGTAAATTTGATCAGTAATGATGTTATATTCTTTTGTGATGTCCTTATTTTAGACAGGCTTGCGACATGCACTTTGAAATGCCTATGTAATGAATTTGATTTTTCAAATTTTTAACTTTAGGTAGGTACTTGTGAAGGTTTGTTCAGGATAATGGTAATTGGATTAATAAAATTTTTAACAAAGCCAAAATTAAAAGTTCACACACTTGCACCCAGGCCACGTATAATCCGCTGAAGTAGCCTGCAGCACACAGTCCAAGCCCAAGTACATGAAGCGGGGCCCGGCACGCAGGGCTTTGGCACGGGCTTCGACTCGGTACCATAGTCAAGCCCTCTCGATAGCTAGTATGTCAAGCTTGCCAATTGCAACTTGCCATTTTTATTATTTATTGTTTTATGAATGAGTATTAAGCTCAGGTATTTATTACGCGTAATCTCAAAAAAGAAAATAAGAAGTGTTTTATTTAAAATTATTTATTTTATATATTTATTTTTATGAATAGAAGATCACTATTTAAAATGATAAAAAATGGCAATTTGCAATGAATAAAACGCTGTTACGTTAATAATTCTGACCTGTGTAGTTACTATAACGCAAGGGGCTGAAAATAAATATAGATATATATAAGTAGGTACTTAAACAATACGTATTCTGGTTATTAGGATAGGTAGGGAACATTGAGGTATTATGCAAGGCCTGATATTACAAATAAATTGTTTATATTTTCTAAAAATAATCATTTATGGATGCCATTTTTTTAACACGCTTTTATTAGCTTCACCTGTATGTTTGTATGTATGTATGTAACCAACTCCTTTGAGCTCGATTTTGCCCTACTTTGAACGATCAGATTTAATTCAAACTTTGCATACTTATCCAGGATGACAACGCAATAATTTAAAAAGTATATGACATTATCTTATCAAGAACCGAAAAAAAATTTTTTTGGAACAAAAAATTAAAAAAAAATAATTATAGTTTGTAATTTGCGCGCAGCTGTCTTTCTTTGATAAGACAGTCGTATATAATGTTTTTAGTGCAAGCAATTAAATTATAGTTTAAAAAACTAAAAAAACACGCATGCATAAAATATCCAACTAAAAACTAAAAAAAAAATTGATAATTATCACATACATTTTACTGTTACAAAGCGTGGGGTGTTTACAACAATTACTTATCCTACAGCACCCCACGCTTTATAGCAAGAAAATGTATATATTTTACTCCATTTTCTTTCGAATCTTAAATTAATGATCAATTATTTTTTAGTTTTTAGTTGGTTTGTTTTGAAATAGTTACATAGCGCTTTTTTTCAAAGCATACAGTTACATTTTTAAATATTGCAATGGCTAAATAACTTCTTCCGCACATAAATATTAAGATTGCGCTCTTTTCGTCACTTTATTGGAGCGCACATAGCGAACAAAATATTTTTATCAATATTGTGGACTGTAGTCTGCTGTCCACAGTTCATTAGGACCCTGACCTTATTTCTTATTTTGGCATTCTGGACAGTCACGGACTATTCAAATTTCTGGTGCAACGGAAACATGCATGGCGTGACGTTAGAGTAAAGATAAATATAACCGGGAAATATTTTGGCAATGTCAACCGTCTATTTCCCTCGTGCCTGTTATTTTCGACATGGCTGATATGTGGGCAGTACAAATATTGTTCTTGTCTTTGATTGATAATACCTCAATGTTGGGAAATAAGCTTATTTGCATTATTCTAAGTACTGTGCTTAGCTATTCGCTGTATAGCATTATCACATTACATTGTTGTTTATCTTAATGTAGTGTTGTTCAGTGAGTCAAGTCAAAGTTATCCCACAAATGCGCGATTTAGGTGGGACTTGACTTCATTATGCATGTCGCACACTTAGCTCTTACTTTACGATGCTAACGACGGAATTATGTTGAGCATTATTCAAGAAAAATGTCGGAAAAAAATTATGTAAAATTTCAGTAGTAAGATAGTAATTAAGATAAATACAACTATTACTTTTCGCCTCAAAATAGAGATTAATGGATAACAGAGATAAAAAAGAAGAAGTGCGTGGTGGCCTGTTGGTAAACGGACTAGACGCGGTTGCCAACATGTTCACGGTGGTCGAGCGTTCGAATCCCAGGGCACACCTCTGACTTTTCGGAGTCATGTGTGTATTGATAATCAATCATCACGCACTAAAACGGTGAAGGAAAACATCGTGAGGAAACCTGCATACCATAGCGATTTATAAAAATTTATATGGTATGTAAGTCTGCCAACCCTGACTAGGCCAGCGTGGTGGACTATATGGCCTAACCACTCTCAATCGTACTTACGATTGTAGAGTAGGCTCGTGCCCTGTAGTGGGACGTATATGGGCTGATACAGTACCATTCTATCTCTGTACTGTAGTACAGAGATAGAAAATGGTCATAATGGTTTGAATAGCTTCTAGAAGAGGGTGTTCGTCCAAGGGCGTCGCCAAGGGGGGGCAGGTAGGGGCAGCTGCCCCCCCCCCACATAGAGAATAAAAAAAATCCAAATGTAAAGCAACCAAAAATATTTTTTTTATTTTATTTTGGCAACAAACAGTCATATACATGTATTTTACTTAAATAAGAACTTAGGTTACTTATACTAATATTAGTCTAGTGTTATTGACCTTTAGTGCCGAAAAGAGGTTAGTTTATTTTACAAAAAGTTTAAGTGTCCGTGAACAATATAATAAGATAACTTCTACAGTAAATACTATAATATCCTATGACTACCAGAAAATTAACTAATTATAGAATGGTGCTCGACAAATACTAGAACGCATCTGTGCTTCGTTATTAAGGTAACAGTTTGTAGTAAAAAAAAGTTCCAATAATTTGTTACAAACAAAAAAAAATAGAAAGATATATAAATCAAGTTGTGCCTACCACAACTAAATAACTATTACACAAAATTGATTCAAAGCATACGTAAGTACAGTCAGCGACAAAAGTCGTTGAACACATTCAAAACGCCAAATGTCTTGCACACATGAAGCAACAGAAGTGGTTGAGCAGGGTCGGCCACAAAAATTCGTGAACACCTTAAGGTTACTAAAGTTTTTGAACGACAAAAGCAACAAAATTCCTGAACACGCAAATTGCACATAAGTCAGTAATTTTTTTGATATCTTAGTATTGTGCACGCCCACCAACTTCGATATGAACCAGTTAGCTGTTAACTATCTGGCGAATTTCCGTGACAACTCATAACAATATTCAATGTAGTTTCTCAAAATATTCCTTTAGCCACAACGTGTGTTTTATATCAATGGAGACAATTAAAAATAATAATTATAAGTCAGAACGGAAAATACTTTTTCAAAAGTTTCTGAGCGACAAAATACCTGAACACACCAATGGTACATAAGTTTCTGAACACCTATAAAAGCAAGTTTGCCGCAGATGTATTCAGCTACTTTTGTCGCTTTGTTATGCATTCATTGTAAAATGTTATTTCATAATTTATATTTTTTGCTTTTCTCTGCATTTACTTATTGTATTCTTTTTTTTATTGCAATGAGCAGCTAGACAAATATGCCGTTCGCCTGATGGTATGCGATACGACCGCTCATAAACAGTAGCAAAACCAAACAACACCTTGAATTACAAAGCAATGCTTGACATTCCACTGCGCTCGCCATCCTGAGACCTAAGATGTTAAGTCTCAAAATATCTAGTAATTACTCTGGCTACAATACCGTTCAATCCGCAACATAACAGTGCATTTACACTGCTGTTTAACGGGAGAAAAAGACATTGCGGTGGTACCTACCCAGATGGCCTCTTACATATGAGAGACCTACCACCTACCAGTGTTATTGTGAAATATCATTTATTTATGAGAAGCTTTTAGCATGTTTTATATCAGTGGAGATAATATATATAACAATAATTTTATTACTCAGAATGAAAATAGTCGCCGCAATTTTGAACTTTTTAGATATTGGGCAATTGGTCTCAAATTTTATTTCACGGTTTATACAGGGTATATCAAGACTGCTACCGAAAACGAAGCCGGGTGGTAGCACAGTGGTAGTCTAAGCGGCTTCAGACATAATGCAACAGAAAAAGTTGCGCAAAAATCAAAATTTTTTTTTGTTGTTTTTTTCCTATGACCATATTTGGGTGGTAAATACATTTTTTCCTAAAATAATAGTGTATACCCTTTTAATTATATAAAAAATCTAAGGTATAAAAGAGTTTAGTTTCTATGCGAAATTTTTAATTGCATTGTGTTTGTAGCCACTAAAACTACCACCCGGCTTCGTTTTCGGTAGCAGTCTTGAGATACCCGGTATGATGGCGGAAATGATATGAAAGTTGTGACGTAACTATTTTTTCTAATATTTTGCCGAGGATGCAAAGTTTAGAAATAGGTCTGTACTCCGTTATTAGATTTGTTTTAGCGTTTTTTGAGATTGGGGTAATAAGTTTTTTTTTTCCATAAAGTCGGAAAAATACCTGAAGTCAGTGATGAAGAGTAAATTTTGTAAATAGGCTGTAATAATTGTGACGAACATTTGGATATAATTATGGGATGAATACCATCGTGCCCGGCACCTTTTTTAATATTAACGGATTTAAGTTCCTTACGAATTGATTCTAAAGATAGGTTAATGGAATTAATATTTACAGTACTATCTGTCGAACAAAACCTAATGCAATTACGTGAAATCGAGTCTTTGTCATCTATGAATACCGAATGAAAATATGTATTAAATTTGTTGCATATATCTTTCCCACCTGTTAGAGATTCTCCCTGTAAAGCATAATGGCTGGCATGTCATTCAAACTACATTTTTTATTTTTAACATAGGTCCAAAAATAATTTGGATTTACTCGAATTATTTTTTCACTTCGAATGACATAGGCTTTATGTAATTGGTACTGTAACTTATGAAATCTCTTCCTTAACATTGAAAAAGTATTGTAATCATTTGAATTTCTATAGCACTTCCATTTTTTGTGATATTTGCATTTTTCTTTATCTATTTTAATTAATGATTTAGAATACCACGGTGGGTATTTAGAGTTTGTCGATATGAGACGGCGTGGCACCTATCTGTCGACTAGGTCATTTAAAATAATGTAAAAGCGTTCTGTGAGTGCGTTAACGTCAGTAATATTTCCGAATTCTTTATCCCAATCAACAAGAGAAAGTTCTCTATTTATTGAATCAAAATCTGACTTAAAGAACATTTTTTTAACGGTACTATTTGTGACAAGAGGATGGGAAAATTGTAATGACAGATTAATAGTAAGAGATTTATGGTGCGGATCCTCTCTTACAATGAGAAAATCGCAGGTGCACACTTCACAATGTAAGTTACAAAAAACCAGATCCAATATTCTATCATTAAAATTAAAAATAGAATTAAACTGGCCTAACTGAGACATATTCATAAAATTGGCAGTCAAAATGGATAGGCGGTTGTTATTTGTGTGTAAATTCATGCTGCTGATGGCCTCATCATAGTACCAATCTGCGTGTGTGACATTAAAATCTCCGATAATCAAAAAAATATCATTTGGCTGTGCATTAACGTATTCGGTTGTCCTATCGAAAAACGAATTCAAACGTTCAAAATGTGTGTGACCATGAGGAATGTATGTGCACAATATATGTATATTTGATGGTGTAGCCGGCCCCGTCGAGCTGTGACAATTACTGTGTAATAACGAAAAACTTAGCCATAATTCATCAACGGAAGCAATTGAAATTGACTTGCGTTGGATTTAAGTTTCGACGTATAGCTACTAACACACCACCGCCGCGTGCGCAACCTGTAATAAGCAGATCACGATCACAACGAAATACAACATAACGACTATCAAAGTATTCAGAGTCATAAAAACCAGCAGTCAGCCAAGTTTCTGTGATACATATAACGTCAAAATCGTAATTTAAGATATTTGTTGAAAATTCCAAAGATTTCGTACGTAAACCCCTCGCGTTTTGACAATAAACAGATAATGTGTTGGAATTCATCACTTATAAGAGAAAATAAAAAGTAATTTAATCAGAATATATGATCTCATTGAAAAATAAATGCGAACAAAAACTATAAAACATTCTTTAACATTGCATAATAATATGTAAACATACTCACTTTTATCGCGAAAAAGGCAGGTAGGCGCGCAACCCGTGCGTCTGCCTATCACTACGAGAATAACATGATCTACGGTCGTTCTCTATATCCTATCTATCTTTAACAAGAGGTTAAAATGCATATCGTTACTATGTCGATATCATTGTATGCTTCAATAAACAAAGATAGACATACAATATTATCTTGCCTAGATATGTATAAATATATGCACCTTATCTAAATATCTCTATCTTTCTTTACTGAAGCAAAAAATGTATCGAAATTTCGAGAGAAATCTCAGGTTAAAGATAGATAGATTATAGAAACTGGCCGTTAAACAACTACAATAATATCATGGATTAGATACTATTATTTCATACAACAAACCTTGTACAATATTTATCCAATTAACAGAGATTACGTAACTTACAACAAAGTAGTAAATTCCTTTATTAAAATCTTTTACTAAATGACACTCTGTAATACACTTTATAACGTCGCGTTTAAGTATACAATGAGTTGAACATCGTTTAAAATTGATAAACACTTCCTGGAAATGTTCAATAATATAACACAATAAGTAAGCCATTACTATAAATGCAAAGTTAAATAGTCATTTTATTTTAACAAAATCTTTCTCCGACGCAATTAAGACAGCTTTCATGGTTTCTGATTTACGTATGAATATTTTGCTATCGTTCAACCATACAAATTTAAATCCTTTTTCTTTAGCTAACAATCGGACTTGTCGATAAAGATACTTATTGTGCGGAGTAAGGTGCTCGTTGATAAAGATAGGTTTGGCTGGTCCGTTAAGTCCTAGGTTCGCCGTGGTCATCCCGCGACGAGGTCGCGCTGCTGCCAGGAAATCCATTTTCATTTTACGTTGGGTGAACCTTATTATTATGTTAGGTATGAGATGTGTTTCAGTTACTTGTTTTTGTGAATATCTTCTCACTCGTTTAATATAGTCGATGTCCCACTCGGAGAGTGTTATCCCAAGTTTAACCGATAATGAATGGATTATAGTGTTCAGATTTTCCTCGCTAGTCATAGGTACTCCAGAAATTTCCAAGTTATTGCCACGTCCGTATTGCTCGATGGTGTTAATATGATTCGTAAAATAGTTTATTTTCTCATCTACTTTATCTAGTTGTTTTTTATATAATTTTAGCTTGTGATCGGTCTCATTTTGAAGTTCGTTGAAATGTTTATTTAATGTAGCCTGTTCACGTTCTAGATTCTCCTGAGATGTTTTGATAGAGTTTATTTGGCTAATCACCTGCTTGACATCTGCCGACAGAGCTGATAAACGACTTTTTTGGTCTTGACCGAAATCTTTTAGCATAGTCATTATATCAGAGCGAAAATTAGAAAGTGCTTGTGTTTTTTTTTATTATTATTTTTATTGCAATGAATGGCGAGACGAGCAAGCCGTTCGCCTGATGGTAAGCGATACGACCGCTCATAAACAGTAGCAACATTCCACTGCGCTCGCCATCCTGAGACATAAGATGTTAAGTCTCAATATGTCCAGTAGTTGCTCTGTGTATTCATTATCCTCCTTCTTTTTCTTACGTATGGTGACCGTAGAATTCGCATCCAGGATATCATGTGGATTAGATAAATCCGGCTGAGATCCACTATCTTTCGAGGTCGTCCACATAGGATTCATAATGATCGGTGCAATAATGCGGGTGAAAAAAAAGTAAAAAAAAAAAATAAAAAAAAATCTTTGACTTGGCTTGCCTAGTATACGGTATTTTTTTTGTATATACCATACTATTGTACAATAATATTGACCTTCTGGGGGCCGCCGCACGGTGGGTCGAAACGGCTATTTTTGTGACATAGGATTTTTTTGGGATTTATAAAAAAATATATTTTAGATTTTTAATGTATGGAACGCACTATAAAAACCTAAATTTCTACGAAGTCAACTTTTCCAGTTACAGGGATCGGAAAAAATGGTAAAAATAGTACTATTTCTAATTTTGTAATTTACATTTTAAGTCAATTTAACACAAGATAGTAAGACAAAAACATTGTGGATATACATACTATTATATAAAAATCTAATAGAATAACACAATAGAAGTAAATAAGTAAATATTTATTGGCATAATTGGTTGTTGTACCCAAAACATGTGGTTACACAATTAACGTGAACACAGTAATAAATCATAAATGCAAATGGACCACCAGATGGCAAAGGATTACCTTCAGTCATTAACACTGATGACATCTGGAGATTACAGGTGCATTTAGTTAATTGTTTTACAACTACTGTTTGTTTATTTTCTTTTATTAACTAAAACAAAACAAACATTCTCGTGATATCGATTGAAAACATGTTTTGTCCTTTTACTTAGTTCTATCATTAATGAGAGCATCTAGGGCAATAAAATTTGTTTAATACCCAGGGTATAAAATGACATATTTTGAATTCATTCTTAACTAATGTACATTTATCCGTACTACGATCCATACCATTTTATTTTGAATCCTTGTTACGGTATCATGGAGGGTCTAGTTACTAATTCGGTCGATTTGTTTGTTGTTTTAAGAGACCAGCTTGGATCTCTATCAGATAGCAAAAAACTTTCTGATTTTCTGCAACAGAAAATAAACGTGACTGAAGAAAATAGTGTAGTGCTTCAAAAGTTTTGTGTAAAATTCTGTTCTTCTACAACTGCTAGATGGCAAAAATGCAATCGTGTATTTTCTAACTTTATTTCAAAAAATGGTGATTGGCTAGAAAGTGAAATAATTTGGCCTAAAGGACTAAAATTAAACGAAAGACACGAAGAACATGAAGTACATGAAGAAAACGAAAGACATGAAGAGGACTTAAGTCTTGAGAATCTGTCTCCATCCACATCGAAAGCTTCTACAGCTTTGATTAGTCCCAGAAAATCATTCGATGATTTGTCCAACAGACAAAAACGAAGACGAGTAGACCAAATTCAAAATAATTTGTCTCAGGAAGAATTAATTGCAGCTACATCAAATACACTGAAATGTAATGGACAAGAAGCCATCGCTAATATAATAAACCGTTTACTTAAAAATCCAGAAGATATAACAAAAGTGAATAATTGCTTGAATGCAAAAAAATATGTTCCATACACTGCTGATAAAGTGATTGCACGGCATCGGTTAAATTGCAAGCTCTGCTCAACTTGACGGCCTCAACGCTTTTGGATACAATTGAGTTCGATTTAGATTCTGCAACTGACCTGAAGCTTATCAGCAAATGGGGCTTTGATGGATCCTCGGGCCAAAGCAATTATAAGCAGATCTCTGAAGTAGGCGTGGACGATTCCAGTATGTTTATGGCAAGTCTTGTTCCAATAAGACTACAACATGATTATGGAACGGTTTATGGAAAAACGATCGAAGTTCATCCACATTTTTGACAGCCTCCGTGGCGCAGGCGGTTAGACGCCGCCTGTGAAACGAGAGGCCGCGGGTTCGATCCCCGCACCGAGAGAAATGTTTGTGCGGCCCACAAATATTTCTCTCGGGTCTGGGTGTTTGTGAGACCGAAAAGTCTCTCGTAGTTCCTGATACCCACGACACAAGACTCGATCTTAATGTGGGGTCAGGACTATGTATGTGACTGTTGGGTGTTATTATTATTATTATTATTATTTTACTGTCGTCCCATTATGTTTACGTTCACAAAAGAAACACAAATTACTGTAGCAGCTATAAAAGCCGGTATATCAGGAGAAATCGAGGCACTCCAGCCATCATTGCATGCGTGGATAAGATGCATGGAGTGCCTACTCCACATAGCTTACCGTTTGGAGATTAAGAAATGGAACTGCAGGGTTGACGATAAAGAGAAAACGAAGACCAGAAAGTCTGCAATTCAACAAGAATTTAAAGAAGAATGTGGCTTGGTAATTGATATAGTGAAGCAAGGAGCAGGCACCACTAATGATGGTCATACGGCTCGAAGATTTTTTAAAAATACAGCCATGACAGCACGTATCACTGGCATTAATGAGCAGTTGATAGATAATTTTTATATCATTCTACAAACCATTGCGTCTGGAGAGCGTGTTGATATTACCAAATTCGTTTTATTTTTTACCGAAACCGCAAAACTATATGTTGATTTATATCCGTGGTATTATATGCCTTCCAGTGTACATAAATTAATAGTTCATGGGGCTGATATAATTAAACATTTTGGGGCTATACCCATTGGGAAGCTGTCGGAAGCCGCAGAAGCACGGAACAAAGACTTCCGAAAATATAGGGAATGAAAGAATGATTATTCTCGAAAAATTAGTAGGATATCTTCGAATGAGGACATCTTACATAATCTCCTTTTGTCATCTGATCCAAAGATCACAAGTCTTAGATCACGCATGACAAAAAAACATGTTATGGTTCTCAACAAAAGCTGAAGAGCTTCTGCATTTGCCATCAAAATCAGAAGACTTAGAATTTATTAATGTAGAGAGTATTTTAGAAAATCTACAAAACAGTAGTGACAGTGAGAAGTATATAGGTATAGGCTTTATACTAGCCTTTTTTATTATTATTTTTTAATTGGGGTTATTTAAATCATTTGTGTTTTTTTTTTAATCTGGCACGGCACATATACAAGTTTTCCTTGGTAGTATTTGTTAATTTATTAGATTAATTTATCTTATTTGTGGCAAATTTACTGAAGATAATTGTAAAAAAACTTTTGGGAAATATTGAATTTTATCATTTCTTTCGAACTGCATAACTGAAAAAGTTGCAGGTCGATGCAGACGTTCGAAGTATAGAAGTATAGTAGAACAGACCAAGATTCAGAAAAATAAGCTTTCAACACAGGATCTAGCAGGATTTCGTAGAAATTTAGGTTTTTATAGTGCGTTCCATACATCAAAAATCTAAAATATTTTTTTAGCCAAAATTATAGCGTTAAACAAAAATGTACAAAGAATGAATATGGTAAGGAATGATAATATCGAACCGTTGGCGTCAAAATAATTTGGAAAATCCGAAAAAAAATCCTATGTCACAACAATTGCCATTTCGTCCCACTGTGCGCCGTCAAAATTGTGTAAGTTGCAATCACATTTATCTCATTCTCCATAATATTTGCCCCTCCCTAGGCCATCGACTGGCGACGCCCCTGTGTTCGTCTGTACTTGTCTGTACTTGTCGAGGGGTCTTTTATATTCGACTTTTCCTTTCATTTACAATTTCTATGGTTGTTTATAAGATTGTCTTTAGCGAGAATTCCGTAGGTACTGTAATATTCAATGTTTTTCAATTGAAATAAACGGTACAGAAATGTTTCTTGTATTTAGTGTTAGATCAGCGGAATTGAATAACTGTTTCTAGCAAAAAGGACACTGGTAACTGAAGTACAAGACATTAGTACTTTCCCACTTCCAATTTATAGTAACAATAGCTTTTTAACTGACGCCCATCAAGTTGATCATCAATAAATATAGAAATCATTCTGGCAACATTCAGGGGCTACGGGCTCTGAAGTTTAGGATTCAATATTCCTTCGATGCTATTTACTGGGAAGTTGATATTGACCTTTAATTAAGTGAAAAATGGAAGCTTTTAATTAACCTTCTTTTTGTTTACACTTTACATGACTATTACATGTTATGCTAGCTGTACATTGTCCTTAACAAATACATTAAAAAATGAAAATGATCATCATGCAATAAACTTACATCCATATTGACAAATACATTGGTAAGTGCGGGAGCAACCCTATGGAAATTTGTAGTCTACTACTCTGGCCTATTGCAACTGTTTCACAGGCCACTGAATTTCTCGCCGCCAACTCTTTGGTATGCAAATTTTCTTGCGATGTTTTCCTTAAGCGTACCCGCGAGCTGTATTTAATTAATTATACCCATCACACGCATATTACTGTATTGACACAAATGCAACGCATTCAAGTAAAAATACTTTTTACGGATTATCGCGACATTCGCGCATGCTTCGTTTTAAAAAATCTGAATTAAAACAGTTTTAACAACAGGGCATAAAAGATGTTTTATTTTTATGTGCCTTGGCCTCAGACCTGGAATAGTCACGACATCCGTTTCGCTATAAAGCGAGCTATCACTCGTCTAGCCAATCATCACTACACACGGAATATTTTGACGTGACTCACGGACACATGTTAATAAACACATCAACATACTTGAGTGTGACTCATATGAAATGTGTGTTTTGTTAGCAGAGGTGAATAGTTTTCTTTTCAATACATTATTACATACCCAAATACTAAACAATTATTAGAATTTTACAGTCATGTTATTCCAATGTTACTGCATTATAATAGGTTAAAACAAGACAAATTGGCATTCAAACTATTAGATTTATTTGTTAATAGATACTTATAAGACAATATGAAGTCAGTTTGTTAATGTAAGCTTTACCTAAGCACAATTAGTTAGCATATTTGCCTTGCAAAGTATGTTATCTTGATTCTATGTAATTGGAACTATAAACATTGCCAGTTTCCTATCACATTTTAAATAATATTGGCACATTTTATTTAAATATTACTTGATAAGTAGTCTGTTCATTTATGGAAATCTCAAGATTGTTGAAGTACATAATGCATATCTATGATGTGTGAACAAGACATTTTAATTGAAATAATTAACTATTTATAATTTTGTATTAATTATTTTCAACTATTAAACTGACACATACTAAAAAATCTAATTTGAGTTAAAATTAATCTGGATAAATTATAGAAGTAATTAAATTCTAATTTACTGTTCTTAAATTCTTATACATGTACCCAAATATTGAATCCATATATCAATAATTTCCATTTGAAGTATTGCTTTGAATACTATACTTCATTTTAATATCATTTCAAATCTATATAGTTTTGTTTGTAATGGCTGGGCTGTTTGATGTGACAATACCTCAGAAACAGACTTGAGCAGGTTCATGATGCACATATCCTGTGCATCAATGGGCTCCACCAGCTCCTTCTCCACATTGTCCATCTTCCACTCCATCAGGTCCAGTTGCTCGTCTGTGCGCTTCACCTGCTTACACAATCATATTTTTAATAAAATAAGTAACAGTCTCTTTGTTATTCCATGCCATGGTTACCTGTAAAATATTGCTTTAAATAATAAGACTGCCATTTGTACTTTTTATTTTTGTTTCTGTATATTGTATTGTTTTGTGTGTACAATAAAGATTTAAATAACTAAACAGTTATTATGAATAACTAATTATAATAGAACTGTATGATAGATGTTTTTTCTATGAATTTCTAGGTTCTAGATATTAAACTTTATATTTTGTAATTAGTTTTTGTTTTTATAAACCAAAAATATAATTATCATAACTGATTTAAAATGGATTTATCTTGGTAATGTGGATGATATAATTTGTATATTAATACTAGTGTGACTTTATGCATGAAATACCTGTATAAAAAAGTATTAAATTTATATGATTTTACAGATTTAGGTGTGTCTGGTTGTCAGACAGTTAGTATGTCGATAATATTGATAAGATAGTAAAACGGCGCCAGGTTGTCTGTTTTGCTAATCAAAATAAAATCTACAAGTGTTACAAGTAGCTTTTGAAAAAATAATTATCCTAAATTTTAATAATTGCTACTATGTCATTTTCGTTTCTATACAATAAATACACATAAGTAGGTACCATTACAATATATTTTATACGCTCGAAATATAAGTACATAATATCCTTATTTAAATTAAAATTTAATATTACTTAAATAAAAATATAATTCCATTACTAACATGTTTTCTCATAACTGTAATCTCATACTGCTAAAGTGGCGCACAAATTAGCCATTCATCTTCAAACAAAAACGTTTTCGTCGGCCGAATATTTAATTATGCAAACAATTTGTACTTAGCCGACTAAAATGCCGATTACCGTAAAAAATTACATAAATTGTCATTTCTAAATAAAATCCGGTATTTTTAGACGATATTAGGGTGATGCAGGAAGGGCAGCCTTTGCCCTTTAGCGTAGTATCATGCAGTTAAACATTTATAGCTTAGCGGCTCTATGACCTACTTCTAAAAAGCTCGTCTATTTTAATATAATAACTGAATAATAATATGAGCAGTTAGGAGTGCACTTACAGTTTCTTCCAAGTCCTGCATGGTGACGTCTTTTTGAGTCATATTTACTGTGAACTTTATAATTTCTCACTAAAAACTTTACACGAAAACAACCGTATTCGGTTAGACGACCATTTTCCGCAACTGACTTTGACAGTGACGTTTCGTGTTCAAGTGAAACAGAAGAAAACAAAACGCAATGGATGACCTCCCATAATTCTTTGTTATTTATTGTAATAATAAAACGCAAATTTTTGGCGGAAAATCTAATTTTTATACACGTGTAGTAGTAGCAGCAGCTCAAGTAGCAGTTATGCAATGCGAAATTGATACGAGCCATCTTTCTAAAATCAGCACTGGTATTGTAAAAGAATACAAATGTACAGTTGCTGTTGTTTATCAAGGTACATTATTTTTTCAAGGTACATTCAAAATGCGGATTTTATTGATTATGTGACTTTTTTATATATGTAACAACCGAAAAAGTGGGAACTTTGGATCGCATCACTAGGCGTTTTAAATTATGTGCCTTTGGCCTATGCCAGTTTATTCAGTCTACACCAAGAGAAACAAAGGCGAGTTTATGTACATTTATAATAATTACTATTTATATTTATCCCTTGCAAGCTTCTTGCTTTCTTGGTCACAAAGACACACTCCATATTATGTCATTTTCTTATTTTGCTTTTGGGATTACTTTCGTTTAAATTTGGTAAAATAAAACGAATATTGGTTTATATACATTTATTTTGTTGTCTTTAACCTTTTATACATTAGATTGTAATACGCAGAGACAAGACGAGGGGTGGTGGAGGTACTGTTTATCCCTGTGAATACTGTCTATACCTTTACAGCATAACCGTGATGATAGGGCACCTTGGTAGATTCACTCCCTCTACTTACGAAGGAGGTTACTTTTCTAACACGAATTGTTCTATTTAAAAATATGTAGAGTCTAAGACCTATAAGTGGATAATTTGTCTTAACTATCAATCGTTATCGGATAATGCGAAATAATATAAATCTTTATATTTTATAACTAACAATAAGTACACATTATATCTAAATCTCTAAATATGGGGTATTTATCATTTATGAAATATCATACTTTAATCATGGGGTCAACAATTGGAAACACAATTATTTTTGCACATTTACGAAGATATTATTCCTATAACACTCAGATATGCCCCTGAAGTATTGAAACATCACACTAAGCCTAGAATATACTTCGTAATGGCTTAACATTTGAAGTGTCGCCCAAGAGGCCCTTTCACACAGTCATGCATACATTAAAACATTACGTGTCATTATATCTCCGTGATCAGAACTATTACACCTGAATATTCACTAATTGTGTACAAATCACATATATTAACGACTACCAGTAACAATAAATTATAAAAGCTATTAAAAGGTGAATTGTCGCGCGTCATGTGTTATGACGTCATGACGATGGAACCTCTCTGCTTCTGAGAATGATGATATATTTTAATTCTATGTCCACTCCATATGAGAACAAATGCATTTCAACATTATAATGTTGTAAATTTATCCTTTTGATTTAGATTAGTCTACTCTCGGCAGTGACCAATTCTGATGTTAAATATACAATACCGTCAAAGAGTATTGATTGGCGACAGATGATAGTAATTTTTCGCAGTTCAAAACAATGTTTTGACGGCCTCCTTACAGCCTACAGCAAGCTGTTTCACTTTGCCGAGTATTTTGATATTTGTTAATTTGCATGTCTTCTATATCTAGGCTGCAGTGATTCCAGAAGCAGAGTTGCGAGACGTTGACTACCACAATAATCACTGGCGATACATAGGCCTAATTCAATCACGCTTACATGCTACAATTAGTTCCAGTGTGGCGGTCAACGCGCCAAACGTACTCACGAATCACGTAATCCAACATGACGTCACACCGTCGATATAAGCGATACATTCAAAATATTCGATAAAATACACTTCGCTAAAATTCTCTATGCGCACATTAATGTTACATTCAAATAAATTGTCACAGAACGAAAATACAATATATAACACTGAATTAAATAAAACACTAGTATTTTGTACAAAATAAAACATGCGGTATCGTATACGTGAACATGTAACTTAAACCGAGGGGTCCGAGCGACGGCGATGTCGACATTTTGTCGCTCGGGGCCGCGTCGAGATCTGTCGCCAATATAAGTGACTTATCATTGCTATCATGAAACATCGACATAGACGTTAAACAGAAAAGAGCGAATCAAAGAACGTGAAATAAAACGCGCAGTATCGATATATTCCATTACACAAATTGAAGTTACTTGCGTGTCACTCGCCACTTCTCAACTGTTTTAAGATTGTCGATGTTTCATTAGCATTTTTCAATCATAATCTACTAATATAAATTCATGTGGGTATTTCGACCTCGACAAAAACTTTTTGCAACAAATAAAAAATTGGGCGGGATCTAAACTAACACGCACGGTAATACAATACGCGAATCACTAAATATACATTTGTATGCGAAGTGCATACATCACATTCATTCCTTACTTATCCGGGCTTCTATCGTGTTTTCATCGATATCGACAAACACATTACTAAATACTAACTATTCGATATTTCCTTTTATACAAACCTTCAAAGCAACTATCACAAATCCTGTACTGCCTCCTAACATTCCAAGTCGATATCGATGATAATCGTTAAACAATGTCAGCCCTAACATAGTTAGATAGCCGTTAAATTCCCCTACGATACACACCCAACAGTCACACTTAGTCCTGACCCCGCATTAAGACAGAACCCATATCGCGGGTATCAGAAACTACGAGAGGTTTTCGGTTTCACATTCAGACATGAAACAAATATTCGTGAAATAAAGAGTCGATTTAGGAATCTAATCCATTATTTCACAGCCGTCCTCTTAGTCAACTGAAAAATGACT
This sequence comes from Hyles vespertilio, assembly GCA_009982885.2. NCBI lineage: Eukaryota > Metazoa > Arthropoda > Insecta > Lepidoptera > Sphingidae > Hyles > Hyles vespertilio. Next base: position 1,585,539 of record CM042819.1, read on the forward strand.
ATCAAGGTGGCTAGTTAAAAGGTCAGCATAAATACTATAAAATAAGATCGCAACTAAGCTTGCAACATTGCAGCGCACCGTCGGAACTTGGGTAAAGGGGCGGGGGTGAGGGAGGGGTGCTAAAGAAATAATCAGTCATACCACTTGGCTCCTTACGTAATTGACTACATCCGAGACCCGACGCGAACTTTATAGCAAGAAACACTTTTCGGATACCAACACTTACACCGACTATCAAGCACGTAAAATATCGATAGATATCGGAATCTAAAAACCCATATTGTCTCGACATCATAATATCGATTTCCTGTTCTACATCACTATTGTACTTACATCGGTTTATGCAAAAATAAAACTCGTTATATTTTACATCTAACTGATTATTGTCGGTATATTGCTTGTAAGCGTTCTCCGAGAATAAGGGATGACGAACCCATACCGACAATGATCGATACTATCGAAGTGGACATGTCCAGGTGATCGATATACATCGATATGTGCGCGCGGGCGGGTCCCGGACACAAACAAAGAGAGACAGAGGAACTATGGAGGAGAGGCAGCTCATTTGAGTCCGTCCGCGTGCTCGAACGACTGCTCGGTGACAGACACCGCGTCCGACGACAGGGCTTCCTTCAGCGGCTCCACGCAGTTCTTTGGGATTACCGTACCTGCGGACACAAAAAGATACTAATAGAAACATATATTTAAAAAAAAAAGTTGTATACTCATAAAAAAAACACCCTAAATGAATATGAAGAGTGTGTATTTGGTATTGTGTATTGTGTATGTGGTACTGACCGACGATCTTGAGTCCGTCGGTGGTCTTGATGCGCACGACCTGCATCTTGTTGAGCGGCGAGCGCTGCGCCAGCACGTGCTCCACGCGCGCCCACACCGCCAGCACCGAGCCCGCCAGCACGTGCCACGTGCGCACGCGCCGACCCACCTGCACAACGATACAAACACACTGTTGCACACTAGTGTCATTGGAAATATTATGTAATAATACCATTATTTATCTTTAGTGGATATAAGCACCACACGGTTCATAGTCAGCTTTTACATCCTAAAATACAGGGTATATCAAGATTACTACCGAAAACAAAGTCAGTTCGGTAGCAGTCTAGATATACCCTGAATAAATTAATAAATAAAAAACTAAGTTCTTATATTTATCAGCTAACTTATGGGATTCATGAGGTGTGATTTTGAAATAAATCCATTATTTAAGGATTTCCCGACGCTTCGATTACTTTACTACTTTCGTGGTTAAGGATCGGATCGACCGCTAAATTCACGATAAAATCCGTATACAATAGTTTTATTTCAATCTGTATGCGCGCAAATCCAAGAAACCTATATTTGTCTGTATCAGCCCATATACGTCCCACTGCAGGGCACGGGCCTCCTACACAATCGACAGTGCGATTGAGAGTGGCTAGGCCATATAGTCCACCACGCTGGCCTAGTGCGGGTTGGCGGACTTACATACCATAGAAATTTTTATAAATCGCTATGGTATGCAGGTTTCCTCACGATGTTTTCCTTCGCCGTTTTAGTGCGTGGTGATTGACTATCAATACACACATGACTCCGAAAAGTCAGAGGTGTGCCCTGGGATTCGAACCCGCGACCACCGTGATCATGTGGGCAGTCGCGTCTAGTCCGTTTACCAACAGAAACAGAACAGAACAGAAGAAACCTATATGCGATTCATTAATATCGAACGACAAAAAATATATAAATATAGTAAACAGGAAATATTCTGACTGTACCCTGGACATTAAAGAACATAATTGATTGCCATGGAAGGGTCCAATACATCCAACAGTGTAAAGTAGAGGAAGTGAGTGGTGGTACCTCGCAGTCTGCGGCGTTCCGGCACTGGTCGCGCCAGTACGCGTGGCTGCACACTCGCAGCGAGGCGCTGTACTGCGCGCGCCACGCCGCCTCCGCCTCGCCGCTCTCCACCTTGCGGTACTTCTCGATCTATATATATATATACAGAGTGGTGGTGGTACCTCGCAGTCTGCGGCGTTCCGGCACTGGTCGCGCCAGTACGCGTGGCTGCACACTCGCAGCGAGGCGCTGTACTGCGCGCGCCACGCCGCCTCCGCCTCGCCGCTCTCCACCTTGCGGTACTTCTTCTCGATCTCCGCGAGAGACTCCGCGCGCAACTGCAGACCTGTGTTGGGCCTGGAACGAGCAGAATGCACCAATTCAAACATGTAGTTGTATTACTTAACTGGTCATGCGATGGTGAAAAACCAATGAAACTTGTTAATTATGAAGTACTTCAGGTAGGGCCTGTGACTGTCGATTAATGGCGTGCAAGAAGAATGTAAAGTGAGAAACCGCAAGTTCGATTTCCGCACCGAGAGAATTTTTTGTGCGGCGCACATATATGTGACACCGAGTCTCTCATAATTACCTGATATCCCTGACACAAGACTCGATTTAAGTGTGGGGCAGGACTATGTATGTGACTGTTTATTTATTAATTAATTATTATATAGCTGCTTCATAACCTGTATATATTAAACATGATGTCCTTCTTGGCAAGTTTCTCCTTTTTGGTGGGATGCGCGGCGACACACAGCACGGCGGTGTGCTTGTTGTTGCGCGCCTGCTGCGACAGGTAGAAGCCCTCCTTGGCGCCGCTCAGTTCAGACCACTTCTCCAGAGCCTCGGACCACTCCATGCCGCGCTGCACATCAAACACGTATACATTTATACATTTAGAAACATTTATATTCATATAGGTCAAATCAAAGAAAAAAACAGCAGTTATTAGAGTAGGCAGTAGTTGATTGAAAACTGAAATATCAGTTAGCAATTTTTGATAAAAATCTAGACTCTTGATGTTTCTAGTATGTTCCTGCTACCGAAAGGATATTTGTACAATCGTAAAATAATAAACCAAATCGTTTTAATTAAATGTAATTTATCATGAGGTCCATTTAAGTACGACACGAGAACAGTCAGAAGAAGTGTAAATAAGCAGGTATATATGAATGTGAATTAAAATTTTCTTTATATTCTTTACTGCCCTCTGTTCTTATACTTTTCTCATATTCAAAGATTGTCTGTAAGAACTTGCCTAGGGCGATTAGATCGCCAACTGTACTTTTAAATATTATTTGTGAAATATGGTATGCTTTTTTTTCTTTTTGTGCAATAAAAAAAACATAGCATCATATATGAGCCACAGGTAGTCCACTGTTGAACATACGCCTTCCCCATGGATCTCCACAACGACTAAGACCGCAGGCCGATTCCAACAGGTCATCGTGGAGAAAAAAAAACGTAAAAAAAAATGTGTGTATTCATGCACGCATAATGTTGGCGCGTCGTCACCTCCGAGTGCACGGTGTGCAGCTCGACGGGCGCGCGGCCCGTGGCGTGGCGCCGCAGGAAGCGCACGAGCCGCACGCGCCGCACCACCTCGCCCGCGCTGCCCAGGTCCAGGATGCCCAGGTCGAACCGACCGCTGCGCTTCGCTGCACACGGACACACATTGTTGGAAAACCAACAGCTCAAATATGAATGGACGACAACTACAGGTTTCCAAGGACGTATAAATCAACGACAAAAAGGAAAGGAGAATGTCCATTCATAGTATAGGTTAAAAAATCCTTGATCTTAAGTTGGTGCTTAAAAATTATTATTGCATTTTTATCGTTTATTTTTAAAAGTTTTTCTGTTTTATCCAGGGCGACAATTTTTTATAAAATAAAATAATAATAATCACATTTAACATTTTGTTCACAAGCCGAAAAAAAAAATTTTTTTAATTGACTTCAAGTTCACTTCTCCAAGTACTCGGAAATATAATAGATTCAGAGCAACTATTTTTTTAAATCTATTCTGTCCCACTGCTGGGCAAAGATCTCCTTCAACTCCTTCCACTTATCCCTGTCAGTTGCTGATGCCATACAAGTGCTATTCTATATCTATTATACATAATAAAAAAATATATTTCAAGTACACTCCTCACTAATGTTTTCATTATTTGTGACACCACTATACAATGGTAACACTGCAATAATTTAACTTAAAAAAGTAAATAATTTTACTTTTTTTTAGTACTTCACCATTTAAAATTCATATTTTTATCTTTCAAATATTCTTATATAAACTTAAGATTTAATATATTCAGCAAAAATATAAATGCATAATAATAGATGCTCACCTTGCTCCATGACCGCTGTGAGTGTGTCCGTGAAATATTTGAACAACCTATTCTGCAACTCGACCGGCATGCCCAGTATCCTATTCAGGAACTTGGACATGTTGTTGTAATCCTGCACACACATTAAAATACATTTATTACTTAGAATAAATTTAATAAAGATGGAGCGCTGTCATACATTTGCGTCTTCAAAGTAGTAGCGCTCCATATTCGTGAAAATTGAACTAATTATTTATAAACAAATTGCTATAAATTTCTTTGATAACCGAAAGTATATTCAGCTATTATCCTTTCAAAAAATATTTTTATTTTTCATACATGTTGCATGTTGAACAACTTGTCAACTATCAGCCAATAGGAGGGCAGAAAAAGGTGAACCGGCACCATCACTTTTATTTATATTTTTGAAGTACCAGCACTCCCTATATATATTATAAATACTCTAAGATTTACTATTATTATTTTTAAATACAGTAATGTTTCGGGCTCTCTTCAAGCTTAATGATAAGCATAACCATGAGTAATTCTAGTACTAAAACTGCACTCTTCACTCCGAAAAAATATGTGTTGAGATATATAATCATCAAATTCATCACTACTACCATCGTCGACATAATTATCATCACCATCAACATTGATATAATCCTCTTCTCCTCAGCCGAAAGAGATATACCTCTCTATGAGTTCTATAACTTACAATTAAAATATATCCCCACTCCAATGTCATCAAGGCCCTTCAAATCGTAACACAATAGTTCTTCTAAACTGCTGCTAAAACGTCAGATAGAAAGAATCAATATGTATCATATGCAGCATGTAGTTGATTATGCCTGAATGTGTGATGTAGATTTCTCCGTGCCCAATGTGGACCCACATTGAACATTTTCATAACATGTCTGTCTGTATCAGCCCATATACATCCCACTAAATGGCACAGGCCTCCCCTACAATCGAGAGTACGACTGAGAGTGGTTAAGCCATATAGTCCACCACTCTGGCCTAGTGCGGGTTGGCGGACTTACATATCATAGATTTTTTATAAATCGCTATGGTGCAGGTTTCCTCGCGATGTTTTCCTTCACCGTTTTAGTGTGTGGTCACATCTCTGACTTTTCGGAGTCATGTGTGTATTGCTTATAATATGTGTTGTGAGCGGATGCGTGTACCTTGTCCAGCGACAGCACGCCCGGCGCGGAGTCGCTGTTGACGATGAGTCCGACGCCCACGAGCGCGGACGCCACGTCCTGGAAGAAGTCGCCCGCGTAGTCGCTGGGCGGCGGCACCAGCGGCTTCTCGTACTTCATTATCGCGCGCATCACCGCCTCCAGCGCCGTGCGACCTGCACGCACATGCACAGTACTCATCACCTTCATCGTCAACATCAACATCATCATCATCATCAACAGATATTGAAGGTGCCCTGCTATACTTATTCTTAACGAAACCAGGTATATTCCAACAATTTAATTCCATCGTGTTTCAAATCTAACCCAGCAAAAACAAGATTAACAATTAGATTTTATAGCGGATTTGTTTTTAATTTTTTACATTTTTAAACTTTCAGACATTTCGATTACTTTGCAGCTTTGGTAATCACGGGGTGGACTGAAGAAAAAAGTTATGAATTTACAAACCGTATTTATTGTCAATGTTGAACTGCGACAAGTCCCTAGTCTCGGTGGCGCGTCGGTCTCCGTGCGTGAGGGCTCCTAGTGACTCAAGGCGCTTCGCCACCGTGGAGGCGAAGCGTCGCTCGCCGGCCAGGTCCGAGATCAGGAAGATGTACTCAGGCGCGTTCACCTGGTTCGAACGGTGCGTACGACCTGACAATAATAACGAACAAATTAATAAGCGAACTTCATGTCTGTACTACAAGAAAGGATGCCTAAATTAAACTCAGTATAATAAGGCAAATATACATACAGTAAATACAGTGAACTCCAGATCAAATATCAAGTGACGATAGAGGATTAGGAATGTTACTAAGAACCAAAGGCGGCTTCTTGAAATACATTTGGTGCTGCATTTGACAAAAGAAGAGATTTAATGAAAAAAGACGATTTTGGAGTGGATGATATGATGATATGTGGATGGAAAGAGGCGGGGACTACATTGCAGTAAGCTTAGCCAAGAAACAAGGAAATTGTTTTAATTGTTTATTAGTATTTCATAGCATTTGCCATTGATTCCAAAGTCCATGGAAGTTAAATATAGGACCTAATAAGTGTAATATTGCCCTAACATCATTGATTGAAATAGTAATCAAATATACTAGAAAGAAGTAATTATACCAGTGGATCAATATCAGTAACAGTGGTCATGTCACATTATATGCACGTAATATTTTATTAAGTCATGAAGCTTTTACACATACAGAAGCGTTTCGTGAAATAGACAAATGATTGATAACGTTTTGAACATGGTGAAGCGACGCAAGACATTTAGTGCGATCGACATAGTGATGAAGACTCGGTTCTTTTTAGGATTTTATTATGACATCTCAAGTAACAGAATCATAACAATCGCCGCGAGACTTTACACCTTTTCTTTTGTGTTTATCAGGATAATTTTCGAGTGCTACGTTATGGAATCATCATTTGTTTCTTATTCATGGACAATAGTCGGTACTTCTGTATGTATACGAAGTATTGCATTTTTAACCGACTTCAAAAAAAGGAGGAGGTTCTCAATTCGACTGTATGTTGCTTTTTTTTTTATGTTTGTTACCTCGTTTCTCTGTACTGTGTGAACCGATTTCGACCATTCTTTCTTTGATTGAAAGCTGATGCTTGTCATTTGGTCCCATAAAAATATGGTGAAAATCTGAGCAATATCTTCGGACCTGGAGAGGGGAACTCCTTAAAATTAAGTAGGATTCCAATGGTTCTTTTAGCATTAGGTTCATTATAAAAGTTAATTTACAGAGAGAGAGGAAAAAAGGGGTGGGGGTGAGGGGGGGTAGGTGATAAAATTAAAATACACGTAAATTCTAATATCTTCGGCAGGATTTAACCGATTTTAGTGATTTCTTTTTCATTGGAAAGAATGTATTGACAGGTTGATCTCAGGAACACAACATGGAGATCTGATGATCATTTTCGGACCTGGAGTGTAGAACTCTTCAAACTTTAGTAGGATTCCAATGGTTCTTTTTGCATTGGGTTCAGTATAAAAGCTAAGCTACAGTGGTGGTGGGAAAAGGGGGTAGGGGCAAAGGGAGGGGGGGGGGGGAGAAAAAATAATAAACATATGAATACTGCAATATCTTTGGCAGCTTTTAGCCGATTTTAGCGATTTCATTATCATCGGAAAGAACATATTCCTTGTGGGGACCAAATCTTCTTCATTTTGATTCCTATCAACACTAAAAAGATAAAAATAACCAAAATTTTTAATAAAAAAATAAAAACCGACTTCAAAACAAAAAACCGCTAAAATACAAAAAATAACTAAATAATAAGTACCACTGCAAAGCAAAAAAATCATATTTGTTTCATGGAACTTGCGCTTGTTGATTAATTTGCTTAATGACTTGACTAGCCAACAAATCAAAATATATGCATAACATATCGAAGGCGGGCCGCCAAGTACCAAACATATAGATATTTAAATTAATATAAGGCACAGGTCCTACATGTTTGGTACTTGGCGGCCCGCCTTCAATATGTTATGCATATATTTTGATTTGTTGGCTAGTCAAGTCATTAAGCAAATTAATCAACAAGCGCAAGTTCCATGAAACAAATATGATTTTTTTGCTTTGCAGTGGTACTTATTATTTAGTTATTTTTTGTTTTTTAGCGGTTTTTTGTTTTGAAGTCGGTTTTTATTTTTTTATTAAAAATTTTTAATACTTGAATGTCTCATCACTCGCCAAAAGTATATTGTGAATTTTCACGAAGACAATCGTGTTTTTAATGACGATACGGGCGGCAGAACCGTAAAAGTACCATTGAAATAAAACTATTATTTACGGATTTTATCGCGAATTTAGTTTAATTTTTTACATTTTTAACTTCCCGACGTTTCGATCACTTTACAGCTTTCGTGGTCACGGGGCGGACTGTACTGTAGTCCGCCCCGTTCGTAAATAATAGTTTTATTTCAATGTGTAACATTCGCGTAAATCTAAGAAACCATTATGCAAGTCGTAAAAGTACCAATAACGACTGTCGCTTTTGTTGCGATATGGACCTCTAGTATTTTATCTTGTATCGGATTTTATTACGTGACAGAGTCACACAATATAGTTTTTTTGGCCAAACTAGTGGTTGGCATTATCGTATTCATTTCTGAACATGTCTATCATTTAGGTTCTGTTATAAAACTTACGTTAATACACGGTCAGTTGAAGTATATACATAAATCTCTCAAGCGGGGTTTGAAACTCATCGCTAATACAATAGAAGAGTCTGAAAGACTGAAATGTGGAGCAATAACCAGTTTCTTAGAGGCATACCACAATCTGCGGAAAATTATGCAATCCACGGAATTCATCTTCAGAGCGATGGTAAGTGGGTTATTCTCGAAGTTTTTACTTTTCAATTGACTTATTAAAGTGGGAAGTTCGCAATTCAAATAATTATTGTGTGTTAAAATATGTCTGACAATTATTGGGACTATTTGGTCCTTATTTAACTTCGTTGTTATTGATTTCGGAAGAAACTACAGGTAACCTCTTAAATCAAATAGTATTCATAGTATTTTATAATATATATTATAGTCAGGATTATAAATGTAATTATTGTTCGGTTTTTTTATAAACATATAACTCCAACCAATTCAACGGCGAATTTTATGGAGTCATATACAATTTTAGTTTTAGCATACATTGAATAAAATTGTATATATATTTTTTAGGTATTAACCAGTATATCGGCAATGTTCGATAGGATATTAATAAATTGTTACTCACTGATTTTGAACAAATATGAAGGCTTACTTAAGGTAAGATATTATTATAATGTAGTAAGTATATAGTTTCTAACAACAAGATTAACTGCGTTTGCTATGAACACAGATTATATCAGTAAATCGGTTTTACTAATATTCTCTCATATTTCTATGGTCCGGCAAACGAGCGAGCAGGTCATTTAAAACCTCAACAATTCCACGTTAAAGTGAATATTTGTTGGCAAACAGGGGTTCAGAGGATTCCAAATCACTCTTAATACTGACACGACGAAATATTCACAATGCAGATGATAGTACATTAAGGGCGAAGGCACACGACGCGGTGACGGTAACGCATTGGGAGTATAGGAAGGCATACGGACGGACCACTCCGCGCTCTAAATCAGGCGGGTTACTCTATGAAACGACATAAATTTCGAATGTTCGGATGTTCGACGTTAAGATTTCCACTTCTAAAAATCAATACTATTCTCTGTTATACTTATCCATCCATCCATCCATCAGCCAAAGGAAGTCCACTGCTGAACATAGGCCTCCCCCAATGATTTCCACAGAGACCTGTTGGAGGCAGCCTGCATCCAGCGACGTCCCGCGACCTTTACCAGGTCTTCGGACCATCTTGTGGGTGGACGTCCTACGCTGCGCTTTCCGATATACTTATCATTTGCTCCGAACTTAGTCTATGGTTGCGACATATGATAGAGGAGTCGTAACATTTTGGGGAGTATCAGACACATTAGTAAAGTTTTAGGTACGGCGTCCGAACATTCTAAATTCGTATGGTTTCATTGAGTAACCCCCCCGATAGAGTACCTATGCCGGTCTGATAGTATTTGTATTTTCTTATTAAATCATTAAATTATGTTTTGTTTTGCAGAATATGACACTTCGCAGTGTGATGTATGTATTGTGTCATGTGTGAAGCAAACCAGATTAAAGTGCTACTGCATAAGGAACTTCTGTCTAATGAAAGTTAGTATATTATGCCATTTCTTTGGAATGCTTAAAAAACATATTTTATCCTAAGGAGTGGAACACTTAGGAATATTTTTTAAGAACAAAATACTTTAAAACCTTAAGATGTGAATTGTGAATATAAATAGACGATGTCGAGAAAGTTCAAGCCCACTTTCTGATCTGTTTCTCAGACAAGGTTTTTGTATTGTATTTATTTATCAGCTTTAGATTTACATATTAACATACATAAATAGTAGCCGCCATTTTGTCGGTGTCAAATTAGTTTAATTTAATGAACCACTTTTGAATTTAGTTTGGCGACCACCAGTACAGAGAGAACAATTGAAAGGGGCTAGGCCATATAGACCATCACGCTGGCCTAGTGAGGGTTGGGGGACTTTACATACTTATAAAAATTCTTTAAAATTGTTATGATTTGCAGATTTCCTCACAATGTTCAATATTGATAGACTTTCATTACACACAAGTACATTAAAATAATGTAATAATGATTTCTACAGTTTGATTTCAGTGGCTGCCTGTCGCAGGAAGATCCAAGACACTCTGACATACATGAACGAGCGCCCAATGCATATGAGATATTTCGGGGATATTGCTGTGGACATGAAGCTGGCTCTCAACTTCATACACCTGTGCACCACTTACATTATAGTAGTTGTACAGTTCACACATGCTTTTGAATGAATTAATACTCTATACATGTCGATAGTACTGCCCGTCGACATAGCAATTTTCTAGTGATGTAGTATCTCATTCCATGCAGTTTATATCAATATATTTATTGTAACGCAATGACATAAGAATAAAAATCATTGTCAAGTTATAATACGCAATATGACAATAGTATATTGTGCAACTAGTGCGAGAAGTCGTCGATTGCCCACGAGAGCGAAGTTCATTCGCTCGAGTGGGCAATCGACAACCTCGCACTAGTTGCACATACTATTTTTTATTACGAAAAAAAAAACGACAAATGTCAACCTCACTTCAATTGTCAATTTGCGAATTTGCGTGTGCCAATGAAAATTTGGGTGCGAAAAGTTTACTTGTCGCACTCAAATCGTCATTTTTACTCGAATCGTGGTAATTGTGACGTGGGCAATTAGCATCTTTTCAACCCCAAAAGCAAGCGCAAAGATAGTACTTTCCCCGCATGAGTAATAAAAAATATTTTATCAACAGTTTGTAACTGAACATAGAAGATATATGAGAAAAACTATTATGAGCATAGACGTAGTATCAATAGACTTGACATGCATTTGACATATATAGTCCATCTCACTTAGACTTATGCATAAACCTTCAAAAATGAAAGTGACAAAACACAATTTGCGGTCCTTGTCATAGTTTCACATAATTTTGTAGGGAATACTTTGTGTGTACCCAAACAAATAGGACATGCGGTTTGTTATAAACTTGAATTACTGAGTATTTTACGAATATTTGCGGTCAAAAATGTATGTAAAAGAGTGTTAAAACTGATTATAAGACAAAAGGTATGGTGTGCTGCTTTATTTATTGGCTGTAATAGCCGATCTAAACGATAATATGAAAATATAACCTCTCACTGGTAAGTGCATTTTATTTAGTATATTGGTAAAAATAAATGTAAACGTTCATTATTACTAACATCTGCAATTAGTATTTAATAGAATATATTGAAAAATAGGATTATATTTGCATAAAAAATACGTATTTTAAAAGTATTATCCGACCAAATTATCTTGAGTTTGTTTATTATGACAATTTGTATACTACTCGAAGAGGACGCCATTTTATACATGATTTTAAATTAGTTGGATTATATTATGTTTCGGGATACCAGCTTATAACAATTTGCATTTCCTGGTTTTATGGTAAATAAAACCATCATTCATTTTATTTCAGCTTTTCAAAAGGTTTACCTTCGCGTGTTTTGTGGATCAAATTAATAGGATGTGACGGAAAATTAGACAGCTGGGTAAACACACTCGTTCAAAAATTGCATTCAGAAGACTAAGCATATTATAACTTTCTTAAAACCGTTTTCTCTCCCACCACACGAAATAAAGGTAAACTACTCGTATAATCTATTTAATCTAAATAATAAAAATCCAGAGTATTCATCCTTGAGACGAAAATGAATGAAACCTCTTCTATAATTAATCTCCCGGCAGCCTGTCTTCATAAATTGTCACAAATTTGAAGTCTGTATTCGAAAAAATTACAAAAATGCACCCAATCCACCAAGCTTAATACTTCTTTATTTTTTATTTATTTTATTTTGGACACATACAGTCGTCTTCATCAACAAAAACAAAGATTTTATGTTTACAACTTACAGACTTTGAGTGCCAAAACTTAAAGTCGATGCAATAAATACCCAATCCACACACGCCTTGACCCGAGGCGTCCCGTTACCTTACGTTATTTCAATTTATATTTTGTTCTGCACATATTATTTACATATATTTTATTCTTTCAATAATTAGATTTAATTTTTACAGATGACCGAATCCGAAACCGTGGGGAATAACAAAGAGTGCTGAAAGGACACATGAGCCTGATATAGATGAAAACAAAAAGTGCACAATTGTATTTTTGAAAAATCAATATTCCAGGAAAAAAAAGCCAGATGATTAAAAAAATGTACAAGCGCTGTATTATTACACATTCGATACTTTGCTATATCATTTTATTTTAATTAAGATATAGAAAAGAAAAAAAAATGTAGGTATATTTTTTCCATTTTGTTACATTTGAGAAATGTTTAGGTCTATATCAATAGGTTTTCTGTACCTTTGTTATTTACGATTCGTTTGTAGAAGCTTGTTATTAGGAACTTAATTTATGAAAATATTAAGTATATTGTAAATACTTGTTTGTAAGCTTTCTTAAAATAAATAAATAAAATAAAGTAGGATGTTATTCTATCCTTAGTAGTTACGTTACTATGAATTCTCTGATCTTCTATAATTTATAGAACACTCGGCAGGTTTTGTTTCTATGTATATATTATCATTACTATGTATTATTCGAGTTACGTAAATGATATAAGTATTAGTAATTATACAAGGCCATCTTTCCTTTTTTGCTTTCTAACCTTTGTGAAAATATTGCAAAACATTACGTTGTTTAATACTGAGGCCCTTCATCCGCATCATTCATCGCAGTTGGTTAGACGCCAGATGTAAAACGTGAGGCCGCGGCTTCGATGCCCGCTCAAGAAGAGACAAATATTTGAGTGACTTGATATTTTTTTCAAATTGGGGTGTTAGTGAGACCAAAAAGTCTCTCGTAGTTTCTGATACCCACGACACAAGATTATCATTTGTAGGGTCAGGACTATGAATTTGAATGTTGCGTCTATTTATTTATTTAGTTAAAATATTTATGGGAAAATGCTCAGGCATTTTCAGGGCGAAATGGAGGAGAATTTGCCGGAAGGCGGACCCTGGCACCGGCCGGGATAACGCCAGGTAGAAGAAGAAGAAGAAGAAGATTTATGGGAAAATGTATGACCTGGTAACCCTGCTTTTTTTTTACTTTATGTCTGTCCCTTACGGTGGAACTCGAATGTCGAGTCCATTTGATACTACGTCCATGATTATGAGGGAACTGTATGAACGAAATAGAACAGTAAGAATGCGAATAAATTATTGTTTTTTCTTAAGCTTTAATAGCTGCCGCACGCACCTCAATATACAACAATATAATACAAGAACAATGAGTGAGTGGGATCGAAACAATTACCGCGGTGGATGCGAACTCGTACGCGGAAGACTTGCCCTCCCCCGCGCCTCATCTCATATCCCGATTATCATGTCGACCTGTCGCTTACTATACATGGGGTGTTGACGCAACGTGACGTATAACATACACGAAAATACTAATATGCAAAATCATTTCACTAAATTTCTCTTTTGTGTGCAATCGCAACCGTAGACGTAAAACTAACTCAACGATAGAGGAGAGGAATCGCCCAGTTTAACATGCTTATAACTGTAGTTTAACTTAAATAAAACATTAGTGTACGTCTTCGATGATTTTCCTCTACGCACTCGAAATTCATTTAACAAAGTTCAAGTGTACAAACTGCACACTCACTAGTCACATACCTTGTCCTAACCCAACACTAAGATTCAAATCTCGTGTCTTGGATATCAGAAACTTCGAGAAAAAATCGTTTTTTAAATAAAGTCCCGATATGAATTGTTTGTAGTTTGTTTCATTGTAAAATATTTTACTATAAATGTGTTGACATTTTTAAACACTGTAATATCTTACTATAATAAAACTGGATTGTAATTAGTTTTTGTACTATTCTTTTTTTTTCAGATTTTGCCTCAATATAAATAATGCGAAAAAATCTTATTTACGTAATTTCAATATAATGTAACGGCAATTGTTAATGGTATAATAAATACCCTATCGTAAAGCATTTCATTTTATAATACCGTTTAAAACTACATCATATATTTTAATAAAAACAATCTGCAATGTGGTTTCTTAAAATCTCCGGTAAAATTTGTAAATTGTAATCTGTAATGTATTGTTAGGTTATCGTAAGTAACTCACCAAACTGTTGTATAGCTCTGTCGGCCGACCACGGCAGTTCCAAAGTTATGTGAACTCTTCGCCTTTGGTTTCTCGCTCTGTAATCAAAACAATATAATGAATATCAATTATCAATCACTATTTTGGTATCTCCAAGTTATGGCGGGAAGAATGAATTAAAGCACCAAAAGGCAGTAAATGTCGTAAAAATAAATTAAATATATTGTTTCCACGATTTTTATTATTATTATAACAGCGTATTTAATTTTACTGCTGAGGAAAGGCTTTCCACACATCCTAGCTGTGACAAGGAATAGCTGTGATAAGTAATTTATGGACGGCCCATATTATCAAGGTCATCCGAACATTCCGGGGTATATCTAGATCTACTTCTTTGTGGTAATTCGATTTAAAAAATGACCAAGACAAAAGGCAAAGAAGCGCTGACCGCTAGCCGCGTTATCTCACCTCCTGTCGCTCTGCAGCGATATACCACTGGATGCTGCCTCTGAGATGATGGCGACGTCTTTCTCTCCATCCATGAACCGCTGCTTCTCGGTGAGGTTGAGCGTCTCCAGCGGCACGTCGGCCTCCGAGCGGCTCTCGTACAGGATCTGACCGTCTTCTGTTTGCACCACGCGCCCTTTGCGACCTGTCATCTGTTATTGGTGCGGTTAGTATAGGGCTCATATGTATGTTGGGCATGGCGCTAGTGTAGTTTTGATGGAGCTAGTTTTTATTTAATATGTTTTTATTGACCGATGTAGATAAGTTAATAATATCGTTAATAGGTCGAAACTTTCTTCTTGATACTGATTAATATATGCCGCCTAAATCCAGAAGGCTACAAAATTGCGTTACATTTTTTTATCACACTTTTTTTTTATCACAATTTTTTTAGCAATAAACTCCATAATATTACAGTTAATTATTAGTGTGATTAACTTGTTGTATCGAAATAACAAATTTGAACACCTTGGGAGATATGGTTTGCATACGCATGCGTTGCTATACATGCGTGCGTGTGCGTGTGTGTGCGTGTACGTGCGTGTCGGTACGTGTCTGTGCGTGCGTGTGCGTGCATGCGTGTTCGTGCGTGTGTGCGCGGGTACCTCTGCGACGTTCTCAGTGCCGCCGAGTTCGTCGACGAGTTGGTCGAGCGTGTTGGGCGGCAGACGCTTGCCGAGCCGCTCGATGGCGCTCAGCAGCTCCTCCTTCATGCTGCACGCGCGCTCGATGGCAGACCGCGGCGGAGGCTGGTTGCGGAGGGGACCTGTAACCGACAATTAGTATTAAAACTAGGATCTAAACATAAAAATAAGTGGACAGTCGGTCTCACAGCAAAACGTCTTTCAGACATTAAAAAGTATTTATTGTTAACTGACGAATATTACATGTAATGACAATCCTTTGAGCCGATCAATTATAATCAACAGCTATTCACTTATAGACTACAGGCCCGTGGCAAAAAGTGATGGGTCAAATGAACCACAAGGAGACCTATTTAGTAAGATACAGGGGCTTAAAATAATAATATTTAGCACTATGCCGTCACTTAAAAGCTGTCCGTCTGGATACAGATGAGACTTCAAAAGTACAGGGAGAGGGTGTATATTCTGGTCATATATTTTTGTACGGCATTCCTACCATCGATAGATCCATGAAAAATAATAAGAAAACACGTAGTGCCGTACAAAAATAGTGCGCCACAAATTCAGCAGAACGTTAGATATTCCGGCAATTTTCTTGGTAAATTTGGTCATTGATTTTATACGGCATCGTTTCCATATAATTTCAATACCTCTTCTAATCCATTATTCAGCAACGCCGTACAAAAACCATGCGACAAGGGAGAAAAATCGGCGGTTGCAAACCACTCCCCTTCAGTGGTCCGGGAGGTGATTTGAAAAAGTACGGCATCGGTTTCATAACATTATGTAGCACTCAAAAGAGGTGTTTAAGAACATGCCGTCAAAAAAATATAGTTCATTTGAATGTATAAAATCAATAATACCTAAATTTATCATAAATCTGACCTTGAAAGCTGTAAGGTCATAGTTCCTCTACGGCAACTACTTTTTTAACATTATACCGGGTATCTCAAGACTGCTACCGAAAACGAAGCCGGGTGGTAGTTTTAGTGGCTACAAACACAATGCAATTAAAAATTTCGCATAGAAACGCGATAATTATTTTTTATGATTTTTTAAATATCGTCGTTTTTGGGTGGTAAATCCATAGTTTTTGCTAAAATAATAATTTAAACTCTTTTATACCTTAGAGTATTTATAAATAAAAGGGCATACACTATTATTTTAGGAAAAAATGTATTTACCACCCAAATATGGCCATAGGAAAAAAAATAACAAAAAAAAAATTTTCGCTTTTTTTTGCAACTTTTTCTGTTGCATGGTGTCTGAAGTCGCTTAAACTACCACCCGGCTTCGTTTTCGGTAGCAGTCTTGATATACCCTGTATTGCTAAATACAATTGTTATATAACATTGCCATTCAATAAAAAATGTTCTAAAAGAAATTGAGAGGAAAACAAAATATGACTTTTTTCAAATTATTTGTAAAGTTTAAACTATCGTAGATTAATGAAATACAGCAACTTTCTGAATATTATTGTTGTTTTAAATAGAACCCAGGTAAATGAATGGAGAAAAAATGAAACCTGCATACTATAGCGATTTATAATAATTTATATGGTATGTAAGTCTTCCAACACACACTAAGCCAGCGTGGTTGACTATATGCCCTAATCACGTTCAACCATTCTCTCGATTGTAGAGAAGGCCCGTGCCTTGCAGGGGGACGGAATATGGGCTGATACCGATCAGAAATAATCCCAAAGAATATTGTAATTTTTAATTATTTTTTCTCAATTTTTTTTGTACATATAGTTATCGAAATTTTTTAAAAGTTAGATAAATTCATGATCTCATGTCTGTGACATTACCTTATGCATTTATTCCTTAATAATTAATTAAACTCTTATGCTGACACAATCTAAAATGTACTTTTTTATCAAGATAATACGACACAATTTGCTTGATATATTTTGTGAGAATTTGAGGAGGTGAAATTTGCTAGGCAATGTCTGG
Source organism: Hyles vespertilio (assembly GCA_009982885.2). Classification (NCBI taxonomy): domain Eukaryota; kingdom Metazoa; phylum Arthropoda; class Insecta; order Lepidoptera; family Sphingidae; genus Hyles; species Hyles vespertilio. Next base: position 1,603,265 of record CM042819.1, read on the forward strand.
ACACTATATTGCACAATTTCAATAAATAATAATATAGATTGTCGGGTAAATGTGTTTACATGGCAATTTGTAGTATTTTTTAAAAAACGGGTGCTGGCAACACACTCATTCGTGGTACTTACGCTGTCAGTTACGCTTCTGCGACGTAAATATTTTCGAATTTTGTTGTCCCAAATTGATTTAACAATGCCAAAAGCTATTAAAAGTGGAGAACGTAATCTCGTTCATAGATTGTTGCAATATTGTGAGCAGGAGAAGGCCTCAGGGCAATTAACTATCGACATAAACAAAGTGCAAGAACGTGTCGCCGCCATGACTGGTTTCAACTTAACATATTTTGATACTTACGATTTTTTATATATTTTTTAAATTACTGTATATTTAATAACAATATATTTTTAGGTCTGTCTCGTGTAGTCATAAGCAAGATTAAAAATGAAGGACAGATGAATCAAGGTTTATGGCGGACTCCACGCAAAGGAAAAGGTTCTAGACCTGGTCGTCCTAAAAAAGTAATTATTGATGATTTTGACAAATGTGCAATACGTCATAAAATTATTGAGAATTACGCTGTTCGTAAACAGGTAAATCAATCACCACGCACTAAAACGGTGAAGGAAAATATCGTGAGGAAACCTGAATACCATAGCGATTTCTAAAATTTCTATGGTATGTAAGTCCGCCAACCCGCACTAGGCCAGCGTGGTGGACTATATGGCCTAACCACTCTCAATCGTACTCTCGATTGTAGAGGAGGCCCGTGCCCTGCAATGGGACGTATATGGGCTGATACAGAAACAGGTACCAACATTGCGTAAATTACTTAGAGAACTGAAACAGGATATACAATTTCCAGGAGAGATAGACAGCTTACGCGCTATTTTGAATGATCTGGGATTTAGGTATGCCAAATGTGGCAGTAAAAGGAAAACATTGTGTGAGAGATTTGATATCGTTGCATGGTGAGCTAAATATCTCAGAACCATAAAAGCTTTACGAAATGAAAGTGAAGATAAAAAACATTTAGTTTTCGTTGACGAAACGTACGTACACACTTCTCATAGTGTAAATAAGTGTTGGCAAAGTGACAGCCAACCAGGAGTGTCAAAAGACATATCACTGGGTGAAAGATTTATTGTGGTACATGCTGGATCCGAAAATGGTTTTGTCCCGAATTCATTGCTAATTTACAAGTCAAAGGACAAGAAAGCAGATTACCATGATGACATGAACAAGGACAATATTAAAAAATGGTTTGCTGAAAAATTGTTACCGAATTTGTCTGGGCCCTCTGTTATTATCATGGATAATGCCCGTTACCACTGCAGTCAAATTAATAAAGCCCCTAATCAAAGTAACAGAAAACATGAAATACAGGAGTGGCTTTCGTCCAATAATATCAGTTTTCCCACCCATTTCACGAAATCGGAATTATTATTGTTAGTAAAACAAAACAAACCTCAACCGGAATATGAAATTGACGTGATGGCTAAAGAGAAAGGCCATGAAGTATTAAGAACTCCACCATATCATTGCGATCTTAACCCGATAGAGTTAATATGGAGTTTAGCCAAAAGAAAGATTGCTATGAAAAATGTAAATATTGAAAAGAAGCACCTTCCACGATTAATCGAACAGAAGTTCTCATCCATTACGGCTGATGATTGGAAAAAAGAATGTGATCATATCATTAATATTGAAAACCAATATAAAGAAAAAGATCGTATCACAGAAGACTTGCCTCGATTTATAATAAATGTCGGAAACAGCAGTAGCGGCAGTAGTGAAGAATCTAATATAAGCACATCATACATGACAGGTGTTGAATATTTAGATATTGATTTTGATTATGATTCCTAATAAATATGGTGGTCTTTGATGTTGATTTTTTTTACACTGATTTATCCTAAAATCACGTATATTTCGTCATCGAGTTCTCATTATCATCTTGGGTTGTGGCATGATTTCCCAACATTAGAAATAAGTAATTTTTAGATCAAGTATTAAGATTTGTCAATGGCACTACACACTTTTGATTGTGTTGCCAAGAGGGTTTTTAAAACTCCTTATTATTCTCCCATGTAAATACATTTAATCGATAAACTATAAATGATTAGGGTAGTCTCCTTAGTGACATAAAACAATGAAACAAAATATGTAACATCTTATTTCTTTTCCAAAGTATGTATAATAAATTAGTAAAAATAGCAACTAATGAACAAATAAAATAATCTTAATATTATAGCAATAGTACGAGTACCAACACGCACTAGGACAGCAAAGTGGACTATACGGCCTAATCACTCTCAATCGCACTCTAGATTCTACAATCGAGATTACGATTACAGGGCACGGGCATATTCTACAGTAGGCTCGTGCCCTGCAGTGGGAGGTACTCGTATATGGGCTGATACGGAGTACGAGTTTAATAACTTTTCATTAACCCTATTTCATAGCTACCACTTAACAATATATTCCACATCACAACTTTTTATCAATATGAACATTGAGATTTGTACGGAATTGACTTTTTATGGACTATTGCAATAAAAACAAATAAAGAATCTAAATACCGTCCAAAAATTTTCGTACTAAATGTCAACTTCAAGTATATAGTTACGTGGATTTTTCGAGAGTGTTTTTCACCCTACAGAAGTTTGGACCAAAAGAAATTTACGGCATGTGAAAAAATGTTAACTATGCCTAAAATACTTTCAAAATAAATTAATTTCATGTTGCGTCAAATCATTCCCTCTGACCACTAAAGGGTAGTGGTTTCCAACCGCCGATTTTCTCCCTTGTCGCATGGTTTTTGTACGGCGTTGCGGAATAATGGATTAGAAGAGGTATTGAAATTATATGGAAACGATGCCGTATAAAATCAAATGACCAAATTTACCAAGAAAATTGCCGGAATATCTAACGTTCTGCTGTATTTGTGGCGCACTATTTTGGTACGGCATTACGTGTTTTCTTATTATTTTTCATGGATCTATCGATGGTAGGAATGCCGTACAAAAATATATATAAATAAATAAATAAATAACACCCAACAGTCACATACATAGTCCTGATCCCACATTAAGATCGAGTCTTGTGTCGTGGGTATCAGACTAGACTTTTCGGTCTCACAAACACCCAGACCCGGAAGAAATATTTGTGGGCCGCACAAAAATTTCTCTCGGTGCGGGGATCGAACCCGCGACCTCTCGTTTGACAGGCGGCGTCTAACCGCCTGCGCCACGGTGGCTGTCAAAAATAAAAAATATGACCAAAATATACACCCTCTCCCTGTACTTTTGAAGTCTCATCTGCATCCAGACGGACAGCTTACAAGTGACGGCATAGTGCTAAATATTATTATTTTAAGCCCCTGTATCTTACTAAAGAGGTCCCCTTGTGGTTCATTTGACCCATCACTTTTTGCCACGGGCCTGTAGTCTATTAAATAAGTTGCCAATATTATTTTAAATCTCAAGATTTTTTAATTTATTTATTTACACGCTTCGCCGCAAAAGTAAACATCTAAGAACAATATGAATACTTAAAAGTAATTGACTTAATCAAATAACAGATCAGCAGATTGATTTCTCACTGCATCTAAATCATTTGAGCCATTGACGCGAACGAAGACAAAGAATATTATTAATAATAATAAAATAATTTATTGATGCTAAAAAGTTGAGTAAAACTTTCATAAGTAAAACGTTCTTACAACTAATTACCATCGTAGTATTTTATTGAACTCTTTTTATTTTATTGAACCCAAGAAAAGATTCAACATGTGTTATTGATTATAATATGATGTCCCTTGAAACCATGCTCCTTGGAGCCGGATACTCACCCAGATAGAGTCCGTTGGTGCCGACTGGCGTGCCGGTGAGACTCTGCCCCGCGCTGGTGGTGACGGTCACCTTGGCCGGCGTGGTGGTCGCCGCGCTGTTCTTGCGCTCGAACATAGTCTCGATCTTGTCCTGTGTAGTTGAACTTTTCTTTTTGGGCGAGGCCGCCTTTTTCTTCTTCGTCTGTTTCTTTTTACGTCCGATCCAGGGTTCTGGGTATTGATAAGAGATTTTTTTAAAATATAATACATACATACATACATACATAAACTCACGCCTTATTCCCAGAAGGGGTAGGCAGAGGTGCGAGGGCATCCACATTTCGCCTTGTATGTTCCGTCCCACGATGTGATAGGTGGCCTATCGCCATATCGGGCACAAATTCCTGACTCTGGGCTGATAATGAATAGAAAATCCAATATCACTTTGCCCAACCCGGGATTCGAACCCGAGACCTCAGCTTTGTAGCCGTACCCTAGTACATCTACGCCACTGAGGTAGGTAACATACTGGGTATCTCAAGACTGCTACCGAAAACGAAGCTGGGTGGTAGTTTTAGTGGCTACAAACACAATGCAACTAAAAATTTCGCATAGAAACGCGACAATTATTTTTTATGATTTTTTAAATATCGTCATTTTTGAGTGGTAAATCCATAGCTTTTGCTAAAATAATAATTTAAATTATTTTATACCTTAGAGTATTTATAAATAAAAGGCTATACACTATTATTTTAGGAAAAAATGTATTTACTAGCCAAATATGGCCATAAGAAAAAAATAACACAAAAAAATGTCGCTTTTTTTGCAACTTTTTCTGTTGCATATTGTCTGAAGTCGCTTAAACTACCAACCGGCATCCTTTTTCGGTAGCAGTCTTGATATACCCTGTATAATATTATACTGAATTTAGATACGTACTATAAAAAACTTCTCTTTATAGCAGAAAATCTCGGTGTACGTTAAATTGGGGGATTTAGAAATAATTATTCGATCGCCATAATATTCCGTTAATGCTCCGTGCATTAACATACCACAGCTAAATAAGTATTTAACATCACATTTATTTCTAAGAAAAAATGTTTTCTAAATCGTCAATGACTTCGATCCCACATAGGCATATATATAACATGAAATGATCATGAACACAAATGAATCAAATTCAACCACAATCCAGATGAAGTTAATTGCGTCAAATTATAAATACATCACCACTCACCATCATCACTGTCACTGCCACCGTGGAAGGGGTTGAAGTCGCTGACGTCAGAGTCGGATCCCCCCCCTCCCTGGTGGTGCTCCTCCTCCGAGTCCATCTCCAGCTCGTCGGAGGAGCCTCCGCGCACGAACTCGTCGGAGGACGAGCCGCCTCGCGCGCGCTTGGCCGCCACGTTCGCTTGCTGACGGGCTGTCACTGGATAAATAAATAAGATATAATAGATGTAGAGGATATTAGGTACATAAATGACCATCAATGATCAAGGAAATATCATAAGAGATACGAATATATATTTCTTTTAAACTATAGTAGTTAGTTTGTTTGAGAGAAAATGGAAATGGATTCGAATGTTGTAATTTCGGGATCATGGATTTAAAATATTGCCCCAAAAAATTGTTCATTCCGATTGGTCCTGGAACGAAAACAATGTGTTTTTAATTATTTACCAATGCGGCTTTGACATGTATTACGTCTAGTTTCATCATACATCGTTTATGCCGAAGCCGCATTGGTGAATAATGAATAATACGTAGTTTTAGTGCCGCAGTCGTAGTTTTAATACAGTACAGTGAATATTTCACTATAACGATTATGAAGATGTGTGACAGAGACAAAATCGACCCTATAACTCGATTACGACTGGCTTACTTTTATATTTTTATGTGGGTAAATAAACAATATACAAGTAATATTTTTGTTCAGAAACACAGTCTTTTTAAAAAAATCATCCATTCTAGCTGATGTATTTATGTATGATTTACGAAATGATAATAATAATATTAACAGTTTTTTGTCAGGTGGAAACAAGATTCGCGCTTTCAACAGTTGGGTTATGCCTGTACTCATGTACTCTTTCGGCATACTCAAATGGACTCAGACCGAATTGGACGCCCTGGATCGTAAAGTCCGAACTCTCCTAACTGCACATCGTATGCATCATCCACGTTCGTCAGTGATGAGATTGTACATCCCGCGTAGATGTGGGGGCCTAGGCATTCTTAATGCTAAGGACCTACATAATCACGAGGTGTGCAATCTCAGGGATTATTTCCTTCACAGTGACGTGGATATGCATAGGGTTGTAGTTATGGTAGATAAAGGATTTACCCCGCTGTCTTTGGCGATTGAGAACTGGCGGAGACCTCTGGTGGTAGGCATTAGGGATCGCGAGGACATATGGAAGAGCAAGGAGCTGCACGGTCGGTTCTATCGAGCCCTTCATGGGCCTGATGTGGACCGACTAGCGTCTGTGTCTTGGCTGCGTTTCGGTTACCTCTTTGGGGAAACCGAGGGTTTTGTCTTTGCAATTATGGACGAAGTTATTAAGACGAACAACTATAGGAAATACATCCTGAAGGACGGTACGGTCGACATCTGTCGGGCATGCCACCGTCCTGGCGAGTCCATCAGGCATGTTATCTCCAGTTGTTCGTATCTTGCTAACGGCGAGTATTTGCATAGACACAACCTAGTAGCCAAGATCATACATCAGCAAATTGCTCTTCGATATGGACTGGTGACTTCTGAAGTGCCATATTACCAGTATGTTCCTCAACCAGTTCTTGAAAATGGTCATGCAACGTTGTATTGGGATCGATCCGTTATCACAGACAGGACTATTGTCGCCAATAAGCCTGATATTGTGATAATAGATCGATTGGCGCGCCGGGCTATACTTGTTGACGTCGCCATTCCACATGACGATAACCTCGTCAAAGCTGAAAAAGATAAAATGTCTAAATATTTAGATTTAACTCACGAGGTTACCGACATGTGGGATGTCGATTCAACAATTATTGTCCCGATTGTCGTTTCTGCTCATGGATTGATACCAAAGAGCCTCGACCAACACCTACAGAGACTCCCAATTGGCTGTTGGGTCAAAAGTCAAATACAGAAGGCAGTATTATTGGACACGGCACGCATTGTGAGGCGGTTCCTCACTTTGTCTCCCTAACCGCCGGTGGCTTGGGTCTTGAGCCTCACCACCGGAGGGTAAATAAATTATTTTTTATATTTTTATATGTATATTTTTATAATTTATATGTGTAAAAATAGAAAAAATATGTTAAATAAAATAAAGAGAATAATAATATTACTATCAGCATAATTTTCAACACATGCAATGAACATCGCTCACACTCACGCTTCCTCTTGGAGGTGTTGGCTTCGTCGTCGAGTCCGTTGGTGCCGTTGTGTGGTGCGTGCGCATGCGCGTTGGTAGCGTGCGCGTGCGCGTGCGCGGCGGCGGGCTTCTTGGGCGGGTCGAGGCCGAGCAGACGGTTGATGCGGTCGCGGTCCGGCGCGGGGAAGTGCTTCTCCACAAGCGTTTGGAACACGCCTCTGTACACAAGAACACATCAAATTAATATGGAATATCACAATGACAAACTGAAATAGCTATATTTTATTTTATCGCTATAGTCTTTGAAATCTCGGGAAGTAATAAATCGATATGAAAATAAAATAAGTAATAATGGTTTTATTTCAATGTATAATTTTCACGTATTCGTAAGTATCTATTAATACAGTAAAATAATATTGTTGACAGCCTCCGTAGCCCAGTTGGTTAGCCGGTTGTGAAAAATGAGGCCGGGGGTTCCATCTCCGTATCGAGAGAATTATTTGTGTAATCCACATGTATTTGTGTCTGGGTATTTGTGAGACCGAAAAATCTCTAGTAGTTCCTAATACCCTAGACACAAGACTCGATCTTAGTGTGGGGTCAGGGCTATGTACAACTGTTGGGTTTATTTATTTATTTTTATACAAAATGTCGGTGTTATAAATGCTTTAAATTGCAACGTTATTAAATAACGTCAATTAAAACAAATTAAATTGATTAGATTTTATATTACAATAAAATTGAAAAAATTATATTTTCAAACAAACTAAATAATAAAATAATTTAGTTAAAATAAAACACGCCTTATATGTTACCTACTGCCCTCAGTTGACCCAGACATAAGAGCGGCAACGCCGCATTTTTCGTCACCACGTTTCGAATGGTATCATTTGATTTGGCTCGGTGATTCCTTTGTAGTTTTTAGGCATAATTTTATTCGTTTAATAACAAATGTAAGTAATAAAAACATTCTCAATCAAGTCCCCTTTTACACAAATAAAGTAGGTCAAAATTGCTTGGTCAGTGGAACAAAATAGCACATCGCGTAAAGTATTACTGCCACTAAACAGACCTTCAAACAAACCATATCGATGTATTCGACACACAGATCACTTCCAATAGATACCGCATTACGATAGTTTTGTTTTGAACCGAAAACGCCAACGAAGGGAACTGCGCGGGGGGTGGGCGGGTTGCAGCGCGGTCACGTGGACTTCACTGGAGAGATGAAGCATAAGTAGATAAATAAAAAAATGTATCGATAGTTCAACTGCCAGTAAGTTCATGTGTTAAGATCGCTTCTATAACTTAATTACCAACTTGTTAAATGTTTGATATTTTTTCACCGGCCTGATCTGATAAATTATACCAACCGGCAACCGCTAACTACGTATAAAATAGGATTAAGATTTATACTTTAGTATGTAACGGTTTTATTTCTATTATTCACCGTGTATTTTTGTATACCATAATGGCGAAATACCCAAATTAAGTGTTGGTATAAAAGATTAGATAAAAATATGAAATAGTAAATAACTAAACCTCACGCCCTAAAGGGCTACAATAACTTATTCCGTTTCTTGAATTCTGACGGCGGCTGTAGTAAATGTAATATCGACAAGTGACGATGAAACCCACTTGACGAACTATGAATGTTTTTGAGACGATATATACAACGTATGTTAAAATTAATGCAAAAGCTTGTGCTACTGATTCTCAATAAACTTAGTATACTAAAACTTATGATAAATACCCTCCCATTATATTTGTGAACGTATACAACTAGAGGGAAATAAGGAAATTTAATTACGCCAAAGATAAAAATAAATAAAAAAATATTGTAAAAGTACCTTGTTAACAAATTTAACTATTTCAAATTACATAAAATAACGTAATTATGGTAATTTGCAATTTTTATTTAAATCAATATATATTTTGTGACATTGTCATTTTATAAAATTAATTTACATTATTGTTTTACAATATCGATATTTCTGGGAATTATGTTATAAACATGCGTCAAACACTAGAAGAACGCGTGATTTCGCCAAAAAAAGATGGCTTATTACGGTTATTGCTATGCGAAAAAGAGACGGCTAATTCTCCATCCGAACTCGACTGTTTGACATTGATACATTAACCAGTATAAATTGAGCTCGCTCGGGACCAAATTAATTTAAAGAATATTAGTTAGCGACGAAAACTTATTGCGTTTTTTTAGATACTTTATTTTTTTGAGTTTTTTGCTCACCATTTTATTGAACAAATCATTTTTAACTGTAATATTAAGTTCCCAAAATGTAATTTCCGCTAACGTGCGACGACATGTGCGGGTCCACTACTTGGACGACACTGATGACGCGACATTTGGCATCGGTTTATATCTATCTGATAGCTTATATGTGTTGGGCGCAACCGCTGCCTTGCATTAGGTATCTATTGGGAGTGATCTGTGATTCGACAGCTGTAAATTGCGGCATTTGGAATATCTGAAATCTTCGTGTCGAAAATGAATTGAACAATTATAGGTATGTTTTCATGGTAGCCACTTATATCCATTCCAATAATTCTGGACAAATATTATAACGATCTCCTTTTTTCGTAACCGACGCGTAAGAACAATTTTAAATTATATAATATAAGTCTTCAATAACAATCAATGGGTTCGAATAGTCCGTTAAGAAATTCATATTAAGAAATGAGATCTAAATACTATCCACTGTTTCAAAACATACATACAACACACATATTTTGCGTTATTAATTAATAAGATATGAATAAAATAAAATACTGAAATCAATTTGCAACTACATTTTTCCTACATATTCGTATTTGTAATGTATTCGAATAGTTTATGCCTATTTGGTCCTCTGATATGAATGTCCCTTGAATAATCTATTTATATAGTTCGTTTCTCTCACTCGACGGGCAATTTTTATGCGCGGAAATGAGATATACGATTAAGGAGCTAACCTTGTATTTTAACGAGCTCTAAAATATATTTAATCCATTAATAAATAAAAGATATGTATTATCGACATTATTCTGCAATATTATATCACTTACGTTGTATTCTTTAATTTAATTGTAACTTCAGAAAATTTTGTTGTCGGTTTGACGGGGAAACATCAAAATAAATTACATAAAAGTTTATACAAAGAGGCGTACTGCTGCGTAGCTGTCACGCGGCAGACTGATTCGTGTAGAGATGTTAAAAAATAATCGATTTTTAATTTAATCGATTATTATTTTCTTATAATCAATTTTTTATAATCGATTTTTAAAATACTGTTAATCGATTTTTTATAAATCGATTATATAAATTATCCATAAAAATCGATTTTTATCAACAGCTCCATCTATGCGACGTATGAAAAAACTCGAAGTAAGTTTATATTGTTCAATATTATTATCATGTTATGAGTGAGTTATGACGTAGCCGGTAGCATCTCTATTTAATCTGTCATCTGTGGAGCTTCTCACATATGAGAGACTTACCACCAATATTCGTTTTAGTATTCGTTTTATATTTAAGGTTTTGAGACCATAACGGAGTCGTTAAGTTTGTTATAAGTATTTTATTTCATTACTAGTCAAATGAAAAATAGGAGTGGACATTGGTGACAATAATTACTTCTAATATTTTCATTGTTTAAACTTAAAGATTAACAAAAGATAATATGTTTTATATTTTTGTTTTTGAGATTACAACGCAGACGTTTATTTCTTAAAGAATTTTATTTTAAAACTAGTCACATGTAAAATTATCATCATCATATCAGCCTATTGCTGTCCACTGTTGAACGTAGGCCTAAATATGAAATAGTACTGGACATTTATGGCATTTTTTTTAATTTGATTAATATTTTAGTTTTTGAGACAATAAAGTTTTTATTTTATTGCGATGCTCATCATTTCATTTTTATTAAAATAAATGATTAATTGTACTGGAAATTAGTATCAATAAATAAACTTGGTTTCCTCATTCCTTACCTTGAAAGTTTAAAGGAACATTCACTTTGTTAACCGACTTCAAAAAAAGGAGGAGGTTCTCAATTCGACTGTATGTTACTTTTTTTTTATGTTTGTTACCTCGTTTCTCTGTACTGTGTGAACCGATTTCGATCATTCTTTCTTTGATTGAAAGCTGGTGCTTGTCGTTTGGTCCCATAAAAATATGGTGAAGATCTGATGAATATCTTCGGACCTGGAGAGGGGAACTCCTTAATATTAAGGAGAATTGCAATGGTTCTTTTTGCATTAGGTTTATTATAAAAGTTAAGTTACAGTGAGGGAGGGAAAAAGGGGTAGGGGTGAGGGGGGGGGGGGGGTGATAAAATTAAAATACACGTAAATACTAATATCTTGAGCAGCTTATAACCGATTTTAGTGATTTCTTTTTCATTAGAAAGAACGTATTAACAGGTTGATCCCAGGAACATAACATTAAGATCTGATTATCATGTTCGGACCTGGAGAGTAGAACCCCTCAAAATTTAATAGGATTTCAACGGTTCTTTTTGCATTGGCTTCAGTATAAAAGCTAGGCTACAGTGGTTGAAGGAAAAGGAGGTAGGCGCGAAGGGATGGGTACCAGTACCAAACATATAGATATTTAAATTAATATAAGGCATACGTCCTACATGTTTGGTACTTAGCGGCCCGTCTTCAATATGTTACGCATATATTTTGATTTGTTGGCTAGTCAAGTCATTAAGCAAATTAATCAACATGCACGAGTTCCATGAAATAAATATTATTTTTTTTGCTTTGCAGTGGTATTTATTATTTTTTGGTTTTTAGTGGATTTTTGTTTTGAAGTCGGATTTTATTAGTTTTGAATCTGATATTTTTTTTATTCATATCAGTTTATTTGATTTTTATTTGAATAAATTGTTAATATGAAAATCAGAATTATAATTGGAATATGAAAAGCATTTAGATTTTTAAATAATAGAAAAAATCGATTATTTTTCTATTATAATCGGTTTTTAACAAATCGATTAATATTGAATTAAGAAAAATCGATTTTAATTTAATCGATTTTTTTCCATTAACCTCACATCTCTAGATTCGTGTGCGGTGCATGCACCGCACTTGGGTGGGACACGTTTGTTACAAAGAACGTCTTATCTAGTGTAACATTGATATCGATGCGGCGCACCTTGCAACACTGCCCAGGAGTCACGTGTAATCTCAGATTTTGAACTGACAAAGTCGCGTCGCGTCGCTGAGCTATTATGAGTTTTAATTTCATGGATATTAGGTCGTATTCAATTATTGGTTATATTTCAATGCGATTAATAATAAAAACTTGTATTTTTTTGCGCTTGACTTTTGTGTCAATGACCTAGCGAAATTGCTACAGCAGGTGGTTAAATATGGAAAACTAAAAAACTATCCTGTGGCTAAACGGGTGATGATAAATTAATAATATTTGGTGTACGGGCTGCTGATGCGATACCCAGTATGTGGTCCAAAAAAAAATGATTATGTCACCGACATGTTGTATAAATATTAATGGAATAGGGCAAAGGAGCAAACGAGCCACCTAATGATAAGTCGTGAACTAACATCATCTATGAATAACTATAGAACAGAAACAATCGTCTGCATATCGCCGGCCATTAAATACATATTTTTTAATAAAACTCCAAAAGCCTACAGTAAAATATAATATCAAAACAGGTCTAATTACAATGTTCAAACCAATCAAAAGCAGTAAAACTTCAACTTATATGAAACCTACCGGTTAAAATCTAATCAATCAAAACCTTCAATCGTAATTAGTCGGCTCAAAACGCTCGTATCCCGGGCGTATTAATTAATATAGGGCGCGGGAATGGGTAGAGCGAGGAGCGTCCCGCCATTTTCCACGATGCGCGCGCAACCTCCCAAACGCGATCGTTGTCCGGGCCTTCACCGTGCCGCCATTATTCCGCCGACACTCCGCGGCGCTTTCCGCACCGTATTTTTACCGCGAAAAAAAGAAACGCGCCATTTTCGCGATCCATTGCCGAGCTTTTCATCCGAATTTATGTGTACTATTAAATTGTAAGTGTTCATTTACCAAATGATATTACGAAGATTGATAAGTTAGGTGGGAGGTGGCGGTAGTAATATGGGGAAGTTCGGCTATTTTATGTTAGAAAATATTTGTATCTTTGTTTTATATCGAAGTTGTTTATATTTACAAACAATTTCAATTCATACACAAAAGCAATTCTGTTTGTTCTCCTGTTTCCTTGCAGACATAAATTGTATTGTTTCGAGTATACCAATATGGCAATTCACACTGATTGAAGATACATATATTAAGTCAAATAATTAAAATTGTTTGTATTATATTCAAATTGTTTATATTTACAATCAATTTTATTTCATTAACAATAGAAATTCAGTGTACTTCGCGATTCCCTTGTTCCCGTATCGAGCGACATTATCCTGCGTGTATCAAAATGGGTATCTATTGATTTTTATTTATGGGAAATAAAATGTATTCTTTTTTATATTGAACTATTTTATATTTACAAATAATTTCATTATTTCAATTGAATATAGCTCAATATTTTTGTTTGTTTAGCGATTATATTGTGGACAACCACCGTAATATTTCCCTCGTATATCAATATGGCTCCCGGATTGTAACAGAGGAAAATCTGCTACCTGTACGGTTGTCTGTCACTCGTTTGATTCACTGTCAATATGCTAGCTTTATTGATGTAAATAAACAATTTTTGCCGATGAATTGTTGATTCAACTTTTCGGTTAATCAGTATTTGGTGAAAGGTGTGTTAATCAATTTATGTAAGACCGAGAAGCTTACTATGGCTAAAATTAGCTTCGTTTATAATTTCAAAATTAATATCAAAATAGAAGTATGCAATTTTTTATCGTAATTCACGTGAGTTGTAGGATTTTGAACGCGCATTAATGGTCTTTTTATTTTGTTTCAGATAACAACCAAAGGTAAAACCGACGTAAAATGTCTTGTAAAACAGACTTAAAACTCTTTCTATCAGCAATCTCAACTAATGCAAAATTCATCAAGTTCGACTACAGGTCTCGCAATAACTTCTCGATAGTTTTAAAATGCAACGTCGACGACTATCAAACACCCGAATATTACAACCAGAAGACAAAAGAATGGCTCGAGAAATTTTCCAAATTCACGAAAACCGACTGGACAGTGAGACACAGCTTCCCACACGCGGGAAAATATATTTACAGGAAGATATGTGTGTGCCGATGGCTCGATATCGACATAGATAATTCGAATGAAAATAAAACCAAGATGCGCCAATGTATCGCCAAAATTGAATTCATCGTGAAAATGGCAAATCGCGTCGCATTGAAATACGATCGATATTTAAAAGCTGGTTTGAATCACAGCATTTTTATTGAGTTCATACATTCGCACGACGTGAAAGACGCCATCGACTACAGAGTTTGGGAAGAGCTAAATAAAAGGGATCAAATATTCTTCAGGTATTTCGAGATGGGTTGCACGGCGGCCGTCGCCAAGACGTTCCACCAGCTCATCTTGGCTTGCAAGTTCGGCAACAAGAGCAACGAGTATCATTCGACCGAGATCAACCCCAACCTAGAGTACATCGACAGCTTATTTAGAAAATGGAAAACTAGTAAGAGTGGTAAATGCCTTATAAAAATTACATCTGAAATGCAATCAAAACTGAGTGAAGCCGGAGGGCATCTCGCTTTCGTCGAAAATTGTACAACAGCGATAATAATAACACCGATCATGAAGAGAATCATCGAGAAACATTCGTTAGACAGCGTCCATGTCGACCGCAGCTACATGCGGTACGGCCACATCATCAACACAATCTACGTGCGCAATAGCGTATGCCTACTACCAATCGTATTCATAGTTCAACACAAACTTGACGAACATGCCTTTGGACTTTCGATAGACGCCATAAAAGTTTACATACAGAAAGAATGCAACAAACAATTTGAGCCGAGCATATTGACGGTAAACGCTATCGAAGACCACTTTCAAAATATGACAGCAGTGTTCTTCAATTGTAAAATGCTAAAATCGTATACGACAATGTGCCGAGAAGTGTGGCAATGGCTGTGCTGTGACGAAAACAAATTGAGCTATAGAAAGCGGAATGATATTATGTCGGCACTGCAAGTTCTGCTGGGCGCTCCAAATGCTGAGGCGGCTCATAGTATATACCAGGAATTGATTAAAAACGACGTATTCCAGACATTAAGTAGCATGAAAACCTTGATAGATGATTTATGGCAGCGTAAGGAGCAGTGGTTAGACTCTGATGTCGGCCCCCAGCATCACGCCTTCGTAGACATATGTTTACGTATGAGTGCTCAACTATTCTTGTCTAGATGCAAACCTTTCAACGTATACTTGATGGTGGACTTCGTTACCACCGTCGTAGAGGCACAGTGCCGTAAAATACTTTCCGCTCTTACAATATACAGTAATGTGTTACCGATTTACACCAAGTATCTCCCGAGATCAAATAATGTAATCCAAATGGGATCCAAAATAACTCAATTCGGCGATGAGTATAGATACGCGGTGAGCGCAACCAAAAGCATTCACTTTAATAGCAACACCTGGCGTTGCAATTGTGTTTATGGCAGAAAGAATGAGTTCTGTGAACATTTGACGGCAATATTGATTATGAGCCCCAAAGTTGGCCTGATTAACGTGACCGATAGAGAACGAAAATTATTTATTGAAATTCTGGGAGAAACGACGGAAGATATTTATATAAATGAAGTGGAAATTGATGATGGTGTTTACGCTCCTGACTTAGTAGCAAACATTAAATGTGAAAATATTGATGAAGATGAAAGCATTGAAGAACGAGAGGACGACTGCAACGACCCTTCTGAAACTTCAGCAAGACTACAAACATTTGAGGATAATGGGGCAAGGAATTCTCCAAGATTAAACCTGGCAGATTTTGGTAGTGTAAATCGTGAGCCCGAAGAAAACACTTCAAACCCAACTCAAGGGTTAGTGGAAGGGCAGCCAAAGGAAGATGTTGAAATAATAACTGTTATCAAAAAAGAGATAGATGATGGTTCATATAATGATCCCAAAGATAACACTGAAATCGTAAAACACAAGGAAGATCACACCGGCAAACTCTTAGAAGAACATGATTATTTCAAGCCGAGACTAGCTGAAAACGATTTAAGACGTAAAACTGTCGAAAAGTCACCTAAACATGCTAAAATTCCAGTTATAACAGCTGCTAAGGATGATGTCGGAGATAAAAATCATAAATGTGCTGAAGTCTCAAGTACAGATTTGGTAGATCGTGATAAAGATGTTGCCACTCCGGTAAGAGTATCTGTTATAGCGCACAGCAGAGCGAAAAGAGCTAACTGCCGGAACTCCTCAAAGGACGGTATATACGACAGAGACAAGGATAAAACAACGAAACGTACTAAAAGCAATGTCAATGCAACAGAAAAATATGACGAATTAAGAAGATCTCCCAGTCCAGAAGCAGCTCAAGGTCATTATTATATATTAAAAGAATCCGACCACGATTCTGTTAAAAAAATGCGCTACTCCGACAGATCGGAAGAAAATCTTACTGCGCCCACACATCATGGTAATTTCCAATACGACCGTGCTTTAAAAAGTCTAAATTGTCAATTTCGTAGGTTGTATGGATTTTTCAAAAAAATCCCTAGCAAGTCAAACATGGCGACTATGGAGAGACTGACTAGAGAGCTCGCCAAGATTCAACCGGTGCGGAGGGTAGATTTATCAAATATGTACCTAACACATAACGATTAGAATCAGTGTTCTATTAAATCTGCCAATATTTAAATATATTGTGACAGTTTTTATGATTTACAAATATTTCAAATACTGATCCGACGCATCATGAGATAATATTTTCGGAGAGGAATTAAATGTAACTGTAAGTTTTGTTCAAATATAGTTTAGGTTAAATCAAGAGAACTTCTCACTAATCATTTCTCTATCGTGCCCCGGGTCAGACCATTGTATAAGTAAATGTAAAGCGAAATTTCTTAAACAATACATATTCAAAGGAACTATTGTGTAGTACTAACTGCTTTAAATGTTTATATTTAAGATTTAATTTAAATATTTGTACAATTCGCAATTAAGAAACTTACTCCGTCTGAAAGAAACATTTTCGAGTTTTTTTTTTATTGCTGTGAATGGCGAGACGAGCATGCCGTTCGCCTGATGGTAAGCGATGCGGCCGCTCATGAACAGAAGCAAAACCAAACAACACCTTGAATTACAAAGCAATGCTTGGCATTCCACTGGGCTCGCCATCCTGAGACATAAGTCTCAATATGTCCAGTAGTTGCTCTGGCTACAATGTCCTTCCATCCGAAACACAACAGTGCATTTAAACTGCTGTTTGACGGGAGAAATAGACATTGCGGTGGTACCCACCCAGGCAGCCTCTCACATATGAGAGACCTACCACCAGTAGTGTAGATTTTTGTTAATATACGAGGTATTTATTATTTATTAAAAATAAAAAGAATTAAAATAAATTAATTTGAGTGATATCGAAATTCAAAAATATTTTTATATAAATTTAAGGATAAAATAATGCACCTTTAAAAATCTATTTATTGGAAAATATCAGGCCGATACCGTTGAAGGTATTTTTTTTTATGTGTGAACTCTACATGTGATTCTAAATTAATGTCATATCTGATGAAACACTATAATTATAGCAAAAAGAAGCAAATTTTTTGCGTTTCTTTTAGTGTTCAATCCAGTTGATCCAAAGGATGTCTGGAATATATTCGATAATAAATGAACTTTTTGTATTTTATATTAGCTTTAAGTCTCTTCTTATTGATATTTAATTGTACATATGTATATATACAAAACAAAGTGTACAATCATCAATGAAATAAAATTATTAAACTGCAATGGACCTTTTTTATTCACATTAAAATGACTGCAAAATAACGCACACTATCTCTCCTTCATACACAACCAACTTCTAGTATTAGGTTTCTAATATTTTCTAAAGCATTAGGAAGGTAATTTTATTTTACTGGAATAAAGATTATATTGCACTAAAATCATAGAGCAAAATCAAAGCAAGGATAGTCCTAGATGAGGCTAGAGCCATGGTTCCTAACCTGGGGGTAATTACCACCGCGGGGGTAAAAGTTGTATTTCACGGGGGTAACAATGAGCTTGTTTTTGTCTTAAGCGAAACAAAATCTAATATAACCAAACTTATACTTGGGAGGAGGGGTAAAATCAGTCACCCTAGTTAGATCAAAGGTTAGGAAACATGGGCTAGAGGGTGATAGAATTTTTTTTCTACAAATGTGTTTCTGCCTACTTATAAAATTTATTTTTACACTATTGATAATAACAACACAAAGGAATAAACTATATATCTGATTACAATGATATTCGAAAAGATTTTGATATTTTTCAAGGTTCTTTGGCACATGCAAAACAAAAAAATCTAAGTTAATTATGTAAGACGCTTGGTTTTTTTTTCTGATTACCTATGTAGAGTTGTTTTTGTGTCTAGTTTATTTTTGTTGGTACAGGAGTTAAGGATCCTTTCTACTTTAAAATAATATAATGTATTTACATTATAAGATTATTTTTGGGTAGTTGTTAGTATATAGTTTTTTATTATATATTTTTCTTGGTAATGTTGTAAGCATAATTATGTTTTATGCCTTATGATTGTAATATTGTGTGCATGTTGTGTTCACTAGTTTAGAGTGTCCTTAATTTGTTATATGTTTTTTTGTGTATAATCTAGCATGTATGTTTTAAGGAACATTCAGTTTATGAACCAAATAAAAAAAAACAGAAAAACTAATATACAAAAGGCGGTCTTATAGCTCTAAGCGATCTTTGCCAGACAACCTTTAGATGGAGACAGGGCAGTGTAAAAATAAAGAATAAATGCTCTAAAAAGAAAACATAAGAATAATAAACTAATTATTTTATAAATATTATTTTATAAATTATTTTTTATATTTTTATATGTATATTTCTTAAATATATGTAAAAATAGAAAAAATATGTTAAATAAAATAAAGAGAATAATAAACTAATTAATATACAAATAATACTATTAATACATGTTCGTAACATGATACTCATACGCTATATATAATTATATAGTGGTAATTCTAGATCGTGCAGTGTGCAGTGTGTAGTGTGTAGTGTGCAGAGTGTAGTATGTAGTATGTAGTGTGTAGTGTATAGTGTGTAGTGTATAGTGTGTAGTGTGTAGTGTGTAGTGTGTAGTGTGCAGAGTGTAGTGTGTAGTGCGTAGTGTGTAGCATGTAGCGTGTAGTGTGTAACGTGGAGTTAGTTTCCTGTTACTCTTCTGTGAAATTGTCAACACTTATAATTGTTATGTTTACCAGTAAAAATACATGTAGTAGTATAAAATATTTTAAGTAATTGTAAGCATAATGTTAGTGTTGCATAAAAAAATAAATAAATAAACGTGTAGTGTGCAGTGTGTAGCATGTAGCGCACGTACTTGGCGGTGGACACGAAGTCTGTGAGGTCTCCGTCGTCGCGCTCGAGCTGGTCGAGCGTGCGCGCCTCGCCGGTGGACTGCAGCCCAATCACCACGCACTTGCCGCACTTCACCGCCTCGCGAGCCGTCACCACCGCGTGGTTCACCTGGACCACACAACAGACACTTCACATACCGTCATGTTCCGGTGTTTAGGTTGTTAGTTTAAATACACAATATACTGGTGGTAGGTCCCTCATATGTAAGTGGCCATCTGGGTATGTACCACCGCACCGTGTCTATTTCTCCCGTGAAACAACACTGCGTAAATGCACTGTTGTGTTTCGGGTTGAAGGACATTGCAACCAGAGTGACTACTGGACATATTGAGACCACTTGTGTCTCAGGATGGCGAGCGCAGTGGAATTTTGCTACTGTTTCTGAGCGATCGTATCGCTTACCATCAGGCGACTAGCTCATCTCGCCATTCATTGCTATAAAAAATAAAATAAATAAAAACAGTTACAGTAATCGATTTCCAGTCCCTGAGGCTCGTCCATTCTGTCTGACTTCTATCAGTGTACTAACCGGTGGCAGGCGCTCGCTCACTTTTATATATTTCTCATACTTGATTTACACAACTTTATTTAGTCAGTAAGTCACACATACTGTCACATACACCTGACACAACTTGCGCACAGTAGGAGGTTAACAGTGCTTCAAGTCCTAGATTGTCATTATTCAACTGTAAATTCTTTTTGAATAGAATGAAAATTGTAATATGAGTATAAATCAAAACAAAGTATAATAAATAAAACAAAAGTCCAACAAGCCACATTTTTCTTACAGTTCAAATGTTTTAAAAGGAAAACTTAGTACTAAACCAATAGAAAGAATTATTGAATTCAATTAGTATAATAGTAAAATAAACACACGGCCGTAAAAAATATACCCGCGATAGAGACCTAATACCCTCGCAAGTACAAATATATTTCACTGGGTGGAGTTGGGTGCCAAAGGGGATGAATACCTCATTAACTAGATAATATGCAAAATATCAAATAGATGGCGCTATATTGAAATGCGCTATCGATCCGTTGCCTTAAGGTCCGCTTGTAACTAATTGAATACGTCGTTCCCGAGTCTGTAACTAGATGGCGCTGACTGCAAATTAAATTGCGCTACAGGCTAGTATCTTTGATTTGATATAATAAGTAATTTATAATTTCCCAAGCCAAACATTGTCACTTGTCATAAATAAAATATGCTTTGTTTCACTAGCTTATTAAAACAGCACCTTTTTTTAGAATTGTGGGTCCAAAATAATAACCCAACTCTGCCTGGCTTATAACGTACGGACATTACACGCACGTAAAATGCAACGTATCCGTATGCTGCAATGTACGTGTCAAAGACGGCGTGTTACCTTGGCGGCGATGCACAGGTACTTGAAGAACCTCTGGTGCGCCGACCAGAACTGTCCCCACATGGTCTTCTTCATGCGCGACTCCGCGTCGATCAGCTCGGCCGCCTCCGTGAACCGCTGCATGGCCTCCACCCACTGAATGAAATAAATTCATTTATTTATCAAAATTAATCATGGTGTGGATATACCTAAAAAGAAGAGTAAACGCTATTTTATTATACCGTTGTATTTACTTGGTTCCGTCCATTTAAATTCTTATAATTTTAAAGATTTTAAACATATTGCCTACTCGTGACACTTATTTATTATTAATATTCCGGACTTATTTGTTGTAAGATATTTCTGATATCTACGGCACCTAATTTGGTATCTTTCTTGGGAGCAGGTCTATGTGTTAGTCTATAAATATTTAATATTGAATACATTTAGCACATTTCCTGCATTATATTATTGTTTGTTTTTGATATAATGTATGCACGTTACTCACCAGCGCTACGGACTTGTCGTAGGTCTCCTTGAAGGAATCTGAGAGCGGCACCTCCTCGATCTTGAAGGACACGCCGTGGAAGGACAGCTGGCGCGCGATGTACATGCCGCGGAGCTTCATGTCCATCGCCACTATCTCCATGGCGCCCACGCCTCTGTGTAACGGGTGATTTTAGAGTTTATATTTCTGTATCTGTATTAGCCCATATACGTCCCACTGCAGGGCACGGGCCTACTCTACAATCGAGAATACGATTGAGAGTGGTTAGGCCATACAGTCCACCACGCTGGCCTAGTGCGGGTTGGCGGACTTACATACCATACAAATGCTTATAAATCGCTATGGTATGCAGGTTTCCTCACGATGTTTTCCTTCACCGTTTTAGTGCGTGGTGATTGATTATCAATACACTTATTTACTTCTCATGAATTAAGAGTGATGGAAAGTAAATGATGAAGAAATGAATGGTTTATGGTATATTTACATTTTCATTCAAAGTATTTTCATTTTCTATGCCCTATGCTGGTTTGGATGTTCATGGACGGCGATGATCATCTGTCATTACTTGAACCGTATGCTTGCTTGTCACGTATTATATAAAAAGTAATTATTTTTAACCGACTTAAAAACGGGAGGAAGGTAATTATATCGTCGGAATCTTTTTTAAATATTTTTTTATGTATTTCATACCATATCTTTAACAAAGAAAATGTAGTGACTAAACACACAATCAGCTTTGATATCGGCCATTTAGACAAAATTCTTGGAATGAGGAAAGCACGTCTCTCAATATAACAATTATATGATCCTCTATACATTGAATATTCTTAATAGATATAGTAATACAAGTGCGTACCTCTTCTCGACAGCATTAATAAAGTCCATGAAAGTCGGGAAGGGCGTGCCTTCGCCCCATATGCCGAGTCGCACCATGTACGCCATGTTGCGCGGCTCGGAGGCGCCCGTGGCGGACGCGTACACCACGCGCGCGCGGCCCAGCAGGCGCTGCAGCTCCAGGGCCGTCAGACCTGTCTTAGTGGCCTTGCCCGAACCCACGGGACACAGGTTCTTAGCCTTGTGGCACTCGTCGAACACGATCTGTAGCGGTGCTCAGGAATTATATCGTGTGATGATAGGGTTGCCGATTGAGGCATATAAGTTTGTATTTTTAACCAACTTCAAAATAGAAGGCTTTCAATTCCATTGTATATTTTTTGTTTTTGTTTCATTTATCCTTCTATATTTTGCTACTACACTTAAACTTAATCTCGCACTGTTGTTTTTATTATTATTTTACAAGTAAAAAAATATATAGGGGCACTGTTTTTTATTTGTACAATTTATCTTTAATTTAATCTTCGAAAACCATTCCTCAACGCGGCATAGATTTACAAACTTTCTTTCATACAAAACCCCGCATCATTTCCTCCATCCTTCCCCACACCCTACTTCACTTTGGTCCTTCGAGCCACCCCCCTCCCATTATTAAAAAGGATACGCATCCATCAAAGTCGTCCCCACACCACTGCAGCAGCTGCTTGAGCCTGGTGCGGTACTTTGTGGTGGAGGACTGAGTTTCGCCGATCAGCGCCGAGTATGTGGTGAACACCACGCCCTTCTTCACATTGCCGTTCACGGCGGACGAAATCTTCGCGTATTTGAACTGAAACAAATATATTTTATAAATAGGATATATGTGTTCAAACAACAAAAAAATATGTTGAATTATAAAAAATAATAATATGGAAAGCTCGCTCCAAGATACAATATAGTATCACTACAGAATAGATAATAAAAAAAAATATATTCTCTATCTCTCTCTTTCTGTGGACGTCTCGTTTAGCTACAGTTTTATGGCTGAGCAAAAGCATCGCTACCGATCGAATCACATCTTTCGAGAGCGATTTAGGTAAATTCAACATTCTGAAAAATCAGTTTTGGTCATTCGAGCCAGACAAGTCTATATTTTGCCCATTAAAAAATTCATAGGCCATTATTTTATAAATAATCCAAGTTTTGTTTTACAATAAGCTTAAATAATTCTAACGTACCTTATTCAGGGGATGCACCTCAATCTTGCCAGCGCCTATATCACGGAGATCTCTCTCGGCGTCGTATTTCAGGTCATTGGATACTGACACCCATATGGCGCGCTTGCGGCCCTTCAGGTAGTTCTCGAATATTATACCGGCTATCGTACGACCTTTGCCCACACCGGCTCCGTCACCTGTTGCAGACAAATTCGAGACTTTACGATTTCAGGTTGGAATTTGATTGTATGTAATAAAATAGGAGAAAAAGAAAGGTGTATCAAGTGGACTTATGACGCTTTCCATCTGAAGCGGAAAACGAAAAAAGAGTGAGGTTCTGAAATACTTTCATATTGGACAAATTTGTACTTTTAGATGATATGAATATTTTTATGTTATGGGATGCTATAGAAGTCACTTGATTGATGGAAGGGTAAGGTAGTAGGCGGTGCGCGTCGCTCATCACTCAGTACGTGACTACTATAAGAAACTACGAGACGCCTTACGACCTTGAGAACCGTCACAATAGTTCTGTATCAGCCCATATACGTCCCCCTGCAGGGCACGGGCCTCCTCTACAATCGACAGTACGATTGAGAGTGGTCACAATAGTTACCGATGAGGAAGCCGGCCCTGGTGCCGTCGGGCAGCATGTGCTCGTGCGCCTGCGACGCGTACACCACGGCCTCCAGCTGCAGCGCCGACAGCAGGCCGCCGCGGATGGTCTCCTCGGGCAGGCTCAGAGAGTACGTCACGTCCACCGGCTCCACCGAGGAGAGCGAGGCTGTCTCCACCACAGGGTCCGGGTGCTTGCGGCCCAGCTTCACTGCAACAATATACATGTTTACAGCCTCCGTGGCGTAGGCCGTCTCCGAGACGTGAATAGGTTAGATCTCCGCACCGAGAGAAATATTTCTTTCGGGTCTGGGTGTTTGTGAGACCGAAAAGTCCCTCGTAGTTCTTAATACCCACGACACAAGACTCGATCTTGGTGTTGGGTCAAAACTATGTATGTGACTGTTGGGTGTTATTTATTTATTTATTGTTTTATTGTACAGTTGACTAGTTGATAGTAGCTGGACATTCCACCATATAGAGGCATAAGATGTTAAGTCTGAATGTGTCCAGTAGTTACTCTAGCTACAATATCTTCCAAACCGAAACACAAGTGCACCCACAAGGTGGTCAGACGATCTGGTAAAGATCACAGGACGTTGTTGAATACAGGCTGCCTCCAACAGGTCACTTGGAAAGGCCTATGTTCAGCAGTGGACATTCTTCGGCTGATGGATTGGATAGCTAGTAAAATCCGCTTAGATAGCAAACTCCGTCAGAATGGCACAAGCTTCTCATCTTTAAGTCATATTGTATATTGAGTTTCGATAAAATATTCTTTGGTAATTTTAAATACACTGACATAATTGCCTAATAACTTACTCTTAAATTATAGGAAAAATTATCGATCGAAAAACTTAGTTAATAAACTAAACTTTTAATAATAATATATTAAACAGTATGCTTACATTTCGGTGGCATGTAATCTGCGTATGTTTCAGCGACGCCCATTTCTTCATCGTCAACTTCTTCCTCATCGCCGGGCATCTGTCGACAAAGCCACCAATCATCATTTATTTTTTCTACGATGACATATAAAAGGAATTAATGGTTTCTTAGATTTACGCGAATGTTACACATTGAAATAAAACTATTATTTACGGATTTTATCGCGGATTTGGTTTAATTTTACATTTTTTGAGTTTGAATGCAGGCTGCTTCCAACAGGTCGATGTGGAGATCCATGGGGGAGGCAGTCAGTTCAGCAGTCGACTTTCTGTGGCTGAGATGATGATGAGGAATGGTTTCTTAGATTTAAGCTATTGTTACACATTGAAATAAACCCATTATTTACTTTTCAACTTTCGTGGTCACGGGGCGGACTGAGGTATTAATTATTATAGTTTTATAGTATAAATAACAGTTTTATTTCACTTTCCCAGCCAATTAGGTTCGAATATACCTTGTCAGTCGGTTGCTGCCACATGCCTGGCTTGGCCTGTCCCCAGGAGGGCAGGTTGGGCGCGAAGTGGCCCAGCAGCCCGCCCATGCCAGACGCTATGATCTGGTTCAGGTTCTGTAGGAGGTACGAGTTCACGCCGGACATGCCGACCATCTCCACTGGGGAACAATATTGTCATTTATATATTATGGAATAAATATACATAAATGGGGAAAGTGGTTCAAATTCTACACCAAATATTTTCTACAGGACAATAATAATAATAACTCTTTATTATAACACCATATACAAAAGATAAACAAAAGACAAAAACAAAAGAAAAAAGAAGAAAACAATAGTTATAGAAAAATAAAGTTGGTGATATAACTGGCGGTCTTATCGCTTTAAGCGATCTCTTCCAGACAACCGGTTGGTAAAGGAAAGATCCAATGGTTATGGACGGTGCTTATTATTAACAATAAACTTACATACAATATAAATATATAAATACCGATATAAACGAATAAATGCAAGATATGATACACTTAAATACAATATAATACATAAACATACATATATACATAACAATAATAGGATAGGACTCTATAGATTCAAATATATTTCTCATCAGAAAAATAGAAACACCTTGCAAGTTTATGTATTTATTTTTCTGATGATAAGTATGTATTATTTTAGGAAAATTTTAGGAACTCTATAGAAAACAATTATTTTTCTTTTGGTTGAAATAATCAAACATTTTCTACAGCGTATTGATATCTGTTCATGATCTTCTCTGTGTTTGCATAAAGCATAGAATAAAGCAGTTAACACTAAAACTACATTTTAAAAACAGAAGTTATATGGTGTTTTAAACATGACTTCTGTCTCTGCCACTCTTTATAAGAATTCAAAATGGTTGTAAGAGACAAAAATCAACAATTAAAACCTGTATTACCTTGTCATTTGAGGGCATACTGACTACAGCAAACGTGCTATTAAGAAGAAAGTTACTTAATGCTACTTATAAAAATAACTACAGAGAGAATAAAATAGATTAGTTTGGTTATGGTAAAAAATATTACATACTAACTTTAAAAAAATTAAAGCAAGAAATAACAATTCTATTATAATAAGACTCAAAGCACTTTTTTTCCTCGAAATGAGTTTACAAAGTACCGAAAAAAGGGGGACTGAATAAAGAGAAACGTGACTGCGACTTTCGAGAACTTATCAATGCTTTACGAGTGTATGGCTTCCAACGACAACCCTGTTGCCGAACCAGAAACCTCATTACAGTCACCCGTATTTTTAAACATTAAAATGCCACCCTTGTTCTAACTTTGATGTTTACGAGAATATTATAGTAAAAATGGTATTAAAATAAATGAAAATATACCCAAGTACTACACTACAACTGAATATGAATGCGAGGCAGACGGAATAAAAAAATAACTGAACACATAGTTATTGCAGTTATTTTAAAACTACGTGACCAGTGGTCGATCCCGGAATTTATGAAAGACATTGCAACTTATGAAAAATATCGTTTTATGTTGCTAATTTTTAAGTACAACATACACACTTCTTCAAATAAGCAAGCTGCTTTACTCCCTACCAATATTTTTATATTTTTTGTTTTACTTTACTATGGCTTAGATCTAGTGATCGCTGGCCCTAGAGGTGATACACCCCTTTACCTTTAACCCTTTATACCTAAGTATCTTAAGTCTGTTGTTGGCTTTTGCAACTGTATGGTAACGCGAGAAGAAATAAATAAGCATTATGTATGATAAGAATTCCACCATATATTCCCTTTTAATGATTTTATAAATTCACTTGATATTAATTTTTAATGATGGGCAGTTTAAAGGAAATAGGTGAAACATATTGATACAAAAATGAACAAGGAATAATATTACTAATTAAGCAGTTTTTATGAAGCGATTAAACTAATTTAGTAAAGATTTGTATTACTCTACTCTATACTACGAGCTTAGATTAAATACTCGTCTAGATTGAGCAATGTCAACAAACGATGCGCTAAAAGTGTCCTCACTTTCGTTGATATGTGTGAGTACCGGTCGTGTAATTATTGTCATCCAACTGTCAAGGTGTGTGTGTTTAGGGATGCCTACTCCAGATTATTATCTTAACATTTCCCCATAATTTGATATACAAAATAGGTTAAATAAAATATTTTTCTTTATTTAAAGTAATCATACCATTAATTATATTTATAACGCATTTTAGTAAAAACAATAAAAATCTAAACCCATCTCCTAGTGTTTGTTTCCAAATAGAATTAACTCTTTGGATTTATTTCCTGGGCTGTTATCTGATTTCTGTATTTATGTAAATAATAAATCATCATAAGTAAAATGTTCGGAACACACAACTGAAGTCATGTGAGGCTACGAATGGTCTTCTTTTCGTTTCCGCTGTGTAATGTCTCTCCAGCAATTTGCTAGTACGGAATCCGTAGTCTAAAAATATTATTAGGACCTTGAATAAGTTCTTGCTGTTTCTTCAAAAATGACAATAGCAGTACCCCGTTTGTGAAATTTTGAATGGTAATACACATGCAAGGCAAAGAATTAATAAAATTACTATGAAGTGCATGTCGTCGTGGGTTTCATTAATATCGTGTAGGTAAGTATTATTTACTCATTAAATAAATAATGCCATTCTTCTTGTTGTTATTCCGATCGAAATATTATGTAATGATATTTGTGTTTTATAGTTTCTCCCATAGTTTCAACAAATCTTCCTAGTAATAAATTGACAACACTGGCCAATGAAACTCAACTTCAAAATAATGAATTAAAAGTTCATGTTTTCTTCAAATAATAGTGGTTTAACAATAATGTTACCGATAGAAAGTGATATTGGTATTATTATACAGTTTTCCCACACAATTGCGATACAATTCGACAGCACAAACCGGCATAATTAATTATTTTTCGGGAGCACGTTATCCATATGTAGTTCAAATGACACTGACGTACGTGAGAAGCGAGTCTACCAAATTTGGTAGACTTTTTTTGAGCCGTGCGGTGAGGTGTGATGTGTCATCTAGACGAGTATATAATCTAAGACTACGAGGAAACTTTTTAAATGCAATACGGAAACAACGAATCTCATTGTACAGTTAAAGTTGGGTCTACGGCGAAGTCATTACTGAAATCGAGCTGCAAGTTTTGTAGCTAACAAAGAATCTTAAATTGTAATATTTTTTAAACGTAAGTATATTAAATATAAGTACATAAAATATTGTCTATTTCACTAAACTATAAATTTCTAGCATTTATTAATTTTTCGTAGATTTTAGTCATTTTGTCCTGTAACTGTAGCAATTACCTAAAACACAAACTTAGATTCGGTACCAAACTTCGCAGTAGAACCAAGCTAACTTTAACTGCACACACACCGCGACATCAGTAGCAAAGTTTCACAACCCACAAATCGCCAAATTTGAAAAAGAAATATTCATAAACACATATATCTATAACTTAAAAATCAGGCTTTTTTAAGAGAGAGAGAGAGAGAGAGAGATTTTGGTGCTTAGCTTGCCAGTCTTTTTTGATAATGGGTTGTCACTTTGTTACCTCAGTCAGAGGGTAGTGGAGGTACACGCGAGGTACTCACTCTGCGCGAGTAGCGAGGCAGCGTTGAACGCGGCCGACGAGCCCGCCGCGAAGGGCGCAGCCGCCGTCGCGCTCGCTACGCCAAATTATCCAATACTTAGAGTCGGCTTATCCAAATACTCTTTACCCAACCTTTATAAATCTCACTACAAGATGGCTCTACGATTGGGAGAGGTTAGGCCGTAGTCTACCATCCTTGTAGAGGATGGCAGACTAATATCTAACATTAAATCATGGTATCTACCTATTAAATTGCCGATTATCATCAGCCATACCACTTGTGAGGTTCCAATCATCACTAACACTATGTTGTACCGGATAATGTTACCAGAATCGGTACCGATTGGTCCTCTATGTTGAACTACAGAAGTGGCAAACTGTTTGTCTATTACTTATTTCCCTAGTGAATCCGATAATGCATAGTGAATTGGTTTGGGCTTAGGATATTATTCTAAATAGACCTCACCGTTAACATCAATATTGATTTTTTGGAAATATTATTTTATGACTTATGATATATATTATATACGATACCGTCCGTGTACCGTACAGTGGTACATATGATAAAACCTGATAGATTCATGAATTACCTACTTTTCTGTTATTATGATAATCTAGGAAGACGCATCTCCAATATCTTCAGTTATGCAAGAGATAAGCGTTATACAGCGCGGCTAGACAAGAATTACGGCGTGATGTGATCCTATTATTTAACCGACTTCAAAAAAGAATGATCACGTTAATTTTCGCATGTTTCTAATTTAATTTAATTATTACTTTTGAGTGTCTAGTATAGATCTAACTTGGTCTCCATTTTAATTTTGTTCAGATTAGATTACAACGATACAACATGGAGCTGCTTAAAATAAAATATTATTTATACGGGTATATCAAGACTGCTACCGAAAACGAAGCCGGGTGGTAGTTTAAGCGACTTCAGACACAATGCAACAGAAAAAGTTACAAAAAAAAGCGACAATTTTTTTTTTGTTATTTTTTTCCTATGGCCATATTTGGGTGGTAAATACATTTTTTTCTAAAATAATAGTATATACCCTTTTATTTATAAATACTCTAAGGTATAAAAGAGTTTAAATTATTATTTTAGCAAAAACTATGGATTTACCACCCAAAAATGACGATATTTAAAAAATCATAAAAAAAAATTGTCACGTTTCTAGGCGAAATTTTTAATTGCATTGTGTTTGTAGCCACTAAAACTACCATCCGGCTTCGTTTTCGGTAGCAGTCTTGAGATACCCGGTATAAATCAAGAGTGTAGTTTTAATTTCTAAACATGTAGCTATACATCACTACATAGTATAAAAAAAAAGTCGCTTTCTCTGTCTCTATGTCCCTTTGTATGCTTAAATCTTTAAAACTACGCAACGGATTTTGATGCAGTTTTTTTAATAGATAGAGTGATTCAAGAGGAAGGTTTATATGTATAATACGTACATATTATTGTACAGAAATATATTTGTACCCGGGCGAAGCTGGGCCGGGCCGCTAGTAAACAATAAAAGCATATTCCTTTCACAAACTAACCAGAAACTTTGTCTGTTACGACTAAGAAGCTTGGTAGCAAAATTTTCCATTGATAAACAACTAAGTTATTTATAAAACACGGGAGTAAAGAAAGAAATCTGAAATAAATCGTCCAGTTTCATTTCTTTGTACTCATTAGAGACATCAGGGACGCACGTCCTTTCAATAAATCCGAGGGCGGCAGCTTGAATATGTTTTTCTCAGTATTTCACTTAATGTCATATTTATAAATAGTATTTTTGTTGCTTTAAAACCCCGATTTCCCGAGACTATTTCGCTTAGTATGAGGCCCATCCTTATCACAACTTAAAACTCAAATAAGCTCGACATTTTTTATACCTTTTTTAAATACATTCATCCCATGCTTTGACACATTTATGCCTATGTAACAAAATGTATATAAAACTAATATCAATATACATACCTCCTCCGCGCGCCAAGCTGGCCAAGTTAATAGGTTTGGAGAGCGAGCTGGCGGATATTTTGATCGGCTTCACGTTGCTCGCCTGGCCGAAAGCCACCCCTGACGGCGCTGCAAATAACACCACCGATATAACCGATACTAATGGAAACTGGCATTTGGGTCAGGCTAAATATTCAAATATATCAAGGTACATTGAAATCCAACAAGGTGGACGGACGACCTTGTTAAAGTTGCAGGAAGTCGCTGGATGCCCCTTCCAACAGGTCAATGTGGAGATCCTTGGGGGAGGCCTATGTTTAGCAGTGGACTTCCTGTGGCTGATATGATGATGATGATGATAGGTCAATCAGTGAAAAGGAATTTCATCTACTGATAGAATAAAATCATCTGAAGTATAATATAGTAGCTATATTCAATTTGCCAGACGCAAACATCTCAAACATGATCTTCCATTTTACATCTAAAACTTACGGCCGGAAGCCCCTTTCCTCGCCTCGCAGTTTCTAACCTTTTGAGAGACTGGCAACACATTTACAATTCAAGTTTTAATGTTCATGGGCGGCAGTGAAAGTAATCATTTACCTTCAGTTAAGCTGTTTGATCCCTGTGCCATGTAATGGAGACATTAGATACATGTTCACTCCTGATGTACCCACCTGCAAGCGGATTGGTGGTGGGTTTGATGACCATTGTGGGTCCAGCGGTGACCTTCTTGTCCGCCAGACGCGCAGCCGCAGCGAGTGTCTTGCCGCCACCTGCACCAAGTGTTATTATTTGATTGATTGCCCTGGGCACAATAGCAATTGATTTTTGTAGATTTTTGGGCCTACTCCCACCACCCCGTTTCCTCAAGCGGATATATTACTTAAGGGACGTTTCTTTGTAGTAAGTACCCCTTTTAACCAGGATAGGTTTCAGTTGTGTTGGGGGTGTGATTTTATGTAGTTTTTTTTTGCTCTAAATGGCCATGTAGAACGAGCATGCCATTCGCTAAGGCGAATATCGCTAATAATCGCTTACCATAAGTGGTAAACGATACGACCACTCAAGGACAGTAGCAAAACCAAAAAAACCATGAACTTGAAAGCAATGCTTGACATTCCATTGCGCTCGCCATCCTGAGACATAAGATGTTATGTCTTCAAGCCGGAACACAGCAGTGCATTTACACTGCTGTTTTGCGGGAGAAATGGACGTTACGGTGTACCCACTTAGGCGGACCACACACCGAGAAAAATCATGAAGAAACTTGTATACCATGAAAATTTAAATAAGTAATCATAATTGCACCAATCAGTACTAAGCCAACGTGGTGTACGCAGGCCTAAACCCTGTCAATCGTAGTGAAAGACTTATTGAGTGACGTAAATAGGCCAGACTTATAATTATTATTTAACATAGAGACATAACAATCGCTTCATTAGACACAGACGAGTTATTTTTGTACACCAATCAATTATCTCTATTGATATTATTTATTTTGACGACGACAGGCGTGGGCAATACAACACGATCGAAGGGATTCTCACTCCAAATATTTTTTTCTCTGTGAATCAGTCATGCGAATGAGTTATGAGCGTGGGACGCCTCGACGGGACGACGCTAGGTCGTCGTTGTAGACGACTGACAAACGAGAGTAAATTAAAGACGAATTATATACGTTTGCGTAGAAGGATAAACTGGACAGAAAGGTGAAAACTGACAAAAAAATACAGAGTAAAATAAATTAAATATTGGGTATTTAGATATTATATAGTTTACTAAATTATTCAGCCTTATTAATAACAACAAAAAAACAGTGAGTTTCAGGATCAAATGCAATATAAATTCTGTTGCTGATTAACGTTGTCGCGGACTCCCCACTGATCTAGGGCTGCCACCTACATTTCAATAAATATAAATAGTTCAGTGGCAATGTTTTTCTGGTTAACTAAAATAATTGCTAATAATGCACACATACATCATCACGTAGAGGCGCAGGGCACCAACGAGACGAGAGGGGTAACGGTTCAACGGCATTGTCAAAACGGTTCTCATAAATATTTATCGACTTTTCGTCACGTTTTATAAAATTATCGATAATTTACTAAATGAAACGTCACGTCATAATTTTTTCACTGGAGTAGTCTAAAATTTCGATTGCATTTTGTTTACAGTTAGCCGTCCGATACTCGTCGTAATTCGTAGCTGAGTTGTGGGCCTTTAAAAAATACATATACAGAAATAGGGTGTAAGTTGTGGTCTCTGTATGTGACGGCTTGTCATTAGCAATTAGACAACTTAATTAAACAAAAAATATAATGTAATTAGTCTGTAAGCCTTCTAAAAATATATAATAATAAAAACGTTTTAAAAATATGAGTGCATCTTTTTAGGATACCTAACACGAAAAAATATTTTTTTAAATTTATATCGACAACCAACCTATATCGATAGTATGAATTGAGCATGCATTTGTGTCGCGCGTCTCGCTCTCATGCTAATTTATTGAAAATCAACAGCTGTACGGAGCACCCAAACAGAATCAGCTGGAAACACTAACTTTACTCTTTGTTTTTACGTAGTTAATGATGTGGTGTAGCACTTTGGAAAGTTGTGCAACAGTCTGTAACATGGAGAAAAACTGTGACGACAAGTGTGGAACAAGGACATAGGAGTCGAGTATTTGAGATTTATAGAAATATACAGAAGTAACCATTGGACTAAGGTAGAAATAGACCGGATTGATACAACTATCTTACAGAAAAACTACCTAAATATCTTTTCTGTTGTATAACGTGCGATGGGAGATTACCGGAATCCAAATATTAGTTTCCTGCTCGACCGAAGGGTAGATCACAAAAGCTCTAGATGTCCATAAAGAAGATATAAGATTCAATGGCATTGCTATTAAGTATGCCGAAGATCGGGCGAAAGGGAGTAGAATTAGCCGGAAAAAGGATCCTAGCACTGGCCGTGATAACGACAGGTAGACGAAAAGTAAGAGCCCGCCTTACCTTTTAAATTTCAACATGTTGGTGACGCATCTACTATTGCCTGGTAGATGTTAATGGTTGGCAGTAATCATTTATCATTAGGTGAGCGGCTTGCTCATTTGCCGGCATAATCACTACATAGTATAAAACAAAGTCGCTTTCTCTGTCCCTATGTCCCTTTGCATGCTTAAATCTTTAAAACTACGCAACGGATTTTGATGCGGTTTTTTAATAGATAGAGTGATTCAAGAGGGAGGTTTATATGTATAATCAGTACATATTATTGTACAAAAATCTATTTGTACACGGGCGAAGCTGGGCCGGGCCACTACTGTAATAATAAAGGCAAAATAGCTTTTCAGCGCCTAGAAGCCTTTTTCTCTACAACATATACTACCTGGTGGCAGTTCTCTCATTTTGTGAGTGGCCGCCCGGGTAGGTGCCACCGCAACGTCTATTTCGCCCGCCAAGCAGCAGTGTAATATAATGTTGTGTTTCGGATTGAAGGACATTGTAGCCAGAATAACTACTGGACATATTGAGACTCATAATCTTATGTGTCAGGATGGCGAGCCCAGTGGAATGCCAAGTATTGCTTTATAATTCTTATTATTTGATTTTTCTACTGTCCATGAGCGGTCGTCTCACTTACCATCAGGGGAATTGCATGCTCGTTTCATCATTCAATGCAATAAAAAATCATGCATGGTCGAGACCGAGTGATGTAACGCAGTTTCCTGATATGAGACGTCTGCAAGTGAATCTAGCCACGTCTAAGATCAATAGTATCCGCATTGCGCTACCCAAGAGACTTCATACACTAATGGATTATCTAAGATTCGGACATACTGGTGGTTTAAATTGAACCAAGATGTTGGAAAGGGTCAAAACATTACATTAGGTCTATGATTGTCAAAGTGGCTGAAAACGTTCCATTGTGGGCGCTGAGTGAGTGGAAGGGCGCTACAAGACTCCAAGAAAATTGGGGAGAGTTAATGAATCATGGGAGTGACAGGTGACAAGTTTCATATTTTAAAAAACTATGTTTAAATAGCTCACCACTAAGAATAAACAAATATTTTGACGTGACAACGTCTTAAATTAGGTTGCGGCTGGGAGTCACTTATGAAAAAGTGTAACGCCCGGTAACGTAACGGTGCGCGCGCAGCACTAGAGAATTATTTTTCAGTTTCACCCACTTTTTCCAAAATTGTCCCATAGCCCCCCCCCCTGCCTTCCCCCACCCTTATTCCGAAATAGTGCCTATTAGCCTCCCCACGAAACCTACCCCCCCCCCCCCTACCCCCACCCCGAAAATTTACCTCACCCCCCAATCCTATCTCGGCCAACATAGGTCGTAGACCCACCGAGTTTGGTATCCTCGGAACCGTCTTGGTGAGGGCTACAAATTGACCCCGCCAGAAATCCCAAACTACGCAAAAAATTACCCCCCCAAAAAAAAATATTTTACCTCCAAAAAATTAATTTAAGTTAGCCTCCCCACGAAACCTTCCTCCCCCCCCGTCCCTTACCCCCACCCCGAAAATTTACCTCACCCCCCCCCCAATCCTATCTCGGCCAATATAGATCGTAGACCCACCGAGTTTGGTATCTTTGGAACCGGCTCGGTGAGCTCTACAGATTGGCCCCAACCAAATCCCCAAATTCCTCCCTCTCTCCCCTAAAATATTTGTCCAGGCATAACTCCGTCATTTCTTAAAGTAAACCCCTCGTGTTTGGAGTCAGAGGAATCGTCTTGACGAGCTCGACAATCGAGAGCAGGCAAAATACGATTTTTCTTATTGACGTGACAACGTCTTAAATTAGGTTGCGGCTGGGAGTCACTTATGAAAAAGTGTAACGCCCGGTAACGTAACGTTGCGCGCGCAGCACTAGAGAATTAGGCGCATTGAATCGGCGCATGCTTGTGTCTCTGTCTTTGTCTTTCTCGAACGTTCTTGGCGTTGGAAAAACAAGAAAGCGTCACAATACAAGTTCACACGTGTGGTTAAAGTATCGTCAGCTGTGTCTGTAGTGAAAATATGGAGTGCTTAGATTCGTCATTACATGTACAATGTTTTAGTAAACAAAATATATTTCTATAGTTAAAATTTGTGCAATTCTTATTTTCATTCAATTCCTTGTTCCTATTGTGCAATTTAATTATATTCATATCAATAAATATTCTACCGAGAAAAAGACGTTGTCACGTAAAATCTTTTTCTGTAATAAATGACTGCTTTAAAGATATGTACATACATACATAAACTCATGCCTTTTCCCCAAAAGGGGTAGGCAGAGTTGCTGGTAGCAAGCAGTACACACACACTTTTCACCTTAGGTATTCAGTCCCATGATGTGATAGGGGGCGCGCCTTCCTTACACATATATCGGGCACCAATTAATCTCACTTCACTTCAATATTACTTCGCCCGGGATTCGAACCCGAGACCTCAGATTTGTTATACCACAACTATGCCACCGAGGCAGTCTGTGCTTGAAAGATACACATTATAATGGAATTAATTTATACAATAGGTCAAAAAAGTAAAGGCGTTTGATTGGGCAGTACCACTTGATGCTCCATACTCTCTGTCTACCCCAAGCCTACTACTACCTTTTTATGAATTAAAATTTATACGTACTATTCTGTAGTCGTAAAATATAACCAAGTAAAGTCATCTATGCCGAGAAGTGCCATACATAGATATAGATAGATACATAGAAAATAATTATTATTTTGGATGATAAGTCAATTCTGTACGTAGGTATATGAGGGTGTTCAAGGCAATTAAGCGGATGCTGGCTGATACCTGGCACTTCCAAGTTGTCTGGATCCTCGTCATCATCGAAGTCCGAATCGTCTGACGACGGTGGGTTGTCTTCATCGCCGTATGCTGCTCTTTTTGACTACAAACAAAAAAAAACAATAAACTCACTCAACTGAACTAAACTTTATTAAGATCGGCTTAGACAAATCCAGTTTGGCGGTAACATCTGCTTGATATATTATGGATAGCCATTCTCACGCGCCTGGCTCGAAGGCTGGACAACCAAACACACCCGTTCCGACCTCCCCGAAGCATAGAAAAAGAAGACTTCTGACAAAATGTAGCAAACAAAGCATTTTATATTCTATTCAGAAACATTTTATAATTTCAAGTTAAATCTTGCAGTGGGAGTAAAAGAAAAGGAATTCAAAACAAAACTAGTGACGTCACTAGTCTTAATATTTATTGTAGTCGCGTTACAGTGTGCGTTTGTATGAGACAGTAACACAGTACATGTTTGCGTCATGTTACAATCTACTTTAATACTGTTTTACAGAAACGTTTTATTTTAATGATATTTGTGTAATACGCAAAATGATCCAAAAAATGAATGTATGAATTTGATGTTGTTAGATGCCGTAGGTTGTCAGTGATGCGGTCAGTCTGGAAGTAGGGATATGGCAAAGCTAAGGCACTGGGCATAGCCTATGAAGACGAGTCGTGGCTATCTCAATAACTATAATTACATTTTGAATTTATTTCGAGTTCAAATTACATTTTGCACAACAAGAAAGTGATTTATACATAAATAAATTCATTCGTTATAATAGAATAATAAATAAGCCAAAAAAATGTAAAATTATTTTAATTATTCCTCAAGCTCAATTGACAAGTATTAAGATCAAAATAAATGAGTAGTCATTATCAATACAATGACATATTTGTAACATTTTATTCCAATTTTTATTCCAATATTAAATATTATGTTTAAAAATAAACGAGGAAACAGTTTAAAGAAATTGTTTGGCGGGAAAACCCACTGTTTTAATGGGATCACTATCAACCTTTAACAAAAGAGGAAGCTGCATTATTTGTATATTAGTTCTACTTTTCTTTCAACTTTTATATCTTCTCTTATGACTGATTCTAAAGTCGATATAGTTGTTTAGAAGAGATTGCTCATAGCAAAAGACCATCAATTGTTCACTTACTTATAAGGCCCCTCTGTAATATTTGTTTACACTTTATTATTTGAAGTTCAATAAAATGGTCTGTATTTGTATATATTTTTGAATATTTGGTACTGTATATCATTCATTACTCATTATATACAGGTTCACATATTATGTTTCACAGCTGGGCATAGGCCTCCCTCAAACTATTAGTATGAGTTTGACCATTACTAACACTGGCTATATAAATAAATATGTACACCAAACAGTTACGCAGATTGCCTGAAACATACAGGAGATCATGTTTTGTGTATGTATCAGAAATTAGAGGCAAACAAATCTTGAAAATTTCTAAAAAATATTTCCAATTCAAAAGTAGTGTTTGTTATATTACATTTGATGACATGCATGAAGAAATTGATGTAACTTTATGAAGTAGATTGAAATATAGCAAAATGGGCTTCCATAAGATATGCCTATCCCTTTATAATATAGAAGTGACAATTCTGTGTATCTGTAATACTTATTATGTATGTTTAAAATTTGTATGTCTGTTATTATAATTGTATAGAATTTTGTTTGGTTTGAATGATATGTTTTTTATTAAATTCTTTTAATGTATTTTTTTCTTGTGTTGGCATTTTGTTTTATTTCATTTATTCATATGTTACACATTCTTACATTCTATAAATGCATTGCTGGTGAAAATAGCTCTCGGATATCATATGGACACATATGTTGTATTGCAGCATATGAATAGGGGATCAATGCAGTCTGGCAATATACATTTTTTTTTATTTCAATGAATGGCGAGACGAGCATGCCGTTCGCCTGATGGTAAGCGATACGTCCGCTCATGAACAGTAGCAAAACCAAACAACACCTTGAATTACAAAGCAATGCTTGGCACTCTACTGCGCTCGCCATCCTGAGACACAAGATGTTAAGTCTCAATATGTCCAGTAGTTAATCTGGCTACAATGACCTTGAATTCGAAACACAACAGTGTATTTAAACTACTCATTGACGGGAGTAACAGGCATTGCGGTGGTACCCACCCAGGCAGCCTCTCACATATGAGAGACCAACCACCAGTACTGATATAGATTTGCAGACTTTTAATTTACTAGCATGAATGATGAGACAAGATGTTATCAATAATATTATCACTTGCTTTAATGTAGCTTATAATAGAAACACAACAATGTTTCAATTTTTCTTCTAAGCAACAGAGAAATTTAAAAAATACAATATGAATTGTAAATTATGAATTCAATATTTCTAAAAAAAAAAAAACATCAAAATTTTCTATCAATTGTCCATATTTTCAATTGTGATAGTATAGATTGGATAGGCCAAACACATTATTCTTATAAGCAACTTACAAGCCCACAGGTATGTATACTTTCTACATGCATTACAGATTTTATAGTAGTAGTTATCAAATAGTTATGTTTATTGTTTATCTTATTACATAGAGTACTAATCTCAACCTAAATCATCAACCTATGTCTGATGCTTCTTCTATATTCATTAAATAGTAAACAACAATAATCTACATTCAGTTTATAAATAAAGTTGTTTTTAGAGTGTATAATTGTCCAATTTGTTATTTCTGCCTACCCCAATGACACACAAGCGTGAGTTTATTTACCAAATGTCATATGAAGTCATTCATTCATTATGTCATTGCCTAGTGTAGGAATAATAAGATTTCTGGATAGATGTCAAGACTGCTGACTCATTGTATATGATTGTTGAAAATTAAAAACTATAATCTCACTTCACATCAATTACACAACCTGCATAATGTACATGACTGATAAAAAAAAACCCTAAACATTACACAACATGCACAACAATTAGCAAGTTGTTTATTATATGAAATCTAATCAAATTGAAAGAACATAGTAAATACTAAAAAAAAAAATTGGTTTTACACATTCCCTCCACTTCACAAATGTCTATCACAAAATAACCTTTACTTTAATGTTACCATCCCTGCAATGTAACAATGCACTGCATTATTGTGCAATATTCTGAAACATCATTAAAACAATAACCAAAATAACCAGATTTATCCATTACCCACATTGAGGGATACTTAATAGTGCTATTTTTTGAAAATGTTTGATAAAAGAGAATAAAATGCATGTTTAAATAAATTTGTTTTATATTCAAACAAAATCTGGTTCCAATGGACGAGTGAGTGTGCCTTAGGGCTCTTGATTAGCTTGATTTATCTATGATAGGGAAAGGAAAAAACAATTGTATAAAAACAGTTTTTTTAATCCATAACCAAGCATTTTATGCAGTGTTTCGACCAAACTGTTCAAAGTTAAACTTATACGACTGATAACATGGTTTTATAATGCCGTTTTATGGCAATTTTACATCTCCCCATGATAAGTGAGTCCAACATTGAGCACATTTTTCTCATTGAATATGCTTCATTGAAAATTCATAATAAGAAAACTTATTACGTTCTATACAAACAAAATTCAGTAAAATTGTACTAAATATTCGTTTTCAGAAGCTTAGAAGCGATACTGTTGATCAAAATTCCAAATAACCACACTACAGTAGTGTGACAACCATACCTACAATGCACTAGTTCAAGACGTATTCCTACGATACAACTAGAACCTTCCAAGAAAATCAATACAGCCACACCCAGCTTGCATAATTAATTCGTCGTTAACACAAAGAGATGTTAAATTATCTTAAGAAACATTCGAATAATAACACATGAAAGATCGACATCACTCTGACACTTTTTTTTTGGTTAGAAAACTTGAAAACAAAGAAAAAAAAATAGAAAAAATCTCATTTTTGTGACCTCTGGTTACGTATTAGATGATCAACTACATATTACTAATTAGGAAATCTATCTAATCAACGAAAACCTTAAAAAAACACGATTTTTAACAATGTTAAGTTCGTAAAAAAGTATCAAAACAAAAAACTATCATTACCATTTTTTCAGCTGAATCAAATGTACTGACGAACGTCTGTGCTCTTAATTAACTTAATTTTCAATAAACACTTTTGTTGCAAAACTTTTGTATAACACACACGCGAATTTATTATCGCGATATTGCTAAGTCGTAATAATAAAAAATGCAGACGTCCGAACGGCGGTCAATGCTTCCGCCATATTAAAAAAAAGCAGAGATAAAAGAATTGTACGTTTCGGATACACACACGTGAATAATTAATTATTACAATTATATAACTATTTCGTTATTTTAATTATATATAAAAAGATATTTAAAAAAATAGTTACTTATTATGTAATTTGAGGCTCTACATTCAGAACTTAAATTAATTTGTTATGCAATGTAAATTGTTTTTTATTAGATTTTGCAATCATAAAGACTACAGCCACAAAGCTAGTTATATTTTGTTAATGATAAACTTTCTCTTAAATTGTTCATTATTATGATTTAATTTAAATAATTAAACTGTGATTTAAGATCCTCACTATAATCTTCACTTTGGTAGAAATTACAGATTACTTAAATCATAGTAGAATTTGCACATCAGTATAGCAACACTAAATATTTCTCCGCCATATTTTGGCTAAAAGGACTTGTTTCCATAGCCGTAAATGGCCGTAAAATTTTAAATATAAAAAAAACTCCGCCATATTGTCTAATAATTTCGTATTTTCAATGAGCCGATTATTGTGAATATTTTACTAGAGCAGTATTGTGTACTAGCTAATTTTGTTATTTAGAAAGATCTGTTGATATGGATTCATTGATAGGCTACGGGAGTGATGATGATATTGATTCTGACCGTTGCGGAGGCCAACAACACTCCACGGTAAGTACGCGTCCTTGGTCACTGTAAATTAATCCAAAATTACACATAATTTCACATGTTTGCATTTGTTTACTATGAAATAATTTGTCACGGTATTTTCTACTACCATCATTGGTACTGTTAAAAGTAATCGTTGCATTTTATTACATCTATTGTTCCTTTAAAAGTAAATATTTTGTAAACTAAGTTTAACATATTTAGGTATTAAAATGACTAAAAAACAATAGTGAAAATGCCACGAAGTTTTTCACGTTTTCAAATTAAAATGCCAGCTTCGAAAAAATAAAATATAAAAAACACCGATAATCATTGAAAGCCCTGTAATTAAGTTCTTTTTTTTATCTTTCATAGTTGATTTAAATAAACTTTGTATTAAATAGGTACCAGGAGATTCTTTATTACTTTATGGGAAGAGACTTCAAAGTGCAGCTAAAGACATGTTTTGATTCATAATTATAGTCCTTTTTCTTTTGTCATAGTTTTATCTAAATGAAATGGTATTAAAAAGGGATCATTACATTTGTTTTCAAATAAACAGCTGAAGCCATAACTTAAGTACATTTTTTTATCTTGCCATCGTTTTTCTGTTGATACCTAGGTTATAAAGATACTAAGCATATGCTGTCTAAAAACATCTAACAGAACATAAAGAAAAAAAAGTATATATATTTCATTGATTCTTATTGGTTAAATAAAATTTCCCTGACTTGCAGTTTGTAATCTTAATTTTATGACAAGTAGTGAAATTTTACACTAGTATTGAACTTATTTTAGTCCAAGTCTGGTTTTCAAATTAGTTTCCACATCATAAACTGCAGTTTTGCATACTAATGGGGATATTTCCTTAAATTTGGTTGTTAGACAAGCATATTACATAAAAAAGTGCCAAGTATATAACATTCTATTTTCCACTTGGTGTTATATGAGTATACAATATATTTTCCACTTGGTGTTATATGAGTATACAATATATTTTCCACTTGGTGTTATATGAGTATACAATATATTTTCCACTTGGTGTTATATGAGTATACAATATATTTTTGTATAGAAATATAGCATCATTTTGGTTTGTGTATACATGGTATAGTATAATTTATTTTAAATTAGACTAGTATTACTTTAGATATTAGGAGTTAAATAGTAATTAAGCTTAATTTTTCAATATTTTCTTATCTTAGCACTCTTAGCAGAATTTTACGAAAATTATTATCATATCCTGTAAGATAATAGCAATAATATCCATATTAGAATAATATATCCTTTTAGGGTTCCATATCTAAAAGGTAAAAATGGATACCAATTACTGAGCCTCCGCTGTCTGTCTATCACCAGGCTGTATCTAATAAACCGTAATAGCTACAATGCTCAAATTTCCACAAATTATTTATTTCCATTGAGGCTATAACACCCAATATTAAAAATAAAAAAATAAATCAAAATGTTAATGTGAGGCATATGAACCCCATACAACAAATGTAATTTTTTAGTGATTTTTAACTCAATCTTTATAAAACAAACTTAATTTTAGGGGTTTTTTTATAAATGATGGTATGGAACCCTTCGTGTGCGAGTCTGTCTCGCATTTGTCCAGTTTTTTCTTTATACTTTGGGTTTAAATTTACAACAATTACATTTTTATTCCATAAAATAATTCCTTTACTTGAAAAATATAATGGACTCAGTTATGCCATCATTGAAAAATCAATGTCAAATCTCATTTGTTGACACCATATTGGTCAGAAAGTCCAATATTACATTATAGCATAAACAGCCAAAAAATATGAATGAACTAAAACATAAAATATGCTTAAAAATTCTCATCACTTTTTTAAATCAATTTAAAAAGTACTAATTTTAGCATAGTTGGGTCCAAATAATCTGCTTATTAAGGGTGTAGTGATAAAACCTGATAAATTTGAAAATATTTATGCATTATATATAAGATACTTAAAGTATTACAAAAAATCAATTTAATAACATCCCAATGCTATTCTTGTACATGAGATTGTCCCATTATTTAACTAAAATGAATGAAACTATTAAACATAGTCTTTTAAAGCAAATCCTCTCAATGAAAGCCGTTACAGCCTCAATCCAAGACAGTTTTAAAACCTATTAGGGCTGAATATTCAAACGTCATTCAACAAATAAGTTCCTCTTAACAGTGCATGGCCCACTTGGCCAGTACATTTAAGCAGGATTTACGTAGTTAAGTGCAACATAATATATACGTCGCATTCCAGTGTTCAGGTGTTTGTTAACAAAAGTTTTGTTCCTTTCAAACAACTTTTATATTTAGTTTGAGCAAAGAAGACAAAATATTCGCTAGTCAATATACATTTTAATACTAAGAATAAAGCTATTAGTATCCATGAAGTCCCATGCTTGACAGTGGGTAATTTTGTG
The DNA here is from genome assembly GCA_009982885.2 of Hyles vespertilio. Taxonomy (NCBI): domain Eukaryota; kingdom Metazoa; phylum Arthropoda; class Insecta; order Lepidoptera; family Sphingidae; genus Hyles; species Hyles vespertilio. Next base: position 1,647,672 of record CM042819.1, read on the forward strand.
CGATTACAGTACTGTTCCACAATTTTTTATTTTCTGGTTCTATCACTATACCCTGGATATTAGCATAAGTCCTAATAAATACCAAAGTGACAGATATTAATGTGCCTTCTCTGCTTGACAATAGAATGATCTTGTAGGTGGGTGGCGGGCAGCGGCGGCGCGATGACGACACAAACTACGATGACGTCAACATGGACATGAGCGAGGTAACTACCTACTATGTTTTGGCGCAATCATCACGTACTAAACGCTGGCACGGAGGGTAGACAGCACGTATGGGGACTATTTAATATTTATGTATAGTATTTATTGTAGCACTTTGGGTTTATTTATTGATCTGCGCTTACTAATATATTTAATATGTGTGAGAGTAATGGTCATGTTGAATATCTCTTCTTATTAAAATTGTTTATAATGAAATTTTCTTGGGTCATAAAACTAACGTATTCTGTTAGGCATATTGAAAAACTTGATGGTGTATGTATGTTTACAATTATATTTCGCTATATAATAAAATAAAGTATTATATCTAATTGAACTTTTTGAAACGCAATTTACATAATACAAAACCCCACCGTGCCAGCAACCCTTTCAGTACGTGATGACAATCTTTAAACACAATCTTTTAAATATTAGTATAAAGTTAAAAATTCGCAAAAAAAATCCATACCCGTTGTGCTGTTTTCGACGATGATATTAACACATTTATTATTTTATATGTTACCCATTTGTAAATTGACACAAAACAAAGTCAAAGTCCCTCCCGAGTTGTCTGCGCGCCTCGCCGGGCTCTCCCTCGACGGCTATGGCGGCCCACCGTTAGTCGCAAACGCACGTGAGTACTTAGTGTTAAGAATTTAACCAAGATTTTCGTGTGTGATTATGTTATGTCGAGCGTCAGGGTTGTTTTCAAGATTTTTAAAAACAGGTTTTGGGAGGACGGTTGTAAAAGATAAATGGTTTATTTAACTTCAAATTATTTCCAAACTTCAATATTAAAGTAATGTGAACAATATTTAGCTTATAAATAACTTAAAATCTACAACGTTAGTAAACTTAAAAAAAATATATAATAGTAGGGTAAACCAGACTGTGATTGCCCACCGATAATGATTGCCCGCATTAAGCAAAACCTTGTCTGTTGTCGATTTTGTGTCATCCTAGTTGGATTAAAGATTATCAGATGGTGATTTAATCAATTTATGGTTAATACAAATTTTACAACTGGAAACATTAAAGAAAAAACATAGCAGTAATGACGGATTTTGTAAAGACCGGTGAAAGTGTTTCATAAACAGAAATAATTGAACAATTTTGTTAAGAATATACTTGTTTAAATGTTCATTTTTATTGTGTTTGTTTCATTTTTTGAGCGGTATTACCTACCTATGATGAAATTAATAGTATTTTCTTAGTTTTAAATGGATATGTTTGTTCAAAAATAGTTTTTAACCATTTTTTTGACTGTGGGCAATCACTGAACTGAAATCTGTGTACTTTTAGCGATTGCCATCACTAATTTTAGTGATTGCCATATGTCAATGTCCATAGTTATTGCCATTATGGCAATGACTGTCAATATTTTTTCGGTTAAAACTTAATAAGTTAACTGTTTATTATTTCCTAATTTGTATGTATAAACGATATTAATTGGTAATTATCGTTGTATTAACAGAATGCCGAAGGCACCTAAAGTCCAATATATTAAAGAAAATATGCAAAGTTGTTCAAGATGTAAGCAACAACTTATCTACTAGGCAGATTGTTGAAAAATACGGCATTCCGAGGTCCAGTCTTATAAGAATTTCTATAGTATGGAAGTCCGCCAACCCGCACCAGACTAGCGTGGTGAACTATATGTATGCCGTAACCACTCTCAATAGTACTTTTGATTGTAGACGAGGCCCGTGCCCTGCAATGGGAAGTATATGGGCTGATACAGTTGTTTCAAAATTGATGATTTTGTTTCTGCTGATTCTGACTCTTCAGCATCAGCACAAAATATATTTGATGCTTTTAAGAAAGCTAAACGAAATTTATTTTGATATTTTACTATTTTATTCGATTTAGGTTTAATTGTTTTGTTTTTAATATTTATTTGGGTTTATGTTTAATTTATAATTTCAAGAGACTCGGCAATTACTGTGCTGTGATGTTGGCAATTACTATAAACTGTGGGCAATTACTGTAGTTTTAAGACTATGTTTATTTAACTGCAATATTTAATAAGTAATGTTATTTATAGCTAAAAACTGTTAACACTCTACAAAAGAGTTTATTAGGTTAGGTTAGGTGGTGTTAACTTTTGGTGTTTTTAATGTCAATGTGTAACAAACTCTTAAGTGGGCAATAGCTATCTGGTTTACCCCTACCATTCCTTTAATTTATTTATCATTCATAAAAGACGGCTATATTTGAGTAGCACCTGCATAGATATAGACAATAATGAGTCTCCTATCAGTTGAAGTTGAGGGGACTGTGGAATTAATTAGGGTCGAAAATGTAACACAAAACAGTAATGTGTTATATGATCAGTATTTTAAAATGTCCTCTTCTAAGATACTAATTGTCTAATTTCAAATGATTGCTTAATCGAATAATGTATATAAATGCAATCAATGCAAAAATGATATTGAAACCGTTTACTAGAATTAATTTTGCGACAATATTACTCAATTACAATGCTTGATGGTAGCTGCAGTGCAATTCAAATAAACTGTTACGTATCGCCGGTCGACGCGACTTTGCTGGTCTGCACGAATACAAGGCAAATCTGGACGGGTTACTCTGTACTCCGATAGGAATGTTGGAACATCGCACTTAAAACTGTATGAATGTCTAAATACTCTATAAAATCTTCGAATCCTGTATCGTATGTCGTAATCTTAGGCAAGTTCGAAGTGACTCAAGTGGAAAACTTCTTATATGTTGACGTTCACCGTCCGAACATTCGAAATTCGTGTCGGAGTATAGAGTAACCCCCTGGAACGAAACACAACGGGGGTGTGTCCGGGCGAAAATAAACTTTCGGCCATCAGCATTTCATAATTACATATATCTTCTGGGAAATATGAAACAATATATCTACGTGTATAGAATATTGATAATCACAATTTGATGATGAAATCATTGGTTAGTATGAAATCATCAGATGTAGCAGACTATTGAAAACGGACATAATAAGCGACTATTTTATAATAATACCTATTCAAAATAAATATAATACAGCGATATTTGAAACAACAAAACATGAAATAAAAATCAGCGGTGCGTGAAGCATCGCATGGTACGGTTACCAACGGATAAATATGGACGGAAAGTTATTTTAAATGTGCACGGTTACGGTGAAAGGATGAGTTGGATGTATTTAAACTCAAAATGGCATGAGTTCGCCCAAGACAGGATCAAGTGGAGGAATAAAGGGGAGACTTGCCCAGCCCAGCCCAGTGGGACGAACGATCGGTTAAAAAAATCACACCTACGATATTTTTATAAAACCATACATCAAGATACTTTTACCATGGTTGGGATCCTGTTGGCTATTAGACAAATATAGTTTTTTTTTAAATTAGCATAATGCTTAATGCTAAGATAGAAACGAGGATCAAGGCGAGTTTCAGTAAATAAATACATCCAACAGTCACATACATAATCTTGACGCCATAATAAGATACAAGTCCCGTGTCAAGGGTGTCAGAAATTACGGGAGATTTTCTGTCTCACAATCATCCATACCCTGAAAAAAGCTTTTGTGGAAAACATAAATGTTTGTGTCGGTGCGGATTTCGAACCCGCGGCGTCTTGTTTCACAGCCGGCGTCTAAGCAACTGTATCACGGGTCTTGTTTCTCTAATACTATTAGTTAATAATTTTCATGTCATCTAAAGTCCGCCAACTCAGGCAACAAGTCAGCGTGAAAAATGGCAAAAACGCTCAAACGAATTCTTGATTTACTGTGCGTAGTACCTAATGGAGAAATACAGTAAAATATACACGATACACACATGTGAGGTAGCATATGTTTGTAGCTTCTAATAATATTAAAATAATACATAGACTAGTCTTTTTCCCAGAAGGGGTAGGCGGAGGCGCTACCAGGACACCCACGTTCGTCTTGTATTTTCCGTCCCACCTTGTTATAGGAGCGCGCCTATCGCTATGTCGGGCACAAATACCTGATTTCGGGCTGATAATTAATAGGAAAATCCTATTTCACTTTGCCTGACATGGGAATCGATCCCGAGACTTCAGTATGTTGTGGTACCGAAGCACAACTACGCCAACCCGCACTGGGCCTCCGAGTCGATTTTTGTCAAACAATTCTGAATGAAAAAAAAATGGATTTGGACGTAGGTCATTTTCCCAAAGCCTTATTTGATTTGAATATTTGGTCTTGGTAATGTTATAAATTATTTTATTATTTATTTCCCTATCTCTTGATATGTCGTAATAAGTTTCGCACTTTTGTCATACTATTTATAACTTATCTGTTAGATTTACCATTAGACGTGCTTTTGTTGTGTATGTATTATGCTACGTCAGTTTCTTATTTCTAAAGAGTCCAAACCTTGGTATCTTAAAGTAATATTGGTGGAAGCGCCTTGATTACAGGACATAATGGAAAATTAAAATTCATGTAGAAAATAGAATAATTTTAAACTTAACCTGTCTGCTTCAGAAAAACAGTATGAAAAGTCTTTAGTTTGAAACCAAATGCTAAATTATTTTCAATGAGGCTTTTAACTTATACTTGTGTAGGAATATTCGGTTATTTTACAGCTGCATTCTTCATGAATGTTCATCTGAATATAATTAATTACAGGGGTGACTACGACCAATTGGTTCTTTTTTCTTCTATGAGCCAATGTCGAAATTCTGCCAATACGTGCAATTGTTACATATTCGACGTCATCGCTTAGTCATTGAACTTCATTGATTATATTTTCTTGTTAATTCTATTTTCATTTACGCCTGAAGAAATTTTGAGTTTAAATGTGTATTGTGGGCAAGGGTGATGCTGTAAACTTAGAAATATTTTGAATATATAAAATCCATCCTATACAAAGAAATATAAATTAGCAAAGTATGTTTTAATTTTGCTAAAATATATGTATGCTTTAGAACGAGTCCGCGTATCTAAATGTGGTAATCTTGGTAATTGCCAGTCAGTCTCATGATATTAAAATAAATAACAAGTTTGTTAATGAAGACAGGGTAAATGTCACGACGCGACCGAGAAAAACGGTTCAATACTAATTAATTTCAATTTGAATAAATAATATGATTTATAGAGTGAACACTGTAAGATTTACATAATCACTTTTAATACATAAGAATTTTTTGAAATAAATTTGTATTCTGTTCAGAAAAAATGTTATTTAATATTAAAATTAGCGGGGTGATGGTATAGATGGTATAGATAAACAATAATAATCGCTTTATTAATTCTCAAACAAACATAAAGAAGTACCCTCCAATAATTCAAATGCAAAATAAATATATTAAGAAAAAGTTATATTAAATCACACGAAGCTAACAGTAAGTGTACGTCTTACTCTATTGTCTATGGTATGGTGTGGTTGATATGAATATGTGCGGTGTGTATTGCCGCAGGAGTCGCAGGGCGCCGAGTCGGAGCCCGAGTTGCCGCCAGCGGAGCCCGTGTCCTCGCGCCACTCCTCAACAGAGGACCGACGCAGCTCAGGTGAATATAAAATACTGATACTTTGTAGTTAGAATAAGGTGTACAATGAAGGCATGTCAATAATTTGAAAAGCTCAGATATGATTTGTGTTAATGTGTGCCCGTAGAATGGTCTATTTGTAAATTTTTACTGGTTATGAGAGCAAAGGTAGTACAATTTAATGTTTCTCGCTTTTTTGTATACAAAAATATGATGAGATAATAGGGGGGTTACTTTATGATTCGAAACGATGAGCAAATGTTTAATTTTCATCGAGCGAAGAAATTTATTATAAGTTTTTGTTTTTAAAAATCAATGCTATTTTGTATTATGATACTTATCATTTATCTACTTCTCACTTTGAACTTAGCCAATGGTTATGGCTTATGAAGTGCGATAGTGTATTTTAATGTTTTGTAGAGTACCCAGGCACATTCGTACAGTTTTACGTATAACGTACGAACATTCGATATTCGTTTTGAAACATGGAAAACTCCCCAGCGTACTACATCTAAACGTTAAATAAAATTGAGTAACCTAATAAGACTCCTTTAAGGTAGCTTAATACCGAATATTGACCTACCTTAAAGGAGTTTTAGCTCAGCTCAGTACATAGCATATAGAGAAATATATAAAGGTTTACAACAGAAGCTATATCACCCAGGCAATGTGTCGTGTTCATCAGACGGCAGCCGGTCTCGGTCTCGCGGCGTGCGGGGCGAGCGCTCCGAGCGGCGCTGGCGACACCGCGACGAGCCGCCACGCGCACGCGCGCGCTCCGACAGGAACGACAGGCCTGACAGACCCGACAGGACCGACAGGACGGACAGGTCTGACAGGTCAGATAGGTCCGACAGGTCCGAGCGCAGCGATGACAGATCACGGTACGATATCAATCTATATATTTCAAACCACTATAAGTAATTTAAGTAACGCTATTTTTACGGATTTTAACGGGGATTTGGTTAAATTTTAATTTCTTTTAATTTCCTGACGCTTCGAAGTCTTTAAAGTTTTTGTGGTCACGGGACTGACTCATCCAGAAAACATATTTTTTCTATTTCGTTTTTCATGTTTTATTTAAATGCGTAACATTCTCGTAAATCTTAGAAACCAGTATAACTGAGTTTGACTATTTTAATTGTAACTTAGACGACCTTCATGCAGCCACAATAGCTTAATTCAAACATTCGATAATTTTGACCAAGACCACAAGATTGATTTTTAAAAAACCTTTAGAAACATCTTATAATTTTATTGCCATAAATTGAAATTAGTAAATTAAATTAATCTATTTGTATGTTCAGATCTGACAGAAGTGACCGTGGTCGCAGCGGATATGAAGGCAGCTCCAGCAGACGAGGCCTGCTGGGCGACAGACCTGACGACAACAAGGTGAGGCAAATAAATAATCATGAATCTTCAAAAATACTGCTGTGTGATCGCTCATGGACAGCATGAAAACCAAGCAACACCATGAAATACTAAGCTATGTTTGGCATTCCACTGCGCTGACTCATATGATGTTAAATCTCATGTTCAGCAGATATTCTGGCTACAATGTCCTTTAACCGGAATACAATAGTGTTATTAATTTACACCGCTGTTTGGCGATAATAATAGGCATTGCGGTGGTACTCCTCATATATGAGAGACCTACCACCAATAAAAAAATATGTCGATAATTTGAACAATGATTTAATGTGAGTAGTGTGACGGGCAGGTGCCTGCGCTGATGGATCTGAAGCCGTTCGGAGGAGAGCCGCCGCCGGGCTTCGAACAGAGAAAGACGCACGACGCAAGAGACGCAGCCTCGCCCAGGTAATTATATTTTTTATTTATTAGTCTCCAACTAAGACTACTTCAGGGATAGAGTGAAGTGGAGAAGAAAGACGGAGAAAGCTGACCAATGGCGTGCACAGGATTATGACACTGGGTATGCGGCGGAAAACTCGGTCACAATTTTTTTTTCTTTTATAGTTTTTTAGCATAGCCACCGCCACGCGACGGATCTCTAAGTCGGAAACCATGCCAACATAACCAGTCTTAGATGTAGGCACTACTATTCATGTCCATCTTCTACGGCAACACAGACAAAACAGCGATCAATAGTCGCGGCGGAAGAAATTCTAATAAGTAAAATAAAAAAACTCACCTAGCCAGCTTCAATTTTCACATATTCAAGGTTCCGGTTACTTGAGATTACTATACCTATCCCGATGTAAATAAACGCAAGAATTCGGCCACCTCATTCATTCATTTGATAAACATACATTTTTAACACAAACCTCGCAATCAAATAACATTTGAAAAAATAAACAAACACAAAAGCAATGGCTACAATTAATATCTAAGCTTAGTAACAAACTGTTAAATGTACACACTTTCAAATGTTAAAATGAAAAATCTTTTAAGAAATCTATTTTTTTACAAACATACTAGTATAAAATAGTAAACAATGCAAAAACACATGAAAAAAGCAAAATGGCCCCCGCGAAACACAAAGCATTTCTGCTATTTAAACAAATAAAACCTTACTAACCAAAAATGCATAATGTGCATAGGAGATTTATTAGATTTCGGCCTATTAATTTTACTCGGATTATAGGCAACGAACATTTCCGATTACTCCCGACCAAGGCTCGGAAACCGGTTAAATTTCTAAACCGGTTTCGGACATTGACCCTCAATAAAACTCAATTTCGGTTAAAGGTTAACATAATACCGGTTACTATGGAAAACCGGTTTTCACGAATTTAGGTTTTGGGAGCGATAATTAACCGATTAAAACCAAGCTCAGTACCGAATTTACCTTCCGTCGTTCCTTATTTTTGCGTTTGCTCAGCTGCGTTCTATGTTATTCAGAAAGTTTTTAGTTTCATCGCGCACGCACGCGTTGCTTATAATTACGTTGCTCATTTTGTGTTATCTATTATCAGCGTTTGCATTTTGAATTCACTATTTATTTTCTTACTATTGTTTATCTTTGACAGGAAGGTACCGTTTGAGTTTAGTTATTTTATATCATGTGACTGATTGTTATCTTATTTTAACATTTTATGAATACAGTTGATTTGATTTTAAAATTTATAAGATTTAAAATTTTATTCAACTAAAAGTTTTGTCAACTTTTTGATCACTGACAACGTCCGAATCATGTTTTTTAATGGGTATCTTTATTCAATCCTAAGCCTGAAACTAATCTAACTAGTCACTTTTATCTAAGTGGCAAAATACTTCAATATATAGATATTGACAATATCTTATATTATGACTAGTAGAAATAGGTGTAGATACCTATCTATACATATAATAAAATTGGAGTGTCTGTTTGTAATATTGAAATAACCGTTTGTACTACATGTAGGTATATATACAAATATTACAACAAAATAACATTTTTACAATTTTTGACTGTCTGTCTGTTTGTTCCGGCTAATCTTTGAAATGGCTGGACCCATTTTGACGGGGCTTTTATTGTCAGGTAGCTGATATAATAAGTTGTAACTTAGGCCACATTTATTTAAAAAAATATATTTTATTTTAGAAATATAAAGTAATGTTGCAATGCCGAAGTACTGTCCAGTACCGTGCGCAGTTCACACGCATGCCACCACTTGACCGTCACGTCGGGCGTCTCCCACCACTGGGCCGTCACGTCGCACGGTGGGCTGAAAATCGCGTTTCATGGACATTCAAATTTTTTTTTCGAATTTGACGGGTTTTTTAATTGGAATCTATTAAAACATGCTTGTTCATGATACCTTTTAAGTATGAAGATATAAATCACAGGAAAAGGTACACTTTCGATTTTTTTTCAAAAATGTTGTATGGAGAAAACCATAAAATAAGCTATATCTCGGCTGGCACAGGAATGGCCGTTATTTCCTCTCGCATGAATTTTGCTCTATTTTTTTGCAATTTTTTGATGTATCACACCACAGGGGGCAAAGCGCGGCTTTTGAGAAAAAAAATCATATAAAAAAAATATATATTATTTCCGTTGACTTCAATCTTGGTTGGCAAATTTGAACCACATGTCTCTAAAAATAATAAATAGCGGTTACAAAACAACTTTATTGCTGGTTAACCCTCCCAATTTCACAATAATAAATAATAAACGGCTTATATCAAAGAAATATTTTTTTACCTTACTTGTTTATGACACACAAATCGGTCTTGGATACTCGAACTTTTCCAAACAATGGATAAATTTTCACCTGCAAGTACTTACTACTTACTATTGTTTTGTTCCTAATTCACTTATTTAAGACCCAATAAACAAAAAAAGGCAGCTGCGTAATTATGATGGGTCATTATAATGACACAGGTGCATAATGATTTTGTTATTTATTTAAGAAGTATAAATAGACATTTGTTTGCTGTAATTTTTCAGTTTACCTCGATTTGTGCTTGTGTAAACATCGATTATAAACACGGAAATGGAAAGTTTAGCAAATTACTTAGACTTGTTTATGATTTTGAAAAACACGGGTAAGTACAGTGACTTCCTTTCGTTACATAACAATGTCGGTTCATGTTTGAATTTAAACCTTTCAGATGAAGACAGTCTTACGTTGAAATTATACTGTAGAAGATTTACTCATACCCTTGTGAAAAATTGGAAGCGATCTCATCGAAAATTAGAAGATTTTTTGAAAGGTTATGAGGACTGGCTTCAGTGTGATATCGATTGGCCAAGTTGCATTGCAGAACCGAAGGCATCAGATGTTGGGGCATCCGAATCTCATATCACCCTCGAAAGTCCAGTCCTTTCCACATCTTCGTCCCGTGCACCACACACAAGTAAGAAGCGTTTGCCACGAAAACCATTTCAAGATTTAGCAATGAAGCAAAAGAAGAGAAGGACTGAAAGTCAAATAGAATTGTTAGCAACTTGATCTGGTCTTCAATTTCCTTCAAATGTTCAGTAACCACAAGTTTATTTTCTTTAACAAAACTAAACTGCACTGGACGACAAAAATGTGCTGAACAGGGCTTTGGATTTTGCCATACGACTTCGTTACCATCGGTCAGCTTTAACGGAACTAACGAGGTCATGAAAACACTGGAATCATTATATTCGTCTTCTATTTTCTGTTTATACCTGCTCTGGTTCGATGCACCATCAAAACCCCACTTAAATAAGTTCTTTTCTATCGCCACATACAGGTACACTTTTCAAAATCCTTTTAACTGTTAAATCTAGAAGAGCCTGAAGGGACATTTTGGCTGTTGTATCTGTAACTGTAATTGTCTCCTTGTCAGGATAACACTGAGATTTAGCTTGCTGAATCTTATAGTATGATGGGTACAATTCCATCGCACCTTCCCGAATTGCTGTTTCCCTTAATGTTATATATTGCCACTTAGACAACTTTAATGATAAACATAGACCAAGTGCTTTCTCCGGTGTAAAAACAGGCTTGGGGCATGATTTTTTGGTAATTGCGTTAAACTTATCAGCAGCTTCTGAATGTTTTATCATATACTCAATAGCAGCAGCTATACTGTCCAAACCTTCTTGTCTCATTTTGCGCACAGTAGCGTATGCAAGTTCACTGGACTCACATTCTATTTGACTTTCAGTCCTTCTCTTCTTTTGCTTCATTGCTAAATCTTGAAATGGTTTTCGTGGCAAACGCTTCTTACTTGTGTATGGTGCACCGGACGAAGATGTGGAAAGGACTGGACTTTCGAGGGTGATATGAGATTCGGATGCCCCAACATCTGATGCCTTCGGTTCTGCAATGCAACTTGGCCAATCGATATCACACTGAAGCCAGTCCTCATAATCTTTCAAAAAATCTTCTAATTTTCGATGAGATCGCTTCCAATTTTTCACAAGGGTATGAGTAAATCTTCTACAGTATAATTTCAACGTAAGACTGTCTTCATCTGAAAGGTTTAAATTCAAACATGAACCGACATTGTTATGTAACGAAAGGAAGTCACTGTACTTACCCGTGTTTTTCAAAATCATAAACAAGTCTAAGTAATTTGTTAAACTTTCCATTTCCGTGTTTATAATCGATGTTTACACAAGCACAAATCGAGGTAAACTGAAAAATTACAGCAAACAAATGTCTGTTTATACTTCTTAAATAAATAACAAAATCATTATGCACCTGTGTCATTATAATGACCCATCATAATTACGCAGCTGCCTTTTTTTGTTTATTGGGTCTTAAATAAGTGAATTAGGAACAAAACAATAGTAAGTAGTAAGTACTTGCAGGTGAAAATTTATCCATTGTTTGGAAAAGTTCGAGTATCCAAGACCGATTTGTGTGTCATAAACAAGTAAGGTAAAAAAATATTTCTTTGATATAAGCCGTGTATTATTTATTATTGTGAAATCGGGAGGGTTAACCAGCAATAAAGTTGTTTTGTGACCGCTATTTATTATTTTTAGAGACATGTGGTTCAAATTTGCCAACCAAGATTGAAGTCAACGGAAATAATATATATTTTTTTTATATGATTTTTTTTCTCAAAAGCCGCGCTTTGCCCCCTGTGGTGTGATACATCAAAAAATTGCAAAAAAATAGAGCAAATTTCATGCGAGAGGAAATAACGGCCATTCCTGTGCCAGCCGAGATATAGCTTATTTTATGGTTTTCTCCATACAACATTTTCGAAAAAAAATCGAAAGTGTACCTTTTCCTGTGATTTATGTCTTCATACTTAAAAGGTATCATGAACAAGCATGTTTTAATAGATTCCAATTAAAAAACCCGTCAAATTCGAAAAAAAATTTGAATGTCCATGAAACGCGATTTTCAGCCCACCGTGCGTCGGGCGCCTCCCACCACTACTCCTACCAACGAATCAATAAAAATAAATAAAATAAAGTTTATTTCTGAACCAACAAAGAATGTAAAAATAAAAATGTTGCTATAATAACTGAACTAGTTGTAACTGTATCGCAGTTATTAGGCCCTCCTTATAATATTAGCTTTCATAGCTATCATAAAATATGACAGTTAAATTAACATGATAAAAAAAGAGGTAAAAAATATTATTTAACAACAGTAGATACTACTAAGAATAATAATACCATCGGTCAACAGTTGTTTCAAAACTTGAGTTATGTCATTCGATGTGAATTTTTGAAATTTGAAATCTTCATATCGAAAGAACGAATAATTATTTTCTTTTTTCTCCCCATCACAACAGTTGAACAGTAACCGATCCACAACTTTAAATTAAGTATTAAACAATTTTAATTCAAATTGTTTAGTCCTCAAAACGGAGTTGCGTTTTGCACGTCCAGTTCTATTGAATACTTCTAAATTCTTATACAATAGACGAGAAACGAGCCCGCACGCGGTATCTTGACATAAACACAAAACATGTCACAACACGAATCTACCCGAACCGCATACGGCACACGTTTGACCTTGCATCGTGCGTTGCGTATTACTTGTTTTGGAATTAACCGGTTAATACCGATACTAAACCGTTCATGCGGAAGTAACCGGTAACCTTTATCGTTTGGGTTAGTTTGAAACCGTTCATTATTTTAACCGGTAAACGTAGGAGCGATATAATTTACCGGTATTTTATCAGAATTAACCGCTCTCTTTAAACCGGTTCCTAGCCCTGCTCCCGACAACTGCCGAACTCCGAAGCCTGCCGCAGGAGTTGCCGCTTTCGATATTCATGGGTGTGTGCGTTTGCGACTGTGCACGGACACCAAAATTACTACACACATGCAAACAAATGTCATGCGGGACGCGGCGGCATGACTTGGTTGATTAGGCACATTATTTTGCTTTGCAGCGCCGCTTGCTTTTCGCGTAGCAAACATAATGTTTGCGTAATTTGCAAATAGGTGTTATTTATAAAATATTAGGCGTTTTAAAGTTATTATATTTTGTTTATTCATTTATTTACTATAGATTAAAGTCATCTAAAACGTACGAACGTTATACGCACTGCATTTCTGCTTACAAGGAGCGCACGCCACTGAAGCTGACCCCACCACCTTGTTATATAAATAGCTTGGAAGAGAGAGAGTCTCCAACTATAATAACCATGGCATACATTTAGTTTTATACATACAGTTATTAACATTGTGTAAATTAAATTATAGGAGAGCATAGCGTATTACCTTTAAAAAATACCGGTTTTTTCTTCGGTTCATACCAAAAAGTACCGGTATTTTCGTACGTCGCAACCATAGACTAAGTTCGAAGAAAATGCTAAGTATAATAGATAATAGTATTGATTTTTTGGAAATGGAAATCTTATATCTTACTCCGCGCGTCGAACATGCGAAGTTCGTATCGTTTTTATAGAGTAGCCGCACCTGATATTATACCCATAATATAGTGTAATTGTTTGTAGATTGTTCAATTTGTTGGAATGAGTTATAGGTGTCGTTTGTTTGTACCGTCAGGTTCTCGGAGCGAGAGCGTCGAGACAGGGAGCGCGACCGAGACAGAGGAGAGCGGCACTCTAGGAGGTCGGAAGAGAGGAGGTCAGTTGTTTTTACATTGTATAAATTTATATATATTGTAAAACATGTTTGCCGCGAGAAACTTTAGATCAGTGTTAAAGTCATTAATACCAAGTGGATCAAATAAATTACTGAAGTCACCTGCGGATACACCCGAGTGTCTTTGTTTTGGTTATCGTACTATCATGCAGCACCCAGACCTTGACCCGTTCAAAAGTGGGGTGCATCACAAGCACGAAAGTTTTGTTGGGTTCTCGTAGTTGTAGGTTTTACACAATTATTGAAAAACAGCCTACGTTCAAAGATCAAATGTATGGAAATGACGTTTGGCAGTCACATAACTTCTGTCATTTCAACAGACAAATGGAATATGTCTACGCCTCCAAGAGTAAATATAGATATAGAGTAGTATATAATGTGTGTTGTTGTATGTGTGTTGCAGTGGACACGGGGCTGGTCGGCAGAGCGAGCGACGCGACCGCTCCCGGTCCCGCGGCGCCGCATGCCCGCCAACACACAGCGCCGGGTATGTATTCAAACCTAACCTATCGCTATTAACCTTTTTTTTTAATTACACTGAATGGCGAGACGAGCATGCCGTTCGCCTGATGGTAAGCGATACGACCGCTCATAAACAGTAGCAAAACCAAACAACGCCTTGAATTACAAACCTATGGTTGCATTCCACTGCACTCGCCATCTTGAGACATAAGTATGTTAAGTCTCAATATCGTCTGCTTACTGGTAAATAGTAATAAATGCAGTCAGTGCCAATTCGAGTAAATGAGTTTTTAAAGTTTGAGTTGTAATTTGATCTATTTCAAATTCATTAATTAAAAAACTGTTGAAGCAAAAAGTAGGGCTAACTACCCCTCTTTTGAGATTTACTTTTATTTAATATTTGGTATTAATAAAAATTTAATAAAATTAAATTTAGGTTAAAGGAGGGCTGCATTTAACATGTTTTACCAGAACTTATCAAAGGTGTTATATCTTCTAAATTCAATGATTTCAAAAGCTTATTTTACTTTTGTGTGAAGACTTATTGTACTTTATACCAATTCTTTAAGTGGAAAGATTTTTTTTGACTAAATTCGCTGAAATAATGATATTTTTGATACATTTAACCTGTTTTACTTGTATACTTTTAGTGTAAGCGTGTCACTTATTAAGTATTACATCATACAAAGGTGATTAATTAAATAAAAAGAAATTAACTTTACATAGGTAATCTATTAAACGATAATAAAAGAAACGATTTTTAATAATCAGTCATTTGTATTTCTTCACCATCATCATCATCATCTCAGCTACAGGAAGTCTAGTGCGGAACATAGGCCTCCCCCAAGGGTCTCCACGTCGACCTGTTGGAAGCGGCTTGCATCCAGTGACTTCCTGCAACTTTAGCCAGGTCGTCCGTCGACCTTGTAGGCGGGCGTCCGACATTTCGCTTGCCTGTACGTGGCCTCCACTATGGAACCTTTCAGTCCCAACGGCCATCGGTTTTATGCGCCATGTGTCCGGCCCACTGTGACTACAACTTACAACCAGACAACTTGTCCCAAATAGACGTATTCGTCCACAACTCCGAGCGTAGAGTTTCCAACCGCAATCCAGGTGGACATGACATAATCTTCGTCTTGTCCATGTTCATTTTAAGACCCACCTGTTGAGCAACTCCATTGAGGTCCTTGTGCATATGGCGCAGGATTCCAGCGATTTCGCCAAGACTACGATGTCGTCAACAAATCGAAGGTGACTGATATACTCGCTATTGATGTTGATGCCGCATCCGAATGCCGAATAGCGCAGCAGTGAACATTTTCGGAGATATTATATCTCCATGTCTCATGACCCTCTGTAGTAGGGAATAGCATTCGTACTCTGATTTTGTACTCGGACTGACATGGTGGCGTTTTTGTACAAACACTTCAACACTTCGATATACCTATAATCAATGTGGCACCGTTGTAACGACTGCAGCATATCCCAAATCTCTATCAAATCGAAGGCTTTCTCATAGTCCACAAACGCTAAGCAAAGTGGCAAATTATACTCCTCGGATTTTTATGTAACTTGCCGGAGCGAATGAATGTGGTCTATGGTACTGTAGCCTTTTCAGAAACCAGCTTGTTCGGGAGGCTGGAAGTTATCAAATCTGTATTCCAAACGAATCGTGATGACCCTTGAAAACACCTTATAGACATGACTCAGGAGTGAGATGGGCCTGCAATTCTTCAAGAAGCTGTTATTACCCTTTTTGAAGCACAGTACCACCTCACCTCTGCTCCATGCCTCTGACATTGTGCCCTCAAGCAGGACGGAATCAAAGAGCCTCCGAAAGCCTTGCAGTATCAGCGTTCCACCCGCTTTCGGAAGCTCTGCTGTAATTCCGTCCTCGCCCGGCGCTTTGTTATTTTTAAGTCGATCAAAGGCCATCCGAATCTCATACCGACTGATGTCCGGGATGTCTTCGCTGTAGTGTCGGATCAACTCAGCTCTCGGGCAGCAGTTTTATATTTCTTATCACGTAATTATGGCAATCAAACATCGATCCTTAATAAACAAAAATCAATAAATACAATGGAATAAATAACTTTAATATAGTGATGGTGTTTAAATTGTAAGATTTATAATAATAAATGCGTTTAAGACCTTGTCACAACACAAAGTAAAAAACTTTAACCGTATTTATTGTTTTTTACCTGTTAACATTGAAATGCATTTAAGCTATAAGAATATTTATTATGTTTTACTTGTATATTTTTTCCAAAATGTAAGAAGTTATCACTTGTACAAACTTATTATCTCAGAAGATATTGGACTTTGCTTTTATTGGGTTTTACCAGTAGATAGAGAATAAAAAAAAACCATATAACTGCATTTTTAACTCGATTTTGTAAAAAAAATGCATTTATCTTGTTTTACCAGTAAGCAGACGATAAGTCCAGTACTTACTTTGGTTTCAATATCCTTCAAACCAAAACATAACAGTGCACTTACACTGGTGTTTGACGGGAGAAATAGACGTTGCGGTAATACTACCCAGGCGGCATCTTGGATTACTTTATATTCAATTATATGAGTTCTTGTTGCAATAAGGGAGTTTCTCGCTTGATTGCATACAATCAATTATTTTACGGGTTTTTTCTTATAAGAAAATATCCGTAAAATAAGGAACTTTTCACAGCAGCAACTAGTTTTTTAAATATGATTGAATTGAAGTGACAACATTTTTGTCTTGTGCTCTATTCTAATATAAAAATGTGATGTAATGTATGTATTGTTTAATATACATGTCGTTGGTGTGCCTATTTTAATAAAATAAATTAAAAACTATCTTTACTGCAAGAAAAGATTCAAAATTTTCTGTACATTTACATATGTTAACAATATGTTTGGCTGATTAATATTGTTCTACGTTTTATAGACAAGAAAGACGCGGTTCGCCCACATCATCTGGCGAGTACAGGCCGTCATCTTACAAAGTTAACAAGAAACTAGAAGTTATGGAGAAAATGGGTAAGTCTTTTTTTTTGTCAACCCATACAAATTCACAGTCATCATAATTAGTTTGTTTAAACGACTTGAATTTAAACCGCAACCGTGTACTGCAACTGCAGCTTAAGAGCGTATACACCTTGCGCGCAAAGTCAACTATAGGTATTTCTTCGTTAATTTCACGCACACATAAGCGACCAAAGCTGTGTGCGTAGAGCTGCCGCGTCGGCTCGCTATTCAATCGGCTCAAACAACTTTGATCCGTGCGCTTCAAATATTCAATTGAAATGTAACTGTAATATAATATCATAAAAATATTTTATTTGCATTATAAGTAGACAAATATTACTGTGCAAGCAAAGAATAATAAAAATTGTGGATAATAATCATATTTTCGTTATTATTACATTGTTAAGTTGCATTCAAATCAGTGTTCAATCAGTAGACACTACAGACGTTTTATTAATCATTTCGTGTTCGAACACATAAATAGTGTTAGGGGCCTTACAACCCCTTACAATTACGAAATATATTTAATTTTATATTACAATACATAACATAATTTAGCCTCGGAGTTACGTCCCATTATACCGGGTATCTCAAGACTGCTACCGAAAACGAAGCCGGGTGGTAGTTTTAGTAGCTACAAACATAATGCAATTAAAAATTTTGCATAGAAACGCGACAATTATTTTTTATGGTTTTTTAAATATCGTCATTTTTGGGTTGTAAATCCATAGTTTTTGCTAGAATAATAATTTAAACTCTTTTATACCTTAGAGAATTTATAAATAGAAGGGTATACACTATTATTTAAGGAAAAAATGTATTTACCACCCAAATAGGGCCCATGAAAAAAAAATAACAAAAAAAATTGTCGCTTTTTTTTGCAACTTTTTCTGTTGCATTTTGTCTGGAGTCGCTTAAACTACCACCCGGCATCGTTTTCGGTAGCAGTCTTGATATACCCTGTATTACCTGAAACATAATTTATACTCACTACAAAATCATTGTAGGTAATAAAAATAATTAAATATTTTACTACCAAAGTACTAAGATGTGGTAATCGCATTCCGCGCGTGGCTATTTTTACTACGCGCGGCATAATCGACTGCAGCCAGGCCGGAGCGACGAGCGATACGTCCTCCCTCTAGAAGGCCTTGCGGCGGTCTGATTTGATCCACGTCGGACAGCGTGTTTTATAGTGGTTTTTAAAATATTTGTAGAAAACATGAAAACTAATTTTGTTGAAATATAAAAATGGTAATTTATTGATAAGATGTTCTTCTACTATAATATGCAATTGTTATAAAAAATTATGTACGATAAGTTGGTGAAAAAAAATATGTTCTTGACGAGAGTTTCTGAATAATTTCGCATTGTTTAAATTTTTATTTTTTAGGAACTAAACACAAAAAGATTATTTTTCTCAGCAAAATCCCTCCATAAGGGTCTTATTAGTCTGATAATATTTTTATTTTCATCTTATATTTAGTGGTTAAGGATATCTTAAGCTTCTAAATTGCCATTTAAAGCCTAAATAACGAAACTTGTGTTCAGTAATCCGTATAGTACTCACAAATTATCCATCAATCTATAATGTTTTCTAACAAAATCCCTAGATGACAACCTTTTCTAAAATGAGTAATAATTATTTTTCCTTTAAATTGTTTATTGGTGGCTATTAACTCATTTGAAAAGTCCTGTTTTTAAGCCAAAAAGCGCGTGCAGGGTATAAACGCTCTTAACTTTAAGTGTCATCCGCATTTGGCTCTCTGGTTCAGAGTGACTTATGAAAATTCGCCCCAATAAACGTACGACGTTCTAAATTCCATAAATATAAGGTATTTAATGTAATTCCTGCATGTGCAGTCAGGGGCGAGCTCGGAATAATAAGATATGTACTACGTAAATGCTCCTCGAGCATATTTCATCCGAGCATGGCTGTCTACAAACATGCTCGATCCTGCATCTACACTTCAAACCTTGTTTGAAGAAAATGTTCAGTGTTTGTCGATACGTTTAGAGAGAATTTTGCTCAAATCGAACATTTCGGTTGGCGTCATTACATTTGCGTTGAGACACATGCTCGTTCTTGCTCGTTTTTGAGCATGTACGTATGTGTTTACTCAGCATTACATTTAACAATAATAAGTTAAAAAAGTAATGATATTGTGTGCGTGCAGGTCTGCAGATCAAGACTCCGGACGGCATGATGGCGACGGCGCAGCAGCTGCGCGCGGCGGCCAGCGAGGCGCCCACACACACCGCCCTGCCCTCATACTACAACGCCGGCGCGCTCAACGCCAACAAGATACTCGACCAGGTCACACATGCATACTGCTATATATATGTTATGGGTCAAGTGATTAATGCGAGCAGTATTCATAATGCCCGGACAGTATGAATATTTCCGAGCCATATTGGGCCAAGTGATTAATTACAATCTAAACTCACCTATTTATCACATAGCCCGGGCATTATGAATATGGCTACATGATGATCGATGATGGCAATGTGATTAATAGGTAATTTTTTACGTGGTGCGCTGCCGCATTGTCGCATCTGCGATAGACCCATAAATTAGAAAGGTTGAATTGATCTGCTTATGTTTAGTTGTTTTTTAACGTCCGAAACATTATCTTCAGAAGAAAATTAATGTACCCACTTTATGGATCAGTTAGGTCGACTGTGCCCCAAAACCGACTCGGAACACCCCGACTTCACGTAGTCTTTTGACTACCGACTCTAGAGTGTATATAAAAAGCCGGAGGCGCGGAGGGAGAGCAGCCCCCGCCCGCTGTAACGAAGGATAGGCAACCGTGCGAGCCGCAGCGGCTGAGGCTGCAGCAGCAAGCCGAAGCTGCGGAGGTGAGCATGGGTGTCTAACTTTTGTTACGCAAGGGCGAAGGGGCTGAACTTCCCGTAGCGCCGGAGACGATGCAGAAGCTAATTTGTATTGACAACAAGTGTTTTAAGGGTTAGGTTGCTATAATAGATATTTCTCAGGAATAGTGCGTAACCTTTTCATGGGAGTGGTACCAGGGGAAGTGCGACACTCTCCCTCCTCCTCCACTCCTCCCAACCCACCCCCTCGTGCTGCCTTATTCTAAATTCTACCACTTCGGCTCATTATTTTGATTTTGATTCGCTTTACATCACTCTGCCCAATAGGCACTTGGCATTATGAATAATGCCCGATTAATCACTTGGCCCATAACATACATTGCATAATAAACACACACAACAGTCACATACATAGTTCTGACTTTACAATAAGGTCAAATCTTGTGTCAAAAATGACACATTTAAAGAGATAATGGCGGAACTGATGGTAGATAATTATCTCCAACCGTGCATATGGTGGTTGCCGGCCTTTCAAAATAGGAGAAAAAAAGCGGATGGTAAAAAAGCGTATACGACTCCTGACAATATCAGTCACAAAATGAAATATGACAGCGAAATAGTAGCTCTTCGTCAATTTTCTGCACAATGTGCTGTACTGTTAAGATAGGCCATATCAGTAATTCTTGCCATAATTCAAAACATTTATTGAATAATAAAAATCAGTTACCACATAAAATATTACAGCTACACAAGTCGAGACATAAATTTTCCCAAACCTGCTCTTCTCTTTCTGTTGTTAAGCAATAAAACCATTTACTGATTAATCTCCATTGAAACACCAGATCTATCAATTATCTTTAAACATTTAATTATAAAAACAAATATTGTTCTAAAATTCAAAGCTCCAATCTAGTTGGCAAACAATCTTTCTTCCGACAATGTGAGTGCAGTTGCTATAATGAGCCTGCTCTGCAGGTACAGAAGCGGAAACTGCTGTGGTCCAACAAGAACAAGTCTGACGCAGAGGAGGCGGCCAAGTGGAGCGGCACCAGGTTCGCGCAGGACTCCGACGGCAAACAGGTCTCCAAGTTTATGAGGCTCATGGGCATCAAGGAACCAGGTATATTACCACAATTTCCTAAATCGCTTATACTGGATTGAGAAATTGAAATAAAACTATTATTTACGGATTTTATCGCGGATTTGGTTTGATTTTTAAATTTTTTGAGTTCCCGACGTTTCGATTACTTTACAGCTTTCGTGGTCACGGGGCGGACGGACTTTGGATTGACAAAGTTATTATGAACTATCTGATGATAATAGGACACTCCCAATTGAGAAACTACTGATTTACTTAGTGCAATACTGTCTTGAAATAATTATGCCGGGTCTCTTAACATCACTTAAAGATTACAGACTAAACAGTCCAAAGATTTTTCTATGTATGTATTAACCTCAAATATTTTTTAGGGAATCCCCTGTTAACGATGTGAAATTGTAACTAACCGCCATTTTACTGATGTCAGTATTATTGGCGAAATCAATACTCGGGGAATTACCAGTTAATAGATAGATTCAATGTGACAAACAAATGGCACAATCATTCTTCCATTTCAGATTATAGTGCCCATTAGCTTGATATCAATTTTATGCTAAATACGTATGTACATATAAGTACGCACCTTGATGGAGGCGCGTTTGCGCGTATTTTTGTGTAAAAGCAATACCCATGATACATCAAGCATTTATATTTAATTTAGCAGAAAAGTGTACGATTCGATGACAATAGGGAACATGCACCAGACTGAAAACTAACTCAAAATATATTTTTTTTATCTTTATTAATATAGAATTATACTTTAAAGATATTTTTTTTAATTTATCAACTTTAAATCGGTAAAATAAATACTTAAAAAATGACATTTCAAATTTGCCGCGCATTTTTTCCGAAACGCGATCTATTGCTTGAAAAGGAAAGTGACGACAATGGTTGCGTTCTTATGAAGTTTTAGCTTGTTGTTTTACGTTTGTTTATGAGTTATTTTGTGCTTTCATTATACTATTAAATAAAATGGATTATTTTGTCGCGAAATACAGTTTTGTAGCAATTCATGAAAGAAACTTAATCCAAATACTACGTTGTTCATAACGCAACCTCTGACGTCACAGCGAGTTCGCGCCAACATGGCGTTTGAATGCTTCGAACCTGATAGCAGTTTTATTTATTTTTTTGTACTCTTTTGATTGATATTTTCAGACTTATATTTTTTTCCGATAATGTAATAACATACAGAATTGATTAAAGATATAAAAAAATGACATGCATATTCCCTATTGGCATGAAAGAATATATATTTTTTTATTGCAATCTGTAGCTCGTCTCGCTTGTCATTCGCCTGATGGTAAGTGATACAACCGAGCATGAAGAAAAATTGTCGCGTTTTTTTTTCAAAAGTTTTAGTTGCATTGTGTCTGAAGTCACTAAAACTACCACCCGGCTTTGTTTTCGCTATTTGATATGCCCTGTATACAATATAATTGCCAGTCGTTTTCACAAAACTTTTTCAACAGCTACAGTCAAACCGGAGACAACAGAGAAGTCAGGCGACCCGATAAAGAAGCAGGAGGAGTTGTTCCAAGCGATGCAGGCGCAGTATGAAGTCGCGCGGGCGACCACTCACACCATGAGGGGCGTCGGCCTCGGTTTCCAACGAGGCCAATATTAGAACTGACCAATTATTATATAGCATCTTGGAGCCGCTGGAATTACGTTTGAAGTGATAAATCAGTTAGATAATTTTTTAGTTGAAGTCATTTGAATTTTTTTGTGTGTTGGTAATTTGTAGTAACTTAGGCTGCTCATATGGGTCATATGGGTCTTTGAACTATATTCTAGACAAATTAAAATTAAAGTGTGCAACTATTACGTAGTTTAAGCAATGCCTATGAATTACTGTTTATTAAAACTTCAACTTTGCTTAAATAACGTAATTCTAGCGGTTCTCGGATTGATATTATACATGAATACCGGTTATGAAACGGTATTATCGGCTACATACGTGGCTAAAAAACGTATCGCCTCTACGGGAGACTCTATTCTATGTGATATACGCGAGGGATTTGCCCTATAAATAGCGTAGATGTGTATAAAGCATATAATTGATTTTTGTATAGATACGGGAGAAATATATCAATATTTTCACAAACCAGGGCTAAGCAGGGTCCCGTGTAATATAATGGACAATGTTACATCACTCGGCACTACTGCGACAAACATAACCCTGCAGTATAGATGTAAAATGTGTGATAATGTTATTCATTTATTTTGTTTTTTAATTTTAATATGATAATTATTATACGAGCAACGTAATTGGTATCTTCCCATTTGTTCCTAGGTTTCTTATGATGTAGGTTACATTAGTTTATTTTACTTGTTCGTATAATTATTGTTTCTAAGTTTATGTATAAGAAATAAATATTGATAAAAGTGTTTGTATATTTTAAACTCCCAACACACACTACACTCCCCATCACACGCAACGACACCGTCTCGCCACGCCACATGCCGATTTACTCCACATTCCACAACACGTCACTCTCCCCATCACACGCCACACATCCTAAACACGCAACACTTCCTAACGCACTCCACACTCCCCAATACACGTCACTCTCCCCAACACACATCACACTGCCTATCATACGCCACGCCACCGTCCTCAACACACGCCATACTGTCCATCATACGCCACACCAAGAAGCTTATACCCAAATGGAGATTGCATTCCGTATAAAACACTGAAGCTCAAAAAATTGCCCTTGAATGACGTCGCTGTTGCCTGCTATCCTTTTCTATAGAGTGACAATGAATGAACATGACTTTTTGTTCATTCATTGTCACATACTTTCCATTACACGCCACTACCTTTGTTCTGTGCCAATGATAAAATAATTATAAAGGATCACGCACAAAAGTAGCTGTATATGTCAAGTTAAAGTTATGTTAAGAATATCGACGCGGAATGTACATTTATGTATCTGTCTCATTTACACAAAGCTGACTTGTCCCTTAATGAAAGAGACAAATAATAATTCCTTTGTTTCGAATATGGCAATATTTTGTTCACTAACCACACTGGGACCGCCCATAGACCAAAATGACGCCATTTTAGTTATGCTTTCGAAACCACAGACTATTAAACCAAAAACTGCATGAAATGTCAAACTGTGGCGTTATCTGTCAATCGGAGTAAACAAATCTGCACAATCAAAGAATTTCGGATTATTCATTGGTTAATCTCGTTTGTTGAGTTTGTTTAGTTTGCTTATTAGTTTATTTGTTAAGTTTTTAAAATGCCTCAGTGTTGTGTTAAAGGATTCGAGTCGAGTTCAAGCAAAAAGGACCCTAACATTTCTTTTCATAGGTTAGTAACTGTTTTTACGAAATACTAACAAATATGTGCTATATTTACATTTTGGGTTTATTTTTATCATTTATAAATGTATTTGGATCTTGTTGATTAAGTTTTAGACTCTTCTAGGCGTTATTTATACAAGTAGTGTAAATAACAACCTCATTGTTTGTTTACACACAAGTTTAGAGATGAGTGGATTCGATACGAAATTATTCATATCGATATTATCATTTTTAAATATTTTGATCTTTATTTTTCAAAAAAAGAAAAAAATAGTTTATATTTAAATATATATTCAGACCGACAAACAAAGTGAAATTAAAAATATTTTTAGATTCCCTATAAACATACAAACCAGGACAAAATGGATACAAAAAATTGGAAGCTATTGGAACCCTGCAATAAATACATTTATTTGTTCATTACATTTTGAAAAAGAAAACAGCTTTCCAACAATATTCCCGGTAAGTGAAATTGTAGTAATTATGATATTTTACCTAATAATCCTATTAATAATACAACTGTTAATCAATAACAAAGATGACATGCAAGATAATTTGGACAATTGGTAGTCTATTGTCTAATGTTCTGGAGAACCTTTTAATGAACAGAAATAGTTTTATATTTTATTATTAATTATTATAATTGTTTATCTTAACCAACACTTTCATATTCATTGGTTGAATTCTAAGTGAGACATAATGATTTTCCTCAGTCAAATAATAGCAATAAAAATCTACCTATGTTATTTTATTTTATTTGGTATGTATTAAATATCCTGATAGGTATTTTTGATTTTAGCAAAGAATGGTGCAACGTAATAATGAACGAAATGTATTAGATGCAACTGGGTGTTTGTTTCGACAGGTATAACCTTGTAACGGTTGTAACATGTAAATTAGTATTAGTTGGTCATATGTTTACATTATGGCGACTAAAAAAGTAACGATAATTGTAAAGTATCAGTATATTTTTAGGAATATCAAGAAATAATTACCTCCAACCGTCACATACATAGTCTGACCCCACACTAAGATCAAAATGTTTAATACATCATATTACTATTGTTTATGTAGCAGTTGCATTTTTATTAGTTTTGTTACAAATAAATTTATCATAATATTAATATTTATACATACATAAACTCACGCCTTTTTCCCAGAATGGGTGGCAAGGCAGAGGTGCAACCAGGACACCCACATTTCAGCCTCCGTGGCGCAGGCGGTAAGACGCCGTTTGTGAATCGAGAGGCCGCGGGTTCGATCCCCGCACCGAGAGAAATGTTGTGCGGCCCACAAATATTTCTCTCGGGTCTGTGTGTTTGTGAGACCGAAAAGTCTCTCGTAGTTCCTGATACCCACGACACAAGACTCGATCTTAATGTGGGGTCAGGACTATGTATGTGACTGTTGGGTGTTATTTATTTATTTATTTATTTCGCCTTGTATGTTCCGTCCTACGATGTTGTGGGTGGCGAGCCTATCGCAATATCGGGCACAAATTCCTGACTGTGCTGATAATGAATAGAAAAATCCGATATCACTTTGCGCGACCCGGGATTCGAACTTGAGACCTCAGCTTTGTAACCGTACCATAATACAACTACGCCACTGAGGCAGTCAATATTTATACATAAATTAAAATCTATAGTCCACATTATTCACCGCTTGTATGTTTATGTATGTATGTACCTTATATTTTTTTTGTTTGATTGAATTATTCGAAAAATATTTTTATTCTAGTGCTGATTTCCTGCCTTCGTTCGCGATGTCCGCTACAATTCCTTTATTCAAAATCAAAATCAAAATATTCTTTATAATTTAAGTTCATTTCATTTGGCGATCTAGTGTTGTTACATAGTTTATTAAGTCTTTTAATTATTATTTTTTTTCGAGTTTCTTATTTTTTTATGTAAAGCAGCTGTTAAATAAATAATTGTCGAAAGAGACTGACTTCTGTTATACAGGGCTTCCTAGTTCAGGAGTCAGGGTGTTATTATGTTGTAAACATGTTGTAATGAAATAAAGATTAATTATTATTATTATTATTTATTCAAATAGTCTTTCAAAAGATCTTTTGGATTGTTCATTTCTGCTACCACCGCTTCGGAACGTGTTGTAGCTGTGAAGAAGAAGTGGCGCAAGAAACTTCGTCAGCAACACGAACTGTCTTCTTTTTTCTTTTTTTTATATCGCCATTTAAAATTACAATGGTTCATGTCACAGAACACAATAATGTCAGTTTATTTAGTTAATTGTGTTTATTTAGTTAATTGTTTAATTTCTATTTTTACATTTAATTTTGTGTAGATATTTTATTTCTATTTATATATTTAAGTTGTTAGTTTAGTGTACATATTTTCATTGTTGTTTGCTAAATGTCTGTTTTTTTTTTGATTTTAGTTATAATTTGGCAAAAGAAATATTGACATGGTGAAAATTGGTGCTTAAGGAAAAAAGTGTGGTATATTCGAAGTCGCAACCAAATTCTAGCTATTAATAAAGTTGTATTTTATCTCACGTGTGTATTATTTGACAAATCCAATCCAATCATCAGGTTAAACTTACCCATCAAATAAATCATAGCATGAAAAAAATATCAAAACATTGACCTATTATTATCAGATTTAATTTTTAAAGACTTGACTGTCAAGTCCTAAAATCCCCTGTTTATACTCAATTGACATGTAAAGCAAAAATTAAAAATGTTATATTAATGTTAGTCGTATGCCACTGTTGATGATCGATATCGATAAAAAATTTGGTACTAGCGTATCACTATTTTTAGGGGCGGAGCCGCCGCCATGTTTGTGAATCAAAGTGGTACGCGTCACGTGACCTTATGCTTAAAGCTCAAAACACATTGTAGGTTTTCGTCTTACGCATAGAGTAAAGAAGCGGCCATAAATACTAGAGCTACGCGTCTTACAGCGATCTGAACAATGGATTATTTTGTTGTGTGCACATTATAGGTCATAAGCTTAAGACGTGACCACAGACTACATAGAAAGAACCCTGTACGTTCCATTGTCCTGATTGGTCAGTTGGCCCCGTACTTACCGCTCTTTACTCTATGCGTAAGACAAAAACCTACAGTGTGTTTTGAGCTTTATCCCCGAATAGTTCTGTGCACGCCACACTCCCCAACACACGCCACGCCACCATCCTCAACACACGCCACGCCATCCACCATCCTCAACACACACCACAATCTATGGCACTATGTTAGCAACACTAACTCCCTCTACGAACTGATTTTAAAATGGCCATGAGTTTGAAGTTTCCGATTATTCTTTTTAGTCTGTGCAATATGAACGTCCTCATGTTATCTGTGGTTCAGGGATTCACCAAGAAATGTTTTGCAATTTTTTTTGTTTATGTAGGCGGTAGATAAGAATTTAATTAGATATTAAATGGTTAACCGATGCAGTGGACGCTGTAGTGCCAAAAAATAATTAATTGAAACTCAATAATTACAATACTGTGCCGAAATAGAGTTTTGGTGATCATAATTATTATTTTTAATTAATCTTCTAATTTTCATCATGGACGAAGAGGAAACTAAATTGTGTCCGAATTGGTAAGTTTTCTATTGCGAATATGCATATTGTGTCAATATTGTGTTCTATTTTAACAAACATGCGTTAGCAAGTTATTTTTAGATTATTTGGAGCATTGCGAACTTCAGCTGTCGGACTTCGTAAGCTCGGTTGTTTACCTTTCAACACAGTATTTTAATCACAAAAAATATTACTTGTTTGAATTTAAAATCGCGTTTCGATTATGTATTTAATACTTTTTGATTAAAAAAAAATAAATAAACTAATTTTGCGTTGTTGCGACCGCGCTAAAATGTCGGCGAATGTAAACAGATAAAACACCTTTATTGAACGCAAGTTTTACACAACAGACATTTTATTACACAATGCAATAATACCAACTTAGTTGTATTTACCAGTTGTATTTATGTAACTACAACAAAGTGGCAGACATGCTATCTATTCCACGAATTGTTCAAGCACGTCCTTAGCTACAATGCTTACTTGAAGCAAATGGGGGTAGACCGGAAATGCTTCTAAATGGTTCTGCATATTTGCCTAACAATAAAATCATTACAAAAGCCTTCTATTAAGTGCACTCACGAAATACTTTAAAAAATACACTAGGATGCAAAAATATTAATGTGCATAGAAGTTCTGATACATTATACTTTTTTCATCACAAACATTCTCACTTATAAGTCGTTTTTGTCTTTGCCTATCATTATCAGAGACAGGCTGCTTCGAGAGAAATCATACAAGTCTAAAACATTAATACTGTGCTAATATAAATGTAAAAGATTATTTCCCATTTGTTATGAAATATACTGCTACATTGTCACAACCTTTGAAACAATGAATGAATGCATAAATGTTTGTAGTATATTTTTTGGCTTTAAATGCATCATCATCTTCCGCAAGTCCACTGCTGATCTAAGGCCTATGGGGTAGGCCTAAATAAATTTCCACAACTTTTGAATAAACAATAACAAAAAAAAAAATGCAAAAGATATACTAAAATAATCAATAAATAAATTCACCCAACAATTACATGCATAATCCTGAACCCACACTAAGGTTGAGTCTCATATTGTGAGTATCAGAAACTACAAAAGACTTCTCACAAATACCTAAATCTGAAATAAATGCCTGTGCATTTGTCTTTTGCTTTGCAAATTCTACTCCTGTGGATATTATAATAGATGCAGATTGTGCTCTAACATGTGTCACCTGGTGAGAACCGGCGCGGGTGGCTAACACCCGCCCGGTAGCGGACGAGGTCCTTAGAAGGTGCTGCTGAAAGTTTCTTGCGCCGCTTCTTCTACTCAGCCATAGCACATTCCGAAGCGGTGGTAGGGTTAGGGAATCTGTCCGACCTCGCCCGCACCTCACTCAGGCCCGGGCCTCTCCAGTTGCACGTTGCCTCCCCCGTCAGCCGACCCTCCCATAACGGATGGGCGGGCCGTCTGCGGGTCCCGGTAGCCCTAAGGAAGGATCTCGCTCCGAGCGAGATCCGAACGCGAAGCCACCTAAAGTCCGAACTCGTTTCGGACTTCACCAAGGAACGACACCGTGTTTACGGGTCGCTTGGATAGACCACAATCAGAGGGCTCACGCCCCGGTATTGTTTCCACAACGCGGGACCTCCGCTTTCGCGGAGGTCCTGCGTTCGTGAAGGTCTGTCTAACATGTGTCTGTAAATTCCTAGGGAGGCCTATGTGCAACAATAGTCATAGCTTAAGACCAGCGCAGACTGCAACAGAATGACAAGGGATTAAATTTTTAGCAAAGTATATTCAAGTTTATCAGGCTGGAATACAAAGTAGATTTGAGTGATTTAAATTGATGTTATATGATATAGAAATAAACTTACGATTCTAATTAAAATTTAATTCGAAAATTAGACACCTTGCCTTCCCATCCCTTAGTTATTCAATTATCAGAATTTATGTTATGAAAATAATTGTACACTATGCCATGTTATTTAGACACAAATATAAGTAAGAACTAAGATTATAAACAGTAGTAAATGATCTGCATAATTGAGAGTTGAGTTTTATAGGGCAAATATTTATTGCACGAAGCAATTAAGGCGACAAATTAGCTGGCAGACACTCAATAAAAAGAGCCAAGCAACTGGTTCAATGGCTCACATCGAATGTAAAATAGAAAGTGAATAATTGTGAAACAGCAAAATATTCTAGTGCGAGTATTGCCATGATTTAAATACAACTACACTTTGGAATAGTGGTACTAGTATTAGATAGTAAGGAGATAGGATAACCAATAAATATATTTATTTATTTTTGGGAAAACATGCAGATGAAAATGACATATAATAAATAACATAAACAAACATACAATAAATAACATTCAAAGGTTGCCTGGAAGATATCGCAGCTAGCAATAAGGCCGCCTATTGTAACCATCTCTAGTTTTTTAAATTATTTTGTATTTCATTTTGGTGTACAATAAAGCATATATTATTTATATATGCTTTATTGTAATAAATAAACAAAATAAAAAAATACATTAAATAACTAAAATTTAATTTTATTAGTTTATATAAAAAGTAAATTATGTCATCATAGAAATATGTCAGTATCTAATTACTCACATTACTTCAAGGATGCTGTTTACTGAATGTCATACTGGCTGACCTGAAATGTTTTTTATCAAAATCATCTGATAAAAACAAAATAATTAGTCTACTATCGTATTGTCAGCTTGATATACGCCCAAATACTGGAACGCAACTTAAATATAAATGGCGCTTAAATGTACTGGCTAAGTGGGCCGTGCGCTGTTAAGAGCAACTTATTATTTGAATGGCGTTCCAGTATTCGGGCGTAAGATCAATAATTTAATCTGCTTCTGTCGTCTGTAGTTTGTCGAATTTGCGAACGTTCGATGACTGAAGTAAGTTATAAGTAGTTATGCGGCCTACCACCCTATACCCAATATTAAACCCTCAAGGTTAGTGGGACATCAAGGTATCACATCTCCGCCCGAATACTGGAACGCCGTTTAAATAATAAGTTGCTCTTAAAAGCGAACGGCCCACTTAGCCAGTACATTTATTCGGGATTAACGTTGTTAATTTCAGTATTTGAATAATAAGTTAGAAGGAAATTTGCCACAAGGTGCCAGAGACGGGCCCACCGGGATAGGCAACAATAATTTCAATTTTCAATAATAAAATAGAATTACCATATATCAGAATACCCAATTTAGCTAAAATCATGATCGACACAGGTAGTTCACGTTCTTAAGCCCAAGCAAAGCGTATGAATACTTTCGCAAGTAGGTATCTATTCAAAGAACGGTTCGAAGCAATTAGTACTCATGGTCGGAGCGAACGTGATACAGTGGCTCAGATTTCGACACCGAGAATTTTTAATATGAACTATTTTTACTGGTGGTAGGCCTCTCATATGTGAGATGCCGCTTGGGTAGGCTACCGCAATGCCTATTTCTCCCGCCAAACAGCAGTTTGAATGCACTGTAGTATTTCGGATTGAAGGACATTGTAGCCAGAGTAACTAATGGACATATTATTGAGACGTAAAATCTTATGTCTCAACTCTCAGTGGAATGCCAAGCAATGCATTTGTGATTCAAGGTGTTGTTAGGTTTTGCCACTGTTCATGAGCGGTCATAACGCTTACCATCAGGCGAACGGCATGCTCGTCTCGCCGTCAACTGCAATAAATAAAAAAATATAAAAAAAACTTGAGACAAAAGATTTATATTTACGAGGCAGATAACAAGTATGATGGATTGTTAGGCTCAGACTTGTTACAAGATCTGAAGGCTAATATTGACTTTAATAAAAAGGTCTAGTTAATATGTTCGGAGTACCGGTGGCACAAGTTATTTATAATCTAGTATATATTTGATGGAAGTTTTACAGGCAGTGTCAATTCTATAGCATTACGGAGGCTGTGAAATATGATGTTGCAGTAAACGCGAGATCCCCGGCGTGAACTTCACAATTCACGCAGTGCACTGCGCGCGCAACATCCGCGTGTGCCCCGTGTGCAAGGAGCCCGTGCCGCTCGCCGAACTGCAGCGGCATCACGACGAACTGCACAAGCAACGTGAGTACACAATACTGACAACAGGTGTCTATATATTCAGCCTGTCGCCTTCCACTGCTGGACGTAGGCCTCCTCAAGTAAACGCCAGCCATCCCGGTCTTGAGCAGCTCCCATCCATCTGCCACCCGCCACTCTTTTCAAGCGCGTGTCTATGACGTGTCATAATTTAAGATTATTTCATTTTATCTTTGGGAAAGCTGATTGGACTTCCTTAATTCTGCATTCCTCTTGTGGTTTGAAATTGTGTTGATTGGTGATAGTGATCAAATAAATTGTGTGTTATTTGCCACAACACCCGCTGGTACAGTCAGCAACATAAGTCGCTGAACACTTCACATTTTTTGATAACCTTTTTATGAAATAAAATTTGTACGTACTACTCTGTAGTCGTAAAATATAACCAAGTAAAGTCATCTATGCCGAGAAGTGCCATACGATATTGAAAATAATTATTATTTTGGATGATAAAACAATTCCAAATCTCGTGAATGTGAAGCGACTTATGTTGCTGACTGTACCCAATGGTCAGCTCGGAAATCCGACATATTATTGTATCTGTATCAGCCCATATACGTCTCAATGCAGGGCACGGGCCTCTTCGGGATTGAGAGTAGTTAGGCCATATAGTCCACCACACTGGCTTAGCGCGGTTTGGCGGACTTTACATACCATATATCTTATAAATCACTATGGTATGCAGGTTTCCTCAATATGTTTTCCTTCACCATTTTAGTAAGTGGTGATTGACTATCAACACATACATGACTTCGAAATGTCAGGGGTGTGCCTTGGGATTCGAATACGACCACCGTGAACATGTTGGCAGCCGCGTAAAATAGTGGTTTCCTACTGCTGTTTGTATCACTATCACTCCAACGTGGTCATACTATCTTCCGTCTCGTTCTGCTAATTTCCCGCGTACTAGGTAGGAGTAAAAAAATTGCATGCGATCACAGCTTGCTTGACGTAAAACTGTGTTGGAAGCTATCCAGTAGAAGTAGGTAAATCGCCGGGTATAGAAATTAGCAGTTTACAGTCCATACATGCAAGCAGTCAATTTTCGAGGGTTTTTCCTTTTCAAATCTCCCTTTATTTGTCACTGATAAAGTTAACATCGGCGCCTTTAACGCGAAGTTTTACTGAAAATGTGGCTACACAATTACTTGGCTAATGATTTGATGACATATCTCTGCTTGACATCAGTGATATTGCATCAAAAACATAGATATCAAGAAGATATAGAAGTCATGTTAAATACCTGCACTGGCGGTTGGTTTCTCATATGAGAGAGGCCGCCAGGGTAGATACCACCGCAATATGAATTTCTCCCGCCAAACAGCAGTCTAAATGCACTGTTATACTTCGGTTTAAAGGACTTTGTATCCAGAGTAATTATTGGGCATAATGAGACTTAACATCGTCTCAGTCGAATGCCAAGAATTGCATTTTAATTTTGTTACTTGAGCGGTCGTATCGCTTACCATCAGGCGAATGGCAAGCTCGACTCGGCATTAATTGCAATAATAATGAAAAAAGAATTATAACAATTAGCACTTGTGTATAAACAGCTGCAACAACATGGTGGTTGTTTTGTAATGAATATTATCTGTGTGCCGATAGTGCCTTGCAAGCAGTGCGGGGAGAGCGTGTGCGGCACTGATCTTGAGGACCACATCCGCGACTCGTGCGCTCACACTATCAAATCGTGCAGGTGAGAATATATGTGTAACTCACCTCATATACTCTTCTACACCTCCGCTCTTAATTCTTCTGTTATCTCTCTACTTTTCGCTCTCCCTAACAGCCCATACTCGTTCGGCACAATAGGCTAGTTTACATTTTTATTTTTGTTTATAACGGAAGGTTACGTTAAGTAATAAGCAAGTTACAAATACATGAAAGTTGCTGGTAGGAGTGATAGAAAAGGATGCAACATGCACGGCGTGACGTCATCTTCCATAAGGTGCACGCGTGCGAAAGAGACAACGAGTGTCCCCACCGTACTTTTAAGTGTATTAATATCTCAGTCATTTTACATTCAATTTTGAAGCTGTTTTAAAATTCGTTTGTTTTTATAAACGATGTTTTTAAGGAATGATTACTTACGGCTCAAATAAAATCTTGGACACAACCCTATAGCCTCAATCTCAACCTTCTCATTCTCTCCTCCAATTTGGAAAAGACTTTAAAATTGAAATTTGTTGTTTCTTTTATTCGCTTTAATTATTTAATAAACTTTCTTACAAACTTAGAGCTACAATCTGAAACAGACATGACCGATGAGTGTCTTGCTGAATGCCCTCTCATTCACCTATTATTATATCCATCCCAAGGTTACCTGGAAGAGATTGCCTAATGCGATAAGGCCGCCATTTGTACTTTTTTTATTATGTTATATTTTCTTAATGCAACTAGTTCTGAGTATGGTGCAAGAAAGAATTTATAAAAAATATATAAAAAAAAAATACCATAGACTATATTACCAACTCTTTACTCTAGTCTCTCTTTCTTTATCGTCAAATAGCAAGTCACACACAGTTTTCCAAGCTATGGTTGTTGTTTGATCCTTTCTGTGAGATGATATATTTTTGTTTGGTGTCTTCAGGTTCTGCGAGCTGGAACTGCCTCGCGGCGAGCTGCCGGCGCACGAGGGCTACTGCGGCGTGCGCACGGAGCAGTGCCCCGAGTGCCGCGAGTGGGTCATGATCAAGTACCGCCAGCTGCACCTCGACTCCAACCACGGGTTCATACGCCTCGACGACGGTACGTACGCGCACGCATATATACACACGCATGCACACGCACGCACACGAACGATCAAACGCACACATACAATCGAAAGAAAATGTTTATTAATAAGCTATGTCAATAGATATTGATCACATGTCATTATTACAATATCAATGTTCTTTTTTCTTTTATTGTTAGTTCACAAAACTTCCTCGGTTGCGTAGTTGTACTAGGGTACAGTTACAAGCTTAGGCTAAGCATTATGCTGAGGTCTCGGGTTCGAATCTCGGGTTCGGCAAAGTGACATTGGAGTTTTATATTCATTATTTAGCCCAGATTCAGGAATTTGTGTCGAATATGGCGATCGGCTCGCCGCGTATCACATAGTGGGACGAAACATACAAGGTGAAATGTGGGTATCCTTTCACCTCTGCCTACCTTCTGGGTATAAGGCGTGAGTTTATGTATGTGTGTAAAATCAAAATAATATATTTCCCAGACCCGGTGCCATCACCAAGACCAAACCCGATCCCAACAACAACACCAGACCCGTACCAACTGAACCTCAACCGACCGACCACATCCAACCAGCCTTCAACGTCCAACGGCTTCATACCAGCGTCACTCTTCGAGAACTTCACCAAGGACCCGAACAAGAGGTTCATAGAACGCCCAGAGAGGAAGGTCAGCAATAACAATGAAGACTCGAGCAGTGGCAGGTCGGGGTCGAGTGAGGTATCTTCTGGGAGGTCGTCCAGCGCGTCCAGCGCGTCGTCAGCGTCATCTTCCAGCAGTGGTGTTGGCATACGCGGGTACAGGAGGCTGCCGGGAGGGAAGCCGCCGTCGAAGAGGACCAATGATCAGCCGCAGATCAATATCAATTCTGCCTCGTCTAGCAAAGTTGATAAGGATTTGTGAGTATTTTATTATTTGTTCTGATTTTACCATGTAGATTTGACTGACTACAGTCTACAGTATACCAAATGATAAACAACTGAATAATGATGTGTGTACTCGAATTTGAGATCACGATACATATTAATGCCATCCACAAATATTTATTTCGGTTCTAATTGATATGCCATTGAAAAGTGAAAGCCAAACAGCAGTCCAAATGCGCTGTGGGATTCCGGTTTGAAGGACAAGAACGGTTGTTGCCACAGTAACTACTGGATATATTAATACTTAACATCTTAGGTTGGCGAGCCCACGCGAATGCCAAGCATTGCTTTGTAATTTATGGTGTTGTTTGTTTTTACTACTGTCCATGGGCGGTCATATAACTTACTGTGTTACTGTAGTATGTGTATTTTTTTATTGCATTTAATGGCGAGACAAGCATGCCTGATGTTAAGCGATGCGACCGCTCATGATCAGTAGCAAAGCTATACATCAATTTGAATTACAAAGCAATGCATGGCATTCCACTGCGCTCGCCATCGTGAGACATAAGATGTTAAGCCTCAGTAGTTACTCTGGCTACAATGTCCTCCAATCCGAAACACAACAGTGCATTGAAACTGCGGTTTGACGGGAGAAATAGACATTGCGGTGGTACCCACCCAGGCAGCCTCTCACATATGAGAGACCTACCACCAGTGATATGATATGGCAATAGGCTCGCTACCTATCCCATCGTGGGACGGAACATACTCGGCGAAATGTGGGTGTAGGGTTAAGGTGCTACACCAAGTAATTGACAACGAGAGATTTTGTTGTACCGACGGTTTATTGTCCGACTATATGCTATATGTGTTGATGAGTCGCGGTAATGATATCGACTGACTTGCCCGGCCGCGTTACGGAATCAATGCGTAAGCATAAACAAAATTTGTGCGGTGCAATGCACCGTACAGTGGGTGTTCAGGCACCTCTCCCAACCCCTTCTGGGATGTTCTTTCTGTTGATTCTTCTGGGTTTCTTACCTCTTTTGAGTGACAAGGTGTGTGTTGTAGGAGACTGTCCCGCCCTCACACCCACCACTGTAACTCCTGTGAGCCAGGATCAACAGTGGCACGCAAAGTAATGACACCGAGCATTGAAGCTCGGCGAGTCTCCGGGAATGTCTAACTTGTCTTTAACCCGCAACGAAATTAATCAGAAAGTTAAATTAATAGATGGAGTTGGAAATATATTATTGTCCTCTTTCCTCCATGCAAAGCGGGTGACAAAACAATGAACTAAAGAGGTAAATAACCTCGCAAAAAGACTTTTACAGCCGGAGAAGCCAGCTGTAAAGCACCACGGATCAAATCATTTAAATGAGACCTATTATGTGAACTGTTATGCTTTATTCCAGTAATAGGTATGGCAAAAACGCCGGAAAGCACGGAAGTTCTTTCTAGTCCATGTAGTATACAACTCCATGTAGTATACAACTCCGGATGATATTTGCATACTATTTAGCATGGTTTTACGCCCATTCTGCCAAAGACTACACTCCCAAAGTATAATGATGCGCGGACTGCTCATACTCGCAATAGGCTATTTGACTAGTTTCTGGAAACAATACCACGTTATGAAGTGGGGTCTATAGACCTTACAAATAAAGGTTATTTTTAATTACTATATCTATATCATTTAAAAATAATATTTACAAAATAAACTGAATAATTACACTGTCAAAACGCTCTGTCTGACAATGTGGCATTCAGTTCGTAAACATCCGTTCCACAGATTCCTTCTCATATGTCATTCATTCTCTAATCAACCATAGATCAATCAATCAATCAATAGTCCGAATTCATTTTTGTCCAAAAAATTAGAATACATGTTCTTTCTTCACATTTAATTACATTGGACATGATAATATTATCAATTCACGGGTATAAATGACAAATAACGTCTTTTAAATTGATTTTAAAAGTATTTTTAATATTTAATTTGCATCTATGCCGTTATCAATCCCATTCATTTCCTGTACGTGAGCTGTTCATACTAATGCATGACGTCATATCCAATCAAAATCGTTTACGATCACGTGGCGCGAACTCAAAATAAATTAAATTATAATTGTGGTTTTTAGCCAAAATATACAATATTTTTAATGTATGATAATGAAATATGTTTTAAAATTAAATTATCTACACGGATGGAAACAAATAAGCCAATATTTTTTATACAGTCAAATAGCCTATTAGGTGTTGAACATGGACACGCAGGCGACGCAACAAGCTTAAAAGAGTATAGTTTATACTTAAAGTTATCATGGCCTTTGTTAAACGATCACGTATGCAAGAAAAATATTGGTATAGATGCCGTCCCTTCATAGATACCTCCCATCTATTTTGCCATTCATCTAATAGTTCGCTATATACCACGGAAACCGGTTTAAATAATCTGTCAACTTTTAAAAGTTCACGTGCGGTAAAAAAACATTTATCCATGTTCTCCCTATTAGAGTAATACATGGCGGCGCGACGTTCCACCTCCAGGTCGACTAGGACTAGGACAGGCAAAGCTTCGGTACTAACAGTTCTATACAGTCTGGTATACTTGCGCAGGGGAGTATCTCGCGGCGCGGTGAAGAAGCGCGTGGCCCCCAAGCCGCCGCCCGTCCCGCTGCCCACGCGCGACCTGCCCTACTACAGCGCGCTGCAGCGGCGAAACGAAGAGGAGCGCCAGAGACAGGAGCAGAACGCTTACAACCTGTCTGTCGGTGAGTTGCTCTGGAACTCTGGATATTTGGGGAGAGGAACTCTGTTAGGCTGTAGGCAGCTGGAAGGGTCTAGTACCCTGAGGGAGAATGAAAGGGTAGGGTTGGTGTCACCAAGGTTATACCTTGAACAAATTAAGTATATAGTGACCGGGATGACCTTTTAGTGTTGGCTTTTACAATAGATAACAGGTTCTTACAAAGAAGCAGTGGGACATTCTACTGCTGGAAAAATCATAGCTCCTACCCCTGTTCTATTTAACTAAGATATACTTCGCACTCAGGTGTATAGAGATAGACAAATATTAATACCTATTAAATCTATTTCCAGGCCTCCCGCCCGTCCTAGACCGAGCAGCGAAACTCGAAAAACTTCGCATGATGGACGCCCTGAAGAACAGAGAAGTAACAGAAGACGACTACAAGCACAAACTACGCAAGGACTTCTGGAGCGAGCCTTTACCAGACCCCGGCCACGTGTTGGGCTCAGGTCCTGCCAGGAATGAGGCAGGTCCTTCAAACATCAGGGATAAGAAGGAAAATGGCCAGCCCAAAAACGCTCAATTGAAGAATATAAATAATCAAGATGGTGACGTGGAGATGAAGTTCCCTGAACTGGAGAACTTGAAGCCCATGACTCCCAAGGAGTTCCTGGAGAGGTTCAACAGGCTGCAGATGAGGGAGGACCTGGAGAGGGCTGACCAGAGGGCTGACAGGTTCAGCGAGATTAAGTCCTCACTCCGAGAGCTTAGACGGGGGTTGAATGAGGTGTGTATGAGTTACATTGCTTATGTATAAGTGTGTGGTGGCCTGTTGGTAAACAGACTAGATGTGTCTGTCAACATGTTCACAGTGGTCGTGGGTTCGAATCCCAGAACACACATCTGACTTTTCTGAGTTATGTGTGTATTCATAGTCAATCATCAAGCACTATAACATTGTGAGGAAACCTGTATACTATAGCGATTTGTAAGAATTTCTATGGTATGTAAAGTCTGCCAACCCGCATTAGGCCAGCATGGTGGACTATATGGTCAAACCACTCGTAATCATATTCTCGATTGTAGAGGAGGCCCGTGCCCTGTAGTGGGACGTATATGGGCTGATACAGTACAGAATATTACAGTATAGTAATTTTTTGGTTGCAGGTTACAGCACCATACAACGCAAATAATGCTGCGGCGAATAATGTGAACAAGTGAGTATTATAAATCTTAACTTGTAGTTACGGGTCTCCAAATTCTGCTATATGCGGTATCCCTTTTTGCTTGTAAGGGGCGACTGGCCGACGACTGGCTGGGCCGCATCCGTAATTTTTTTATCTACTTTTTATACAATCAATAAGGATTTATGAAATTGACACTGACAGTTAAAATATACTATAAGTGAGCTGACATTAAGTTGACATATTGACAAACGGCTATAGAGTTCGAGATGACATTAGTACTCTATACTAATGTCTAATGCTATTATTCTCAGCGGTAGAAACAGAGACTCCGGCAGTACATCACCGCAGGACGAGCCTCGCAACATGCAGCCCGCACACCCGCGCCAACACCGACACGCCCGCCAGGATAGGCAGGATAGACAGGGGCGACAGGAGCGACAGGGGCCACAGGAGCGGCAGGAGAGGCCTCCAATGCAGGACGACATGCAGGAGGTGCGGCTGCCCTGCGAGTTCTGCGGGATCGCCGTGCCCATGGATGATCTGGTGCAGCATCAGGTTATATTTAATTCCAAATAAATTACTCTAAAATGTATAATAATATAATTAAATGGTTCTCGGGATTGCTTATGTTCGGTATGGGGAAGGTTTCGTCCGCTATCATCACATAATTGTGGCAAACTATATGGCATTCATCATATCAGCCACAGGAAGTCCACTGCTGAACATAGGCCTCCCCCAAGGATCTCCACAATGACCTGTTGGAACCAACCTCCATCCAGCGACTTCCTGCAACCTTAGCCAGATCGTCCGTCCACCTTGTAGGCGGGCGTCCGACATTTCGCTTGCCTGTACGTGGCCTCCACTCAAGAACCTTTCGGCCCCAACGACCATCGTTTCTACGAGCTATGTGCCCGGCCCACTGCCACTTCAACTTGCCAATCCTATGGGCTATGTCGGTAACCTTACGGATCTCCTCATTTCTGATTCGATCTCGTAGGGAAACACCGAGCATAGCCCGCTCCATGGCATATGGCATTAATTATACCTTATTTAGGACACACTAGGGTATTTACCTACGTATCACAACCAGACTGCATTCTTGGATAAGAAATAAAAAATCAAATCATGCATGCGCGTGTATAAAAAATCTAATCATGTATGTGCGTGCATTTGTCCACAAGTGTAAAGTGACTCTATTCAAGTATTAGTCACATTCTACTGTTTAATTCTGTGGTATTTCAATCATTGCGTTAGTGCGCGTGCATATGTACGTCCCACTGCAAGCCACGAGCTCTTCTACAATGAAAAGAACGAGTAGCTGATAGGCCACATAGTCCACCACAAGGCTCGGAACCGGTTTAAAGAGAGCGATTAATTCTGATAAAATACCGGTAAATTATATCGCTCCTACGTTTACCGGTTAAAATAATGAACGGTTTCAAACTAACCCAAACGATAAGGGTTACCGGTTACTTAGGCATGAACGGTTTAGTACCGGTATTAACCGGTTAATTCCAAAACAAATAACAATATGCAACGCACGATGCAAGGTCAAACTTGTGCGGTTCGGGTAGATTCGTGTTGTGACGTGTTTATGTCGAGATACCGCGTGCGGGCTCGTTTCTCGTCTATAATTGAATTCGAATTATTCAATAGAACTGGACGCGCAAAACGCAACTCCGTTTTGAGGCCCAAATAATGTCAATTAAAATTGAAATTTGGTTTAATTTGTACATTTTTGAGTTCCCGACGTTTCGATTACTTTACAGCTTTCTTGGTCACGGGGCGGACTGCAATTAAAATTGTTTAATTTAAAGTTGTGAATAAGTTGCTGTTTACCTGTTGTGATGGGGAGAAAAAGAATAAAAAGAATAAATAATAATAATTAAAAAAAAAAACTAAAGAATGGCGCCACCGCCTGCCTATATTTTTATCTTTATCATCATCATCATTTGTAGCAACCAGGCTCAGGCCTTCGGGAGAGAACGCTATTTTACCACCATGTTAGGCATTTTACACGCTTTATATTAGCTTCACTTGTATGTAGCTTCATTTTTGAGGGTTAACGTCACTCGCGTCCGTAGGCTTTGACTCTAGTTTCACTAAACGTGCCCAAAAAATGCCAAATGAGTGACACAGTTCGTGGTGGTAGGACTTAAGTGTCCGTCCGGGTAGCGACCACCGTCCACGGGGCGAGGTGTAAAGACCGCCATTGTGATCCTCGTTTTCCGGGATCAGCCTGTGTTATTCCGGATTTTCGAGGGGAGCCCGGACATGGGGTTGTACTAGAGATGGGTCAAACCGTAATTTTTTCGAATCGGTTAAACCGAATCATAATTTTGCTCAAACCGAATTACAAACCGATTCAACTAAACCGAATCATCCAGTACTGTATGACATCATTCATTCGTTCATGAACCCCGTTATAAGTTATAAACCGTATTACGATACGGTTTACGATTTTAATTCGGGTACTCCTACCCGAATTAAAATCGTAATAAATAATAGGGATGGGAAAAAATATCGATGACTGAAAAACAATGTATTAGGCGTTTATTTATTATTAATCATATGAGTATTTATAAGATATAAGAAAGAAACCAATATCTCTTAAGTACCTATCATATAGTAACAGAAATGTATCTAGAACAAAATCAGATGACTTTCCGTAAAACTGTAATCAAGTAGTTTATTCTAAAAATTATAAACATTCAACCAACGTATAAGAATTTTCTTACCTTTTTATGATTAAAACACTCACTTGTTACTTTTAGTAGTTCAAGTATTTATATACTTAATATAATAAAATAATAAAATTTAATACTTACTGAAAACACGATGTTAATTAAAATATAATTACGATAACAAACAAATGCCTAATATAAAACGGAATGAAAATTTGGCGCCACCATTTGACATGCAACTCGTCGCGTCGCGTCACCGGTCGGCGTCAGCAACTTCATTCGGGATAACTCGGTTCCGTTCGTTATTCATTCGGGCGGAGCGTTCAGCCCGCATCAGCTTATTCGCATTGCATCGCATTCGTACTCGCTCGAACTGGACACGAGTTGACGCGATTGCGGTTTCAAACTGAAACCGGTTTGGATAGACTGTAGCTCGGTTTGATGCGAGTTGCCCTCAACCCGAATTGATTCGGTTTGGCAAACCGGGTTGACACATCGCTAGGTTGTACCGTCTAGGTATTTTCGGTCGCTGTCGAAGAGAGGAGTGGCCGCCCACGGTACAGTACAGGGGCCCAATCGTGGCTAACCACCCCGAGAGGCTGCCTCACCATGTCGTGCATAATCTTGGGTAGGTCAGTCGTGCTGGTTGGTGACCGGATATGGGGTCCCGGCGGCCCATCACCAAACCCATCCCTACAACCTCATGACAGTGCAATTAAACAAAGCAGGTCCTTCAGCGGTACTGCGCTCACTATGGAGTTCACCAACATCTGCGGACTCCATACGAACCTCTATGCCGTCCACTACCATCTCGAGACGGCCCGGCCTGCTTTGCTCTTCTTGACGGAGACGCGGATTCGTTGTCCGGCCGAAAATTCCTACCGATTATTCTCTTGAAGACTACTTCAAGCCTAAAGCCGGGGTATGCTTGTGTGTTCGGTCGGAAATCTGCTGTCGCCGTTTGCACTGCATGGAGGACCCCTCCTTCTCCGCTTTGTATGTACACGTGGGTCTTGGTTCCCTGAGCCGCATCTACGTGTGCTTTAACAGGTCTCACAACG
The DNA here is from genome assembly GCA_009982885.2 of Hyles vespertilio. NCBI lineage: Eukaryota > Metazoa > Arthropoda > Insecta > Lepidoptera > Sphingidae > Hyles > Hyles vespertilio. The sequence goes on from CM042819.1 coordinate 1,691,518, forward strand.
GGGTTGATGAGACGACTCGGCTATTCAGGTATCTTAGCCAGGCGGTTCATGACGAGAGGGCGCAGTTTCCGTCGGCCAAAATGGTGGTCTTGAGGGATTGCAATGCATATCATGAACTGTGGCTGGGCTCCTCCAAAACTGATCATGCTGGTTCCTCTGGCCTCTGGGCATTTCCGATCACTGCCTGGTTGAGTCGTCAGTACCGTTCGCTTCACCTCCACGTCCCGTGCAGTTTAAGCGGAGGGTCTGGCATTACTCAGCAGTCAGCAGATTGGGATGGTATGCGAGATTATTTCTCATCCATTCCTTGGAGGCAGCTCTGCTTTGAGGGTAAAGATCCTTCAGCGAGCGCCAACGCTATTGCTGACGAGATCAGGCTTGGAATGGGATTCCATCCTGTGACATCGCTAGTGAGAGCCGTGGACGCTTCTGGTTCAATCGTGCCGGCGCCGATGCTGTCGGCGACAATAAGGCGGCGTATCGCGCTTAGATCAGAGGTCGTGCCATGAAAGATCAATATCAGTTCCCTCATAGAAGCCTACAAGCCTTGCTCTGTTGTAGGCTACAACAGAGCAACCAAGGCGTACAAGAAGGGCTACGTTAAACCGGATGCCCAGCGCGTCAGAGGGTTGGGCTTGCGTTGGCCAATCCACAGCAGTCGTGCTTATTGGAGTTTGGCCAGGGCCGTTCAGTCTAACTTCTGCCGTCCATCGTTGCCACCGCTGAAGTATCCGGAAGGGTCGCTGGCTCACAAGCCGCAAGAGAAGGCTGCCTTCCTGACAAATCTCTTTGCGGCTAATTCCCGCCTCCAAGACCGTGGTTCCCAGACGCAAAGTTTTCTCAATGGCGGATATCCGAATTAGGCAGTGTGATGTGCGACGTGAGCTACGGTCTTTCGATGTGCGAAAAGCTAGTGGCCCGGATGGAATACCGACGGTGGTTTAAAGAGCTAAGAGCTTGTGCAGCCGAGTTGTCTCCTGCACTGACTCGTCTCTACCGAGCGTCCTACCGCACAGGTGTTGTGCCGGAATCTTGGAGGGAGGCCAATGTGCAACCGATCCCCAAAAAGGGTGATCGGTCGGACCCTACCAATTACCGCCCTATCGCTATCACCTCAGTGATGTGTAAGGTCATGGAGCGGAACATAAACGCTCAATTGGTCCGCTACCTGGAGGATCACTCGTTGATCAGTGACAGACAATACGGATTCCGTCAATATCGATCAACGGGTGATCTTCTAGCGTTTGTCCTTCATCGCTGGGGTGAGGCGATTGACAGGCGTGGCGAGGCTCTTGCTGTAAGCCTCGGCATAGCCAAGGCGTTTGATAGGGTCTGGCGCCGTGGTCTTCTTTCCAATGGGCGTAGAATACGTGTAGTCGTCGACGGACACGCTTCGGCGCTCATGTCGGTAAATGCCGGAGTTCCTCAGGGCTCGGTGCTGTCGCCCACCTTGTTTATTCTGCATATCAATGACATGTTGTCGCTTGGCAACATTCATTGCTATGCAGATGACAGCACGGTTCATGGGCGATACCACTGCGGGCCTCCAGGTTGCCGAGTCGAAACTGTGAAGGGACGCGAAGATCTTGTCATTGAGCTCAACCGGACCTTGGATCTCACTTCTACATGGGGTTCCAGGAATATGGTTAAGTTTAATGCCAAGAAAACTCAGGTGTGTGCGTTCACGTGCAAAAAATCCCCGTTATCGTGTCCGAAGATAGAAAATAATTTGGTGAAGACCTGGTGAAGTCTTCACCAAGTCTATTTTGGTCCTACCTAACATACAATACTCTTTGACAAAAAGTTATTATTAATCGATTAAGTAGTAATTTATTAATCGATTAAGTACTGCCGGAGATATTGAATATTTACAAATGTACCTATTTTCTACACCCCACCCCCACCCTTTTCCCGTTTTCATCTTTTGTAATTATACATTTAAAGTTAATCTAACGCAAAAAGAACTAATACTGGACTGCTCAATTTTGAGGAGTTCTGGTTGGCAAATCCGAAGGTATTCATCAGGTCTTCACCAATTTTTTATGGGACCAACCAGTAATACCATGCTTTCCGACAAAAAAAAATCAAAACAGGTTCCTAATTGCAGGAAAAATCGCGTAACAAACATACAAAAAAAAATCAGTTGAATTGATTACCTCCTCTTTTGAAGTCGGTCAATAAAATATAACGCAGCTGAGCAAACGCAAAAATAAGGAACGACGCGACGGAAGTTATTCGGTACTGAACTTGGTTTTAACCGGTTAATTAACCCGTTACGAATTTAGATTTTAGGAGCGATAATTATCGCTCAACATCGCTCGTGGAAACCGGTTTTGCATAGTAACCGGTATATTGTTAACCTTTAACCGAAATAGGGTTTTATTTAGGGACGATGACCGAAACCGGTTTAGAAATTAAACCGGTTTCCGAGCCTTGGTCCACCATACTAGCCTGGATTTTTTAATTTTTTTTATACTGGATTTACTTGCTTATCCTCAAACCCTCACGTTCCGCAGACGGGCTGCCGTCCCGACCTGGCGCAGTACCGCGTGGAGGGCGTGGACAACGCTACCAGCCCCGCCCTGAACCACAACCACCACGATGATGAGCAGGAACCAGACGACCCCGTCATACCGTGCGAGTTCTGCGCCAGGTCGCTGCCGGTCTACCTCATCAGCGAACATCAGGTAAACATTCATCATCATTATCATCATATCAGCCACAGGAAGTCCACTGCTGAACATAGGCCTCCCCCAATGATCTCCACAATGACCTGTTGGAAGCGGCCTGCATCCAGCGACTTCATGCAACTTTAGCCAGGTCGTCCGTAAGGTAAATAGTACTTTTTTTATTGCGATGAATGGCGAAACGTGTATGCCGATCGACTGATGGTAAGTGATACGACCGCTCATGGACACTAGCAATGCTTGGCATTCTACTGCGCTCACCATCCTGAGATATACATTGTTTTTTTTTTATTTATGTAACTCATTTAATTTAATTTCGGGCTCGAAGCCCGCGTCGTGCATCGTGATATTGGATTTTTCAATACATTATCAGGTCGAAGTCAGAATTTGAACCCGATATAACGATAGCCTCGCCCCCTATCACATCGTGGGACGGGAACATACAAGGTGAAATGTGGGTGTCTTGACAGCACCTCTGCCTACCTCTTATGGAAAAAAGGCGTGAGTTTATGTATGTATTCATCTCATTTCTTTACAGGAACGTTGCGGCCGGGAATCAAACCTCCTGTTTGCGGATTGAGTATCCGCGCTTTCCGTTCAAATGTCGCTGTACCTTTATACGTAGACACAATATCCAAACGATAGGTAAACATAAGTATTACTACTAATAAACTTCATTTTTATGACCACGGGAACCAATGAGGGATAAGAAAATTCATGGAGGTACTCAAATACCTTTATATTCTATCAAACAGAAAAATAGAAAATTAATATCAAGTGATTCACTGAATATCCCGTAAAAATATTTATTCCATTATGGTTCTCATGGCCTAAGCTATAGATTTACAAGTTGGTGCGCGACCTTCCATAGACATAATGGAAATTAATAGGGGTGAAGAGGGGATTGAGAGGGGGGAAATTATGTAACAAGATGTAATGACACAACAGAGAAAAGAAATTCGTATAATAAAACTTATGCCTGAAAATAATATTACTACTGTTTGCCCTAATGCCATTGTGGGTCGCGTTTGATCTTGTGAATCTATAGTAAAATATATTACGACTTTTAATACTATTCTGACAGTTGACTGCAACCATTCGATTACTATATGACTTTTATAATATAATATGTCACGCACAATTTTACATCCGTATTTCTACTCTTCGAGTCGGATTAGATGAAATAGGACCTCCATCAAAATATTTATATTTGCACATCCCACTGCTTTTACAAATAGGGGTGAATTTAGGGATTATTTTGTGGGGGTTTGATAATTGTTTATACCCCCGGCAACTCCTATATGCCAGAATCAATTTCGGCACGCATTTTATTTACACCAAGCACTTAAGACCAGCGGTTTCTGCGATGTTCTTGATGATGTCTGTTATTCAACCCGCAAGTTAATTATTACAAACATATTTTTCTGTGAATGAGGACTTTCGCGGATTTTTTTTTGGTAAATCCTTATACTAAGACTACTCTTTCAAAAAGAGCTAATAATAAAATTGCGCGCGATGCGTTTATATTCGATGTACTTGCGCTAAGTATCGACAAGACGCGTCTAAATTCGCGTGAATCAATTCGCTTGTAATTCGCGTCGTCTGAACAAGGTTTTAACATGGAGGTCCTATTTTAAAGTGGGAACTTGCGCGTTACGGCTCAATATGCTATTTCAAAATACAATAGTCTTCCTGTAAGATATCGATTTTTCTAGATTGTCTATTCGATGTACTAGTAGATAAATGAAGACTTATTTATCGTTTTAAGTGTGAAAAGAGATGCATAATTAGTAAAATCTTTCATTAAATATCATTGTGGCGTCACAAAGTTATATGCACCTGATAATAAGTATTGTGATAGATGAACATCTTATCAATCGACATATAAATACTACAAAACCATAATATAAATGATTACATATTCAGATTGTACAGTTATTATTATTAATTACTAGCGGCCCGGCCCAGCTTCGCCCGGGTACAAATAGATTTCTGTACAATAATATGTACGTATTATACATATAAACCTTCCTCTTGAATCACTCTATCTATTAAAAAAACCGCATCAAAATCCGTTGCGTAGTTTTAAAGATTTAAGCATACAAAGGGACATAGGCACAGAGAAAGCGTCTTTGCTTTATACTATGTAGTGATTACATATTATATCTGGTTAAGTTTGCAGGAAGTCGCTGGATGCAGGCCGCTTCCAACAGGTCAATGTGGAGATCCTCGGGGGAGGCTTATGTTCAGCAGTGGACTTCCTGTGGCTGAGATCATCTCAAATCAGATCTATCAACATCATCATCAGATGATGATGATGATGATCTTTATTATGATTAGCGGACCCCGATAAATAATACGAAAAAAAATCACTCACGTACTTTTAATTGCAAAAAAAAACCATGGATATATTACTTACATAAATTATTTTACTTTTTTTATTTTCTTTGTCTGTCTCGGTGGCGTAGTTGTACTAGGGTACGGTTACAAAGCTGAGGTCTCGGGTTGAAATCCCGGATTGGGCAGTGATATTGGATTTTTCTATTCATTTTATTAGCCCAGAGTGTTGTGCCCGATATAGTGATAGGATCCCCACCTATCACATCGTGGGACAGAACATAGAAGGTGAAATGTGGGTGTCCTGGCACCACTGCCTACTCCTTCTAGGAAAAAGGCGTGAGTTTATGTATGTATGTAAATTATTGTAAAAATGTGATGGTTGATGTTGCGGTTTTGCGGCCAAAGTTGTAATATTTGGGTCATTGTTGCTCAGTTGGAGCCTTAAATCTGCTTCTAGTTGTAGTCTATTTCTGTATTTTAAAAACCCTTTTCGCTTTTTGTTGTCGTAATTTTTATGTTGTCTGTGGGCCCCCTGAGAACGCGCCGCGGACCCCCAGGGGTCCACGGACCCCAGGTTAAGAAACCCTGATCTACGCCACTGAGGCTGTCAAGAGGTAATACAAAATACCTTTAAGAGAAAACATTAATGACAGATTTTACTGATTATGAAGAGTTGTTTTGTCGCTTAGATAACAAAATCATGCAATGTCAATCATATTGTTTGTAAAAGTAAAATTAGTCATTCTTATCGCCTACGAATTTCAAGTAATTTTGAAATTCTTGTGGATCATTTTCAGCCTGCCTGCAAGCCTGTGCCTGTGCAAGTGCGTGGTGGCCTGTTGATAAACGGACCAAACGCACCTGCCAAAATGTTCACGGTGGTCGCGGGATCGTATCCCAGGGCATACCTCTGACTTTTCGGAGTCATTTGTGTATTGATAGTCGATCACCACGCACTATAACGGTGAAGGAAAACATCGTGAGAAAACCGGCATACCATGGTGATTTGTATGAATTTCTATATTGGTACTAGCGGCCCGGCCCGGCTTCGCCTGGGTGCAGATACTTTTTTATTTTACTCCACACCAAATACGTGTTATTTTTCGTATAAGCTCTTGTATACCTAAACATGAATTAGCTATCCTACTGTCCTGCTCAATTCCGTCCCATCCCGTCTGTTCATTCACTTCCCGATACGTCACGTCCTTTCTCTTAATTAACCATCCCGTCTTATACCGTGCATTTACATTTCGTCCTATTAAATCTGTCAGCTATCCCAGTCTTCTCCCCTACCTCCCACTCTATTATATCCAGTTTCTCTCTACTTTCTAAACACTTTATCGATTTTGATTATCCATGCAATATCCCATCCCTTATTTCACCCCCACTATGCTGTTTTTCCAAAAATATTACGCCATTACTCTTGTTAGTAATAAAGAGATTAAATATTAATTTTCGCAGAAATGCACTCACACACACACAATTAACGTAGAAACAATTATATTTAACTGGTTTTTCAAGACACAGGCAACGCCTAATTTGAGAATCCCTGCAATATTCTCCATAATTATATAAAGTTTTTATTTTATTCAGTTCAGTTCAGTTTTTATTTTTATGTGTTATTTTATTAAAGATTTTTCATTTTCAAGTGAAATTCTATCTTGAAAAGAAGTAAAACTTAATACATGTGAATATTATTTATTTAATTGTCCTATATTTATGTAGCATCATAATATACTCTTTAGTTTACAATAAATTCCTGAACGTATGCATAAATATTTGACAATCAATTTAAATGTCAACCACTTTTCATTACTGTCATTAATTTACATCTTTAAAATCTAAAATACGCCATAAATCGAATATTGTGGCTATGTGTTGTCGATTCGAAACCTTTATTTAAATACGTTATTTAATTTTAGGGAAGAGTTTACCGTATCGACGCTATGAACATTAAATCTTTGACAGTTACAAACCCATGAACATTTTGTATGGCAAAATGTTTTTTCCTTTTTTTTATACTTTCGTCAATTCAATCGAGATAAAAACTATCCCACCTTTAAGTTGGAACAAATAACACATATCTACAAAATTTCATTATAATCAGTTGAGTGGTTTAGGAGTCCATCGCGGACAAACAACGTGACACGTGAATTATATATATTAAGATGTAGAGTCCGCCAACACGCACTAGACCAGCGTGGTGAACTATATGGCCTAACCACTCTCAATCGTACTTTCGATTGTAGAGGAGGCCCGTGCCCTGCAGTGGGACGCATATGGGCTGATACAGATACAGACAGAAATATATTGTAACAAGTCGTTGGTAAAACTTAGAAGATATATACCAAGGATAGACTCGTCAAAAGAAACAAAACAATTTAATTTAAAAGATACCGAGTGATCCAAAAAAAATATCAAGAGAGTATTTAAACCCTTTGAGTATGAAACACGGGTAATCAGCGAGGCGTAATAGAGGATGGTGTGGCTGATTGTCAGTCTTACTTGTAATGTTGTCCTTTATCGTTAAGTGAGAGATAACACAGATACACAAAACTCTCTCTAAATAAATTGTGCATATTGATTTGCGTGATTTTCTTATCAAAGCCATGTATGAGACTTATGTGTATGGTAGGGCATATAAAAACCAAATTATTAATTGTATACTATAGTAATTTATATTGGAATTGCAGTGTATTTTAAAATTTTAGCTCTATGTTTAAGAATAATTTATTGGCGACATAAAGATGGCGACAGATTGCTGTTTATCCTTAGTCGTAATTCTGTGGGGTAGAGTAACCGATGGTAGAATTTAATTGTCTATGATATGCTGTATTTGTATCCGTATTACTATAAGTCTATGGAACGCTTGTAATTCTTGATAATATTGAAACTAATTGGTATTTTTTATTAATATTTCAACTATGTCCGAAAATAAAATTGAATTTGTCTCAAATTATAATTCAACTAATTTAAAAAAATCCTAAATTTTAAAGATGATTATTTTTGGAAATTGTTGTTGGAGCGAGAATACTAATCTACAATGTAGTTTATCTCCAACTTAAGTTAATAGGACATTTAGGAAGAGAATTATATTATTTTGTATTTAAGTGAGATTTTTTATATTTAGGTTATGGGGAGGTGGGGCAAATATGTCCCATTTCTTTTGGCATCTATTCACGGCTTTTTTCACTGGTTTTTGTTTGTCTGATGCTACACTGTGCATTTCTGACAATAACCACTGTTGGCTCAAAACTTATTAAAATTCTATGTATGTATGTGATTGTTTCATGGCATCTTTCAAGGGTTGTTGGAAATTATGAAAAGGCAGAAATAAAAAACTAAATGTTACTGTAATCTAGCAATATCCCCCTTTGACTATTCAAGTATCTTTCTTTTTAATTATAAACTTGTTATGTCCAATGAGGAAAAAAAATAAAAAATAAGAATCTTGTAGTCCTTTTTGAAGTAGCTTCGATTTTAACACATTATCTATTCTATTCTTAAACATTTTCTTTCCATTCTTAAAATATGCATTATCTGCTTTACTATACCGGGTATATCAAGAGTGCTACCGAAAACGAAGCCGGGTGGTAGTTTTAGGGTCTTCAGACACAATGGAACTACATTTTGTGCAAAAAATTGTGACGAATTTTCTTTGTTATTTTTTTTCTATCGTCTTATTAGGGCGGTAAATATAAAGTTTTTTTCTTAAATAATAATGTACACCTTTTTATTTTTAAAGACGCTATGATAAGCAAGGCTTTAAATTATTATTTTAGCAAAAACTATGGATTTATCACCTAAACTCGACGATATTTTAAAAAAAAATTGTCGGGTTTCCTTAAGAATTTTTTATTTGCATTGTGTTTGTAGTCACTATTACCACCCAGATTCGTTTTCGGTAGCAGTCTTGATATACCCGGTATATGCTTGCTTTATTTTATAATATATTTACATATTCATCCCATCAATGCATTTATGCTCTTTCATTATGCTGTTGCGCAATCTAAAGCATTTTGAAGCATTTGAAATTTTTCGAAAAGAAATCTAATTATTTTAAAAATATCTTTGTTTTCTTTTCTATTTGCTGATTCTAGTATTACAATTTCACATACGACTCGTGATCTTTTTATCTAAAAATGACTACCAGAATTCCGAATTTTAAATATTTTAGTTGGTATTTTACTTATTTATTTGTTTATATACCATGGTTAAATAATGACCATTATTACATACCATAATAACATTTAATATTGAAAAGTGAATATATCTACTGCGGTTCGTATTAGTGGCGTCGCTGTCTTTAATGTATGTGTTTTTATTTATTCAATATTTTTATACCATTAAACTTGTCCAAGATTTCTGGACATTATATCAAATATATGTTTGTCTATGTCTCTTTATTTTTTGCCGACTTAACGAAAAGGAATAGTTACTCAATTCGTCGGTTTTTTTTGGGCTAATTTCCAACAATCCTGCTTTATATATAAGTGTGCGCGGGCGCACTTCACTCAATATTTTATTATAAACTTGATGTTGACATGTATGTTAGAGTTAGAATATAGTTGTAAGCGATTCAAACGACTGCCTATATGTTCTTGTTATATTTTGTAATGAATCTATGTTGCTATATGACAAATAAATAAATTCGAATTTCACGCACGATCATTATTATTTATTTTAAGAAAAAATACCCTTTTGTTTCCAAATATTAAATCACCTACTGTGATAAACTGACGTTAAGAGGAGGGTAGACGCCGATGACCTTGCTCGAACGAACGGCACCAAATCTCACGCACCGGCGCACGCCGGCTCACGACGTGCGAGCGAGCGCGCTGCTTTATACCTATTCATTCATTATTTCGCTGCGGACAAAACGATATATTCGTAGTGTTATTTCACTCGATGTTCCCATCAAGTACAGTTAGGAGCGGTTGACCGTAGTGTATGATTAATTCACTTACAAACGTCACAGCTATCGTGGCAGAATTGCTCGAACGCTGACTGTTAAAAGAGAAGACGCGGGTTCGGTCCCCGCACTTGTAGTTCAATTTTTGTGTTTACTTATTTCATCTATCTATACCAATATTACATTTTAGATTTTAATATTTTATTTTTGTTTTTCTTTTGTAATATTATAAAGAGGATAGATACATTTATATTTTTGGATTTTTATTTACAATGAAACTCAAAAATTACTGGACCAATTTAAAAAAATATTTCGATTTTCTAATGGTAATTATCCGGGATTAACAGAAGCTATATATTTACCTGAAGAGGTTGAAATAAGGGTTTAAATGGAAAATAAAAATATTTAAAAAAAATTATCTCGAATGGTTTTTATTTTTCATTTCAACCCTTATTTCAACTCCTTTAGCCAAACATACAGCCAATGTTACTCCAGGATAATGTTGGATTCGAATGGTGTAAGAATTTTAAGATTAAGCCGGTCGGTTAAGTAATTTTGGGTTTATTCATCATCCATCAGCCAAAGGAAGTCCACTGCTGAACATAGGCCTCCCCCAATGATTTCCACAGAGACCTGTTGGAGGCAGCCTGCATCCAGCGACGTCCCGCGACCTTTACCAGGTCGTCGGATTTTTGTTTATTCATAATAAACAAAAATCGAAATATTCAAAAATCTATAATACAAAAATGTAAAAATACACATGTTACAAAAATGCAAAAAATGAAATGTTTCTTTTATAAAATATTATAGGTTAGACATATAGATGAATTTATAAACAAAAACAATTGTAACGATGCGGGGATCGAACCTGCGGCCACATCAATCATCAAGCGATCGGTCAATCCTTCGGGCCAACAATACTTACTTCCCGGTGACCAAATTACCGGTAACTATCTATTATATTAGTGCCTATTTTGGTGTTTAAATGTTACCTACTATTTCAAATATGATCGGAACATAACAATTCATTTATTTATATGTTGGGTAGGTCTCTCATAAGTTGCATGAAATTCAATTGAAATATTAAAACATCGCACGCTACCTATATTTTGCTATGTAGGTACAATATTATGATCGTTAACTTTAACAAAATAAATCTACTATTATAGTACAGTTACTTTCTACTAAGAGCATAAATAATAATTTTATAAAATATGGTAGAAGATATTTTTCAAAAAAATATCTTCAATGATTTTTATTTTCCATTTTAACTCATGTCAACCCCTTTAGGCAAATACACAGCCTATGTTACTCCAGGATAATGTTGGAATCGGATGGTAAAAGAATTTTAAGATCGGTTGAGTAATTTTTGGTTTATTCATAATAAACAAAAATCGTAATATTCAAAAATCTAAAATACAAAAATGTAAAATATAAATGTTACAAAAATGCAAGAAATAAAATGTTTCCTATATAAAATAATGGGTTAGATAGTAGATAGTTGAATTTATAAATAAAAGCATTTGTTTCGATGCGGGATCGAACCCGCGGCCACACGTTTTTATTTGGTATCCAAGCAACAGCGCCACAGTTGCAGTGACGTAGTATAGTGATTTACTACGGTTAGACCGGCCGAAACCGTTCTCAATGAATATGTCGAGCGAAATAGCAATATTAAATTTACGTTGATATTGCGAAGACAAGCGACATAGGTCCGTTTAGCACGGCGGTTCGTCCCGCACTGATTTGTTGGGCGACAGCGGGGACGTGCTCGCGATTTAGAGTATCGATAATGTGAAAAAATTCGTTAAAAATAAATGAGACAGAAATTAGAAAAAATAAAAAGAAGGTCCCATCCGCCTTGCATTTCTTAATATCCTGATAATAATAAAATAATCCTAGTGCTCGTAGTTTAAGAGAAAAAACGTTGTAAATGCGAAAATAGAGGTCACTTTGCAATTTTATTTCAAGTACTTTTAATACACTTTTAAGAATTCTGAAAAGAAGGGCCCATGCTCCATATAGTGTAGATCAACATATATTTTTTTTTAAGACCAAATAATAAAGATCACCAAGAAAAAACGTTGTGAAAAAGGCCATTTCACATAGATCCCCCTCTTAAAACGATTTTATTACTATTTTATTATTGTATACGTCCGGCAAATGAGCAAAAAGGTCACTTGATAGTTGACGGTAAGTGGTCACTGCTGCTCATGAACTTGGACGATGTATGTGTTGCCGGACCATCAAGTCAGAATATATCGAGAAGGATAAAGGATAGGAAGAGGGACGAGGTATTATGCATAATTTTTATTCCTAAATGAATTTTAGTATTTTTTAATAAATCGTATCTGTTTTTATGAGTTAAACCAAAATTATACTAATTACATATTTATAATGTGTTTAAACAAAATTCCATTTAAAGATTATTTTTTCTTTATAGTCAGTTTTGCGTATATAAGGAGTACATAGGAGATTAGGGAATAAATTATAAAAATTAACTTAAAAATATTTATTGCACTTCTAACGTAATATAAATTAAAAACTTAAAAATCTAAGAAATTCTATGAGTTAAAATTCAGTACATAGACAATATAAAGTAACGGTTACCCACATAAATAGTTTACAATCATGCAATCGAATTATTTATGAGATCGGTGGGTTTGGGATATTTTATGTAATGTCTCGACTTTTTATAATGACTACAACTATTGTACATTACTGGCCAAAGAGGAGCCGTTAAGTCATAAAATATATTTGATTAGAACCAGTTAGAATTTAATTGTCATAATATTTAAATATACCTAATAGCCATATAGTATTGGCCGCACACTAAGATCGAGTCTTGTGTCGTGGGTATCGGGAATTACGAGAGAAACAAACACCCAGAACCGAAACAAATAGAGCTGTCACAAACATTTCTCTCGGTGCGGGGATTGCACCCGCAGCCTCTTGTTTCACAGTCGGCGTCTAACCAACCGTGCCATAAAGGCTGTCGCTAACATTTGTCATTAACATTATCTTTAGCCGTAGGATTTCATACGAAGTCCACTGTTGGAAGATTTTCCACAGCGATATTTATGAAGAACCTACAACTAGTGACTTCTTTGTACGTATAAAGAATAAAATAGCTGCCATCAAATGTCCTTTATCTGTTTAGCTTTGTAGTTTCATATTTGAGAACCATTATCTTTGTTTCTTTTTTTAAGAATTTAAGTTACATTGTAAAGGTTATTTAGGTTTAAAAATTACAACTTACAACGGGACCTACAAAGCTTTGTAATTCAGCTGCATACTCCTACACAAACATTGAAGTCATTATAAAATGTTCTGGCAATAATCTAGAAACAGCACATAAAATATTCCTCAGGACACCTAGGTACAGTTATTTGCAGCTTGGGACAGTTCCAGATCTTTTCACACCTGCATCTGGACCTAAACCTTCTTTTCCCTGAAGTTTCTATCAAATTAGCCGAGAAAGACCCGTCGAATTTCTGGAAATAGCTGAATTTTGGTGAAATGCTAGCCAAAGTTTTCGTGGCAACCAAATCCTCGTATTTTTCAGTGGAGAAGTCAGCACTTTCTGTTTCGCTTGACTCATAAGATGCTGTAGTATAATCGTAGTCTCTGGAATGGCGGTCAAACTGACTTGTTTCTGAAGGATCGGATTCTAGATTTTCAAACGTATCTTTTAATAGAACCTTACGATGCTTTGTTTCGTCAATTTCTGGATCGCTGTCTGGATTATCATCTTTAATTGGTGTAGCATCTGATACCTTGTCATCAACTGTTTGTGTAGGCTTAATAATAGGTTTGTTCTGGTTGATCTCTACCAACTTAGTAGCATTTTCTATGATTCTTTCTGTTACATTCAAAACATCTGAATCATTGTTAGATACATTCGATTGTTTATTTAATTTAGTATCTGGTTCTGGTGGGTTATCTTTCTGGATGTCTTCAGGGAGTACAGGAATACTCTGGTTCTTGTTAATTTTATTCAGGGTTTTATTACTCGGTACAATTCGATAGCTTCTATAATTTTCGGTGTCTGCTGGTCTGTCAGTGGATGGTGGTTGTATTTTTAAGTATGTGATGGAACTATCTTTTTCTTGGGGTGCTCCTAAAGCAGCATGCGTGCTCAGCAGAACTAGTAGAAGTGTTCTGTAAATTAAAAATTCACTGGATAAGGAATATTGATCGACATTGTCTGAATACTTGTGTTGGCAATAAGTGGATTTGAAAAACTTAGTTCAGAACGGATCACAGACAACTAACTTTTAATATTTTTAAAAAGCTAAACTGAGGCTAGTTATTGTAACAATCACAGTGCGTATGACTATTATGTCAGTGACTTTGTAATATCGGGAAGTAAAAAACTTATAATTAAACCAAATGCGCGATAAAATTCGTAAAAAAATAGTTTAAATACTGGTGGTAGGTCTCTCATATGTGAGAGGCCATCTGGGTAGGTACCACCGCAATGTCTATTTCTCCCGTGAAACAACACTGCTTAAATGCACTGTTGTGTTTCGGATTGAAGGACATTGTAGCCAGAGCAACTACTGGACATATTGAGACTTAACATCTTATGTCTCAGGATGGCGAGCGCAGTGGAATATTGCTACTGTTCATGAGCGGTCGTATCGCTTACCATCAGGCGAACGGCTTGCTCGTCTCGCCATACAATGCAATAAAAAAAAAAAAAAAAAGTTTAATTTCAATGTGTAACATATTATGTGTATGATACCGTCAGAGTTTACAATTTATTCGTTTTAAATCTGGGCTTGTGAGATCAAAGTCTACCGTAATTTCTAATAATCACGCCAAAGACTCAACGTTATTGCAGTGAATAATTGCGAGTATCTATTTATTATATTATATATTTAACGGTGGCAAAGTGGGTTGTAAAAGAAAAAGCAACGCAGTCCATCGACCATCGTCGCCCTTGATATGGATGTTTTTGGACCAAGTATCTAATAACTTTTAACTACGACACACGGAACGTTTGACTCTATATAAGTATCAAAAAATATCAATACAACAACATAGCAAAGTTTAAGTAGCTTTTGTGCAAGGAACTTAGAGTATAAGTAGGGACTTAAAGCAAGGGTGCTTTTGTGAATCCTGCAAAT
The DNA here is from genome assembly GCA_009982885.2 of Hyles vespertilio. Lineage (NCBI taxonomy): Eukaryota > Metazoa > Arthropoda > Insecta > Lepidoptera > Sphingidae > Hyles > Hyles vespertilio. The sequence goes on from CM042819.1 coordinate 1,706,589, forward strand.
GCATTTTGACAATGTTATCTTGGTGTGTGTATAGATTATTGTTGTAAAATTGTTCAATTTAATTTCATGTAAGCGTTTTTGTATCCGTTGTATGGTTACAATGTACATAAATGAATTATGGAAAAAAATGTTTATATTCTGACTGTTCCAATCGGAAGGCGCCAAAATATGTTGAAGCCAAAATAGCAACGTGATATTAACTTGTTTACTATTGTAGGTATTAATGAGTTCGTTAACTCAATATTTATGGATATTGAATAATACCTAATCAGGTTTCTCTCCAATGTCAATGTTACAGGTTGCTGAACTTTAAAATACTAGAATGTGATGGACATAAATCGTTTATTGGATTTGTAGATTGAATTAAATATGCGCATACATAATGCGCAAATGCGTAGTTTTAGTGGAATTTATACTTTCATTATGTAAAATTTATAAGGTTATCAAATTTTGCTCTTACGACTAACACCAATTTTGTGGCTTTGTACAGTAATATGGGAATTAAGGAATGGGAAAACATAATAATCTGTAAATGTCGCCGGTTCAAATCTCAGGGCACACTTCTAACTATTCGAAGTCAGATGTGTACGTATTGACACTCAATCACCACGCACAAAATGGTTAAGGAAAACATCATGATTTGCCAGAATTTAAGTGGTATTATGTAATGGTAATATGATATGATAATATGTAAAGTTAATTAAGTTAATCGCACTCTCGTTTGTAGAGGAAGCGTGCCCTGCAGGGTAACGTATATGGGTTGATACATGGGAATTTACATTTTGTTATTTTGAAGGATAAAACATTTACTTAGTAGCATTCCTATGTTATAGGTAATTTGAAGTCTTAGATCTAAGTTCGCACTGAAGTAAATTGACAACAATGTCCTAGATTTTTTATTTATTTTACATAAAATAATGATTCACTTGGTAAGTGCCAAAAGTTAAGTCAAAATTGCAATGAAAAGTAAACCAAGGTATAATATTTATGGTTTATTTGCAGTTCATTCACATTACTCTTATTTAGGTACCGAATTATCAACATTTGAAAACTATCTGTGATCCAAAATTGATTCGCTTCGGCGGGATTTTTTTTCCATTCGTTACGTTCAGTTTATTGCACCTTGAACGAAGTAAAGTGAGGCCAATGTCAAAAGTTTTCGCGGGTCGCTAACATTATGCAATTAATGGAAAAGGATCGCATAATGTTATATAACCTTTAGTAAAATGGGTGTTACATATTACTTTTAACGTTCTCGCACTTGAAGTTTAGAAACTCACGCATAATTTAATGATAAAATACTTGAACTCTCTGGCTACAAAACTGAGGTCTCGGATTCGAATCACGGGTTGGGCAAAATTATGTTGGATTTTTATTAACCGGACCGGTAAACCGGTAAGTGCGTGGTGACCTGTTGGTAAACGGACTAGTCGCGGCACACCTCTGACTTTTCCGAGTCATGTGTGTATTGATAGTCAATCACCACACACTTAAACGGTGAAGGAAAACATCGTGAGAAAACCTGCATACTATAGCGATTTAAAAAAATTCTATGGTATGTAAGTCCGCCAACCCGCACTTGGCCAGCGTGGTGGACTATATGGCCTAACCACTCTCAATCGTACTCTCGATTGTAGAGTAGGCCCGTGCCCTGCAGTGGGACATATGGTCTGTTACAGAAAAAGAATACAGGCGGTATTGAACATAGTATAGATAAATAAAATATACGAACCCCATGAAGCATAAAACAGAACCTATTTACAAATTATTCTAAATATATTAGAATAAACTACTTTTTCACAATTAAGTGAAAATTAACTTTGGTACTTAGCTTTTCTAATATAGCTAAACTCCCAAGACATAGGTAGTGATTACTTGATTGAAAGTCCTGTGCAATCCTAATCCCTAGGGTAAGCTAATATCCGTCGACGCGAAATTATTATCTCCGATTTACCACTTTATTGCGGGCTGGCCAACATTAATTAATCTCTATATTTTAAAAGCTTGGATTTACTCCTCGATAAAGATTTATTACTTGCAAAACGCTGTAAATTTTATGTTTGAATGTGCTGATCTTAAAAGCTATTGGGTTGAAAAAAAAAGTATTCCGGAAAAACTTTTTCACGAGGCGGAGTCGCGAAGAATATTATTTATTTAAATACGCCAAACCCATAGTTAGTACGTTCCTATAATATGTAAAGTAGTAGACGAGACAGTCCCCAATGTCAATACACTTAGTACCACTTTAAATACCTATGGACGCCGTTTACGTGAAAATGACACGGCCTTCGCACTTTCCGTATAAAAGTATAAGTAAACATTATACATATGACTAAAGTTTAATGTTAAGTAATATAAAATCTGACATGAAACTACTGCTCCAGACATATGGTTTTGCTGGTTTTTGTAAATTATGATAGTCGATAGAAGGCGCGTAGAAATTTCACATAGAGCGCTTTTATAAAAACAATCATAAAAAATATATTTATCATGCTTGGTCTTTAAGCAATAGCACCCTCACCCTTTACGTGACACAAAAAATACAAAATATCAATTATTGAATTGTTAACCAAATTTACGAGAATCTCATCAATTTAATACTGAATTCACGAAAAACTTTCTCAGCTTCACACTATTTGTCGATTCCTTTTGCATTTTATCCATCTTCAAGAAATATAGGATAGGTACGTCATATTTCCGTCACAATACTGTACTAGGCTTAATCCCACCCCGGGTAAATCAAATGACATTTTTCAATCAAAAATTGGATATTTACCATTTGTTGCGTGCGTGCGTTTGAGTGCGTTTGTTTGCCCGGGAAGTCGAATTCGGGAGCCCATAGTTCACAACCCATAGGTACATGGCATGCCATAACTAGACTGATAGGGGAAGTCACTACAAACCATAGATATACATAGTATAAAAAGTAGTATATTTTTAGTAGTAGATATCATTTTATATCAAAAATATGCTATAAACAAATTCGAACAAACTGAAACCTAGAGTACACATTGAACAGTGTTGCTCATACAACTTAATCGGTACTGGGCTTTAAGCGAAGTTTTCAGGGTTCGAAGTCTTGTCCAGACGTTCTAAAGTTGGAAATAAGGTAGAGATATATTTATTGAAGGAAGCTAAAATTATTTTTTTTATTTATAAAAATAACTTCAAAACTATGAAATTATTCTAATTTTAACAAAAATTATACACATATGGACTTATTTTAATATAATATGTGTTTAAAAATACGCCAATTAGTCGTGTAAAATATTAACATTTATTTGTTAATAACCCGTTAAATATAACGGCAATTGGCACGTTTCAATAATCTATTTTAAATATATATCTACCTATTTGCATTTCATGTAATGCCATTGCCCTCGTGATTTTAAACATATTATAATTTTACTTCATAGTTTTTTAAATAGCAATAAATGGTGAGACAAGCATGCTATTCGGTTGAAGCGATACGACCGCTCATGGACAGAAAAAAATAATTAAACTATAAAAAAATACATATGGGTATACACCATGAATTACAAAGCGATTCTTGACATTTCACTGCGCTCGCCATCCCGAGACATAAGATATTATGCCACAATGTGTCCAGTCTGTCTACAATGTCCTTCAAACCGAAACACAACAGTGCATATACACTGCTGTTTGTTCTCACCATATTTGTATGTAGAATTTATCTGGAATTACGGAACCAATTTTATTTACAAATTATTCTAGAAATATATATCAGAAATCCTCTAGGAGTCTAGCATAATCTATTGATGCTGGCAAGCAAGCACGAGTTCCCATGCACATTCCCATGACACGTAAATGTATTCATAGAAAACTTAAAACCAATTTGAGTAACCGAATGTTTTGTCTTCGCTCATACAGAATTCAAAAGTAGTTCGAAATAAATAAATAAATACCCGTAACAGTCATATACATAGTTCTAACCCCAGATCAATTATGTCTTGAGTATCGGAAACTACGAGAGACTTTTCGGTCTCACAAACATCCACACCCGAAACAAATACCTACTTGTGGCCGTCTCGCTGCGGGGATCGAATCCGCGCCCTCTCCGTTACTCACTCGACGTCTAACCCACTGCGCCACGGAGGCTGTCAAGGGACAAAACATTCGACAACTAACATAGGTGAAAGGGCGGTTCGATAATAGCCTTTTACTGTTTTGAAAATTTTCTCGTGCCCATGACCTCAAGGTGCATAAAATTAAACATGTTTATAATTTTCAGCGTTATGTAAGTGTTAACATTCTATTGGGTAACAATAACAATGCAAACATCAGGCGGTCAGGGCCGTATGTTTACATGGCGTTAAGTAACTAACCAATATACTTAGAACGAACTATTGGTTTCAACTAGAAGGATTCAAAAATATTACAAATTATGGGTTATATTTTTCTTGTTTTTGGTAAATTCATATTGTAATGGGACATCGCAAAAATACAAAGTAAGACCTCTCTCGTCTCGCGGTGGACTTTATGGTTTCAATAGTTGTAATCATCATTTACTTTTAAAAATGAAAATCGCAAGAAAGGAAAATATTTATACTTTTTAAAAACAATTGAGCTTCCAAAGAAAGCGCCTACCTTGCGATAAAAGCTTGTGATAGTTCGTTCAACTGTTGTTTCCGGTCAAATAAGCCCAGTTCTTGTTTTTTATATCCAAATAATTTTGGCGGTAAATGAAGCCGAAAACCCCTTTTCGGCTTCATTTACCGCCAAATGCTACCCCTAGCATAGGGGTTGTAGTGATCGGCTTATTGTTTTTGTCGGTTATGATAGAGCGAATAAGGTTTGTGAGTCGAAACGTGAGGACAAAATTTAATTTTGTTTAGGTTGATGATTGTTTGACTATCAGTATATTATGAACTTACTAAAAAACTATATGGAACCTTGGATGAAGAATTACAAAAAAAAATATTTGAAAGAAAATAACACTTATCTACGCATGTAGTTTATCCCTGAAAAATGTCTTCGATTTATTTTAGGTACTTACTTAAGTGACATATATTCACCGAAATATAAAAAAAATATTTGAATCAGCAAAGAAACAATTTTTTTATTCACCCTCCTTTCTTGTATGTCCACCCAAAAGTTGTCAGGAAGAAAGTCGCCGATTGTACTTATTTTAAATTTAGTTTTAATCTGATTTTTTCCTGGTGTAAAATAATGAATATAAATAAATAAATAAACAATATAGATTTAGAGAATTAATAGCGTCGGCATAGATAGCTAAACTAGGCGAACACAAAGCCCAAAGCTTAATCTTTGTACCGAGACAAATATATTTTGTTTATTAAATGTGGTGGAACTAAGAAGCAAGATACATATTGCTTCATAGTAGGTACCCGTTACAAAAGTAACATATTGCTATGAATTCGGGAATGTACCCAAATCCGACCAAAAACAAAGCCAAGTGATAGTTATAGTAACTTGAAACACACTGAAACTAAAAATGACATTTAATATATATTTGTTATCTGTCATATTTGGGTGGTTAAAACGTAGTATTTCCTAAAATAAATAGTGCCCTAAGTATATAAAAAAAAATTTGCTTATTGTCTGTAGTAAATTTTTGCCAAAAGTATCACCTGGCTTCGTTTTCGTTCGCAATCTGGACATGCCCCGTATAAACCGTTGAATGTATTTATCACATATCACAATAAACATAAGTTTGCTTGTAAAAGATAAACTTATCTTCGATTTGTTTACCTTTTACTTCGATGGATTAACTTAAAACATTTGGTATCAATCTTAAATGCATGTCGTTATTTGAGGATTATGGAGATGTTTCACACTAAAAGGGTACGAAGTAAGATTAGCGTAGATAGATGTTCTCTGAAACCAATTTATGAGTTTTGTGGGAGCTGTATCTGCAATCTTTTTACAAGCTTGTATTCTTGAGGTATTTTAACGTTTGTATAAAATTATGAAATCAGAGTGTTCATAAACCTGGGGCCCTACTATATTCATCCCAAACGAAGTTCGAAACTTCGGACGATCGAAGTTTTTTATACGATACGAAAGTATCTACTCTGTAAAAGTTCGAATTTGTATAACGCACATCGTAACTATAAGTCTATGGTTACGACCATAAGTCAATAACGACCATAAGTATATGTAGGTACATTCGTATCGTATATAAACTTCGATCATCCGAAGTTTCGAACTTCATTTCGGATGAATATAGCAGGGCCCATGATTCAGTTACGAAGAAGATGTAGTGACATTATATATAACAGTTACATTACATTACATTAAATTCAACAGTTTACCTTTATTTTTAAGTGACACTTCTGATATGGTTGTGATGTAAAAATGTATTAAACGAAAATGCTACACCAAAGTAAACTACACAAAAGTTCTTACGTATCAAAGTACTTCTGTTTAAATAATTATTTTGTTTTCTACTATGCTACAATAACAACTCAATTGAACCCGGGTAATAAAAAAAAGGCTTTCATTCATAAAATAAATAAATATACCCAGCAGTCGCACACCTAATCCTGACCCCAGGCGAAGACAAGTTTTGTGTTATAATCAGAAACTTCAATAGTCGTTTCAGTGTAACAAATAATATTTTTATTGGTGTGTGGATCGAACTCACAACCTCTCGTTTCTCAGCCGGCTTTCAAGCAACTGCGTCACAGTGGCTGTATTCAATACTCCGACTATCCGTCGTCTTTATAAGTATTTATTTGATATCCTTATTAAAATTATAATGATAACTAACTACAACCAACAGTCACATACATAGTCCTGACCCGACACTGAGATCGAGTCTTGTGTCGTGGGTATCAGGAACTATAAGAGACTTTTGGGCCTCGCAAACACCCAGACGCGAAACTAAACCTATGGTTCACACAAATATTTATTTCGGTGCGGGGATCGAATCCGCGGCCTCGTGTTTTACAGGCGGCGTCTAACCAACTACGCCACGGATGCTGTCACGAATGAAGACTTCAAAGTTATTACTATACATTAATATATAAGTAGTATGTACATATGCCCTTGCACAATACCTTGATTCTTTAACATATTATCTCCCAAGTGTGACAAATTATGACGCAACTACAATGCCATTTTTTTCAAAGAAGCAAAGGAAATGCACATCAAACATAATTAATGTGAATGCCTGGCTGTATTCAGTGCATTAACAGATGCCACACTAGGCGCTTTGTTGAACAGCCTTGCATTGTCAACCATTGTTACAGCATTTTGTTATCTATATGAGTTGTAATATGTAATGGATAAAATAATTAGTATATGCCTATGAATATGATGTTGTCGCAATTGTTTTAATTTTTCACTTCGAATCTGTTTATTGATCTGGATAAGAAATTGTCTGGATAATGCTGATATTTTGATGAGCTGGCTTTATGCCTTTAAGTTATGGGTGTCAAATATTGACTTATGTAAATGGTTATATTTGCTAAGTTGGATAAAACAAAAAATAAACCTGAGAGACTCGAAATGTTCCTTTTGTAACGATTTGAAAGCGTTCTCTTATATGCTTTTTGAGATGCTTTTGAGCCATAATTACAGAGGTTAAACAATTGTTTATGTAACAAATATTCCAAAAATTCAGAGTCTAATCTTGTCTTGTTAAACTAGTATGTACATTATTTTCTTTATACCGGGTATATCAAGACTGCTACCGAAAACGAAGCTGGGTGGTAGTTTTAGTGACTACAAACACAATGCAACTAAAAATTTCGCTAAGAAACGCGATATTTTTTTTTAAATATTTTTAAATATCGTCGAGTTTGGGTGGTATTTGGTAAATCCATAGTTTTTGCTAAAATAATAATTTAAAGCCTAATTTAAAGCGTCTTTAAAAATAAAAGGGTGTACACTATTATTTAGTACGACGATATAAAAAAATAACAAAAAAAATTCATCACAACTTTTTGCACAAAATTTAGTTGCATTGTGTCTGAAGTCACTAAAACTACCACCCAGCTTCGTTTTCGGTAGCAGTCTTGAGATACCTTGTATTGTTAATGGAGTTTCCTGCTTTATTCTACGCTAGTACTTTGGGAGAGTCCAGCAGAACGTGTTTATTATACCTATATCTTCGAGATTTAGTTAATATTTTTGTGTTATGGAAAACCTGGTAAAAAAAATATTGTTTCTCATTTTACCTCGTTGGTCGCTGATCGGGCTTTTTTATTTCATTCACACAGATTCACACGGACAGCACAATGTTCTAAATCGAACCTAAGACATTACGGTCTGCCACCACCATAGTCGCAACTGCATTAACTAAATAGAAATATATCCGTAAATAATCCATAAAAAAGTATTTTTTTATAACCAAGGCATCATAATGTCAGTTCCTTTGCTTGTGTTGTCAAATTTTGTTTTTTAGTTGTATTTATTGCCTATTATCATTAACACGAGACGGTAAGTTGTTAAGTATAATTTTTAATTACTGCCCGCAGTTCCTACAATTGTCCGCCAGCGATCTACCGTGGATAGACAAAGCACTCGGATTAAATTAGCCACCATTGTTTTTTTAAACATTTCGCATAATTTAAGTTGCGATTAGATTTTAATGTAACTAGCATTGCTTACAGTTTTAAATAGCAAAGACATGGGTAATTTATTACGTTCCTTTACTGACGAAAAAAGACGCGTAAATGTGAGATATTGGGTACCTAAGTACATACGTCAAGTAAATGTGTACCTATTTTTTCATTATAGAAAGTTGAATTGCTTAAAGGTCTATACCATAAAATGTAAATTCGACTTCTAGTTTATAGTTATTTTGTATAAGTACTTAAGATGAAAAATCTCATGTGATTTGTCCGGGATTTTTAATTTGCCCCTATTGAATCTGGTCACGCTTTATCACATTTTGTGAGCAAAATATGCTCGACGAATTGTGAATACTCTTACTTCTACTTACTCCTTCGGGATTATAGGCGTTAACTTTTACAAAGTGTAAATGTGAGTAAATACGGATTTTTTGAATCAACCCATATTATATTACATTTTATACTTCTAGTCAAAGGAATAAGGAAAATATGATTGTACGGGCAGGAAACATAAAAAACTATTATTTAAGAATATCAATTACATCTACAGAGCTCGTTTAAATTTAATAATTTATGTTTTGGACCCAAACTGCCAAAACATCACATAATTATCTTTCTCAGTTTCGTGTCGTATTTTTTGGCTGTATATTTAAATTTCCTTAGACACAATATGGCGTATAAGTAAAATCTATTATTGTAATTACCGTGTGCTACCATCGGAATATAATGCCGTTTCTATACGCGATCCATTGTTCACAACACAATCAGTAGTTTTTGTGGGGTTTTATCAATCTGCACAACGCGCGGGTGCATTCGGCAGAAGTGGATGGGAGTCAAAATGAATGTATCCGTAATGAGGTATGAGTTCGTATTTATAATTTCGTAATTGTCGAGCGGCGATAAGTATTGTTCACCTATCCTTGATGGCTATTTTAATTTGAGTGGTATTAAAAAAGGGTTAATATAAAAATATTGCACTCTTAATCCTTCGTCCTAATTACGGCTCTGTGCAACGATAAATAAATTGTGCTATAATGAGTTATGATTATGATGTATGACTTTTAGCACGTTAAATAATACTATTTTCGTTCAATAGCCACTATAGGTTGCAAAGGACGAAACGCCGGCCGAGAATTAGAAGGCTGCAGATTCAAGTCCGGCATAAAAATGTTTTATTAATTAAAACATGTTATTAATTGTAAGTATTTTGCAGGTAATATTTAATCATCGGTGTTTATAGTGTATTTTTTAAAATCTTAGCTTACATTTTTAGGTACAACATATACACTTTTAGAGAGAAGAATCCGCAATCCTCAACGTTAAAGCCAACTGCTTAAGAGCGTATACACCTTGCGCGCAAAGTCAACTATAGGTATTTCTTCGTTAATTTCACGCACACATAAGCGACCAAAGCTGTGTGCGTAGAGCTGCTGCGTCGGCTCGCTATACAATCGGCTCAAACAACTTTGATCCGTGCGCTTCAAATATTCAATTGAAATGTAACTGTAATATAATATCATAAAAATATTTTATTTGCATTATAAGTAGACAAATATTACTGTGCAAGCAAAGAATAATACAAATTTTGGATACATATCATATTTTCGTTATTATTACATTGTTAAGTTGCATTCAAATCAGTGTTCAATCAGTATACACTACGGACGTTTTATTAATCATTTCGTGTTCGAACACATAAATAGTGTTAGGGGCCTTACAACCCCTTACAATTACAAAATATATTTAATTTTATATTACAATACATAACATAATTTAGCCTCGGAATTACATCCCAGTATATTACCTGAAATATAATTTATACTCACTACAAAATCATTGTAGGTAATAAAAATAATTAAATATTTTACTACCAAAGTACTAAGATGTGGTAATCGCATTCCGCGCGTGGCTATTTTTACTACGCGCGGCATAATCGACTGCAGCCAGGCCGGAGCGACGAGCGATACGTCCTCCCTCTAGAAGGCCTTGCGGCGGTCTGATTTGATCCACGTCGAACAGCGTGTTTTATAGTGGTTTTTAAAATATTTGTAGAAAACATGAAAACTAATTTTGTTGAAATATAAAAATGATAATTTATTGATAAGATGTTCTTCTATTTAATATGCAATTGCTATAAAAAATTATGTACGATAAGTTGGTGAAAAAAAATATGTTCTTGACGAGAGTTTCTGAATAATTTCGCATTGTTTAATTTTTTATTTTTTAGGAACTAAACACAAAAAGATTATTTTTCTCAGCAAAATCCCTCCATAAGGGTCTTATTAGTCTGATAATATTTTTATTTTCATCTTATATTTAGTGGTTTCGGATATCTTAAGCTTCTAAATTGCCATTTAAAGCCTAAATAACGAAACTTGTGTTCAGTAATCCGTATAGTACTCACAAATTATCCATCAATCTATAATGTTTTCCACCAAAATCCCTAGATGACAACCTTTTCTAAAATTAGTAATAATTATTTTTCCTTTAAATTGTTTATTGGTGGCTATTAACTCATTTGAAAAGTCCTGTTTTTAAGCCAAAAAGCGCGTGCAGGGTATAAACGCTCTTAACCACTACACCAATCGACGATTTTTCCGCACATTTAAATAAAAAAAATCACCACCAACCCTATCCAGTTTTATAATCTATGTAAAGACCATAAAAAAGTGTGTGTCTTTAAAAAAAAATAGGTTATCGAAGGAAATACAATAAAATAATTAAAAATCCACTAACCGGTACATAGCTTCGGTGCTCACTCACACAGGACTCACAAGATACAAACACGGCAGATGCGGCGCCTGCCTCTTATAAACAACTTACTTAAACAAAACGACACTGTAAAATACCCGGTGATGGATGTTTTTTTGGCGGGAAACGGTAAACGACTAAGGCATTGCGCCGTACAGCCACCGCGCAAACATGGAGGGGCGTGGGATATTTGTCTACATCCGAGGCTTTATGAACTTGAAAACTTTTCTCACGAATTGTTTGAGGAAAATTTGATGTGGCGGAAAATAATATAAAAATGATGTATTAAAAATTATGTTTGATGTTGATGTTTTGTACAAAACTTAATTAGTGATTAAAATTACTTGCATTTGTATTCTGTATAGCTGTAAAAAAGATGCGGAAGTATGGAAAAGATCTAAAAACAAACTAATGCTTGGCTAATTTGCTGTCGGGGAATATTTGCTATCTAATCGATTTTATCATATTTTTATACAGGGTGATAATGATATATAATATTTAAAACAACCTAAAAGTTTCTCACCACCCCACATGACATAGAACTAAATTTAAAAAAGTATTCATTTTTTATCAAAAATCGTGATTTCGGTTTTGACTATTTTGGTCACCTCGTATAAATACGAGTATTTTGACCACTTAGCTGAACTTCAGTTTCGTTCGGGAACTTACCTGAGCCATAAAAATTCTCGTATCTATAAGGAATGATCACCCTGTATAGTGATTGGTTTTGAGAGACTACCTAGTACCTAGTATCTACAGTCCTACATAGGCGATGTATAAAGACCGCTGCCGAAAACAAAGCTGATTGGTAGTTTTAGTGACTTCTGACGCAATACAACAATGGCAAAGATTTTTTTTATTATTTTTTTCCTCGTCGTATTTTACTACCGTAAATACATAGTTTTTTTTTAAAATAAAATTGTACACCCTTTTATTTTTATAGACGCTACGATACAGGCTTAAATTATAATTTCAACAAAAACTATGGACTTAGATACCACCCAAACTGATGATGATATTTAAAAAAAAAATTGTTGCCTTTCTTTGCTGTATTAGTTGCATTATGTTTGTAATCACTAAACCTACCACCGTACCCGGCTTCGTTTTCGATAACAGTATTGATATACCCTGTTTATTATACTGTAGATACTATATTCTGTTACTACATAATTGTCTAAATTAGTATAATATGTTTTTATATTGTTAGATGATTAGTTGATAATGTAACTGTTCTATACGCTAATAGTTATTTTTAATTGCATATTAAGTGTCGTGATCTTGCTCGCAGTTATAAAGGTTGACCACAGATATTTCCAAAGGCCGTTTATTATACAGGGTATATCAAGACTGCTACCGAAAACGAAGCCGGGTGGTAGTTTAAGCGACTTCAGACACAATGCAACAGAAAAAGTGGCAAAAAAAAGCGACAATTTTTTTTTGTTATTTTTTTCCTTTGACCATATTTGGGTGGTAAATGCATTTTTTCCTAAAACAACAGTGTATACCCTTTTATTTATAAATAATCTAAGGTATAAAAGAGTTTAAATTATTATTTTAGCTAAAACTAGGGATTTACCACCAAAAAACGACGATGTTTAAAAAATCATAAAAAATAACTGTCGCGTTTCTTTGCGAAATTTTTAGTTGCTTTGTGTTTGTAGTCACTAAATCTACCACCCGGCTTCGTTATCGGTAGCAGTCTTGAGATACCCGGTATAGTATATACATGTACTATTTTGTCAAAAGGCATCATCGTATCCTATGATTGCAAAGCTGAGGTCTCGGGTTTGAATTCCAGGTCGGGCAAAATTATATTGGATTTTTCTACTCAGTATCAGCCCGGAGTCAAGATTTGTGCCCGTATGGCAATAGACTCATCATACAACGAAATACACAAGGTGAAACGTGGGTGTCCTGGTAGAACCTCTGCCCACCCCTTCTAGGAAAAAGGCGTGAGTTTATGTATGTACGTACCCGAGTACAACTACGCCACCGAAGCAGTCGTAAGTAGGTACTAAGTAGGTACCCGAGGTTAAAGGTCGCAGTCGGAAGGATGAAGGTCGTTTTCAACTGGTCGCTCTTAAAATCCTTATACATAGATAAAATCACGCCTTCTTATCAGAACGGGTAAGCAGAGAAATGTCCTGGTAGCAACCAGGTCACCCACGTTTCGCTTTGCATTCTCCATCCCAAAATGTGATAGGAGGCGAGCTTGTCCCGGGTATCCCCATTTTGGGCACAAGTTCTTGATTGATAATGTATATAGAGAAATCCAATAATCATCCCTTTAGCCAACCTTATTCCACCCCGAGACTTCAGCGTTGTAATATCAGAACAGAATCAGGAATTTATGCCCGATATGGTGATAGGCTCGCCCCCTATCACATAATGGAACGGAACATGGCGAAATATTGGTGTCTTGCTAGCACCTCTAACTACCACTTATGGGAAAAGGCGTGTGTTTATGTAGGGATGTATGTCTAATAAGACGGGATGCCTTAATTTTTTTACATGAGCAATGACGTTGCCCAATTTCTCTCTCTGTCTCCCTTTCTCTGTCACATCTACGTAATTACTCTAGCTTCACTGTTCACCCGTACATTCCACTGGTAAATGTAAGAGTTGCACATATTCTGGACACAATGCCTGCTCCAGTGTAATACCTCAATGAATACTCATAATATAGTTTATTTTAGGTGGTAGAACAAATATTATTTGAAATGAAATAATGTTCAACATTTTATAATTTGTGGATTCAATAAATTATTTTAATTTTATCTAAATATTTGGCCTACAGAGCTACTCAATAATAAACGGTTTAATTTTATCCATAGGTGATTAGCCACCGGGCTATAAATCGTGAGAAAGTGGGTTCGATCCCCGCACCGACAAGTATTTGTTGTAGGTTTGTATGAAACAAGACTTTTATCTCGGCGTGAGTTTAAAACTAGGTGAATGTTGGGTGTATTTTATATTTATTTATATATTATGCATGTCCCTACGTAGGAATTTCACCTCCTTTTTTGGTAGCTTTCGTTAATATTTTCCCAATGTGGGTATTTGCTTAATTAATTAAGGGAGAAATTGTCGTCGACGAATTGGTAGTCCGTTCCCGGTATTCATTCTGTGCTAAACGAAACCAGTCTTACCTTTATCAGAATCGACAGCAGAGAAAATATGCACAATGTAAAACACGCAGTTTTGGCGGGAATCCTGACCAAACAATGGGAATACACAATTGCTAGATTATTTTTCCTCAACTATTTTAGTTTGTTATTGCATAAAAGCAATGATAATTTCCACAATATTCTTGTCAAAAACTCCAAACGTAACTTTTGTTCAGCTTTTTAATACCTAGTCAGGTCATATATATTTATGGTAATTCTGTCACATGTTTAATATAAAATAATTGAAACAAGTTTATTCATTATGTAACCATTTAAATACCAAAATGAACTTAACAAAACATAGATTCTTATGACACTAAAGTTTATTCAAAATGACCTCCGTGATTTTGAATACAGGCCTTCAATCTGAGCGGCCAGTTGTTTATCGCAGCACGAACGAGGTCCATATCAATATCGGCGGGTGCCTTAATCAAGGATGTCTTGAGTGACTCCAAATTGGGATGAGGCTTTGAGCACGCCTTTTCCTCCAAGTGTTGCCATATCTTGTAATCTAACGGATTCAAATCTGGACTGGAGGAGGGCCAGTCTTCGTGCCGGATGAAGTCGATTTCACGCGCCGCTAGCCAGTCTTGTGTGCTCTTCGCTCTATGAGCTGGCGCCGAATCTTGTTGGAATACCCAGTGCCTGTTATTGAACATGGTATGAGAAACAGGTTCCACAAGGTTCGTCAGGACTGTATTTTGATACACAACTGCATTAGTTTTTACACCTTTCTCACAAAAATGTACCTCTGTTAAGCCCCAATAAGAAACTCCCAATCATACCATAAGCGAGGATGGAAAATGACCTCGTTGGACACGCGGAATATGGTTGCTCGCTTCTTCACTACTGTGTGCGTACACCTTATCATTTTGTTTGTTGTAGCTCTCTTCTAAGGTAAAAATTTTTTCATCTGAAAAAAGAATTTCCCGATATTTTTTTCCGCGTACCGCTTCAACAAAGCGCGGCATCTCTTCAGTCTCAGGTCCATTAGACGAACATTCAAACGATGTCCTGTTTTTCTTCGATATGCCCGAAGCCCTACGTCTTCATTTAACACCCTTTTCACCGTGGTTCTGCTTAACCCCATCTGAAGGGCCAACAGTTTCTGCTTACGTTTGGGATTTCTTTGAATTCGCGCCTTCACAGCTTTTATCACTGCTGGAGTCCTGACAGACCGAGGGCGACCACTTCTTGACCTGTCATCTACACTAGAGTCTTCATTGTATCGTTTGATGGTACGATAAACGAATCTTTTGGTTATATTCAAATTTTTCAGTATGTCAAAAATTTGAATTGGCGCGTAACCGCAACGATGCAACGCAATAACTGCAATACGGTCTTTTTATTTTCATGAACAATTCGAAATTCGAATTCTTTTTTGTGGCGAGCATTCTAAAAGAAAAGTTTTTACTGTGTGACAATACTTATGACCTGACTGTGTACTATTCAGAAAAAGCATTGGGTAAAATGCCTGTCGCTTAAAATCCATGAAATCTTTAACATTCATCGCACACGTGATCGTGGTCGCAAAAGTCAGTGCATGCAGACACAAAAAAAGGAAAAGGGACGTACGCCCTACGCGATTTGTAAAAAATGTGTTAGGTACTTGTCGTCATCTTGTCGTCCATCTCTTTATTCCGGCAATTACGCTACAAAAATAAATATTATGTGGACCTATATTTTTTTCATTCGATCTTGGTGTCATTAAGTTAATTTAATGCGTATAATGGTTAACGCAATAGCGTGCCGAAGTAGTATCGATTGTCAAATCGGATCTAATTAAATCTTACATTTAAATAAGTTGTGGTTCTGCTTATTTGCTTTATACGATGCAATAATAGAACGGGTGGGCTGAAAAAAAATAAGGTATCTCTTAGTTCGGATCGAGATGAACGGCACCACGAATCTGGATATCCACAAACTGTAAAACGTTGAAGAAAAGGAAAGGAGATCCCCTCCTTTATGTCTCGTTTTGGGGACACCACAGTTAGTGTCTTTCAAAAATTCTTGCCAAAGTAACATCTTTTTATCTTCGTAGCAACTAAGGAAATTATACAAAATCCTCGGCGTACTTGTTAACATGGAATCAAATGCATTTATATCGAAATAGTATCGATTAAACCCCATTGTAATGCACGGCGGGTACTAGGAGATCAGGTAGGCCAGTGGTGCACACTTGCCAGGCCCTAACGGGTATTATAACTAGGCTGGCGTGAAGTAAACGCATTCTCTCGCTGTTTGACGTATTAATGGTACCGAGTTACTATGTTACAAGGGAATAATTTAGACTTCCGAAAATAGCGATGTGTTTAACTGCGACGCACTGGCCATTTCAAGCCTATTACTTGAACAAAAAAAAATAATAGGCAGCCTGCGTGGCGCAATTGCTAAGACGCCAGCTGTGAAACGAGAATCAGTAGGTTCGATTTCTGTAATTTGACGTATGATGCTTATTTGTATTTAGTTTTACTATTGCGACCGAAAAAATGCATAGTGTTTGAGATCCACAATAAGACGCATTTTTATACGTCGCTAAATTAACCACCATCTCGTAGTACAACGATATATGAAATTAAAAAAGAACCTATCCGAATCCATGCAGTTAACATTTTTTTATCCTTTTTACTACAACCTACTAGGGATTCTTTATCTTTATATCCTGACATCACGATTCGCAATTATAGGTTATGGTCGGAACAAGTCCTGTCTGGATCATAAAAAATATTTTTGTACGGTGCAAGGCCGCGTGGGTGCATGGTCATTGCCCACGATACTGCGTAGACGAGAATATTGCGCTTGTACATTGTGTCAACAAAAGTAATTCTTGTAATTTCATATAGCACTTAATAGTCGTACAATAATAATAACAAGATGGTGCAAGGTAATTAAATTTTAAAAACCTTTTCTACTATTTCAGTTCTTACAATTTGATTGCGACGCGAGAAGTTTAAAGTTCTACCCTAAGGTAGCTCTAAAGCTATAAATACTCTAACTAATAACTATTCTACTAGAAACTATGAATTCCATCTGTGGTCTGTAAAGTCTGCAAAGATCTCTTTGAATTTTCACATCATAGGTAATATTTACTTTAAGCTTGGTGGCCGATAAAAAAAATCATCAACATTGACTTATATGAAACCTTGTAACATTGATATCGATGAACATCAACGTGTCAAAAGATCACACATAAATTATTAAAGGCATTTTCCTGTGCTTGTAACTCCTCTAAATCCCATTTTTTTATAATTAAAAATATTCAGATTTCTTAAATATCTGGAACGCCATTCAAATAATAAGTTGCTCTTAACAGCGCACGGCCCACTTAGCCAGTACATTTAATCGGGATTAACGTAGTTAAGCGCCATTTATATTTAAGTTGCGTTCCAGTATTTGGGCGTTAGACCTATAACGTTTATAGACCTACCATAGTTATAGTATAAACGTCTATTCCAGCCAGTCAGATGTAAAAAAATAATTTAGGTAAACGAAGAAACTAACCCAACTCGATTCTAAATAAATACACTCATTTGCAAAAAAAACGGGCACCTAAGCAATGAACCATTTCAAATGTTACTATTGGTTTGTTTGATAATTATAGGTAGTTTTACTTTCACAATTTTGTAAATTAATAAGCAAATAATCGTTTTCGTCAGTATTATCATAAAATTTTGATAAAATTTATGGGTTTTAACGCTAAAGTTCACTAGTAGTGTATGCTCGCTAGTAGTGCATATGCTCGTGAAGTAAAAGTTAACAAAGATTTTGGTTTATTTTTTCTTTAATAAAGTAAAAGCAGATAAATGTTTAGTATCGAGTGTGACCCTCTCTAGCTGAAATCACAGCTTGAATTCGTCTGGGTATGCTAGCGAGGATATCCCGGATACTTACTTGCGGAATACGTTCCCACTCCGCGGTAATCACATTCTTCAGCTCTCTGATGGTCTGCGGAGCCGGTTGTACTGATCTCACGCGTCGTTTCAGAACGTCCCAGACATGCTCTATAGGATTGAGCCTGGTTCTGGAAGAAAACCATGTACCCAACCACGGGATGATCGTTTTCTTGTGAGTCGCGCATTGAGAAATCGCAAGTCTTCGTATGTGGACCTTAAGAACAACCTTGAAGAAGTAAGAAATGTGCATATTAGTCTATGGACAGTCAGGAGGAGGCTTCTCGCGGCCAATATACGCAGTCATCGCCCGGCCCGCGGCCCTAAGTTACTCCGTGAGCACAGAGTTGCCAGGCTTAGGTTTGCTCGAAATTGTGAGTCATGGACTCAAGAAGACTGGAATAGGGTATTGTTCTCCGATGAAGCCAGGATATCTCTGTTCGGTGAAGATCGACGTCGGCGAGTGCTACGAAGACGAGGAGAATGCTTTGCAGAGGCTTGTTTCGAAGAAATCACACCTTATGTGTGGGGGCTCTGTTATGTTTTGGGCAGGAATAAATTCAATGGATCGTACAGAGTTAGTCTTCATTGAAAACGGCTCACTGACTGGACATCGATACATAACGGAAGTTCTAATTCCTCATGCACAACCCGCATTGGCCGCTTTAGGCGAAGACTCAATTTTTATGGACGACAACGCTCGCGCCCACCGGTCTGGCGATGTGGAAGCGTATGTGCAAGAGGTCGGCATTCGTCGTTTGAATTGGCCAGCTCGAAGTCCCGACCTTAATCCTATAGAGCATGTCTGGAACGTTCTGAAACGACGCGTGAGATCAGTACAACCGGCTCCACAGACCATCAGAGAGCTGAAGAATGTGATTACCGCGGAGTGGGAATGTATTCCGCAAGCAAGTATCCGGGATATCCTCGCTAGCATACCCAGACGAATTCAAGCTGTGATTTCAGCTAGAGGGGGTCACACTCGATACTAAACATTTATCTACTTTTACTTTATTAAAGAAAAAACAAACAAAAATCTTTGTTAACTTTTACTTCACGAGTATATGCACTACTAGCGAGCATACACTACTAGTGAACTTTAGCATTAAAACCCATACATTTTATCAAAATTTTATGATAATACTGACGAAAACGATTATTTGCTTATTAATTTACAAAATTGTGAAAGTAAAACTACCTATAATTATCAAACAAACCAATAGTAACATTTGAAATGGTTCATTGCTTAGGTGCCCGTTTTTTTTGCAAATGAATTTATTATTTTTCTTGCAAACATCACTTTACCCTCAATGGAACAAAAATACCAAAACAGCCGCGCTTCCAAAGATAGTTGATAGATGTCGCTGTCATTCATCGATATCTTTATCCAATTCGTATACATTGGAAACCGCTCGAGTCTGGGGGGTTACTCTATAAAACGATACAAA
Organism: Hyles vespertilio; assembly: GCA_009982885.2. Lineage (NCBI taxonomy): Eukaryota > Metazoa > Arthropoda > Insecta > Lepidoptera > Sphingidae > Hyles > Hyles vespertilio. The sequence goes on from CM042819.1 coordinate 1,726,406, forward strand.
CTTCGAATGTTCGGACGCCGTATGTAAAACTTCACTAATGCGCCTAGATACTTCACCAAATGTTGGATTCCTCCATAGTACGTCACAAGTCACAAGCATGGACTACATTTGGAGAAAATGATAAGTGTAAATCATAAATCTTAAATGATTTATTTCACTTGTGATACATAGGTATAGGGTTGTAATACAATAGGTAAGAGCTCTATGGTCTGCCTCCATACTGGCATACAAGTGTAACTTTCGTCAATAATTTTAATACCATACCGAATGAATACAAATCAAAGTCAAAAGCAATTCATGTAGTCAAAATATGGTTTTTTTATGAGTCATGTATTATAAATTTGAGTTAATAGAGAAAATCAAAACAATTCATATAATAGAAAATTATGTTAAATTTGTAAAATTGATGTCAAATTAATTGAAAGTGTCATTTAGAAAGTCATATACATGGTAATAACATTTATCAACTAACATTTTTAATAATTCTTTTTTAAATTTACTTAAAGTCAATCCTTTCAGATATCTAAGTAGCTTGTTATATACAGGATATCTCAAGACTGCTACCGAAAACGAAGCCGGGTTGTAGTTTAAGCGACTTCAGACACAATACAACAGAAAAAGTTGCAAAAAATAGCTAATATTTTTTTCTTTTTATTTTTTTCCTATGGCCATATTTGGGTGTTAAATACATTATTTTCCTAAAATAATAGTGTATACCCTTTTATTTATAAATACTCTAAGGCATAAAAGAGTTAAAATTATTTATTTAGCAAAAACTATGGATTTACCACCCAAAAATGACGAGATTTAAAAATAATAAAAAATAATTGTCGCGTTTCTTTGCGAAATTTTTAGTTGCATTGTGTTTGTAGTCACTAAAACTACCACCCAGCTTCGTTTTCGGTAGCAGTCTTGAGATACCCAGTATATTACTGGAGCCATGCAGAAAAAGCTTTGACGCACCAACGGCGTTTTACATTGGTGTAAACATAGTCGATTTGGGTCTCTTTGTGGTCTTTTATACACTTCTGAGGCTGTTTTGAATAAATTTTGGTTCTATTTGACAAATATACAGACTTCATATAAATACAGTGATGGTAGCGTAAGTATTTTATGCTTTATTAGAAAATATAATACAGGGTATATCAAGACTGCTACCGAAAACGAAGCCGGGTGGTAGTTTAAGCGACTTCAGACATAATGCAACAGAAAAAGTTGCAAAAAAAAGCGACAATTTTTTTTTTGTTATTTTTTTCCTGTGGCCATATTTGGGTGGTAAATACATTTTTTCCTAAAATAATAGTGTATGCCCTTTTATTTATAAATACTCTAAGGTATAAAAGAGTTTAAATTATTATTTTAGCAAAAACTATGGATTTACCACCCAAAAATGACGATATTTAAAAAATCATAAAAATAATTGTCGCGTTTCTATGCGAAATTTTTAATTGCATTGTGTTTGTAGCCACTAAAACTACCACCCGGCTTCGTTTTCGGTAGCAGTCTTGAGATACCCGGTATACAGCTATCACTACTTTTTAATCCGAACATTGCTCTAACACATCTTTTTTGCGCCTTAAAAATGATTTCTTTGTCTGTAGAATATCCCCAGAAAATTATACCATACCGCAAATTGGATACGACCAGTCCATGATATGCAGCCATCATTGTGCTCATGTTTGTATCAGTAGATAGTTCATGTAGGGCATATGCAGATTGATAATTTTTTTTTGCCAACGTTTCAATACGTTGTTTCCATTTAATTTTACTATCTATGGTTATACCGAGAAATTTAGTACAGTTTACTTCATCCACAGCTTGGCCATTATAATTTATTGCTAGATTTTGTTTTGTTTCCCTTTGACTAAAATTCATAATTTTGGTTTTTTCTATATTTACTTTCAAATTATTTGCATTTAACCAATCTATTATAGAATTTAAGGCATTATTAATATCTTGTTCAAATATTAACTTATTTGAGCATCTAACAGAAACAGTACTATCATCTGCAAAAAGCGATATTGGATTAGGAGTAGCATAAGGCAAGTCATTTATATATAGGATAAAAAGCAGATGTAATAGAGCATAGTATTGATTTTTAGAAGTGGTAATCTTATATCTTACTCCGGATGTCGTGCATCCGAAAATTCGAAGTTCGTATCGTTTTTACAGAGCAACCCCCTGTTCACAGACAGCCCCGAATTAGTTGCAACGGAATTGTTTAGTGCAAAACCTAATTTTGATGCGGCGAAGATTTTTCGCGGGTCTTGACTCTTGGTTTAGATTTTAAAATAAATTTTAGTCATGTTTAACCGTCTTTAAGGTTGTACGTGTTGGATGCTTGTTGTAGGCTATTAAAGCTAGAGTAAAAATGGTTCGGCCCAACTGATGTGGATAAAGGATTGCGCCACACATCATCGGATGTATTTGTAGTTAGTTATCGTGTTATAAAAAATATCCTGCATTGCAATCAGTAGGGCGATTCACGTATTTATAATAAGTTCAGCTGCAGTGCAGTTGCGATTAAGTTTCGATCAAAACAGCCCTTTTCGTATTCTCGTAATACGCTCGCGTCAAGTTCGCGTCACGCAAACGTTTTAGCGTATTCTACTGCTGCGCGTATATGTCAATGTCAAACAAATTTCATACGTCTGACGTACAGTTGACGCGCAGTTCACGCGCAGTTCACGCGCAGCTAAACACTTACAAGAAAACCATTTTGTACCAAAGCGTAAACTTAATTGTAACCGCACCGCAACTTGATCGGCGCGTCAAAAAGTTACGTGAATCGCACTACTGTATATGCAACTGGATACAATTATTCGACTACTTACACATTTAGACTTAGGGTGAGTTGCAGGAAAAGTCCTGCTAAAGATAGAGGTAAAGTTAACTTTAGCAGTGTCTTTGACCATGACCCACTGAATTTGACAATCCGTCTGTTGCACCACTGTAGGAATTGCTAAAGGTAAAGTTAAACGGGTGACCAGGAAAAAAACGTTTTAACACCCCAAAACGCTACAGGGGTAATTTTTTATCAGTGACAACACTTCAATACAAATTCAATTTTCTTTGAAATTGTGAATCTGTGTCATTTTTTAAATCAAAATTTGTGCTTTACAGTTCATAATACTGCTTCAATTATAGGAATTTGCGATCGACAATATTTAGATACTGGGAGTTGACAATGCAAATATTATGATGCCGGTTGTCACCAATTTTGTACAAAAAATACCAAATGAGTGTAAAAAAAAAGAGATTATAATTAATTGTTATTGCTATGCGTGAGGCCACATAACATGAAAAACTGATGACTGATGAAAAGAAGGAAAACCATGTAATAAGGTGATCTTGTACAAATATGTCATTTATGTAACTTCCAAAGACATAACCCAACACACTTTATTGAAGTATCGTCACTTGAAGAGCTCGATTCCCATAATATATCTCGTAGTAAAGACATTAATCCATTTTAATTCTATTATAAAAGCGCTGTGTCAAAATCAAGTAATGGCAGGTTATCAGTGTTTTGATAGTTGACATTTTACAGACATGTCTGTAACTTTAGCCCTTAACCGCCCGAAACTGTGGAGCTAAAGGTTATTTGTGACGTCATTTTGTCAAGAGTTAGATTTCTGCAACCTGAAAATGGCGTAACTGTAACTTTGACGGTTGATTTGACGTTTGCTACAGGTAAAGTTACTTTCTGCAACTCAGCCTTAGTTATCATTAGATTTTTACGTGATCTGAAAGTGTTTCCAACGTTGCGGGTCCTGCAGGGTCCATTATGTACCTTTACATATGTATAACTTATTTTGACTGTATGGAGATATTGATAATACATAAATAAATAAAGTGGTTAATAACCGACTTTTTGTGTAATTACTTCAATATTAGATTTGTCCTCTAGTAATGAACAGCGTATCGTTAGGGAAACAACATATTTCTCTAGGGAAATACATTATTAATACGATATTAACGATCATTGACGAATAAGTTTTGCAAAACGTGAATAAAGCCAAAAAAATATTTCACGAAAAGAAAGAAATGCTTTTTTATTCAATCGCCAAGTTTTTTTTTTGTGAAAAAAGTATATTCTCATGGGACAATATTTGTGAAGTCGATTAAAACTTGTCGTAATATTTAAGTACAATTACACTTTCCTCTCCCTTATTTCCTAGAAAATATATTAAATACATGCTCACACATATAGTATGTACTCCAGAGAGTAGGCAGATATGTTACTAGCGCTATTCATATCTCGGTAAACTTATTTCTGCCCCAAGATATGATAATGGCCAACCCTAAAACCGTAAGGGGCGAGGCCACAGCTGACCTCCGGGGCGAGCCGTATTATTTATGAGAATATTCACAATAGTACGTATTGGAATATCGTTGATTTCGAAACGATTAAAATTCTTTGCATTTATTTAAGTATAGTCTCACAAACTTATCTGACCCGGTGGGAGAGTCGCTGTAATCGAATTTGGTGTTGCCATTAAAATAGATTTTGCAATAAAGTGGGTAAAGTAAGATTTTTCAATCCGATCAATAGTGTCGGGAAAATGACTGGACAAGTTTCATCTGCATGTTTTTTCCTTCACAAGATTTTTAACAATTCGCTCGCTCTGAAATAAGTCATAACCCTTAAACAATTGTATATGTATCAGCCCATACACGGCCCACTGCAGGGCACGGGATTCCTCTGCAATCGAGAGTACGATTGAGGGTGGTTAGGCCATATCACAGGCCATATAGTCCGCCACGCTGGCCTATTGCGGGTTGGTGGACATACACAGGTACCATAGAAATTCTTATAAATCGCTATGGTATGCAGGTTCCTCACGATGTTTTCCTTCACCGTTTTAGTGCGTATTTATTGACAATACACAATACACGCATGACTCCGAAAAGTCAGACGGGTGCCCTGAGATTCGAACCCGCGGCCACCGTGAAATGTGATTGTGAAATCTGGTCCATTGACCAACAGGCCACCACGCACATAACGATAAATTTTAGTTTATGATATGAACTTACATACATCTATTGTACTAGAACGTACAAAGTTCTGTTTTCGTGGAATTTATTTTGAAAAGCTGACAACACAAACCTGTGGCCGCAGCTACGCGATGATACAATTTTTCGAAGGGTATGGTATCTGAAGACGCTTTTCTTCCTCCGTAAAATTTAATACCTGTAGTTTAACATTCCTAGCATCACTTTTTAAAGTTTTCGGCAATTTTCACTAGTTTTAAATAATGCAGGAAAAATAAATACATTGAGTAAACAACCAATGGCCGATATGTCAGCGACTGGCAGGTAGATTGACAATTGCAAATGACGTCGTTGTTTCCACTTTTGGCCACCGGGCCAGATAAGTTTGTGGCTCTATACTAAAACGTCCCGACCCTCAATTTTGACAGTTGACGTTTGTCAAATTCAATTTGTCAGCTTAATAGACAAAAGAAATTCATTTTCAAAATTTGAATCCACATATTAGACAATACACACCGGAAGATAATACATTATTATAACACTTATAAATAGGCAAAGGAATTCCGTCATTCATCCTTGTTTCTTCTTATTTCTTCTAAAGTCGACCAACTCAGTCATTTGTTGCCCTTCGCTAGGCAGCTGGCATAACTGCACAGCAAACTGCCATACGATGAGCCGCAACCGACAAGAGTTATCTTCTTTACTTCATTCTTCTCTTATTCTTCATGGGAATTAAGTCTTCTTGTGATTTTTGTACTCTACTATTTTATGGGCTACGTATTACATACTACAGATTATTATGTGGCGTTTGTATCAGCCCATATACGTGCCACTGCAGGGCACGCGCCTACTCTACAATCGAGAGTTCTATTTAGAGTAGTTAGTCCACCACGCTTACCCAGTGCGGGTTGGCATACAGTGTTTAATAGAAAGATATAGTGCATAGCAATAGTTACTGAATTGATAATCATTTTTGATAGCTATGAACATATTAAAAAAATATTATATAAACACAGTTTTGCGCACATAGTGTACGCTACGCTTTTAATAATATTACTCCTATCCATTGCTTATAATTTTAATCATTATTTAACCTCACTTTTGGGGATACATTTGAACTTAAAAACTAGCACAATCGTATTGATATACCATGACTTAATATTACATAAGATCACGCCAATTTTCGTGTAGGGTGGGCAGACGTACCACTGCAGCCGCCCATCATTCCGAACTTATTTCCGTCGCAAGATAAGATAGGAGGCGAGTTTATCGTTTAAAATAACTTATTCTATACAAAATATATTCTATACAAAATGGAGTAGGTATAAACCGCATATTATTCTAAACGTTTCCCGCTTAACCCATCGGCCATGCATAAGTATAAAAAACGTAAATTTATCAAACATTTCCGATAAAGCACCAAATAAACGTTGAACGCAATGATAAAACAATGGACAAACACGAGGCTGTAAGTTCTAGAATGATCCCGATTTCAAAAAATCATAGGATTCACTAAAATCTTTGACGTTACCACTTTTGATTTTAATAAATATAGTCTACAGTTTATTCATTACGTACTTTATAGTAATCAGTAAGGATATTTTAATTAGGCCTAAAAGCTAAACACATATGAAACCACTAAATGGTCCATGTTTCCAGGGAAAATACATATGAAACCATCCAAAGGGCAATTATTATACGAATAAGGATAACAAGTCACAAGTTTAAGAGACTGACTAGCTATGCGAACCTTGCTACCAGTAAGGGCAAAGCTACGCTGAAAGAAATAAACTTTGTCACACCGACTCTGCCAAAGTTTTGTACTCCAATGAAGCACCAAACAAAAAGTTACCGTAATAACGTAATTTTACAATCAGCAACAAGACAACACGCGGAAACTACCCTTGACTTACAATAAATCAAAACCAATAAAAATCACATAAATTCCCAAATAATAAAAATCCTAGGACGAACGGCTGTATCTGACCTATGCTTTAAAATAATAATAATTAAAGAACACTCACCTAAAACCGTAGTGTTCCAGGCAACGCACGACATGTATTTGTAATTTGTATTAACGGTCAAACGCCGGGTTAGCGCTTATAAACACATTTTTATCTACAAGGAAAGCCACGGGTTAATTTCACGCGTCCAATTAGCAGCCGACCACAAAGCGACGGTCAATACTGTGTTTAATAAATGCAGTGACGGGTTAGGCATGGGAAGCTACGCGGGATTACAATTCCCGTTGGGACTGCAAGGAAATAAAAAAAAATAGAGTATTTTAGGTTTAACCGAATAGAACAGCTCTACTTATTTCTAAACTGCTTTAAGATTCTATGGCTGTTGAAGTTAACTGAATCCGATTAAAGACTTTAACTTTAAAAATTGAAGGAGTTTTGAATTAACTAACGAATAAAAACACAGCTCTAGTTAACAATTACTTAAAATTGATGGGCAACTTTACGATACATGCCCGATAGGCAATATTTTGTGAACACAATCCCGGGTTTTCCCATCCCTATGCTGAACGAAACATTTTTGTTATCGCTCCAACAGGAAACGTGGCAGGAAGAATAACAGATATCAGCAGCAGTTGGCGCAAACAGAACCATGTGATGCAAACTTACATGATTTAACACTGCAGGTCAGCAAGAAGCTCTCAAACTACTACAAACATCTACTCCAATCGTAACAGACTTCTAAAGTTGTAGGCCTTGCAGCTAGGTCTTATGAAATTTCAAGTAATTCTTGTGGATTTCCTTTTTACAATATAGCGTCCAGCTGTAGTAGTCTAGTCAACAAGTTCAAAAACGTGTTAAATAGACATAAAGCTCCTAAAAATATGTGCCATAGCTCATTCGATTCGGAATGACGTCTAGAAAAATGTTTTTTAAGGGTTTATTAGCACATAAAAAATTGCGATTGTTATTAACAAAATAAGATTAAAAAAAAAAGGTATTTAGTTTTTCGTTAATAACTTTTAAAATAATGATATTTAAGGAATTTTGAAAAAAGAACCTGAAAGAGGAGAAAATTTCAAATAAAATTCCTAACTCCCGGAACTCTATCTATATTATTTATAATTTTTTTTAACGCTGAAAATAGGGCTCCGCGAGGGCGTTACGGCATAGGCTCGCCGCCTAAAAAGCCGGTATATCACCTAAAATAATTTTATTTTAATATTAAATAACAATTTAAAAATTTGAATAAATTATAGTGTAATCTAGACACTTGAACGAAAAAAACCTCGGTGAAAAAAAATTTTTTTGTCGATTTTTCCAAAAGTTACACCATTGTTAATTAACTAATTTTTTTCCAATCTCTGTTTTTATAAATTACGGTATAAAAGTTTAAATAATTGGTCTATAAATTTTTCGCTTCGTGGAGCTCTTTTTGTTTAGGTACTTAATAAAGTTATGCAAATTTTTTTTATTAAAGTTAATTAATTTGTTAATTATAATTTTTTTTAAACTAACTAAAAATGAAATTTCTAAAAAATGTTATGAAAAAAATTTTTTTTGGTAATATATTATTATTGCTGTTTTCGCACCTGACATAGGTATTAATTAACATTGGAAAACAATTTTTTACGTCATTTGTTAAGAAATTGTTTATAAACAAATAGACTATTTTGGGATTTTTATAAATTTTTTTTATTATCTTATAGCATAGGTGAAACGATGATTTAAAAAAAAATTCTTAAATAATTTTTTTTATTGTTTATAATCGTTTTTTTTATATTTCAATTGTTTAAATAATTAGTTAAGAAATTATTTTAACCTTAAAAATCATCATTTACCCTTTTCAATGGAATAACAGAGAAATAATTTTTTTTTATAAATAATTTAATTGTTTATTAACTTAACAATTTGTTATAAACAAATAATATTAACCGTTATATTTTTTTTCGAAAACTTCAAAAAATTACAAAAACAACCATATATAACAAAGTTAAGAAAAAAATTTTTTTGTATTTTTTACAACACTTAAATATTATACAATAATGAAATTACAGCCGTTACATAATTTGTCAAGTTAAAAATTGTTATAACTTTTAAACTATTAGAGATAGGGTAAAGAACATTCAAGTCATTTTTGTAAAGGATTTATTTATCTGTAAAATGAATTCAAAATCGATTCTGTAACTATTATTTATCACTTGTTATAAGCATTTATTTATAAAAATTTTAGATTTTTTTTACATCTTTTGAAATTCCATAGCTTATAAATTGTTAAATAATATAGATACAGTTATGGACCCAAGAACTTTTTTATTCTATGATAAAATATCTTTCTAATTACGCATAAATTGAAGCAATATCCATTTTTGTTTAAATAATATATTAAGTCAAATTTATACTTACCCAATTTATATTCTGCTACAGATCATTCTTCATTTATTCATCACTTGAATTATTAATATTCTGATAAGTTTAATTATTTATTTATTAAAATAAGCCTTAATAACTTTCTACTGGAGCTCTATAAATTATTTATTTACAAAAAATGACATCTTTTATTTAATAAATGAATTTTTTTTCTAATTTTTTTCTTCAGGTATATTTTCTAAAATATGAAGCATGAAGTTTAATCCGATTATCACTAATTTGTACGCCTTTATACATTTTACTAATTAGTTAACTTAATGATAATGTAATATAAATGAACTTATAATACGTTTTTGAATTTTATCTATAGCAGCCCATTCTTTTTCAAGGACATTTTAGTACATCACTAATTCAAATTGAACCGTTGCAAGGAGCAGCTGTTTCTTTTGAAGGTCTTCTTCTTTGTTAGATAAATTATATTTCATTATTTTTCATTTCATTTTTCATTCATTCATTCATATTCAGTCTAACAGTTATTTAGAACAGTTCAGTGTTGAGCCTCTACTCGTAGTGTGTTGAAAATATTCTGTTATTAATTTGCAAAACTACAGTTATATTTGTTATATATTTTTGTTTTGTGGAACATATTTCCGTAGTAAACTGCATCCAACAATATCGATTATTTGTGAGAGAATAGTTATATTTATGCAGATAGCAAATCTCTGTTAGTGAACGAATAATTTCATTTTCTTCCGGACCAATAACATTATTTTCTATTTATAACATTATAATTGTTATATCATAACAATGGACTACTCTGTGAAATGTTTTATTTGTGAGAAAAATTTGATAGGTGTCAAAGAAAGGAAAACAGTCAAATAACGTGGAATAAATTCATTGCGAGAATGTAGTTTAAAAATTGGCGATCAAAAATACAAAACATTAGAAGGAAAAATGGAAATCCAAGTTCATGAAAAGTGTCGAACAAATTATTTATTGTTATGTAAAAAATTGATTCTGAGTCTTCAAGTTCATCTGTTTCGGCACAATCTACACGCAGTAGTTCTATTGATTTTGCGTATGATAAATTATGTCTATTCTGCCAAAAAGATTATTTTCAGAGCTTACGCAAAAAACATGTCGTACGTTCAGATGATATACGGAAAATATTATTAGATATTACAAACCAGCGTAATGATTTACTTGGTGAAAAAGTTAAAGATTTAATAACCCGTGTAGATTCTTTATTAGAAGTGAAAGCACGCTATCATCTTAAATGTTTCAATAATTTTAAACTGATTCCAACTAATAAAGGTGATGAAGTGGAATCTCCTCTCGAACAATCATTAAAATATGTTTTTGATTTTATAGAAAATAATTCAGAATGTCAATTCACTATTTCTGAACTCATAAAAATCATGAAATATCAACCGACACCGCGAACTCTAATAAGTCATTTACAAAAACATTTTGGTAATGATATTACGATAACAGGAGTTGGAAACAAAAGTGTAATTACTTATTGTGGTGCTGGTGATTATCAACTAGACGATATGTGGTATATGCATTCTGAACAACGCAAGGAAGATGAAAATATTCGTGTTATCCGAACTGCTGCTGAACTGATTAGAAAACAAATTAAAAGTACCCAGTACAAAGTTAAAACTTATCCTTCTTCTATCAGCTTCCTCGATAATGTTCATTCAGACATTCCTAAGTATTTAGATACCTTTTTGGAAGAACTACTGATGTTCGATATACATAAAAAGAAAAGATCTTTCAAAGAAGGGACGGAGTCAACGAATGCTGCAGAAGATTTTGAACAACAAGAAAATGATAACAAAGATTCAACCAGCGATGATGATAATGGAAATTTCACTGCTCTTGGAGTAAAAAAAGATTATATTGCTCATTCAATTATTTCTACAATGAGGCCGAGGTCATTTATTTCCACTTTACTTCTATCAACAGGGATGTACATAAACCGAAAATCTGGGTCGAAACTTATTGTCAATTTGTTGGCGAAACTCGGAGTATGTGCGTCTTATCATAGCGTAGCATTGCATGAGTTATCTGCAATAAAAGCTGAAGTTACTAAAATTGATAAACCTTGTTTCACACAGTATGTATATGATAATGCTGATCACAACTCATGTACTATAGACGGTAAGAATACAATGCACATTATGGGCGGTATTTGCTGTGTGGCTCCTAAACATGCTGTGTGTACTTCTGGGGAAATTCCTAAACTAAAAAGGCTACCAACAGCATCTGAAATAGCTACCGTTGGAGCTGTAGAGTTGAAAGATTTGCCTGAGCAAGAAACGTCACTGAAACCTGTAAATTATTTAGACGTATCTGGATTTCAATTCGGAGATGTAGTTCCAGGCATTTCTACAGTATATTCATCGCATATATGGGCTTCTTATATGCGAGTGAAAAATTTACCTAGCATTCGTGGCTTATTTGATAGGATTGCTACATTGCCATTTTACCAGGTGTCGAGGGTTTATTGCTTGCCATTTATAGATGAAAACCCATCAGATTTTAGAACTATCTATACAGCGTTGCATTATGCTGCAAATCATTGCCAAGAAACAGGTCGTCAAACCTGCTTTGTAACTTTTGATTATCCGCTTTATATAAAAGCGAGACAAATACTTTGTAATACCAAAGAGCAACAATTGAAAATTGTTGTTCCTCGGCTAGGAGGGTTTCATTTACTTATGTCTTACGTAAAAGCTATTGGAACAATAATGGAAGGCTCTGGAATATTTGAATTGTTTTGTACAGTTTTTGCTCAAAATTCGGTTGATAAAATGTTATCGTGCACAGCTTACTCCAGAGCAATCCGTGCACATATGCTGGCAGTGAATGCTATTGGAGAAATTATTGCAGAGTTCGCAGAAAGTCCGGAAAATCTAAACAGCCATGAAAATATTGAGCATGTGAAAGAATGTCGGCCAATGGAAGCTCCTCCTTCATTAGTAAGTATATCGAGGAAAATAGAAGATAAAAAACTAACCATCTCCAACTTATTTGCCGATTTAAAAAACTATCCACCATCTATAGATGAAGTTAATAGTAATGAAGATGTTGTGGCTATGTTAAAATTATTTACCAGTGCGATAACTACGTTACAACGGAAAAGTCCAACTGCTGAACTGTGGTTACAATACTTCAACGCTATAATTGTGGCATTACAGTTTATTGAAGCAGAACGATTAGGGAATTGGAGCTTGCATTTATCATGTATTCATCAAATGCTACTAATTTTTCACGCAGCAGGACACTTTAATTATTGCAAGGGAGCACAGGTCTATCTTCAAGACATGTTAAATCTTGAAAATATCATGAATGCTGACGAGTTTACAACTTTCACGGAAGCAGGTCTTTTTACCGTAAGACGTACGGATAAAGCCTGGTCGGGAATTTGGACCGATATGACCATTGAGCAAACCTTGATGCGCGTTCTCAAAACTGGTGCTCAATCAGCTACTCATGGACGGTCAGTGACAGACAGCGTATTGACACGGTTTATTCAAGGCATGCCGTATGCTTACGATATAATGGATCAATTAGAATCTTTTACCAATTCAAGATGTTCATCTTCTAACCAACATGTAGACCTTTCTTCAGCTCGGCAAAAAAAAGATAAAGAAGATGTTCAATCATTCAAAAATTGGCTAAAAGAACATGGACTTTTTGATGAAAGACCTGGAAAATTAATATCGCTATCCACGGGGTTAGTTGGCGACTCGACAGTTGACTGTCATAAAGCGGTAGAGAATGGTTTAGAAAGCTTATCGAAGATGGTTGGAGCTAATGCTGAGACATATAAGTTCAGTAAGAAGTACTGTGTAAAAACACTACTTAAAACAACACCGGTTTGTGTCGTCGATGGAGAGCCAGTTACTGTCAATACAACACTATTATTTCAGCGGATAGTTGCATCAATGATAAATGACAAAAACATCGTCCAAGAAGCTTTGGTCCATGAACTTGCTCCATTCCCAATGAGCTTATTCGATGACAAAGGCTTAATGAGAGAAAGCAATAAGTCAGAGTTATATAAATCATTGCAGCCAACAGCTTTTGTAAAACCTGATCCCTCCAAATCTAATTACGTCATAGATGGCGGGTATCTTTTACATAAAGTCACATGGCGTAAGGATGGAACTTTTCAACGAATTTTTGAGGACTATTCAACATTTATATCCAACAATTATTCTTCAAATGCCACAGTTGTTTTCGATGGTTACAATATTAACAATTTAGGAGTAAAATCTTACGAACGTTACAGGAGAGTGCGTACTAAAACCGCACCGGAAGTTACATTTACAGAAGATATGCCAATACCGCGGAATAAATACTTTTTCTTATCTAACATCAAAAATAAATCAAGATTTGTTGAGCTTTTGATTAATTACTTGCAGCAGAAACCAGGTTTCACTATTCTTCAAGCCAAAGAAGATGCTGACGTTTTGATTGTTCGCAAAGCGTTGGATTTAGCTCAGCAATTTGGAGAAAAAGTTATTGTTGTGGGTACAGACGTCGATTTGGCAGCTATGATAATCGATTCATCCCCAGATAATGTTGTAATGTGGAAACCAAAAATCCAAAAAAAACCGGACGTGTTCTATGAAGCAGAGAAAAATGCTCAACTAAAAAATATTTTGTTGTTTGCTCATGCTTTTTCTGGTTGTGATACTGTCAGCTCGATTTTCCGGAAAGGTAAAAATAGCTTATTAACTTTGATCCAAAAAGATGCAACTATAAAAGTCGAAGTTGAAAAGTTTTATAACGCTGAGTCGACCGTTGAAGACATAAGACAAGCTGGTGAGCGAATTATGCTAAAAATGTTTGGAGCCAATAATAAGTCCATTAATGAGTGTAGGATTGATCACTTTTTAGCCAATGTAGCCAAGTCTAAGACGGTTAATTTGGCTACGTTACCTCCTACAGATTCTGCTACACATTTACATTCATTAAGGGCTTATTATCAAGTACAAACATGGCTTGGTAACCCTTTAAATGCAGAAAATTGGGGATGGCAAAGGACCGAAACGATTTTTTCTACCTATTAGAACAACCGCACCCTTGGCACCCGAAAAAGTGCTGAAATTAATCAATTGCAGTTGCACAACTTCGAATTGCTCAAAAAATTGCAGTTGTACTAAAAACGGGATGAAATGCACAAGATCTTGTAAAGGGTGTAAGGGAGAAACTTGTAGTAATGCGTCCGACCTCATCGAAAACGTAGAGAACAGCGAAGAAAATGACGAAGAAGACGACGATGATAATTTTGAATGTGAAATGATTGACGACGCTCGAAAGCAAAAAAGTACGAAGTATCGTCAGATCATGCAAGATATATATGGATCTGACGATTCTGATTCAGATGATACTCTAGAGGAGTCCAGGGACTCACAAGATGATGAGCTAATTGAAGAACAGGGAACCGAAGTACGAGAGAGGGAAGAAAACAGTTCAATTCCAAACATTGATGCACCGAGCTGTTCAGGAATTCCACCCGTTAAAAAAAGGAGAACTCGAATAATTTAAAAACTTCTGTATTGTTTCTAAAAATATATTTTAAAATGTTCTTTAAACAAAGTAATGTGTAATTAATAATTTCCTTTCCTGCTTAAATTACTGATTTTAAGCTTTTAACAATAAAAATTAAATATTTTAGAAAATATACCTGAAGAAAAAAATTAGAAAAAAAATCGTTTATTAAATAAAAGATGTCATTTTTTGTAAATAAATAATTTATAGAGCTTCAGTAGAAAGTTATTAAGGCTTATTTTAATAAATAAATAATTAAACTTATCAGAATATTAATAATTCAAGTGATGAATAAATGAAGAATGATCTGTAGCAGAATATAAATTGGGTAAGTATAAATTTGACTTAATATATTATTTAAACAAAAATGGATATTGCTTTAATTTATGCGTAATTAGAAATATATTTTATCATAGAATAAAAAAGTTCTTGGGTCCATAACTGTATCTATATTATTTAACAATTTATAAGCTATGGAATTTCAAAAGATGTAAAAAAAATCTAAAATTTTTATAAATAAATGCTTATAACAAGTGATAAATAATAGTTACAGAATCGATTTTGAATTCATTTTACAGATAAATAAATCCTTTACAATAATGACTTGAATGTTCTTTACCCTATCTCTAATAGTTTAAAAGTTATAACAATTTTTAACTTGACAAATTATGTAACGGCTGTAATTTCATTATTGTATAATATTTAAGTGTTGTAAAAAATACAAAAAAATTTTTTTCTTAACTTTGTTATATATGGTTGTTTTTGTAATTTTTTGAAGTTTTCGAAAAAAAATATAACGGTTAATATTATTTGTTTATAACAAATTGTTAAGTTAATAAACAATTAAATTATTTATTAAAAAAAATATTTCTCTGTTATTCCATTGAAAAGGGTAAATTATGATTTTTAAGGTTAAAATAATTTCTTAACTAATTATTTAAACAATTGAAATATAAAAAAAAACGATTATAAACAATAAAAAAAAATTATTTAAGAAAATCATCGTTTCACCTATGCTATAAGATAATAAAAAAAATTATAAAAATCCCAAAATAGTCTATTTGTTTATAAACAATTTCTTAACAAATGACGTAAAAATTTTTTTTCCAATGTTAATTAATACCTATATCAGGTGCGAAAACAGCAATAATAATATATTACCAAAAAAAATTTTTTTTGATAACATTTTTTAGAAATTTCATTTTTAGTTAGTTTAAAAAAATTATAATTAACAAAATAATTAACTTTAATAAAAAAATTTTGCATAACTTTATTAAGTACCTAAACAAAAAGAGCTCCACGAAGCGAAAAATTTATAGACCAATTATTTAAACTTTTATACCGTAATTTATAAAAACAGAGATTGGAAAAAAATTAGTTAATTAACAATGGTGTAACTTTTTGAAAAATCGACAAAAATTTTTTTTTTCACCGAGGTTTTTTTCGTTCAAGTGTCTAGATTACGCTATAATTTATTCAAATTTTAAATTGTTATTTAATATTAAAATAAAATTATTTTAGGTGATATACCGGCTTTTTAGGCGGCGAGCCTATGCCGTAACGCCCTCGCGGAGCCCTATTTTCAGCGTTAAAAAAAATTATAAATAATATAGATAGAGTTCCGGGAGTTAGGACTTTTTTATTGGAAATTTTCTCCTCTTTCAGGTTCTTTTTTCAAAATTCCTTAAATATCATTATTTTAAAAGTTATTAACGAAAAACTAAATACCTTTTTTTTAAATCTTATTTTGTTAATAACAATCGCAATTTTTTATGTGCTAATAAACCCTTAAAAAACATTTTTCTAGACGTCATTCCGAATCGAATGAGCTATGGCACATATTTTTAGGAGCTTTATGTCTATTTAACACGTTTTTGAACTTGTTGACTAGACTATAGTATCATTTATTGGTTTATATCAGCTAAAATTATACGTCCCACTGCAGTTTTCGGGACTAAACTACGATTGGGAAGAAATTGAGCAGTATAGATACTGATTTTTTTCTGAGATTTTCAGTTAAGTATTTAGCAAGATTATTTAATGATTTCTGCTTCCATAGTTAAATTGTATTTACGCATACTTTTATACAAATCAATACGTCACTTGTTTTATCGATTTTTGATTTTAAAGGCCATTCAATATTTGGTTCAGAAGCTATTGGAGCGATATATCTCTCCTATGAAACAAATTACAAAACACCAAATTTAATGTTTACATACTTTTTGCCGACGTACAATACATAAATCGAAGCATCGTCTGTACATTTAATTGTTAATGAAGTATCTTTAGTTACGGAATTTGCCTATTCAATATGGCAATACATATTTATAAATTACTAGCAAGTAGCAGTCCGGTCTGGCTGGTGCAGATACTTTTGAATCCAGTCCACTAGAGAAACACAGGTACATTTTCGCGAGACAACTGTTATTACTTTATACTCAATATTACTGCCGTACTTTAAACTTTCCATCCCATTCTTTGACTTTGAAAGTATATTGAATATACATACTATACATATTTCAATACCGTGCACATTCCAAGGGTACACTACATTTTGTTGAGATAAAAATTAGCCTATGTGTTAATCCAGGTTGTCAACTATCTCCATATCAAAGTTTATTAAAATTAGTTCCGTGGTTTGAGCGTGAAGATGTAACAAACACTTTATAACAATTCCTTTATATGCATGAAAATTGGGATTACTAAAGATCTTGCGCCCTCCAAGATCACACTACACAAGGTAATGATTTGCGTTTCAGGCAAAAGTTTTTTTTAAATTAATTTGTGGCGAGACGAGCTTGTCGTTCGCTCGAATCTCGATGGTAAGCGATACGACCGCTCATGAACAGTTGCAAAACCAAACAACACCCTGTATTACAAAACAATGCTTGGCATACCACTGTATCAATATTTATGAACTGTGATATTTATTTACCACTCAATAATAATAATTGCTACATAAAGTAGTGTTGAAACTCGCGACCAGATTATGTGGATGACAACTGGATCTGTCCTTCAGATCTTAGATCTTAATATTACATCGGAGGGGTGACAGAAGTGCCACTTTGCCACATATAGATCTAAGAGTTTATTATTGAGGCAAAATTCTATTGATATGATGCATATGATATGATGTGAAGGGTGCCTCTGGCCTTATCGATCACAAAGTCCAGCCCTAGGCAATTTACATACAATTTTATTCATTTATTTATTCTTCATTTACTACGTATACTCTTTCAGGAAACCTTTTGTGGTGGCCACCGCAGCCGTAACCAAGAGGTTCTTAATTTAGCTCAACATGTATATTACCTTCTTTCAATACCTCTGAGTAATTCAAATATGTCTAAATATTTAGCGCAATTGTAGAGAAGTCCTGCGCTTAGCAATTTACTTATATGAATTAATATTATTATTATTTACATTAAGGAAGCTTAAATCATGTACCTATACATATTGTTTACAACGCAGATGTTAGTAATCCCATTGGTATTTGGTATTAATTATTTCGTTGTTATTAATATTATCTGTATGGGGAGGAAAACCGCATGAGTTGACGATCCACGTGTGCGCATTATTCCTATTAGCACAATAACATTTAAATATAGATATTAGTTATTTATTAAATATCAGAAGTACGATGAACCAGCGCAGCTGCAGGAAATACTATTTCATGAAATAATTGATTTAAAAGACACATAGTACCAATTGATAATGTTTTAATTATACATGTACTATACAATAGTTCTGAAATGTAAATGATTTGAACAGACGCTAAATTGGTTAGATTTTGGTAATTTTTTTAAAATTTATTATTTTAACAGAAATACATAATTTACAATATAGCGGCTAACAAACCACAGAGGTTTATACTAGAGCTAACAACAGTTTACAACAGCAACAATACGACAGTAAAATGTAATTTATAATATCTATTAGCACTTCACAAATACATGGTAGGTAATTCTAAATTCAGTAGACACTGTAGATACATTAAACAAAATAAAGTTATTGATTGTTAGTTAATAAAGAACGTTTTCATTTTATATTTAATATTAGAAGGTGTAATTTTATTAGGTAGGTCGGTAGGCATATCATTAATAAGTCGAGGTATAAGGTATTTAGCTGTTCGCTCCCCGTACGCATTGTTTGCACTCAGTGTAAAAAGTCGGTTAAAAAAAACGTGAATGTTACACATTGAAATAAAACTATTATTTACGGTTTTTTTCGCGGATTTGGCTTTGAATCGACATCGTGGTCACGAAAGCTGCAAAGTAATCGAAACGTCGCGTCGCGTGATGAATGAAAAACGAATGAAAATATAACCAAATCCACGGCAAAATCCGTAAATAAGTCGTAGTCCTCTTTACTGAAAGTTCCAGCTAAACAAATAATAATGACTGGAAAAATATAGGGCAAGAGATAGTCCAGATAAATCGTACTTCAGGACATGTGCCTCCTCTACAATCTTCGATGTAGAGAGTTTGGGCTACAGCCAACAACGCTGACCTAGTACGGGTTAGCGGACTTCACATACCACAGAAATGCTTGTACAACTTTATGGTACTCAGGTTTCCTCAAGACGTTTTCTTTCATCTTTGTAGTGCATGGAAGTTGACTATCAATACACAGACAACTCCGAAAAGTTAGAGGTATTGCGGCTTGGAACCCGCGACTACCGTGACGTTATAAAATATACCTAAATTATTTTCATTCTTCATTTTATGACTTAGAATGGTGATCGCAGTGGATGTCAAGCATTGCTTTGTAATTCATTGTTTTGTTCTCTTCATGCCTATGAGTGGTCGCATCGCTTTCCTAAGGAGAATGGTATTTTCAACACGACATTCATAGAAATAAATACAAATAAATATTGTAATCATATGGCGGAAAATATATTTACTTGCAGTACAGTAAATACCTATTACGGATTACCTACAGAATAATAAAACATACATTTAAAATAAAATCAACGTTTTAATTAGGTTTTGCTAAAGCGTAAAATTTTCCTGTTCAATTAAGCGATACAATTGTGTTCAACCTATAATTTTAATTAATATACATACTGTATCTGCCCATACACGTCCCACTGCAGGTCACGAACCTCTTCTAAATTCGGGAATACGATTGAGAGGGTTAGGCCATATCAGGTTGTCCTCAGAATGTTTTGATTTCACTGTTATAGTGCATGGTGAGCATCAATACACACATGATATGAACCCGCAACTATCATGAACATGTTGGCAGCCGCGTTTGGTATTGGATCTGGGACAATTAAAATGATTTAATATTATCTCCTAGCATCCGATCATTAACGATCTGCGCTGACCGGAATATGCTCAATTGTACCGGGTTTTGAAGACTACCAGCATACTCCTTCTGAATCTGACCCCTATAAAAAGGTAATGGGCTTATACCTTGCTGTATAGATGTGAAAAATCTAATTGGATAAAAAAACACGCACTTTTATGTACTCATTTACTATTTTCATCTGAGAAACGTCGTGGCTTTATTGTGGCACGGCTGCTGAAACGGTCGTTCAAAGTTGATTTTAAGAGCGCATCTCTGAATTTTCGGAGTCATGAGTGTATTTATTGGTAGTTTTAAACATACCGATTTATAAGAATATCTATGGTATGTAAAGTCCGTCAACCTGCACTAGGCTATCATGATGGTCTTTATGGCCTAACCTCTCTCAATCGTACTTCCGATTGTAGAGGAGGCCCGTACCTTGCAGTGAGATGTAGGGGAGAAGTGGCATGAAGGAGCCAGGTTTTGAAAGAGCCACTTCTATTATTTCGGTAGTTTAGGAACCGATTTGGTTGGGGATTTTATTTTTAAGTATTTCTCGTCACCCACATACATTTGACAGTTCGCCGACATCAACGGACGTCGGTGTATTGAGTTAAAGTTTTTGGCACTAAAAAGTAAGTATTTTACTTCATTTAAGTTGTTTTTTGGTATTTTACTGTAAACAAATATAGATACATGAATTGTAGACTGAGTTTGTGCATATGTTTGGCTTTGCAGCTGCATAAAAACTGAGCCCCAAAAGATTTAATATTGTTGTTATTTTTAAGGTTATATATTTTTTTAAGAATTAATTATGAAAGAGCCGGGTGAATGGGCCATAAAAGAGCTGGCTCTTTCATAACCGGCTCGTTCATAAACCCTGCATTTGAATTTTGTAAATAAAATATACTAATAATAAATATGCATTTTTTTCATATATCATTAAATTATTTGCTACAGATATTGCATTATGGAGAAGCCTGGTCTAAAAAAAACGAATAAGACCCGAAAAATAAATTAATAATAATAAAATAACACCCAACAGTCACATACACAGTCCTGACCCCACACTAAGATCGAGTCTTGTGTCGTGGGTATCAGAAACTACGAGAGACTTTTCGGTCTCACTAACACCCAGACCCGAAAGAAATATTCGTGGGCCACACAAACATTTCTCTCGGTGCGGGGGTCCAATCCGCGGCCTCTCGTTTCACAGGCGGCGTCTAACCAACTGCGCCACGGAGGCTGTCATCGAAATCGGTAATTGAAGAAGCAAGTCAATGAAGTTTTGGAGAAAGGTCAAAACTCCAAAACAAAGAAAAATAGTGATGATTGCGTAGTTTGCAACAAAACATATGAAGACAGTGATCCAGATTGGTTTAAGTGCAAAATTTGTTCTGGTTGGGCTCATGAATCCTGTGGCATTAAGGAGAAATTTAATTTCTTTTGCAAGATATGTTTCTAATTTCAAGGAAATAACATTATATTCTAAAGTTCCTAAAAAATCTGAATCTTAAGTGAGCAATTTTTTTTAATTTCTTAAAGATTTAACGTAGTTGTTTTTGATAGAAGATTGATTATTGTTAATTTTTGAGATTGTTATTAATAAAAAAATAATCCTTCTGTAATATATTAAGATTATATATACGAGTATTATAATAGGTTTGACTGACTAATATGTTAAGATTAAAGCGCTTGTTAAAATGACTTAAAATGTCTGATAGAGTTAAATATTGTTAAAAAAGTCATTAGTTTATAAAAAGGATTTGGTAGAATTGTCTTTTTGTTTTTTATAGGGCAATAATTGTTATTTTACATAATTTTCACAGACTGGCTCATTCATAACTTTTGGTGGCTCTTTCAATACCGAAAAGTTATCAAACAGCCAAAAAACACATTTTTTAGAAATGATATTTCACTATTTTTTGTAATGTGTTTAAGTTTTTTTCGTATGAAATAACCTAAGGAAATAACCTAGTTTAATAAATAAATAAGAGTTTGACATAAAAAATCATCATTTCTTTCATTAAAGTATATTTTTTTGCTCCGTTTAGTAAACTGGCTCTTTCATACCACTTCTCCCCTATATGGGCTGACACAGATACATAGACGGAAAGGATTTTTTTAGTTATCGATCCGATTAGTCTCAAAATCGATATCTAAGAGACCAAACTCTGGTGTCAAATTGTTTCTTTTCTTTTTCATTTTGTTCTTCTGACATAGACATATAAAAAAGGTTTTATTAGCTTCATTTAATATAAAAAAGATTTGAATAATAATGCATAAAAAGTACATTAAATCAATAAATAAAATATTACGCAAACCAGCATGCATTTAACACACGCATACACAAGTATTTGTTTTTTTTTTATTATTGCATTGAATGGCGCGACGAGCATGTCGTAAAACCAAACATGAATTTATTTATTATATTATACATTACATTTATTTCATTGAATTACAAAGCAATGTTTGGCATTCCACTGCGCTCGCCATCCTGAGACACAAGATGTTAAGTCTCAATATGTCCAGTAGTAACTCTGGCTACAATGTCCTTCAATCCGGAACACAACAGTGCATTTAAACTGCTGCTTGACGGGAGAAAATAGACATTGCGGTGGTACCTACCCAGGCAGCCTCTCACATATGACAGACCTACCACCATTATAAAATTTGTACACGTACACATACTCTTTGGTCAAATTGTTTCTTTTGTTTATTATAGACATAGTTGAATGTCAAACAGAAAAGTTTGTTACTGTGGTTTTATTGAATGTCAAACAGAAAAGTTTTAATTGACGAATACTACGTGAAATACTGAGCGCTTATACAAATTGTGTAGCAGTAAGATA
The DNA here is from genome assembly GCA_009982885.2 of Hyles vespertilio. NCBI lineage: Eukaryota > Metazoa > Arthropoda > Insecta > Lepidoptera > Sphingidae > Hyles > Hyles vespertilio. The sequence continues at coordinate 1,749,441 of CM042819.1, forward strand.
CATTTAAATGTACACGGACTATCATTATAATTTATATGCATAAGAATGTTCTGTAGCAGCAATCTGCAATAACAACATTCAGGTACAAAAAATATATAATTTGCTATTGCTGGTTCAAAGCAATTATTGTAGTTTACGATTTCAGTAATTGCATATACTTCAGGATAAATAAGTGATTTTGAGAGATACGTACATTTAAATATGCACGAATTATCAGAATAACAACATCATCATACAGGTAAAAACTTTTTCTCTTCTTGATTTGGTCGAATTTCTATCACTGGGCGACCACTAGTTTAAATAAATGCACTACATACTCGTAAAACAATAGTCACTTTACTTTGGACAACGTTGCCTTACATAATTTTATTTCAATTAATATTTTAGCAAATATAACATTATTAAAATATCTCCGCAACAACATAATGAACAAAAATTCGTACGCTTTTTTTATACGGAATAAATGGGAATGGACAGGCCAGAATATGCCAGGATGGTATGGGAAAAGCAGTACAGAGAACGGCTATCACGTTGAGTTAAAATAATTGAATATATCGTGTTCCAAATTATTGTATTATCGCAAGCGGCGAACAAACCAAAATTTCCATATCGATTTACGTTGCCACATATTCTCCACAAATAACATTAACGTGGATATAATCACGCCGAAGCTATAAAGATACCAGGGCGCCACGAAACGGGCAGTAAATTCCCGGCGCTTAAAACGGTGCCATAGTTTCAATAAAAAAAAATGGTAGAAAAAATATCTATCCACCAATCCAGCTTCCCGTAGCCGAAGGGTCAAGACTTGTAGATGACGTTGCCGTGGAATCCTTTCGTGATGTAAACGCAATAAGAGAGTTTAAGCACGGCGTCCTTCAAGACGTAAAAGGGAGAATTACCATATTCATCAAAAAGTCATAGCTGTAGTATTCAAATATTTTGTTTTCGAAGATGGTAAATTTCTTATCAGTTTTGCTAACAGTCTCCATGGCAGCTAGCATATCATCACAATCTGTTTCATTCTTGTAAGTATATATGTAATTCCTTTCGGTTGGTATCATTTTATAATGAAGGGGGTCAAACAAGGCGCCACATTATTTTCCAAGATGTCCATATGACTTGATATTTGCGGTTCTTTACTAACCTTCGTAGTATGACTCATCAGGGACGTTTGATAAAAACAATTTACTAGATATGCAAACCATATCCAAAAGATGAATATACATTTCACTGTCCCTCGGTAACGAATGGGATGACCGTGTAGTAGGTTCTTCAATATAATAAAAATAATGTAGGTTTTATCCCTGGCCTTCAGTAACATTATCAACAGAACTGCATAGACTACGAGAGCTAACAACAACGCCAGCCAAGTCATTGGATCAAACCCTTTATATAATATTTTCCAAACTGGTATGTACGAAGTTTTTTAACTATGAAACTTAATTCATCGTCTAGTGCCAAGTGACCTGATAAGAAGTCAAATGCTCTCACTCTCGATGGAGACAATAGCATTGTACCCATTATCATATCAGTTTCATTATTCTGCAACATTGCTATTGGCCCTGCTGCCCTCATGTTACTGCCTATTGTAGAGTAATCATCTTCTTCAGAGGAAATCAGAATGTAGGTAATATTGAGGTTTTCCTTCTCTCCTATTATATCCATTAGGAGTTGTTCCACACCTCTGGAAAGCATATTAGGTTCCATTTCGTTACTGAAGACTGTGTATAGTGGCCAGTGAGGTATAGCAATCCTCATTGTACATCGCCGTAAGCCCGTAGTCAGCTTGCTTGAAAATATATCAGCTTTGGTGGGACAGGAACCGTAATGTATAATTATGTTGTAATATCTTCCACAAGCGTAGTCTTCGTAGGGGTTATAACTGTATAGCTGAGGCTCCTCTCCGTTCAATATTATGACGTTGATCACGCGATATTTCATCAGAATATCAAATAATATTTTTAATTCACTTTCATCGATCTAATGATTATGATGAACTTTGCGTTTGGATTCCACGGCGGTTCTGCAGTTAGACGTGGAAAGCTATTTGTGAAGTCGGTGGCATTGCCGGCTGTCAGTAAATACCCTCCATTATAGAGGTAATGCTTGCTTGTTGGTCTACGATATACAACTGACAGGAAACCCACATAATGCAAAGCTCGTAGTATGTGATCTTCATCGTAGTTCATGTCGACGATTGTAATTAGTTCTTTCTCGTGGTAATATTTTGTTAGTATACTCTCAACGCATATTACTGATCTATCTTCTTTAGAGATATGTCTGTGACTTAAGGATATTTGTTCTAATATTTTATTTCCATTGCTGTCACCTAAAGCCAAGCTTAGTATTACTATAAACACGACTGCCATTTTGAAAATCTGATTAGTGTGTACTCAATTTACTTTTAAGGCGGACAACAACAATCAATCACAACTGCGTTAGCCGAACTTTTGATACAAAAGATAAAAGGCTGATTACAATAATATGTAGAAATGACAATTAGTGTTAATATAATAGTGGTTATTATGCATTAAAGGTTCAAAATTAGCCGTCAAAGTGGGAAATGATTTATTATCTAAAGTTATAATTCCATACTATACTAGTTTAGGGTAGTTTGTGAAAGTGTTTGGTACTTCTTTACACTCAATTGGACCAATTTTGATTAAATTTGGTATGGAGGTGGCCGAGACGTTGGACTAATACATAGGCTTCAAAAATACTTATATGTCACTCTTCCAAATTCAAAGGGATGGGGTGGGATATAGTATAGGACGAGACGAGAAAATCAGTTATGGGACTGCAGACTGCACTAACGCTGAGTTAAACATTAAAAAAAAATTATAAGCGAAATAATATGTTTCTGATGTCTACTTGACTCAAAAAGTATCAGTACCCGGGCGAAGCCGGGCCGGGCCGCTAGTATAATTACAAGAATATAAATATGAATAATGAACCTCGTTTCTGTGGTTGATTTTTGTTATATTTTTTCCAAATATTTGTTTTATTTGTTAAAAGCTTCTAACACATGCATGATAAACGTAGTCACCATAAACCACAGAGATACTCATATTGTATTAATCATTATCACCCAGTTACCTAAATGTATGTCACTGCAAAATAAATCAATTCGTGAACATAATCACGTATCCACAACTGTGTCAAACATTCCTACCTTTTTTCCTTGTTTTAGGGTGGTTTCCAGGACACTAAGCACTTGTATATAACCGAATATGATATGAGCTATATTGAACTTGTTATAAGGTTGTTCCCGCACTGATTTCCATCGGAAAAGTAGGAATAAGGCTACGAAGGTCATGAGCTTGACAAAATCAAGTTCTAGGTCAAGGTCGCGGCCTCGTCGTGCGCAAGTGCAAGGGGTCAATGTTGCCAGTGATGGGAATTCGTACAATATGGTAAAACGCCTGACAGAATTTTATAGCAATGTGGTAGTTTTAGAAAAACATTTTGACAGGCGCTTGACTTTTGATATGTATTTATTTTATTTTAATTTTTATGTTTTAATTAAACAATTTAACACGTAATGAATATTATTATTTTTTCCCTAACATAGTTATTATTTAGGTAAATAAATGCGTATCACGCATTCACGTTATCTAGCTACTGCTTAATATTTCAACTTTATATTATGTGTATTAAAAGTTGCCGTGTTTCTTTGTATAAATAGTCTTTTTATAGGTCGTTAGCACGCAGACGAGTATGCGCCCCGCCTGATGGTAAGCGGGCACCGCCACTCATGGACCTTCGCAATGTCAAACGTCTGGTAAAGCCAGGTTGCTGCCTACCGCAAGGAGAGTAAGTAGGTACATATTTCTTTACGTCGTGTGCCAGGTCGGTCACTTCCCTGCAACATGGTTGAGGAGGCCGATGGCTGGCACATGCGTCATACTCGTGAACGGGTGCTGCTTGCGTAGACTGGTCTATCCGATTTGCTTACATTGTAATGGATTGATTGATGGATTACATAAAGCTTTCGCAATTATTCACTGCTTTGGCGAAAAAGAGTATACTGATTCTTCGTTCTGGGCGACTTCACTTCACTCAGCCATAGTAATTATAATATAATAATATTCATATCAAAATATTTATTGTAAATTCACAACATATTATTATTAAACTGCTCTGATTTAAACCAACTTGTAAATTTTGTAATAATTCACTACATTGTAAACTGGTTTTGAAAAGAGCAACACTAGATTTTCTTGCCCGTTCTTCTCTAGTGAAAACCGCTTTCCGAACCGGGTGGTAGATAAAAAAAATGACTGAATCTAAATGATGTTGAACATTTTAATGGATTCAATAAATTACATTCATTTCATTTAACCCTCGTTTGTAGGTCAGGTTATAGCGCTCAGGAAACACTGAACCTGAGGCCTATTGGTAAACAAACTTATTTTTAAATTGTTGTAATGAATGGCGCGTCGTGCTTCCCGTTCGCCTAATGGTAAGCGATACGACCGCTCGTGAACAGCAAAACCAACCAATACTTTTAATTACAAAGCCGAAGCCATCTTGGCATTCCACTGCGCTCGCTACCCTGATACATATTATTGTTAAGTCTCAATATGTCCAGTAGTTACTCCGGCTACAATGCCCTTCAATCCGAAACAAAACAATGCAGTTACATTGCTGTTTGGAGGGAGAAATAGACATCGCGGTGGTACTTACCCAGTCGACCTTTCATATATGAGAGACCTACCACCAGTAAATTTTAACGAAAACATTTGTTATCTCACCCTCTGTCGGTCTTCAAAGCCTCCTCTATTAGCCAGCAGGGTGCGCCGCAATCAGGTAAAGTTGCCTTTACCCGCAGAGGTACTGGGTTGTAGTGGTGGAGTATATTATACTGCTGTATCTCTAGTGTGTAGTTTTAAAATAAATTTGCATAGGTCATACAAACAGTGTTTAATACCTGTAGTAAGCTAATAACATGGCTACCGTGTCAATGTGTATATTGACCATCTTCATTTCTGTGGATGGTAGAACTATGAGTTTAATATCTCATGTTTTTAATACACTGATGCACGTGTTATATCCTATATTTTTCCAATTCTCCCATACTTCATGTCAGGATTCATTATAAGCATACGATAAATATTTTTGTATAAGTAATATACATCAATGATTAGATACTTAAACACAATAATAATAGATAATGGTTAAAGTGTTGTATGAAAACATATGGAATAACAGTTTTCAAGTAGTATTGTGTGTTTGCGTAAATTTAATTGAAATGTGATTGCAAATCACTACATGAAAAATTAAAAATCTTTAAGTACATAGTATAAAACAAAGTCGCTTTCTCTGTCCCTATGTCCCTTTGTATGATTAAATCTTTAAAACTACGCAACGGATTTTAATGCGTTTTTTTAAATAGATAGAGTAATTTAAGAGGAAGGTTTATATGTATAATACGTACGTATTGTACAGAAATCTATTTGTACCCGGGCGAAGCTGGGCCGGGCCGCTAGTGATGAAATAATTCAATTTCGACTAAGCCTTTTGTTTTATCGAAGTCCAACCGACAGTAGGTACGTAATCATTGTTTGTTAAAAATAAAAATCCATTGATTCGTATGTATAGTATGAATCATACTAATAAAGCTGTTCGAAAGTTGAGTCAGTCACCAAAGTCAACGCAATACCGTCACAATTTACATCAGTATTCTGCGAGACAGCTCTACCGCTTATACTTTTAGTAAATATTACAAAAAATATTATTGTGGATTTACTTTCAAACGTTTGAAGAGCAAGAAACAGCTAAAGTTTGAAATAAAACATCCAGGCCAGAAATATGACGCAAACAGACAAAGAAACTGTTGCAAACACGAACTCTGCAGAAATCTCAACGACTGACGGATCAGAAGCGAATGAAAGTGATGTGTGTGCAATGGCTGTGACATACCCTGCGTTCCCTGAATACAGTACTAAAAACGCAAGACTAGGATCGTATGTGAACTGGCGTGGGAGTCAGAAGCCAGAAGATTTAGCGGAGGCAGGGTTATTCTATATTGGGGAAGGAGACAGGACCAAGTGTTTCTACTGTGGAGGCGGACTTCACTGCTGGGAGGAGAAAGATGATCCTCTTCAACAACACGCGTATTGGTTCAGTGACTGTGGATACTTGGCTGGTAAACAGTGATGTTCTGTGTGGGGATTATAGGGGTGAATCGGTACGGTCTAGTGATTAATGAAATGTAACATGTTTGTTTATTGAAAATAATGTGTTTCTTTTGTTTGGTTCCAAAAATATTGTGTTGAAAAATATTCGTTCATATTTTTATTCACCGGTTATTTATATGTACACTTATAAATAATATGGTATAGTTTTATTTATCCATGACTTTTATTATAGACCTATATTCAATGGATTTTTGTGTCTGAAAAATATATTTTTATTACAACTCTCCACAAACACCTATTTTTAATCCTATTGTTTTAGGTATGTATTTATTTATTTTTACGCTTTTACGTTCACGTTAGGTTAGTTATTACACCTAACATTATTTCAATGATTATTACAATATGAACATTTATTTGTAACCTTTGTCACCTACACTATTTTATATAAACTCTAAAATCTTTATCACATTCTTTCTCTTATCATTGGGTCTTATCATTTGGAAATGTAAATATTTAGTGATCAATAATGATTATTATTATTAGATTATTACATTATGGCACGGGACACAAGACGAAACGTGGGCATCCTGGTAGCACCACTGCCTATCACTTCTGGGAAAATGGCGTGGGTTGTGTATGTAATATTAATACAACGCGCTGTTTAGTGTTAAAAAATAAAACACATCAAATAAATATATATTATGTATAATGTAATAATTATCTAAGTAAAATAACACAATAATAAAATCGAATATCCAATAAATGGTTTTCACAAAAAAAAACGAAAATAAAATACGTTCGGATACACCATTCTCAAAACTAAATGACGTAATAAAATGAACAAAACCTTATTATCTTCAGTGAACAAACTAAAAAACGTATAGGCAATTAAATTCTTCTTAATAATATTTCAAATATACGGATAATTCAACTACAACATTTCCATTTTCAATGCATTGTAGTAATAAATAATTAACTGAAATACTAAAGAATGTACACGGAATGAAATAGCTTAGTCGAGAATATCCGAAACGCATCCATTTCTAATTACAAAAAATGACAAAGCATTAATTTTGAAAATTAAAATAAAATGAGTGGTTAATACCAATGGAATTTCATTTTTCATTTCATTTTACAATGTATGCATTACAGATATTGAACATTTCATAGTTTTATTTTAATTATCGGCATATCTTTACATTTATTCTATGAATACTTACAGATTTACCAAATTCCCATACTATCTAGTTATAATGGCATCGAAGCGACCGCTCGGTGGGTGACCACACTCCATAGCTATAGTAGGACATTTAGCACATAATGTCCTGGATTTAGATGTATTAACAAGATATGATAATTATTTTTTAATAATATATAAGGTGTGCATTATTATATATAATATTTTCAAAACAACAGAACCGATAACTAAAATGTCCAACTTGCACTATTGGACCCGTGTATGTATATATTTATCGTGGCGTTTTCAGTTATCTTTATATTGGAGGATATTTTCAGCGAAGCTAATAATGTACTATACAAGCGCAGTCGCGGGCGGTCACTACTAAAAGATTTACAGGCACTATAACTAAACATTAAATTAAAATCAAGAATGGTGCATCCAATTCCTATCTAAGCGGCTTGTGTGAAAAGCGAATTTTACACGCTCAATAAATACTATAGTATATTGTCTTTCTTGTAATCAATTTCAAGTAAATATGAAAATTCCATTCCCTGATTTTGTTATACTGTATACAGGGTATATCAAGACTGCTACCGAAAACGAGGCTGGGTGGTAGTTTGTGACTTCAGACACATCACACAATGCAACAGAAAATGTTGCAAAAAACCGTCAATTTTTTTTTGTTTTTTTTTTCCTATGGTCGTATTTGGGTGGTAAATACATTTTTTTCCTAAAATAATAGTGTATACCCTTTTATTTATAAATACTCGAAGGTATAAAAGAGTTTAAATTATTATTTTAGCAAAAACTATTGATTTACCACCCGCAAATGATGATATTTAAAAAATCATTAAAAATAATTGTCGCGTTTCTTTGCAAAATTTTTAGTTGCATTGTGTTTGTAGTCACTAAAACTACCACCCGCCTTCATTTTCGGTAGCAGTCTTGATATACCCAGTATAAAGATTTTTATTGTCATAATAAATATTGAACGTATAGGATCCACTTTATTATAACAATTCGACGTAATTATACGTCCTGTCGTTAATTTTAATTTTATTTATTTTATTACATCTTAATTGAATTCTGCCGCATAGAAAAGGGTTAAAATTAAACCCTAATGTTGTAACATTCGTAGACACTTTATGGTATTAAATTATTATTTTTGAATGTTAACAAACATCTATTGGTATAATAAAGAAACTAGACATCTGCTCTATGGACAGTTGATTAAATAACATATCCAAAAAAACTGCAACTCTGAGAAAATTACATACATGCCCCTCGAATACATAATCTACTTTTTTGAAGTCGAAAAAGCCAGCACTGGTATGCAATATTTACTAAATATATTTATGCATTATTTATTTCCACTTCCAAAACTTTTAGTTAAGCTCAAAACGTTAACATAATTACCCCAACGCACCCTACTATGAAGTTACAACAATAGTAGTATGTAAGAGGTAAAAACGTAAACTCATATAAATTATAAGAGCTTACGTTCTTACCCCTTCCATCCTTACATTACGGTGTTACCCCAATCTTACTCTTTAATTTCACAGTCTACATATTTTTTAATTCACTTATATTTCTAACGTGAATAGATATGTATATGTATTAACGAGTGTTACAACATCAGTTTCAGATCAACAAAGCGGCTTGGACAAAACCGCCAATAGAAAATCTGAAAACACTTAAAGAAACCGTAGAACAACTTACAATATTAGGCCCTTTACATTGCAAAACATATGGCGATTACAGCGCCTCCCGACTCGAGTGCCGGCTTTTGACAACTCTATTCTCTCTGTCCTTATCCCATTGGTGCAAGATACAATTAAAAACGATAAATTTACACTAATAGTTTTGGAAGTTACCGAAAATGGCATGATCTTTCTTTGCTTAAAATAAGGTTTATGTAAAGAAATACCGGATGTGGATAGACTGCGAGCGAAAACGAAGCCAGTTTTACGACATTATTCTGAGTCAGTTCATAAACCAATTTTAGTTATCAAATGTTTTGTCCTTTCGAATTACTTTTGGATTCAGTTCGAACGAAGAAGACAAAACATTGGGTAACTAAAATAGATTTATAATCCGTCTAGAAATATCGCCGTTTGTGACTATAGACATAATGCAACTAAAAATATCCCAATTTTGTTTCAAATGTCTTCTTATTTGGGTGGTAAATACTCCGACATTTGAATTCTTTTTTAGAAGAATTATTTAGGATTTAGAATTAGAATTATTTATGTAACATTTCAACCTGTGTTCCCAACATCAACCCTTCTAGAAACTTTTAGTAACATCCACTCCATATATTTTTATTCTGACAGTTCAGAGTTGTCAAAATCGTCTCGCTATAACACTTAGTATAGGGTTGTTTGCCAAAAGTACTATATAGTGCATTGCGTGGTTATGTTGCGCGCGGTGACGTCACCATTGACACTCGGCTTCAGGGACCCTTCACCTTGACCTTATGGAGATATCATTAACTCTTGGATATTAAAAAGTTACCAGCTATCTTCACAAGTCTGTCGCTTGATATAGTATGGTCATGTTCTAAGGAAACCACAGAACGTCGGCAATGTGTGCCTGAGCCTCTATATTCCCGGACCTCAATCGAGGGGTAGACCAAAGAAGTGCTGGCTAGATGTCATCAAGGAAGATGTGAGGGTCAATGGCCTTACTAATGAGGGTGCTGAAGATCGGGCGAAATGGAGAATTAGCCGGACGGAGGATCCTGGCACCGGTCGAGATAACGCCAGATAGAAGAAGAAGACCAGCTATTTTCACAAGATTTAAATGAACTTGCAATTTTTATGTGGTCATACACCTAGAAATTTTATAGATAAGTCAGAAGCAAATGGTCCTCTTGATAAGTAGTGAGTGGATTTCCTTACTCATTGAAATTAGCAATAACACAGACGACAGCAAAGTAAGAAACGATTTATTCACATGTTGTTTGATGCATATGCAATGAGGATTTTGTAGAAAAGCTTTATTATTCTCGTCTACCCTAGAAATTATAGTGCATTGTATACTGAGCTATCGAAATTTACAGCATAGGAAATAGTGCTGATTATTGCCTGGAAACTTAACTAAAAGCATGGCAGAAAATTAATTACATTTAATTACAGAAGGTAAGGATCCCTCCACCCGTGCCTGCATCACGCCACGACCCGCCCGGGACCGGCACAAAACATACAACATTACCCTGCCAGATCCAGTCAGCACGTCAAACATCAGTCGCAGACACAGTCGCCTTGAATACACTCACTATCGATGAGTAAAAACATTTCCCATGCAAACCCAAATCATTACAGCAGTGACAAGCCAAACATCCAGCATTGGCTCCAAACACAACGGCAAAATTAATATCAACATCGGCTGGGAAAGCGGTCATACATTGGATCAAACGTGGTGCGGTCCAGCATTGGTGCGTCCAGGTCATCTGTCCGACTTGCCGCCACTCTGCAGGTGGTTGGGGGCGTCGGCGAAGGCGAACTTGAGCCTGTAGGCCTCCGCCACGAGGACACTTATGTTGGAGTCAGTCCAGTTGTGAGTGGGGACGTTTTGGAGTAATATCATGAGGCCCTGGAAGTCTCTTTCCAGCATGAGTCGTTCCCGCCAGTGGAGCAGGAAGGCGGCGCAGACGTACAGCTGGAAGATGGCGAACCCGTCTGATTCGGCGAGGTAGGTGTCCCACAGGCGGATGGTGCAGGGCAGCGGGATCTCGCGGGTCAGCAGGTTATTCATCCAGCGGAACGAGAACTGCAGGTAGTCCACGCCGTGGCTTTGCAGGTGTTCGTGTAATGGTTGGTCTATGCGACGGATCAGCTCTTTGAGTTGGTTCACCTGGAAATACATAAATACATAAACTCACACCGTATTCCCAGAAGGGGTAGACTGAGACGCCGGGACACCCATATTTCGCCTTGTATGTTCCGTCCCACGATGTGACAGGTGTCGAGACTATCGCCATATCGGGCACAAATTCGTGACTGGGTTGATAATGAATAGAAAAATCCAATATCACTGCCCAACCCGGGATTCGAACCCGAGACCTCAGTTTTGTAAACGTACCTTAGTACAACTACGCCACCGAAGCAGTCTTGAAAATTTGTATTTATTATTGCAATAGATTCGAACCAGTAAGATGACCAATTTAAACTATGTAGTAGTCCAAAGTTTCTGTCCAGAGGGGTTACTGTATGATCGGACACGAAGTAGGAATGTTCGAATGTTCTACGTCTAAAGTAAAGTATAAGTTTTCCACTTTCACAAATCGATACTATTCTCAATGATACTTATCATTTTCTCCGAACTTAGTCTATGGTTACGACGCACGATAGAGAATTCCAATAATTCGTGAAGTATCTAGGCACATTAGTAAAGTTTTTACCTACGACGTTCGTACATTCGAACTTCATATCGAATCATAGATTAACCCCTCAAGTTGTTTGGGAATGTTTAGAGTGCCATGGAAAAATTTAGATTTTTATCAGAATAAAAATACTTGATATTTAATATTGACAATGCGATATTTATACTATAACGGCCTTATTCATAGACAGTTTTAAAACTTATTATAGTTATCGAGTTTTTTGTTTCTTTTGGAAGACTTTTGAATTAAGTTAGAGCAAGACAAAACATTTTACATCTAAAATAATTTATACAAATTGCCGGTGTTATAAATGCTTTAAATTCAACGTCATTTAATAACGTCAATTAAAACAAATTAAAATGATTAGATTTTATATCACATTAAAATTGAAAAAAAAAAAACAGGCAAACTAAATAATAAAATAATTTGGTTTAAATACAACACGCTTTATAATTTCATTCTTTTTTATTTCATTAGTAAACATATGAGCAACATTTTCTCGTAAATAAGTTATAATCCACGCATATTACACCGTGTACTTAACCCTTTATAGAAGGAATGTTGTTTTCAACTTACTTTAATGAAGTATGGAATATTAATTTTCCTTGTATGCATCACAGTAGAACAGTCGCTTAGTAATGTATTACATACTGTACTGTATCAGCCCATATACGTCAAACTGCAAGGCACGGTCCTCCTCTACAATCGAGAGTACGATTGAGAGTGGTTAGGCCATATAGTCCACCACTCTTACTTAGTGCGGATCGGCGGACTTTACATACCATAGAAATTCTTACAAATTGCTTTGGGATGCAGGTTTCCTCACAATGTTATCCTTCGCCGTTATAGTAATTATGTCGCAGTCAAAAAATATGTTTTGAAAATAGTTTCGGTAATAACAAATAATCTTATACTTTAACAAATAATTTATCTATATGTTTGTTCAAATTCCTTATTGTTACTATTATTAAATTAAGTTAAGTGGAGCATGTCGCTCGTTACCGACTTAAAATGCAGCTATCATTAACAACCTCGTTATCACAATAACAACACGTAATTAGCTCTTATCAATTGATTACACTTTAAATTTCGCGTCTCGAATTTTATAATTGATGACTTTTCGAACAAAATTCGAATTTTCTGTTTTTTTTTTCCGCACTCTCACCATACGACACTAGAAGGTCATTCATCCTTAATATTTACACCCAACAGTCACATTCTCAGTCATGACCGCACACTGAGATCGAGTCTTGTATCGTGGGTATCAGAAACTACGAGAAACTATTCGGTCTCACAAACACCCAAATTCTAAGAATAATATACCTGTGTATCACACAAATATATATCTCAGTGCGAGGATCGAACCCGCGACCTTACATTCATATATTACTAAAGTTTAATATTAAATATTATCTGTATTTTTGTCAAACAATATAACTAATCTCACCTTATATTGTATTCCTAACTGAGCAAATATGTAATTGTCCTGTATACTATCGAGGAATTTGGATAGACACCAGAAGGAGTCGGCTTCGATGATGTCCCGCTGTTCCTCTGTCAGTTTGTCCAAAGGATAGTTGTCCAGCTCTTCCCCAGGCACTGCCTCCTGCAGGAAGACCATGAAGAAGGGCGTCACCAGGTCGTTAATGCCTTGCACGTAGCCTGATGCAGGGTGCCTGATCGCCCATATGTATAGGATCCTTTCGAACATCACCTGGAACAAAGTTCGGTACTAAAGTTAGTTCCGACATGAAACTAGTATCAGAAGTGGGTTATGTTAATTTGTGATTTTTTATAACGCTATGAAATAATCTCTTAGAATGTTTTTTTTTTGTTATAAACCTAAATGTAAAATAACTACCGCCATAGAAATTCTTTTTTTTTTTTCTCTTTATTTATTTTTTCAGGGCTTTGAGTCGCTCTGCGACTATGCCAGCCCTATGATTACAAAAAATAATCTTACAATGAACCTTAAATTGTAAATCTAATACTAAATACGAGTACAATTAAATATTTATGTTACTAATTAACGTATACACAGTTTTGGCTATATTAGACATTGGTTCAGATAATATGCTTTGAAACACTCCTAAGTTGAAAGGGTTTACATTATATTGATTCATCAAGGATATTCTTAAGGGTTCGGTATTTATGCATTCTACTAAGAAATGATACACATCCTCTAATACTCCACATGATAAACAATTAGGGGAGTCTACTAGTCTCATTAGGTATTTAAATTTATTTAGCGGTAAATGCCCAGACCTAAGTCTATGTGCTAAAACTATCTGACTTCTCTTTAAATTACAATTAGTACTCCATGGTATCCGAATAGGTTCTTGCTGAATTGTATTATACCATATTCCTTTTTGTGTAGCTGTAGATTTATAATATAATTTCCATTTTTCAAAAATTTTATATCTGTAATTGTTAAGAACTTCTGTATATTCCGGAAATATATAAATAGGTGCAACCATTTAGAATCGCTTCTTTAGCTAATTTATCAGCAATTTCATTACCTTGAATACCGATATGCGATGGAACCCATTGCAATCTTAGCTCCACACCCCTTGTCTTAAGAAATAGGATTTTCTCCAAGATGGCATATGCTACCGAAGCACCTCTAATAGTAGAGGCACATCGAGCAATATGCTGCAAAGCGCTTCGGCTGTCAGTAAAAATAACCGCTTTCTTAATATCCGAAGTCATAATATAGGATATAGCTTCTAAGACCGCAAAGAATTCCACCGCCATAATGGAGTGAAAGTTAGATACAATTTTAAATAATCCTTGAACATTACATATAGGATCATAAAAAGCTGCTCCAGTGCCGGTACTTGTTTTCGAACCGTCAGTGAAAAGTCTGTGCCAGTTTTTGTATTCCGAATTAAACATTTCGATTACATTACATTTAAGTATCATCTTATCTACACATTTTTTCGATAATTGAGTACCATCTACTTCGGTTCTAATAAAATCTAAATTAATATTTGTTACCCAAGTATCTAGTCTACGCCATAGAAATTCATATACTCCATCAGTCAAAATTGGCAAGTTCTGAAGAGGCTAGTTTTATTTGTAAAAAGCTGTGCCCGCGACTTCGTCTGCGTGGAATTTAACAAAAAAGTTAATTAGTTTATTTAGTTCTTTTTTTGATTTTTGCATTTTTATTTTAATTATCAACCTTTGTAACGAAACCATACCGCGATCTAATTCTACGGTGGCGCCATCTCTTAGCGAGCGGCGGTAAACTCCCGTTACACGTTTATTTTATTGAAAAATTTCTTTATATACAATATTTTGTAAATGTGATATTGATTCGTTGGTGGGAGAACTGGTAGGAGGCGCCCGACTTGACGGCCCAGTGGTGGCATGCGCGTGAGCTGCGCGCGGTACTGGACAGTACTACTTTATTTTTCTAAAATAAAAGATTTTTCTAAAATAAATGTACCCTAAGTTACTCCTTGTTATATCAGCTACCTGACAAAAAAAGTCCCGTCAAAACGGTCCAGCCATTTCAGAGATTAGCCGGAACAAACAGACAGACAGACAAAAAAAAATTAAATATCATTTTCAACACTGGTATCGTGTATATAACGATATGTAGTTGGACATTTTTTTTTTATTTTCACTTTTAAAACAGACACTTCAATTTTATTTATATGTATAGATTGTTAGAAACCTTTTTACTAAAAACGTTTCTAACAAAATAAAACTTGTATCATACATACATCAACTCACGCCGTTTTCTCAGAAGGAGTAAGCAGATGTGCCAGGACACTCACATTTTGCCTTGTATGTTTCGTTCCACGATGTGATAGGTGGCGAGCCTATCGCCATATCGGGCACAAATTCCTGACTCTGGGCTGATAATGAATAGACATATCCAATATCACTTTGCTCCCGCACCCTGGCACAACTACGCCGACGAGGCAGTCTGTTCGGTCGAGGAAGTTTAATCCTCTCATAAAAAATGCTGATTATAACTTACGCAGTGTCAAAACTTCAATGACTCCTTGGATGTAACTGATTTTACCAGGGAAAGCTCGGAAACGGGATCCGTCCAAATTTTCCATAAGACCTTAGAAAATATTCTCACCTGCACAGTGGTCTGTTGAAACAACGCCACCAGCGGGCTCATCCGTGGTATGTCGATATGTATTTGTCTATATGTATCGTCATCTCTCTCTGACTCGTAGTACTGTCGCACCAGGTGCTTGTAGTCCGCTCTCTTTCGCTCGAGAGTTTCTGCGCGTCGCTCTGAATTGGCGGGCAGGTAGCCGGCTAAAAGACGCCATGTTACTGCCCTCGCCTGTGGAAGAAGTAAGTAACGTAAATAAATAAAATAAATGATATATACCTACCACAGTCACACATACTGTTCTGATTTCTGTTCTGATTGACAGCCTCCGTGGCGCAGTTGGTTAGACGCCGCCTGTGAAACGAGAGGCCGCGGGTTCGATCCCCGCACCGAGAGAAATGTTTGTGTGGCCCACAAATATTTCTTCCGGGTCTGGGTGTTTGTGAGACCGAAAAGTCTCTCGTAGCTCCTGATACCCACGACACAAGACTCGATCTTAGTGTGGGATCAGGACTATGTATGTGACTGTTGGGTGTTATTTATTATTTATTTATTTATTTCTGGAGTCTTGTGTGGATATCGAAAACCACAAGTTTTCGGTCCCGAAATATCTTATCCCAAAACAACAAATTATAGATATCGCAAAAATAATACTTAGTGATCTAGATATTTGATTAACTTGGTCAATTAAAAAAAAGCTTCATCCAAATTGGCTCATCCCTTTGCGGCTACGAAGCCTCAGGGAGATAGATGCATACGTCAAACTACCCTCTTTTACATCCGATCTTAAAAAATGTATTGCGACTTTTTCCAGTTTTCAAAATACCTTCTAAGTAATTTTAGCTGGACAAAAACTATCCGAAAGTAAGACTAAGAGTGAATATAATCTTGGCATAATGTTTCCCATTTATAACACCCTTAATCAAATCACACGCAGTTATGACTCATGACGTCAATAATCACGCGATATAAAACTAAGCTAACAACGACCGTGCGTTAACCGTATTATGGGAAATTTTCAGTAAATACATAACATTATTGGCGAACAAGACTGGAGAGTATCCAAGTTTTGTGTTAGGTCAAGGATTTCACGTACCGGATAAAACTAAAAGCGATAAAACTAATAGAATTGTTATATGTCAACAATCTTTGAATTCTTGAGATGCATCTTATGGCTAACAACTTGTTTAGTTGAACTTGTTAGTTCTTTGAAAATGTCATATTTATGCCTTATTTATTATCATTTATATGTTGATGTGACGGATTATGTCCAATCTACAGTTAAAAAAAAAAATATGAAATTTGTGGTTCTGTACACTATCACTGTAGGCATATTTTTTTTATTTTTTTATATCAGTGATTAGCCAGACGAGCGTGCCGTTCGCCTGATGGTAAGCGATGCGACCGCTCATGAACAGTAGCAAAACCAAACAACACCTTGAATTACAAAGCAATGCTTGGCATTCCACTGCGCTCGCCATCCTGAGACATAAGGTGTTAAGTCTCAATATGTACAGTAGTTACTCTGGCTACATGTCCTTCAATCCGAAACACAACAGTGGTACCCACCCAGGCAGCCTCTCACATATGAGAGACCTACCACGAGTAAGGCATATCACCAAATTTTGACCTTTTTTACGCCCTTGTGAACAAGTATCCTGGGCAGTGAATCCGACCTTCAACTCTGTATATTCCCAACGGGTTTGATTACGTTCACGAACCGTAAACTGACACGCGAGAAAGTGAACCCGAAACAATGGCCGACATTGTACCGTGTATGGACACTGAATAACAAGTAGCTATCGAATTCAAACCACTGGACGTAACAAGAAATACGAAGGTTTATGGCACTTTATTTTACAGCTCACATTCCTAGAATACTCAGTGGCCTATGCACTTAACAATTTCATTGAATTATCAACAATTCTGTATCAGCCCATATATGTCCCACTGCAGGGTACGAACCTCTTCTACAATCAAAAGTACGATTGAGAGTGGTTAGGTCATATAGTCCACCACGCTGGCCTAGTGTGTGTTGGCAATTTCGGAAATTTGACGAATTATCAACAATATTCATCATCAAACATTATATTTTTGCCTTCAACTTGAATGATATATGTGTTGTAATAGATTATTTCTTAACAGTAGCTTATCCAACTGTGTTGTGTTCCAAGTTGGTCCTGTCAATATTCAATTGCGAGTGTGCCCACATAATTATGAAGATATAGCCATCTTTCACAGTTGTTACATGTTGCTCTATTTAAATTACAGATTCACATTGGAATCATTTGTTACAGTACAAAATAAATATCAATAAATTAAAATTTCTATGGACATATTTTGAAATAACTATAAGTATGTTTTGGAATTAATATAAATCAACTTTTTATGTTCTAGATACCATTAAAATCAGTACATTATCATTAATATTTGATAGATTACTTCTTCCTTGACAGCAATATTTGATAAGATGTATTTAAAAAAATAAAGATTCTACAAAAAAAACCCAGTAGCTGTTAACTTTGCTATCAGCATTTTGATTTAAATACAAGTGCACTCATCATCACCATCATCATCTCAGCCACAACAGTCCACTGCTGGACATAGGCTGGAAGCGGCGTGCATCCAGCAACTTCCTGTAACCTTAGCCAGATCGTCTGTCCACTTTATAGGCAGGCGTCCGACATTTTACTTGCCTGTACGTGGCCTCCACTCAAGAACCTTTCTGCCTCAATGGCTATCGGTTCTACAAGCTATGTGCCCGGCCCACTGCCACTTCAACTTGCCAATCCTATGGGCTATGTCAGTACAAGTGCACTAGTGTTAGCAAATTACATTTGTAATCATGTAGTTAATTATAAATTATAATATTTGGAAAAATACAAATTAATTAATTCTGGCTATTTTCTTTGATTTGTCAGCCTAGTTCACAAGTCAACTTTTAACATTCTGGACAATAGGCCTTTAACTGATCCACAAATTCATAGAATACATTAGAATCAGCAACAAAAGACTGCAAATTGCAACAACATAATAACCCATATAAATTCTCATATGATTAGTCATATTGTAAATCGCCAGTGAGTCACACTTTGACAGCAACATAACATCGTAAAGCTAATTACAAAGGCAAGACTCCAATACTAGCAGTATTACACTAACAATTAATGACATGAAGCAACAACATACATGTACTAATATATTCTATTGTAGAACTTGTTTATGCCTTACATATTTTAGAAGAGACCTACATTCTGTTGAAACTGGCACAAATTACTTACTTACAATAGATTGTAATGGAAGTGTTTTTAAAAAAAAATACAATTGAATAAAACAAAATGGCAATAAAACTGTTATATTTTCTAAATAAAAAATCCTAAAAAGTTCCATACAACACAGTAACAAAAATCTCATATTTGCAGTACTCTAGAAATGTACAGATATTTTTAATATACTAAGATCTAAGGCGAATTTAGGGGAAATATTCATCTAAATACTCTATTGGCTAAGCATTTTTAAGACAATATAATTTATTTAGTAGTAGATACACAACAACTTCGCGACGTCTTCTCGTCAAAAATACCTCAGTGCCTAAACTCGAAACTCTTCGATAGTTGTGTGTTACCAGTGATGGCATACGGCACAGAGACGTGGCCTCTCACTGTGGGCCTCATTAAAAGGCTCAAAGTCACTCAACGAGCCATGGAGCGGGCTATGCTCGGTGTTTCCCTACGAGATCGAATCAGAAATGAGGAGATCCGTAGGAGAACCAAGGTTACCGACATAGCCCATAAGATTGGCAAGTTGAAGTGGCAGTGGGCCGAGCACATAGCTCGTAGAACCGATGGCCGTTGGGGCCGAAAGGTTCTTGAGTGGAGGCCACGTACAGGCAAGCGAAAGGTCGGACGCCCGCCTACAAGGTAGATGGACAATTTGACTAAGGTTAAGGAAGTCACTGGATGCAGGCCACTTCCAACAGGTCATTGTGGAGATCTTTGGGGGAGGGTTATGTTCAGCAGTGGACTTCCTGTGGCTGATATGATGATGATGATGACACAGCACAGAAAACTGACAGCTACTAAGGCCAAATGTTTGTGACTGCATACTATGAGACCACATACAATTAAGTTCAATGTTGCAAAATAAACAAGTAGAAAACACCTGAAGCATCATATTAGCTGGGAGATGACTTTCCAAATTTATGTTAACGCTACCATCCCAGGTATAATCAATAATCATCTTACAACTAAATTGAACTAATTAATGAATCAGTGACTACTTGTGTCCTGTCATCAATTGTAATTTTAAAATGACTGCAATCCAGGTCAGTTTTGTACAAATACTTTAGAATGCCAGTGCTTGCTATGATTGACATGGATGAGTTGTTTACAGTTCAAGCTGTGCAACTGTGAAATACAAGTGTTTTATTGCACTGTATTAAATATGATATTTTTATGTACAAAAACATTTGTGAATTCTAATTTTTATTATTTCATCGGGGTTGATGCAGATTATTATTTTTATCTTATTAATATGTTTTCAAATCACTAAACATATTAAAAGTTATGCTTGGCACGGGATATATTATCTTCATATTTAAATATTATCTTAACCCTAAATTATGAATAACATTTTATTAAATAAAACATAACCATCAAAGAGACATAAGGTCATATTTACTGATGGAAACGATAGATAAGCTGGTGAAATGGTTAGTGTTTACATAACCAATTTGTAAAGAAAAATACTCACTTTGACAGGAATTCCAGACCAACTGAGCTGTTTGAGCTCGTCCAAGTTCACGACAGCTATTTCATGAAGTTGCTGGAACCTCTCCAGCTTAGATTCACTGCTTTCCTCACGCGAAGACAACGCCGATGGCCGGACGGGCCTCGGGCGGCCGGGGTAGTGCCGCAAGGGCCCCGCCCCGCCGCCAGGACCCACTTTCCGAGCCTCATTCTTGCGCACTTCCGTCACCTCATCTCGAGTTTTTACACTGTCAGTCTCAAGTTTTACGTCACTTTTATGTACATTCTTACTACTATTCCTATGAGAATTTATCACGTTTAAAGCCGCAGTCTGCGATATGGCCTTCGATATTTTAGTCTCCGCGATGCCGGAGATGATGTCGTCGTCGCCCAAGTCCCAAGCGTCGTTCACTGACGCCTGAAACTGCTGATACGATGACCCAGACATAACCTCTTTTTGTCCGACCCTTTGGCAAGGTCTACCCGGTATCGCGCGTTGCGGTGTTCTCCAAAACGTGTCGGATAACAAACCGTTCTTGTCATATTCGACTTGGTAACTTTCCATAATAAAATATATTTTGGAACATTCTAAATAACTTTGTTGGACAACAATAAATTACTATACAAGAAAATTTGTTGATATGACAGCTGACATATCATTTCGCTAAGGATGGCAAAGTTTACGTTCCAACGTCGTCGTGTTGATATGTATGTTTAGCAAGATGTTGGCCTCCTTTCGCTACTGGTGCTGGACTACAAGTTTTTTTCATGTTTTTTGATTCATAATGAGCAGAACAATACATTTTATAGGGAATTGTTTTCATGAGTGTCATTGTTTTAGGGTACTGTGGACAGGTATTAAAATTAAGTTACCTACATCTTATCATACACTCAGTTGTGTCTTCTTACAATATGTACTTATTATGTGCAACGTAGAGCATTTATGTAACTGTAAAAAATTATATAATGAAAATGACATGGAAAATTACGACTATTCTTCCTGGTTTTTGAAAAAAAAAACGTCACGGTCAGATCTTGGTCAGATCGGTCAGATGGTTAGGTGGTCAGGGTAGTTTAAAAAAAAAGTCCGTCGATATTATTTTATTTGTCATGACGACAACGCCATGAATGACAAACTGTAAATATAATTTTATATTTTTATAACTTTACTTTTTTGAAGCATTTATATTATATTTTTTACAATTGTATTATAAAAAAGTTGAGACATATCCGGTACTTTGCTAATTGACAATCAATTTTGAAATATACTGGTTTCCAGGCGGCTCGTTGGATCAATATAAACTTACAATTCCAATGTAGAAAATACGAAAATGGCGAGTCCAAATCCAGAAACAGACTTATCATCGATGTTCATGCAAAAAGAAGAAACCAGAGGCTCAAGAAGCCCGAACCGATCTGAGCCTGGATCAAGAAGAAATTCCACGACTAAAGGAAATGCTCCCGCAGAGGTTATTACTGTTAAAGACTTTTTCGACTTTATGAAAACTGCTTATCAAGTTTACGAGCACCTGGAAGGTGATGAAGACGACGGATCGAAAATAGATTGGGAGGAATTGACCAAGCTAACTGTTATTAATCACGTCATAGAACAACAAGAAAGAGATCTTTTACATCAAACTGCGTTCAATGAACCGAAACATATTACAAGTAAAAGTGAGTCAGCTTTAGAAACCAAGAATGGGGACGGTGAAAGAGTTGAAAAAAGATACAGTTGCAGCGAACTTGAAGGTATAATACATAGATGTGACTGTTTACGTTTTTATGAAATGCATTATTAACGCCATCTATTTTACTTTTAGATACAACTTTTAAAAATATATCACATTACACAACGGTGAAAAATTGAATTTGCAGGTAAAGGTCGTCTTCGATCGATACCACCTGAAGCTAGGGTGGAAATGCTTGGAGTTTGGACGGAAGCAAATTTAAATTGTAAACTTAACGATGTAAGTCGGCTTATATTTTGCCTCTCAAATAACTTTCTGATATAGTTCATATAGATAGATGGCGTTGTACACGAATTTTATTTTTAGGTAATAAATGAAGGCATCCTGGATTCTATACTGCCTTATTTAGTTGGTTACAAGAAGCCTTCAAAAACAACCAGCGTTTACGCACCAGTAATCAAAAAAGTGCCATCTAGCGCAACGGATGTGAAAAAACCAGCCAGTTTTGGCGGTACGTAGATTTTATCCTCATATTTCTATTGCAGTAAAAACTTTTATTTAAATGTACGTTTTGATCAGGTTTTGTGAATGAAAAAGAGTCAAGAGACCGTTTAGGAAGGCGCAAATCGTCAGTAATACCAGCGCAGGAACGCAGCAACCAGAAGCAAGAGTAAGTCATTTATAGATTCATAGATGTCGCTAAATTCAATTTGTTTAATTTATTTTGATGAAAAGTCCATGTTTTCTCAACATTTGTGATGGTCATAATGAATTTATGTTTTTGTTCAGTGCCTAATGAAAATTAAACAAAATATTATAATATATTTGTTTATTGTAAATTATTACACCTCTTTAAAAATTTCGTATGCTTTGATAGATCCGATATGGTCTAGTGGCTAGGATACCTGGCTCTCACCCAGGAGGCTCGGGTTCGATTCCCGGTATCGGAATATCTTTTTGCGTTCTATTTCAGTGGCGACGTTGAAATTCACGTTTGTGATGAGGTAAAGGGATTGAAGAAAGATTTTAGATGCCCTCAAAAATTACTCGTCACCAAAATGGGTTACTTTGCTGACGTCACCGCGGGGCAGAGGCTTGAAGATATGGATATATCTGTACATTGTGATATACAGGTGAATCATAAATATTGACATGTTTTGGTATATTAAACTGTAACATTATTTTTTCTTCTGTCTCATTTCAACTTTCGTAAGCGTCAGCATACCTCAGGGAACACCAACATTGTCGTTTTTTCTTAACCATTCATAGTTTCTTGTCTGAAAGAGAACGTCTCAAGCTATAAGACCGCCTTTTGTGCCTTATTTTCATTGATGATGATGATGTTCTATGTATATGTTGCATGTATGCATACGATAAACTTTATGAAAAATAACAAAATAGTAGCACAAATAAAGGAGGGATGTGGACATACTTTTGATGTTTAGTAAATTAATTAATTATATGCAATTAAAACCAATTACAGAAGATAAAAAGTAGAATTGTATTTTTTGATTATTTTTCTAATCTATTGTTTAATTTATTTTTCATTAATGTGTATGTCCTTAGATTTTCGACTGGCTGATGCGGTGGGTGAAAAGGGACTCCATACTGGTGGCTGATTGGCCGCTATTGGATCCTAACAACGTTGTGCCCATACTCGTGTCTGCTTCTTTCTTACAGGTTAAATTCACTTAATAAATAATTTATAGACTTTACGTTAAATACCACTTTGCCCTGATCTCATCTTAGAACAGAAATATGTTTGTGCACTAAAAAAATCACCTTCTGCCATATCCAGGACAGAACACAAGTGACAAGAGTGATCTGAAGAAAATAATAAGTTTATATTTTGTGACTGCGTGTGTGTGCGATTGTGTCATAATAATTTTAATAATACAGGTTTGTACTCAGGTTGTATTGATGGGGACTTCATACGTTTTCTCTTTCTCTCCCTCTCTTCAGCCGTTGGAAGACCACTGCTGAATATATGTCTCCAGGCCCCAAGGGTTTCAACCTTGACCTGTTGGAAGCTGCATACAGCGACTTTCTGCAACCTTTATATTTTATGTACTTTTATTAAAAATATTCCAAAGTTATAATTTATCGCAAGATGTAACTTTTTGTAGATGGAGCCATTATTACACGACTGTTTGATTTACTGCCACGCGCATATGAACGAAATAGTAAAGACGTCAACCAACTTGGCTTGTCTGAGCGATGCTTTACTTACGAGGTAAGTTAAGAGCAAAATGGGGTGTATTTGGAAATAGGAGCGTGGGTTAGACCCCTTGTAAATAACATTTGAAGTAATTATATGCATGTAATTTCCTTTATATTTTGCAATGTAAATTTCGAGACTATAATAATACGTTTTCTTAATACTGGTGTAGATTTTACTATTATCTCAAGGTGAATATGAACAATTTTATCCTGAATTACTATTCCCATATATGTATATCGGAATACAATTCTCACACTACATTGAAAGTTGTACTACTAATTGTACACTATGTTAAACACTTAAGAAAGACATATTTTGTATAAATACACAAATGAATATTTGTAGATTGGCAGCCATGTACACGAACGTAGAACTGGAAGCAGTGCGAGATCGTAAAGACAAGATCCAGTCGCGCCTGTACTGCAAGATGATCTTGTCGCTCGCTGAGCCCGTGCCGGAGACGCTGCGGGGACACTACTCCACGCTCGCCACGCTTTTCAAGTGCAACAAGTACGGAGACTTACTATCTTTCTTTTTATTCCAACAGTCACATACATAGTCATTAGTCCTTCCCCTAACAAAGATCTAGTCTTGTGTCGCGGGTATCAGGAACTACTAGAGACTTTGCGGTTGCGCAAACACCCAGATCCGAAACAAATAACTGTATTTTATGCAAATATTTGTCTCAGTGCGGTAATCGAACCCGCGGCCTCTCATTTCACTGAAGGTATCTAACCAACTGGTTAATGGTATGCGTGACGCTTGATCAAAACAAGAGTACCTAAGTTAGAATATATTTTGTTGGAGCAGGTGCAACAAGCTACTAGGAAGACATATAGCGGAGCAAGTGCCGTGCCAACCCGCCAGCATGCGCATCGACAGGCGAGGGAACGTCATCTCCACGCATAACAAGTGAGATAATGTAGCTTTATACAATTTTCTTTAGGCTCGGGAATAAAAACATAAATTTTCAGTTATATCTCAGGATAAGGTTTCAAACCTATGATTAGCCTGTGATGTATTCCTCAAAATATGTTTTAAAATCGGTAGAACCACGCTGTTGTCATTCATGACTCAGCATGCATGGGCAGGCTCATCCGGTGCGCCACCAATGTCTCACAGGAGATCAACGTGAAGCGCATGCTTAGCTATTGCGATTCGTTCGTTGAGTGAGATTACCAGGTACCTTCTCTCTTCCCATCCATTTTCCTTCCAGTTCAGTTCCTCACCCAATCTGATGGGCCGCCAACAACCATCATCCAAGCTTCATGAATGTTTATGGGCGGCGGTGATCACGTATCATCAGGTCACCTCTTCGCTAGTTTGTCGAATAAATTCAATAAAATAAAATTGCCTTCAGTGACTTGAAGGTATAGCAAGCCAGTCGTTGTATTTCAGTCACTCTATTATATTTAAACATTACATTGTGTAGGGAGCCTAACTGGAGCCTGAACGAGTACATAACGTGGTTGTGCGGGGAGCTGCGCTCGTGGCGGCGCGTGTACTGGCGCCTGTGGGCCGACTGCCACTTCCTGCGGTGCCAGCTGTGTGACAGTTACTTCCCCGCCTACCAGGTCAATATGAATCGCATCTTTAGAATTAAAGTGACCTAATCCAAAAATTAGAAAAAAACAAGTTGTGTATCTCTACAAACACCAACAGCAGAGACAACAACAATTATATTAATAGGCTCGTGTAAACTTCTCACTAAGTGTTATTAGCACTGTACTTGTGGTCTGATCTGATACATCTAACAAACCAATCTCTGTTACTTCTTTTTTCTCACTATAATTTAGTAATAATTTTACCATTTTAATTTAATTTATAATCAATTTTCATTACATTCCTTTCTATCATTATCTTCATCGCTGTCACAACAACTCTTAAGGAACTGTAGCAGCTGTTCTTCTTTACATCAAACTCCCTGTACGATGCAGATGGAGTGGTGTTCCCATCACGAACAGCAGGCTCACATGTTCTCGGTGGAAGGCAGGCCTCCTTTACCAGCCGGCCGCTACCCTTGCTGTGGAGAACGCGCCTATCGATTCGAGACCATTACCAGGAATACGGTACGTTGACTTTGAAGATGATGGTTTACTGTTAGCAGGAAGACTGACGTTACAATATAATAATTAATAGGTCTGCTATTGTATGGACTAAATCCGTGGATAATACCGTCATTTTTAACTTTTCTTTAACTTCAGTGCGCATGAAACCTAAACAATCTACTAAAAAATTTTGAAAAAGGCGTGACACGTTTACAACTCCCTTGAACTATATGTCAGTCATCTACATTGAAATACAAAAATAACCAAGCCCCCACAAAGGGAGAGAACCCAATTTTTGGCGCTTCACTGGCTGATATGCTCGTAATAGAACTTTTAGGTCCCGTAATGCGCTGAACATGTTAAAGAATCTGATCAGCAGAAGACATCATTTTGTAGTAGATGACGATAAAATATTCATTAATTATTTGAATAGCCTCAAGTAAATTACTTTTATTTTACAATTTATTTAATCTTAATATACGTATATGTTTTTCGAAACTTAGGGTTGCCAGTTCAGGGAGCACGTGCCGGACGAGCGGCTGGCGACCGACTCCGCCGTGATGGAGATCTACAACCAGTTCCGCGACATCATCGCCATGCGCCCGCCGCAACTCATGTTCCCAGAGAGACTCACCAGACTCGTTGGTAGAGGTGATCGTATTATAAAGTAAACATTTGAAGTGTTGGCACTCAAAGTCTGTAAGTTGTAAACATATGATCTTTGTTTCTGTTGATGTACACGACTGTTTGTTGTCCAAAATAAAATAAAATTATACTACAATCACTAAGAAATTGTATTGCTTACTGGTGGAAGGTCTCTCATGTGAGAGGCCCCCGGGGTTGGTATCATCGCAATTTCTATTTCTCCCGCCAAATAGCAGTGTAAATGCACCGTTGTGTTTCGGATTGAAGAACATTGTAGCGCGAGTAACTACTGGGCATATTAAGACTTCACATCTTATGTCTCAGGATGGTTAGCGCAGTGGAATGCTAAGCATTGCTTCGTAATTCAAAGTGTTGTTTTATTTGCTACTGTTCATGAGCGGTCGTATGGCTTACTATCAGGCGAACGGCATGCTCGTTCTGCCATTCAACACAATAAAAAAAAGTTAGCATTACGCGTACTTAATATTTAATTCATCTTAAATTTACATTAAATGAAACCGAAACATTCTCGTCAACACAGAGCCAGGAGACGACAGCACTGGCCGCCTGCAGTGCAAGGAGGTGTTCTGGTGGGAGGGCATCCAGCTGGTGCCGCCGCGCCCGCCGCTGGGCCTGCTCGGCAAACTGTACACCAGCAACAACAAGTTCAACGGTGAGATCTGTACCTACTGAATAACCTTCAGTTTATAGAATGTTGGGGCAATGGAGATAAGACAACAAATTAAATGAAAACAAAACGAAATTTTTAATTTTGAATTGTAACTGATATTATACAGGGTATATCAAGCGAATGTATCGAAAACGAAGCTGGGTGGTAGTTTTAGTGACTTCAGACACAATGCAACTAAATTTTGTGCAAAAAATAGTGACGAATTTTTTTTTGTTATTTTTTTTCTATCGTCAATTTAGGGTGGTAAATACAAAGTTTTTCTTTAATAATAATGTAAACCCTTTTATTTTTAAAGACGCTGTGCTATGCAAGGCTTTAAATTATTATTTTAGCAAAAACTATGGATTTTACCACCCAAACTCGATGATATTTAAAAAATAATAAAAAACATTGTCGCGTTTATTTGCGAAATTTTTAGTTGGATTATGTTTGTATTCACTAAACTACCGCCCGGCTTCGTTTTCGGTAGCAGTCTTGATATACCCGGTATAAAAAAATATTCTTGCAAACAGGTACAAATATAGAAAAGTCTTAAAAAGATCGGATAGTAGATTTATGTCCAAAGTATTTAATATCAATTTTTAAGTAGAAATTCAATGTATTTTTTTTTTCTTAGAATAATAATGAGAACCAAAAATCTATTGAAATTGAAAGGATGTTTCTTATTTTTCTTCCATTGCCCTAACAATTTGTATAGTATCATTAGCTTAAAACAAATAATAAATGAATTGAGCCACCTCATCGTGTACATTTTAAGCAAATTGTCACAAATGCGTTGTACATAAGCTACATAATTGGCGAACACATGTAGCGGCCGTGTGACAAAAGCTTTATATTTTTATTGGCATAATACCATAGATATAGAGCATGAACTGAATAAGATTATAACTCAGTAGCAGTCTTGTCGGGCCTCACCCGGATGGAGATACGTTTTTCACTCCTGCTTCCCTTCTATAGGCCATAGCGTGATGATATATAGCCTATAGCATTCCTCAATAAATGACCTATCCAACACAGAAATGATTTTCCAATTCTAAACAGTAGTTCCTGAGATTAGATGTAACAAACAAACAAACTGTGACTGTGACACGCCTACTGGTAACGTATTTCCATGTCCTTACCACATCTTTTCGCAATCAAAAACAGTCCATGCCCTATATCTATGCAATACTCACTGTTGTGTAAATACACATCGAATAAAATGTCTGGAATAGAATGAATGTTATTTAATTAAGGGATAGATGAATAAGTTTGTCAAACTGTACATTTGATCGTGAAATTTGATCCACAAAGACTTACTAAGTACGGAACTGTTATTCTGTTATTCAGGAATGTAATGTGTTATTTGTATCATTTTCTTCATATCAAGAATTTTACATTATTTTAACGGGTACATTGCTAATTGGCCTATATAAACCTACTCAGTAAAAATATATTATGGTGCGTGTTTTAATTTAAAAATGTTTTGCTTACGACCGTCTGATATCGTATCGTGTTGTCTCTAATTTTCCCCGTGAAACAATTCCCATAACACTACTATGAATGGAAAGGGGATAAATATACTCGGGTTGAGTTGTGGAAGTTGCGTGGCACACAGCGGGCGCGCGTCCCTCGTCTCCCCTGGCGGCGCGGTCGTCGCTGTCGCTGGCGCCGGCCGCCGCGCCCCACGCTCCCCCCGCGCCGCACGCGGAGCCCCGGACCAAGCCGCCCAAGTCCGCCTCTGTACACGAGACGAGCAAAGAAAGCCCGCGGAATAAGGTAAGTTTATTGCGAGGACTTGGAATTTGGAATGCCGTCGCGACCGGTCGGATGTCCTACTAAAAAAAAATATTTGTTTTAATACAATTGGGGGATAGTGTAGTTGTTTTCATATAGAGTTTATTATGTATAAGGCATGAAAATTTTGATAATCTTAGTTATTAACTACAAAGCATGTAAAAATTACATAACATGTATGTTATATCTATGCGGTTTTTTGTAAATATAAATGTGTTTGTAGTGCATGGTAGTTGGTTTGCTGCACAAATGAACTTCATATGTGCATTATTATTGACACGCTTACGTAGCTGTACTTTATAACAATATACATGGTTTATAACAGGTACATGTTAGTTTTTGGCAATATACGTTAATGATTTATTAGATCTTGTAACGTATAAAAGTGTTTAAACTTTAAATGATTTGTTTAAAGTAGTACACGTTGATTATTTGAGTGGGAATATTAGGTATAAGTACATACATGTATTACATTAAATCGCAGACCGGGCCTGAATCAGCTTGTAGTTTGAGACGATGAAACAATTTCATAAGCTATTAATAATTATTTAGTTTTTGATATATTAGATTATTATTAAAAACATAACATAATCATGTGGTTATATACTATATGGCCTTACTACTCTCGATTGTAGCAGAGGCCCGTGCAATGGGACGCATAAGGGCTAATACAGTACTATAATGGGGTTATACAATTACATTAACTAAACTTCAAATAATTTGAAGATTTCAAACCTCTGTTATAACAGAAGGATATTTAATATTCGTCATTCACACTATCAATTAATGGCATGATAATTTAGTCAACATCAGGCGCTGGAGCCAGGAAGACCATTGCTGTATATAGCTAATAGATTTTCACAGCCATGTCTTTGAAGTGGCTTACATTCAAGAACTTCGTGCCAGCTAATATGCCATATGGGTAGTGTATCTTGATATATCTATCGGCATCTTGAGGTTGTTGAAGATCAATAAATTAAAATATAAACCTGACCCCATACTATTATGTGATGATGTCTGGTTTCGTATATCAAAAACTAAGGTGAGTTTGCGGATGATAAGAAATATTGTATAAGAATATGTAATAGATTATTTAGTACCTAAATTAAAGAAATATATTACTTCACTGAATGCAGGTCGTTTCCAACATGCCGCTGTGAAGTACATTATCATTTATAGGAGGTCTAAAATGTAATAAATACATATACTCAGGCCGATTCCCCAGAAGGGGAAGACATAGGTGCCAGGACATCCACATTTAACTTTGTATGTTTCGTCCCATGATGTGATAATTGGCGAGTCAATAGGCATATCGGGCACTAATTGCTGACTCCGAGCTGATTATGAACAACAAATCCAATACCTCTTTGGCCGACCTGGGATTCGAACCCGAAACCTCAGTTTTATAAACGTACCGTAGTACAACTACGCCATCGAGGCAGTCAAATATTTATATTTATTTATGTAAATTTTATATTTATTTCAAGCAAAATGCAAGTTTACAGTATTTTAACCAAAACACTTACATTCTAATTAATAAAATGTAGCAAATGATGTACATGAACTCGTGGGTTACACAAAGAAAGGCGCGTCTGGTGGCGGGGACTCCGCGGGCTCGGAGTGCGGCTCGTCGTCGGACAGCGAGCCGTCGGGGCGCAGCGCCCGCAGCGACGAGGACGCCGCCCCGCCGAGACGACAGGCGGCGGTCAGGACGCGCGCGCATACTGCCAGGTCAGAAATCATTGAAATAATATACTAGAGGGGACACTGCAAACAAAATGTTTGTAACAAAATGAAGGGTACATTCTATTTCTGTCTCGGTCACGCCTACGAAGTAACATATCTTCCCTCTCGCTTCAATGTGTACCGGTGTGCACACTGCACGCACCATACGCACAGATTTTGTTCCCAATGTCCATTCTAGTATAATACCTCAGTGTCAGATATTAAGGTTTTTATTACATAATTAATGGTAAAATTATTGAGGTATTATACTAGAGTGGACATCGACAACAAAATCTCTGCGTATGGTGCGAGCACACGGGTACACAGTGAAGCGAGAGCGAAGATAATGTTACTGTTTAAGCGTGACAGCGACAGAAATAGAAGGAGCGGTACGGTACCGTTCATTTTGTTACAACAATTTTGTTTGCAATGCCCCCTCTAGTATAATATCTGAATGTTAGTATTTTTTTTTTACATAATAAGTGTAGAATTAAGGGTAAAATGTATTTTATTGCAAGGAAGTAGATGTATAGAGTGTAGGCGGTTTAATATTCTGACATATTATTTAATGAAAATTTTAATAATATTCTAAATTATTAACTAAATTGCATTCATTTAACAAATTGCAATAAATTTCTTTGAGATCCAAAAATATATTTATACATATATCATCCCTTTAAAAGGAGTTTGATTAGAATTAAATAGCCCTAAACTATTTATTATTTCCATGTCGGTAGTCGGTGTTTAATCTTTTCGTCTTCAAATATTCCGGTCTTACGTCCTTTAAATAGTCCGTATTTAAATAATCAGATGTAAATTAACTATATTTTTTCTATATTTACATGACCTCTGTGTGCTTGTATATAATTCTAATACCACAAAGTCCGCTAAGTAAGTAGCATTTCAGTATTGGTAGTATATTAATTATTGGTGAAGTGAGGTATCTCATGTTAGACGTGGTCGTGGCGGCGGGCGCGAGTGGGCGGGATGCGCATCAGCCCGCAGCAACCAGGACGCGCAGCGGCGGTTCGAGGAGCGCGCCAACCGACACATGCGCGCCGCACTCGCACGCACCGCGCACGCCAGGGACCAGCGCGCACGACCACCACCAGGTTATATAGCTCTATACCTTCCTTGAAGTATGAGCACGCCAGGGACCAGCGCGCACGACCACCACCAGGTTATATAGCTCTATACCTTCCTTGAAGTATTAGCACGCCAGCGCTCGAGACTACCACCAGGTATAAACAGTCTGTACCTTCCTTGAAGCATCAGCAGGCCAGGGACCAGCGCGCACGACCACCACCAGATACTGTACACACAGGATTCTATACCTTAATTGAAGCATCAGCACGCCAGGGACCAGCGCGCACGACCACCACCAGATACTGTACACACAGGATTCTATACCTTCATTGAAGCATCACCACACCAGGGACCAGCGCGCACGACCACCACCAGGTTATATAGCTCTATACCTTCCTTGCATTATCAGCAGACGTGGCTGTCCTTGACCCTTCAGAGTAACGTGGGGACTACATGTTCTCGACTGACATGGCAAATTACGATGTACTTGATTATAATAAGGCTGTGCCTTCGAAATATGTGGGTTTTTATTAATTTATTTTTTATTGCAATGTATGGCAAGACGAGCCCGTTTAGCAGCATGCGGTTCGTCAGATGGTAAGCCGTAGCAAAACTAAACAACACCTTGAATTACAAAGGAATGCTTGGCATTCCACTGCAAGTCTCAATATGTGCAGTAGTTACTCTGGTTAAATTTTCTTCAATCCGAAACACAACAGTGCATTGAAACTGCCCTTTGGCGGGAGAAATAGACCTTGCAGTGGTACCCTCCTAGGCGGCCTCTCACATATGTATGTGAGACCTACCACCAGAAGAGTGGGTGAGAGAATAGGGATTATAATTACACATTATAGAAACATGTTTAAAACTATCTGGTAACTTTCGAAATGGTTATAAATCTGCCAGTTGAACGGTGAATTTATCCTTTTTCATATTCCGCTATGATTTGTTGCTTATCTTTAGGAAGTTATAATACTGTCAGTGTTTGCCTCAGGTGGGGTGTACGCGCGACTGGAGGCGGAATGGCGCGAGCGTCACGGCTCCCGAGCCCGCTCGGCCGCGCCACCGCGACGACACCTCAACAAGTACAAGCCGGCGTGATCATACAGCACACACAATATACTGCGCAATAAATTACCTCATATGCATATTATTGAGTTTTATTTCCCTGTATTTCCTTATGATCACACGGGTTGAAATGGCGCCAATTGGAGACCTATGTCCAGCAATGGACAATAGTAGAGTGATGATGATTAATTTATAAGGAAATGAGGAATTGCGCGCGAAGGGTACGCGCTTCATAGTAAGCCTGATAGAGTAAGCCCAAAAGCAAGATTAGGTTAACTTGTACTAAATTATATGATTAAACTAGCCTGAGCACTCTGGTAGAGCATTAGAAAACGAATATACACGGGCAAAATCGGAAAGGCGATAATTTCCGAATGTCGTTGATCAGTGATAATTGAGTTTTGTCCTGAATTACAATCGAATGCTATTGTGGGTACTGGGTAGTCGTCCGACGTAGTGCTTGTCGCTACATGGCTCTCACTCCAGAAGATTTTTTACACAGCAGGGTAGTTTGAAATTATTATCTCCAATTGTCATAACAATTGATGGAGGTATAGCCTCTTTCTCTTTCTGAAGCCCTAGTACTATT
Organism: Hyles vespertilio; assembly: GCA_009982885.2. NCBI lineage: Eukaryota > Metazoa > Arthropoda > Insecta > Lepidoptera > Sphingidae > Hyles > Hyles vespertilio. The sequence goes on from CM042819.1 coordinate 1,783,514, forward strand.
TTCAGTGTGCCACGATATTTGTTTGTTAAAGGAAAATTAGTTCGGTAGTTCTTTTTTTTAAATGAAATGTGGCCCCGTCTTCGTCTGGAAATTCATCTTAACTTTTAAAAAGTACTAGGGCAGCATAGGTTGAAGGAAATACCATTAAAATGAATAAGCAGCGAAACAAGTGAGAGAAAGAGACAAAGCAACTGTTTGACCAATAGAAAAATTGTAGTGAATCACGTTGCACCAACCACCATTCTTGAAAGAGACAACTAATAGGTTGCTATTTACTGTCTCTTTTTCACTTTTTAAACCCACTGTTTCTGTGTACGATTAATTTATTGGGCGCAGTTTTAAACAAGTACCCACATTTTTGAAAATTTTATTCGGATCGTAACCACAAATCTACCCCATTTTTACAAATACAGGATCGGAAATTATGTACTATTATTGTCAAAAATAATTAGAATTATGAGCGATCAGATAGCCCGGTGGTAAGCCAACCATAACCATCTTTATGGTTTCAACCAAGTCAATGCCTGTCGTGTGGAGAGAATTTTTGTCTAATCCTCTTGAATGAATAATACTCTTTTAAAAGTCATGCCGTGGGACTAAGGGATACCGGGGAAGGAGAGCAGAGCTTGTCAGTGTTAGGGAAGATGAAAACATCGCATGTAAGTATGGATAGAAAAGTGATATTGTATTAACTCAAATACGATGATGGGAACTAGGAAAGTGGCAGGGCGACTAAGGACAAAAAACAATACAGAAACAACTCTGTAGTATTTTCAGTTCCAATGACTTCATATTAAATAAATTGAAGAGTATGTTGCTACAAGGAGTCAGCTGGATCGAGCTGGTATTTTGGAGCATAATGCCTAGACATGGGATCGGATACATGGACATAAATGCTGGAAGGCTCGATGTTTGGCATGCCAATTGGCTGACCTAGAAAATAATATTATGTTCACTGCAAGCATCCGGTTACTTCTTGGAAACAATTTCATTATTCAATTCTTGTGATGGAAAACTGAGTTTCATTCATAGTTTCATTAGTGGCACTTTTCTCAACTAGGAAGAGACATAGCTCTTGTGAAACAAAATAAAAGTCAGTCGCTTATTAAATTTTTATATTCTTATATCTAGAAGTGCAGACGGTGCGGGAACTGGCTGGAGCGCAGGCCGAATGCGGATTTGAGGTAGCCGCGCAGCGTCTTCTTGTCGGCGCGCGCCCCGATAGCCTTGATCACCGCCTCGTCCACCAGCTTCTGGTCAGACTTGCGCTGTTCTGATGGAACGTATTTCTGGAAGAGATAGGAATGTTGTTAATTTGTTTTTGGCTACATCTGTTTATCATAATCATTCAAATTAAATACAATTGATCTCTATGCAATTTTCGTAATAAAACCTTCAGGCGATTCAGTATAAGTTAACATTTTTGGTCAGTTTTTGTTTTGAACTCTAATGGTAATTCTATATCTATATCTATCTATATCAGCCCATATACGTCCCACTGCAGGGCACGGGCCTCTACAATCGAGAATACGATTGAGAGTGGTTAGGCCATATAGTCCACCACGCTGGCCTAGTGCGGGTTGGCGGACTTACATTTAAATTTTTATAAATCGCTATGGTATGCAGGTTTCCTCACGATGTTTTCCTTCACCGTTTTAGTGCGTGGTGATTGATTATCAATACACACATGACTCCGAAAAGTCAGAGGTGTGCCCTGGGATTCGAACCCGCGAATACCGTGAACATGTAGGCAGCCGCGTCTAGTCCGTTAACCAACAGGCCACCACGCACTTCATGGTAATTACTTAGCTGAAATCAGTATTCAAGTGATACTATTAAGGTTTTGTAAATTCTAGATTATATATTCTAGCTGCTGTTCGACTATACACGCATTTTGGCTAATTTCAGACTTGATAATGCCCCTATTCTAAAGAAACCAATATGGATCTTTGAGGTTTTGGGGTCACTAACAAGTAATCTATTGCGAATATTCAATTCTGTTAATGTGAACTTATAGCCTAATGTTACAAGTGATTAATGACAACTGACTCAGTATAGAATGTTCTACCAAAACCAAATATACAAATCCAGCATCACCACACACTATAATTCTTTTTGCATGTGTGTTAATTTTATATGCTTCACACTACTTAAACAAAACACGTACGTTAAAAGTAGTCACATTTGGGCACAAAGGCTGTATTTGAGGGCAGACAAAATATTTCTAAACTGTGCTGGGTCACAACTAACCTCTTTCTTTGAAGCGAAGATGTCCTCTCCCTGCTTGCGCTTGACGCTGCGTTTGACGCTCTTCTTGTTCTTCTTGAAGTACGCGTCGTCGAGGTGTGCGGGCAGCTTGAAGTCACCCAGGTCGAGCTTGGTGGAGGTGCCGATCACGTAACGCTGGGGGATTCTGCGCAGGGGGCACGCGTTGAACTGGAACATGCAAAAAGATTCGTTAATTCCATTGTCTTTCGATTTGTTTGTTTGATTGATTTGAAATGCTTTGTGATGAACAGATAATTTACAAAGTTGATTGGTCTACAAGAACACCCATGCAATGTTAGTTGAAGAGTTTGCGTTGCTCAGGGAGTTTCTTGCGCCGTTTCTTCATCACAGCTAGAGCATGTTGCGAAGGGGTGGTAGCAGAAATTAATTATTCAAAAGATATTGTGAAAAACTAATTGAATAAGGAATATTTTGATTTTTAATTTTATTTAGTTCCATTGCTATATTGTAGAAACTAGAAATTGATTGTTGAAAAATTGATACAATTATGGTCAGTTACATATAGCCTCTTTTTGTCGTCAATTAGATTTATGAACTTCATTTGATGGGTAATATTGACTTATAAACAAGGTTTGCAAGGATATTGGAGGCCACCTTCTTACAGGTTGCTGGATGCAGGTAATTGTTTCCATGGCCTTGCAGGAAGTAATCACACTATGCGACAGAACATATGAGGCAAAAATATAGGTATAAATAAAGGTATCTTAGTAGCACCTCTGCTACATAATTATCATCTTTTGGGAAAAGGCGTGAGTTTATGTATGTATGGATTTTTGTTATGCATTTTAGCCTAGGTTGTATATTTTATTAAACATAATCTCTCGCAACATAATCCTGGACTAATAAAATATACACTCACAGCAAAAGGCCCAGTGACGAGCAGCAGACCGCTGGGCAGCACTCCGACGAGCACCACACGCTTGCCGGCGTGTCTGCCAGCGAGCAGGATGCACACCGTGCCCACAGTCAGGTTGGGCCTGATCCTGCGCACGTGCTTGCTGAACGTCTTGCCGTGACTCTTCTGGCGGATCCTGGGGATAAATTCAAAATATTGTTGAAAAATCAGTTTCAAGTGTGCTAAACTGCTATAGGCAAAATAGCATATGTATATTGATTATCATGAATTTTATTTAAAAAAATGAGAAAACCACAAAGTAATACTTGATATTTCTTTTGATAATTTCTTTGAAATAAGCATAAAACTTTGTGCCCCGTTCCATCTATTAACAATGGCAAGAGCCCATAATGTCCACTCCATTAACCATGCAGTATGATGTATACAAGTGCATAGATTTAATTTAAGTTTGTAAATGAATATTTGCTGATAGAAAGATACATATCTTTCCACACAAATAGCAACACTTCACAAAAGTGTATATTCTGACATAGTGACACACACGAGGCTTGTCCTCTATCACATCTTGGGATGGAAAACATAAAGTAGAATGTGTGCATACTGCTTGCTACCAGTTGTTGAGTTAAACACCCGAATACTGGAACGCCGTTCAAATAATAAGTTGCTCTTAACAGCGCACGGCCTACTTAGCCAGTACATTTAATCGGGATTAACGTAGTTAAGCGCAAGTTATATTTAAGTTGCGTTCCAGTATTTGGGCGTAAGTGGCACACACATTAATCTAATTTTAAGAGGACCATTTTAATTATGCTGATACTGCTATAAATATGTTGGGAATAACATTATTTGGCAATATAAGATAGACACAAATATCCAAAATAAGGGGACCCTGGTTCAGTTTAAAATAAGGCTAGCTAGAACAAATGAACGGACAATCTGGTACACTTAAAATGTGAATTATTTTTGCACTTAATCCAGTAAAACACTTGGTGAATATATCATGTTTCATGAATCTATCATAGTTATTGTTTGATTCAATACAATCATTAGTTTTATTTGGATTAATTGAACAGACATAGAAAACTTATTGATATATTTTCGCCCTAATATATCCAATGGGAAACATTTCTCTCTCAAAACATGTACTGTGTTAATAACTTTCAATATACCGGATTAGTATACCAAACTTAATATGACTCAAGACATTTATCATTTAATGTAGGGAGTATAGATTTTGGAGTCATTTTTTATTGAAAACACTAGTTAACTCACTTTTCCTGAGTAGGGTAGAAAGATCTCCTGCGTCTGAGCAGCACAGTACGGGTTCCTCCGTTCTTCTCACCTCCAATCTGTTTCACTACGGTCCTGGGCTTCTTCACCTTAGGGGCCTTGGGGTTCTTCTTGCCCACAAACTTGTACTTGGCCTGAAATTAGATAATGTTATTAAATATTGGGATACTAGTTTTTTATGTATATTGGGTATTAGGTCTAACACTCTCTTTTATTAAGGTTTCTAATGGGAAATAGTGACAAATGGAAATATTATTGTTTATTTACTTGTACAATGTTACATTTACCCTATGGTGTTTTCAAAGATTGTTATTTTACATCATGTTTTAGTGTGCATATATTATATATTTCTCTAATAATGTGTTTTGAAAGTCATTTATCAATGAACTTATACGTGATTCATGCATCTCTTGAATTATTGTCTCAAGGTAGGCAACATGTAGAGGCATGTTGAAGGATGATGTATAAGTGACCATAGGTCCAAAAGTAATGGCTTTACCGACAAATTATAACTATTTGAACACTATATCTGAGTAATTGACTATCTAATTAATGTTTATTTATGACAAACTACCTTCTTATGGTACATCTTAGACTTCGAGAAACGAAGTACTCCATTTCCGAGATCGTAGTTCCTCGGCTTTCCAACTTTAGACTTCTTAACACCACCGGCTGGCGCCGCGGCGGGCTTGGCCACCGGCTTCGGCTGTGGGGGTGCCATGCTGTGGACAAAACATATACAACCTCTAAATACCAAGCACCTGTTTTCGCACTTAGGTTATGTATGTTTTCAAACGCAAACCTTACAAACAAGTGATTAATTACTATTAAAACCAATAGATATTGTACTAATTAGTCAAAAAGGACCATAGATTACACGTATGAACTCAAAAACCACAATAAATTCACAATCACTTGGTGAACGTCAAACTTTACATTCGACCATAATAACATTTTTGCACATTTGATATATCGAAATATACCACAAAATCACTTGTTTGAAAGATACACTATTTATTTCATACATTATCGCACGAAAATTGGTTGAATATCTAACTATTAACACGGATTCTTTTTCATTGAAAACAACATCAACTCACATTCCACCCGGGTTCAAGAAAAAGAAATTCTGGTAAAGAATTTTGTCTATGGTTGGACGACTAATGATGTATCGCTGTCAAAAAAACCGGTAAATTGTCACACCGGTTTTTACATTCAAACATGAATTAATATATTATTTGTTTTGGTATTTGAACTTAAATAAATTTAATATTATTTGTAGAACTCATCTTAAAAATAGTAAAGATTATCAATTATTATTTAAAAAATATTTGATCATTTTGTCTATGAGCCGATTAAAAATAAGCGACATCTGTCAATCGAGCAAACGTCAGAAATACTTCAGTTTTGAAAAATGGCTTCTCTGAGGAGCCCGTCTCCGCCGTCGGACGGTTATAAAAGGTTTAGTGATGATTTCGCAAACACCAGCATCAACAATTACGGCTCGAATATCACAAGTAAAAGAGAAGCTTAGATTTTATTATGCACCGTAGCCGCAAGAACCTTTATGTACGCTTTTGTTGTTAACAATACATTTGTAATCCATTTAACACTTTGTTTTAATTTCTTCACCTGTTTATGGCATTAACTCGCTATAGCCGTCCTCATATTATCAAACGAGATCGATTATGTGATCATCTCACCCTATAATATGCGGATATGTGACGCAGAGAGTGAGTCACGGGCTCCATAAATCTAACCTATGTATAAAATAAACAACATAGCTTGACCCCAATTCCAGTAGACACCGTAAAACGGCTTACGAAGCTACACTGAAACTGCATGGCTGTAGATATTTGCTTGTTGCATGATTCACCGAAGGTCAGGTTCAGGTCACTTACTTCTCACCTCTTACTTGCACCGTAGCCCTAAGTATTGACCTTACAAAAATGTTTGGTAATTTTTTTCTTTATTATTCGCACAATAACATGCAAACGTTATTAATTTCCTCAGTATAAAACGCACAGGTTTCGTCTATAACTGTAATATTTGCTGAGTTACAATATGGTACTTGAGATATTGTGTGGTTGATACGAGAATATTTCTAGTTCAAACTAACACACACTGCTCTCAACAAATCTGAACTGGATATCCAAGAAAATATAATAATTTTCTATTAAGCTAGTAAATCATTTAAGAAAACTACTTTTATAGCATTGGACAAGGATAAGAATATCGAGTAATTTTGAAGCACTTTTCAGCGATTTTTCCCTCATCATTTTATAAAGCAATAAGTAATCACTGCACTAATGGAAAACGTTTTTATTATGATTTATGACAAGATCTTGAGGATAAGTATTATCAATGCGTCAAGTGCTACTAACAAAAACATCTTAAATTCGCGTCATTGTTTGACTATACAAATAATTTCCATTTAACCATTTCATTTAACATTGAGTCATTCTCACTGCGAAATTAACAGTTTTGAATATGTTATAACAGTTCTTAAAATAATACGTAACTGCTTTATTTAGATTGTGTGTGTCATGTAAGATACATTTTATAACCGTTTTTTTACTTTTACATTATATATAGACACATTTCAGTGCTTACATAAATGATTAAATATCATACCTAAACCTAATACCTATTCGAAACGAGGGACATTTTTTCGCGCCTTAAAATTTTATCATTTTTAATAAAAAAAAACAATAAAAATTCTGAGCATAAGTTAATTTCGATGCGTTGCGGCATAAAAGTTTTCATTTAGGATGTAAGATCACGGGTAAAGGTCAACGATCCGCGGTGAGCCTTGCTCGCTAAATAAAATGCGCATGAACCCGAGTCATAATATTCGTTTATGTGAAGTGAACCATATTTCCTATTTCATGACGTCAATACTAATTTTAGGCGTTAGTTTAAAAATTAGATGAAATGTTCGCAATATTACTAAAGCACAAACGATTTTATTTACCTTAGATGCAATTAAATTTCGATTTTTCTATTGCGGTTTATAGTGAGTTTTTCAATAGACAAGTCAGTGGTTGGAGGTTCATTTCTATAGCACGTACCGTATCCATATTTTATGAAGTTAATTATAGATGTAGTTAGTTATTCGTAACGTGAAAGGTGTAGGAAATCACCCGAAACAAATGTACATACTTTATAAATGCCACAAGAATTTTAACGATATGTAGATAGTCGGAATTAAGTCAGGGTAATACATGGGCCATGGCATTTCATAAGGGAGGAAGCCCGTCCAGCTCTGCCACATTTATTAAGATTATGACTAAACGTAAATGACTAGGTATTGTGCAAATTGATGCATACATTTTATAAGCATTTCTGAGCACTGTAATAAAACGTGATAAATAAAAATTAAGGATATATGACTTCAGATCAGCCGTCTTCGGCCGTAAAAATAAAAATAGCTAAGCGAAATAAATTGAACCTTATTGCCTAATGTATCTTTCCCATGACCCACAAAAGACACATTTATGTTAGAACTCAATCTTCTAATGACGGAGACATCTAGCCACAGCATCTAGCACACAACCTGTCAATAGCTTTGTGAAATATATTAATAGACACTTTCTTCCAAATAATAAAAAGTGTGATTGTTTAATTTACACACGACAAAAGTAAAACTTCAGAAAATTAGCCTTCGAGAGAATTCCGTTGGGTATTCGTATCGTTTAGGCAATTTTCTAATAAACCACCATGGGATGGATGTAAGAAAAGCAGAGAGCTTATTAAAAATGTCTCCACCAACTTCGTTAGGCCCTGTTATTACAAACTTCATCATGTCGCTTTTCCGATGTCAGTGTGCGCGCGCATCGTAAAAATTTTACTCCCATATTTTTTTAAGCATTCCAAATGAAGCATATTGTTTGTATTAGCCCATATACATCCCACTGCAGGGCAAAAACATCCCCTACAATCGACAATACGATTGACAGTGGTTAGGCCTTAAATACCTTATACCACCACACTGGCCTAGTTCGGGTTGTCGGAATTTTACGTACCACAGAAATTCTTACAAATCGCTATGATAGATATCTCACGATGTTTTCCTTCACCGTTATAGTGCGTGGGGATTGATTATTAAACATATATACAAACACAATTTCACGCCTTTTCCCCAGAAGGGCAAGGCAGAGGTGCAACCAGGACACCCACTTTTCGCCTTGTGTTTTTCGTCCCATGATGTGATAGGGTAGAGCCTATCGCCATTATGAGTACAAAAGATCTCATATATCTATAAGTATAAGTAGCTACTAATAGGTTATACTCGTACGTGTCTCAACTCATAACATAATAATCTCGCCAGTAGGTATCTGCGTAGGTAGGACAGGTTTCACACGCGTCGTAAAAACTGTACTAACAACAACAATACTGTATTTTTCTCACTATTCTAATGTAAAAGCTGTGGTTTATCACACACGTTAACGTATTTGTGTATATCCTTGTAGGGATGATAATAAGTAAACCCAACAGTCACATACATAGACTCCACATTAAGATCAATTTAGTATTGTGACTGTGACCCGAAACAAATACACATTACACAGATATTTGTCTTCTTGGTGCCGGGATCGAACCCGCGGCTTCTCGTTTCACACTCGGCGTCCAAACAAAGCTGTCATAGGTAGAGATGTTCTAATACCATATTCATATTTGGCTGACTTTCTCATATGATACTAGTTACAGATTCAAGTGCGGGGTAACATTTTTTAATATATATTTTTAATTACAATGAATGGTGAGGGATGATGTGAGACGGGCACGCCGTTCGCCTGATGGTAAGCGATACAACCGCTTATAGACACTAGCAAAACCAAGCAACACCTTGAATTATGTAGCAATGCTTAGCATACCACTGCACACACACACTGCGCTCGCCATTCTGAGACGTAAGATGTTAAGTCTCAATATGTCTAGTAGTTACTCTAGCTACAATATCATTCAAACCGAAACCCAAAAGTGCATTTACACTGCTATTTGGCTGGAGAAATAGACATTAACTGATGCGTTACCGTCAACATATTTTAGGTGGTGATTTTCTTCACCAGGTAATCGAAATTAGGTCCGCAAGTTTTGCACTGTACAGTCTATACTAGACCAATCAGCAATTTGGACACTGCATGTTATCTGTACACATTTACAGCGGTTCTATAAATGTACTACTTACAAACCATCTATCTTATCTGAAGAAGTATTTAGGTAAATAATACTATTTTGATTTAATCACAGTGTTATGACCTAAAATATATGTCTATGTACCGACTACCGACCACAAATTTCAAACTATGAATAAAGAATATAGATCGTCCACAGTCTCTTGGCGCGCGAATGCGTGGTCTTCATCCTGTTGTCAATATATTAAAAACAGTTTGTGATATATTTTCTTAATATAAACAACAAGCATTTATACTCGTAATGTAATAGTATTCATGTGTCCAATATAATAAAATTGTGAAAAGAGACCGTAGACGATCAATAACATTACTTACATTTTATTCTGAAATGGTTTCAAAGATATACGAAAATAGTTTTATGTACAAAATCTGGTATCATTTCCAAAATAACCTTTATTTTACCGAAGTTTATAAATAGGATATTTATTTGCGTACAGTTTATGTTATCGAATGGCGTGATTTGAAATTGTTCACACTTAAGAGCGTTTATACCCTGCACGCGCTTTTTGGCTTAAAAACAGGACTTTTCAAATGAGTTAATAGCCACCAATAAACAATTTAAAGGAAAAATAATTATTACTAATTTTAGAAAACGTTGTCATCTAGGGATTTTGGTGGAAAACATTATAGATTGATGGATAATTTGTGAGTACTATACGGATTACTGAACACAAGTTTCGTTATTTAGGCTTTAAATGGCAATTTAGAAGCTTAAGATATCCGAAACCACTAAATATAAGATGAAAATAAAAATATTATCAGACTAATAAGACCCTTATGGAGGGATTTTGCTGAGAAAAATAATCTTTTTGTGTTTAGTTCCTGAAAAATAAAAATTTAAACAATGCGAAATTATTCAGAAACTCTCGTCAAGAACATATTTTTTTTCACCAACTTATCGTACATAATTTTTTATAGCAATTGCATATTACAATAGAAGAACATCTTATCAATAAATTACCATTTTTATATTTCAACAAAATTAGTTTTCATGTTTTCTACAAATATTTTAAAAACCACTATAAAACACGCTGTCCGACGTGGATCAAATCAGACCGCCGCAAGGCCTTCTAGAGGGAGGACGTATCGCTCGTCGCTCCGGCCTGGCTGCAGTCGATTATGCCGCGCGTAGTAAAAATAGCCACGCGCGGAATGCGATTACCACATCTTAGTACTTTGGTAGTAAAATGTTTAGTTATTTTTATTACCTACAATGATTTTGTAGTGAGTATAAATTATGTTTCAGGTAATATAATGGAATGTAATTCCGAGGCTAAATTATGTTATGTATTGTAATATAAAATTAAATATATTTCGTAATTGTGAGGGGTTGTAAGGCCCCTAACACTATTTATGTGTTCGAACACGAAATGATTAATAAAACGTCCGTAGTGTATACTGATTGAACACTGATTTGAATGCAACTTAACAATGTAATAATAACGAAAATATGATTAGTATCCAAAATTTGTATTATTCTTTGCTTGCACAGTAATATTTGTCTACTTATAATGCAAATAAAATATTTTTATGATATTATATTACAGTTACATTTCAATTGAATATTTGAAGCGCACGGATCAAAGTTGTTTGAGCCGATTGTATAGCGAGCCGACGCGGCAGCTCTACGCACACAGCTTTGGTCGCTTATGTGTGCGTGAAATTAACGAAGAAATACCTATATTTGACTTTGCGCGCAAGGTGTATACGCTCTTAAACGCGGTACCATATGGGAATATACCGCAGGGGTTGTAAACCTGGCTAAACATAATTTCTAAATAATAATACGTCTGTTTGATGAATTTTAAATACTAAGACAAAAGAGTACTTAGGTACAGTCAGCAACATACACACATCGCTACACATTTATGAAATTTCGATGGTCTTATCATCCAAAATAATAATAATAATTCCCAGTATCGTATAGCACTTATCGACAAAGAAGACATTACTTGATTATACTTTCCAACTATAGACTAGTAATTAGGAATTTTAATTCATAAAAGGGTTATCAAAAAATGTGAAATGTGTAGCGACTTATGTTGCTGACTGTACCTAAAAATTTGTAATTGATTACAAGACGGATGCATATCGCAGTCTTAAAAATCTCTACTTTATTACAAATTATATCATCTATAACTAGTGGTACGCTTATTTGCCTAGAATTGTCTTAGATAATTATGAGAAATCTATCATGGGACGTAAATACGTCGCGTTTTGGGTTCAGGCTTCAGCAGCCAACCCTAGTGGTCTATTCTTTGGATCAGCCAGTGTATACCCAGTTTTGGACTACGCATACTTGTAGAGACATACGTGATAACTTTTCTTCAATAGATATTCTTTAAATTGAGCTGCGCTTACAATCAGGTGCACGGTATTTTATCGAATCGGAGTTTTTTTATTACTTTATGAGAAGCGTAGGAAAACAATGAACTTGCAATATAAAAATTAAGTTATGAACATAACATGAGTAATTAAACGCCATTTTTTTAGTTAGTAGAGTAATTAACTGTTTCCGGCTGCCTGTCTACAAGAAATATTTTTCACGTGCGCTCCTTTCGCGGCTTCCTTGAATGCTACGTCGATTGATAAGCTGACGCATTAGATGTTATCACGTTATCAGACTTATACATGTGTTCTTATCGACCGAGCAGGGGTACGCAACAATCTTTAGTCTGTCCATTTATTTTTTTAAGAGTATAGGAATAAACATGAGTTTTGTATAATAGAAATACAAGATAAGTAAACCAATTAGATTTAAAATAAATCAAACACGCAATAATAGTTTTATATGAGTTTAGGTTAAATTAAAATTAGTACACATTTTATTGCTCTGTGTAAATCTTAATTCGTTCTATAATAAAACTTAATTAAAAGAACCATTAAATTCGGATTATTTATTAAATGACCGTGTTCGTTCAATGGTATAAACAATATAGTCATTCGTTACCATCTTTGATAATTTTTATTAACACTATTGGTTGTGTTACAGCCAGAAGAAGTGGATTTCTTAGAAGAATATTTAATTATTTAAAAAGGAATAAGTATCTGATTTTCTTAAAAATATTTATTTCGTTTGAACTTTATACCTGGGTTGTTAATAAAATATTTTTAAAGGCATTGTATTATCTGTATCTATACTAATATTATAAAGAGGAAAGATTTCATTGTCTTCATTGAATAGGCTCTGAAACTACTAGACCCATTTGAATAATTCTTTCACCATTAGAATCCAACATTATCCCTGATAAACGTAGGGATGGGATGGTTATGGAATATTTTCAAAAAAGTGTATTTGCACCCGGGTCTAGCCAGGCTGGGCTGCTATTATTCTATAATTGTATTTTAGTAGGAGCAAAAAGATAATTTATTGTATAACTTGGCAAAAAAGAGTACGATGCGGTGACAATTAGCATTAAAGAAAACAATTATAACATTTATAATGTCATTACGCACGTTGAATTATCTTATACGTAGGTATTTCTATACATTTTGATACGGTTTTTATTTGTTTTTGATACAAGATAAACACAGAGACTATTAATATCACATAACAAACATAATAACTAATCATTTTCCGCTGTAGTGTATCCGGTTGCCATGTTCATCCTAAATTCGATCTTAGCGCCCTCTTTAAAGACAGACTTTTGCCAAGCTATACAGGCTGAGTTTTACTATAAACTAAAGAATATCAAAGTTCAAACATATAAAATCCATTATATTTATGATTATATAGGGCATTAGAACGGCAAGCATTCTACAAATCGATCGCACAGACCACATTAGGCTGCCTTGACGGACGTAAGTAGGTAAATTGTAAATTTATGCAGCTGTCAGTCTACTAGCGAAGATGCATTTAGCTTTTCCAGTAGAAAATACGTTGGGATATATGCTAGTGAAAGTGTGGAGAATTTAATAGGCTATAAGACTTTTAAGAGAATAGGCTTTAAGAGGTTGGTTAGGAAGCATCGGGACATTGCATAGTTTTAAAATTATTTTTATTTTATGAGCATATTGTCATGGGAGACCAAATTGAAGTTCTGGACAGTTTTGATGCGGTTTTTCAATCCGAAAATTAGTATTAGTAATTAACATACAGTATATTTTACCAGGGAACCGAACCTAAGTAGAAACAAGCAAATGTTTTGCTTAAAAAAATCATTGTAATTTTATTAAGTAAAACATAATTACAATCCACCCTTCTATAATTATTGCATCGATTTGTTTGCATGTCGATCCCGTGTTAGCTAATTTCAAAGAAGTAAATATACAGGGACTAATTTCACAGTTAAGTAATACAAATGAGAATAATATTTCACCACACTAGATAATGTGGAGGAAGTAAAACATTAGTTACGCTGTGGTTTTCAATGTATGTTTGCGCGAATCTCTCGGTATGCTAATTTGACAGTTACGTCAGAAGTAAACAACTAAAACTGCGGATATGGGACCTGTAAATTCTACTAAACTCGGAACTGATTATAATAGTCAACACAAATTAAACCAGTTTGTCTAAAATCTAGATCTAAATGGTATATTACAGTTCCTCATTTAGTTTTGTTTGTCAATAAGTACTAATAAAAAAAAACTATTGAATTCAACGTATAAAAAAGTTACATATTTTTAAAAGGATGTAGTATTCATATTTTTTTTGTATTTTTGTATTTTTTTTTCATATTGTTTTTAGTATTCATATTTTTATTATATTTTTTTCTTATTGTTTTCACTTGTTTTGAAATATTGCTTATGGCAATGAACATTCGACTGATATTTATTTAAAGATGGATTTTTTTACCATACCTTCGCATATCTTTTTTTCATTTAAAAAGTTAATTTAGTACTTGGTAGGACTTACATAGTAGGGCGTCTATAAATTCCGTTGTAATAGAATCCCGGAAACAATAATTATGATTGCTTTTCCTGCATCGTCTGCTTGAAGTTTATTAGTCTTTCTTGGAGAATTGCGGTTTATCCAATATAATAAAATTTCCTGGGAGGTTTAATGTTTTTACTTTTTTTGAATATTTTGTAGGTACTTAATGTAAATTACAATTGCATTCCTCCAGAAATAAAATTTTCAACGTTTATTGTTTTGTTACGTTTATAAGAATTTCTATAGGATGTAAGTTCGCCAACCCGCACTAGGCTAGCGTGGTGGACTATATGGCCTAACCACTCTCAATCGTACTCTCGATTGTAGAGGAGGCCCATGCCCTACAGTGGGACGTATATGGGCTGATACAGAGTGTTGTGTTAAATAATAAAAAATAATTTCAATTTCTGTCACCCGTTTTTAAATGATTTCTGTTTTAGAATTCATCAAAGTTTGTGTAATCATTTAATAGGTACTTGACTTTATTTATCAAAAAAATAGAAATATGTTTTCGTCAGTTCTCGGTTCTGGCGGATATTACTAAATATAATTTACCGAATAGACCCAAAACTTAACGTGTTTAAGCAGCAACTAAACATCGAAAATTTCCTAATTGCTATTGAAATATTTCAATGGCATCATTGAACTGAATAATTCGCTAAACAAATTCTTTATTGTAACTAAACCTTGACAACACTGTTCAACTGCTTTCTAAACAAAAATGTTTGCAGCCACTGACCAATAGATGAGACACGATTCGGAAATGTTTCGTATAACCATCAGTGGGTTTTTTCTTTTTCTTAAATGTGTGTGTATTTTTAATGTATAAAATATGTCTAAAATAGTGAATTTAAGTGACAGAGTGTATTACGCAATAAGGGATAAGTGGTATATATTGAAATCGTGTAAGTTTATGATAATTAAGGTTATTTTTCTTTGTTATGTATTGCAAAAGTGTAAACGCCTTCTAATAAGGTTAATTCATGATCCAAGAGAATGAATGCAATTGGATACAATGTTTGTTGTAGGCTTCTCAAAATAGAAGGGGACAAAAGGAAGGGGAGGGGTATTAGGCCTTCGATAACTCTTATATTAAATAGGGGTACTACCAAACTAGTTGAAATTGACTATTAGTTATTATAAGCGTTGTTAAAAGGCAGTCGATATGATATCATAATGGACAATGATTTCTCACCTTCTATAGCCCGTAACTTTTAAAAGATAACACCTGCCCTATATTATGGGTCTTTATGAATGAAAGGATATACCATCATACTCATTTCTTGGACCACTTACTAAAACAATAAAATGTTGAATATAAGGCATTGTGATCGTTTATGTGATTATAAAAGAATTTATTGTGATTCATGCGTAATCAATTTAATGACCATTTCAGTTTATTGTCTGACATTAAAGAAGATACCGATTCTGATTTTTGGAATAATTTCTCGATACCATCTGCCGCAGTTGGTATGAAGTCAGCTGTGAAACGAGAAGCCCCGGGTTCAATCCCCACACCGAAAGAAAACTTTTGAGCGGCCCACAAATTTTTGAGACACTGAAAATCTTGTAGTTTCTCACTTGTTAGGCAACATACTTATTTTATTTTAGCGTGTTAGCTGTATTATTAATATTAATTATCATAACGTTAGCATGTTTCATTTGGTTCACGCGGACATCCCATATGGTGTTTTGTCGTTCTTTTAAAAGCTTTATACATGTTTCTGTACAGTTCAAAGGCCTAATCGATAAATTGAGTCTAATCCGAACAGCTGGCTGCAAAAACTTTCTTCCAATTTTAGACTTCGTACAATATCAGAGTACAGAGTGTTACGAAACCTCGGCCTTGGCTTCGACACAATGCTTGTTCAGTAGCGTTGATAAAAGATATATTTGTTTATATAGCAGCCCTAGGTACATTTAGACCTACTGTACTGACATGAAAATGTAGATAAGACACTGTTAAATTGGAATTGTTATCTTTTGTAAACCTGATCTGAAAATTTTTCATAGGTGCTGAAAATCGAAATATAAAATATGCTCATGATTACAATTAAGGTCAGAAACATGTATTTTAGTAAGGTAATGTTACAGCTACAGCTCGCATAGTTATACGTTATAGTATTATGAGCGAATGTGGGGATATGTTGGATCAAATCGTAGGAAATCACAATTTTACTCACTTAACGCGAGACAGTCACCACACTCTTATTGTATCAATTTCAGATGATAATAATTGCTTTCTTTGTCGGAAACCTTACTACAAGCTCGCATACCGTTGAGATGCTCCTCATATTTTTTATGAAGTCACTGACATCCCCAGTCACTATGAAGCGCAAATTGTGTCGAAAGAGTCGAAAGCCTATAGACGGCGTTGGCATTCCGTTTTTAAAAATCAATTCGATGACGATAAATACATTTATTGTGTTAACTGTACAAACGAATAAAAATACTTATTATTGAGTCTTAAAAAAAGAATCAAGGCATCGTTCTTAAACATCGAAAATCGAAATATCCTTGCAGACAGATCACTTCACGAAGGTTAACTACAAAGTTATTAACAGAAGAGGATACTCCGATAAAACCCAACAATTTTATCAACCCAATCGGGACGAAAGTTAAATGTAATGTTTGAGTGATCGGATCTGACCTACTTTCATTACTTTCATAAAGGATGGTGTAGTCACGATAGCATTAATTAAAACCACGTGCATATCGCGTCAACAGCTCGTACAGTAAAAATAAGTTAAATTACATTTAAATGCACAACCACTGTGTATTTTAGCTAGGAATGTACGTGTTTTCATATTAGTGTGACACATAATTCCTGCCTTCAGCCACAGGAAATCCACAGCTGAACATAGGCCTCCCCAATGATCTCCACATCTACTTGTTGGAGACGGTCTGCGTCTAGCGACTTCCTGTGAGCTTAACCAGTTCGTCCGTACAACTTCTAGGCGGGCGTCCGACATTCTCTTACAAGATTGTTTTAAGGTTGCGTAAAGTCAATGGATACAGATCGCTTTCAACCGCTTTGTTGAGGAAGCCTATCTTTCAGTGGTGGATATCTTGTAAGTAAAGAGAAAGATACAGTAGATATTGATTTGTGACAATCGCATAAATCTCCATAGTCTCTACTAAAAATTATATATACCTTATAGAAGCGTATTTCTCTGTAGCCCCATAGAATTAACTGTTGAATTTAGTGCACGCTCAAGGATTTTTCTGGCGATCTGGTGGAAGTTTCCTGCATTCAGTGATTGCCTGCGACATTGCTCCGCTTTTCCACCTTGTAGAATTGTCTATTAAATGGTTTTTATTATCGGTGCGAATATTAACCATTGACATTCTACTTCCTAACAGATTTTATCGCGGATATGGTTTGTTTTTTAAAGTTTTTAACTTACCGACGTTTCAACTACTTTACATCCTTGAAGCTTTCGTGAAATCCGTAAAAAATTGTTTTATTTCAAGCATATATAATTTTCACTTATATAGAATAGGGTTTGTCGCTAGTCTATTTATTTGTAATTCTCTCTCTCTGTCTGTTATTTGCATGTATATTACAATGAGTGGACGTCACATCAAACAAGTGCAGTAATTAAAGCGCAACAGTACGCGCTAAGTGACTTACATTACACTCGCCACTTGATACGAGTGCGACCAAAGAGTGCGACGCGCTCTGTCACACAGACTAGACTGCGCAAAACTCAAGAGTATGGCATTTCTCTTTGTATTGAGACGAAAAAGTATATAGAAGTCAATATATAACTGAAAATATAAGCTTAATTCGTATTCGTACTTAAAAATAGAGAGGAGAAATAAATTCGTAATGGGAAATTGCATCGGTCAGTATGATTATTTTCTCATCATTATTTACGGTGTTTCAGAACGGATAGAATCTTCGGAAATCTTACAAGTTTCTCGAAAGACCATAGAAAACGATTGTTATACGTCGGTCCACGAGCATAGAGATTTTTTTATTTGGTTTAATGTAGGAAGCCTCTTATGTACGTAAATTCTGGTTTCCTCAAACTGATTAATGATGAATGATTAAGCATAGGTTAGGCCTCGATCGCTACACACATGCAATGGTCTTTATGGTTGATTTGCACCATCGTGTATGAGTGTACATTATTTTTTATCAGGTTGGACAAGAATATACCAGTATAATCCAACTAAATTAATACGTACCATTTGACGTTTCATACTTTTCAACTTTGTTGAGGCGTAACTCACACAATTTCAATAACATTTTCCGTAAAAAGAAACATTAAACGGTACCTAGTTGTTTAGTCGGATAGTAGTTACTTAATTTTCTGTTTTTTTTTATCGGTTCTGCCATGCTTTAGATACGTAAATAAATAAATAATAACACCCAACAGTCACATACATAGTCCTGACCCCACACTAAGATCGAGTCTTGTGTCGTGGGTATCAGGAACTACGAGAGACTTTTCGGTCTCACGAACACCCAGACCCGGAAGAAATATTTGTGGGCCGCACAAATATTTCTCTCGGTGCGGGGATCGAACCCGCGGCCTCTCGTTTCACAGGCGGCGTCTAACCAACTGCGCCACGGAGGCTGTCAATTATTAAATCACTTGACTATGATTTAAATACGAATTTAAGGGTGACAAAAATATTACTGGCGATAAAATTTGTGTTTAAATACGCCATTAATCACGTTTAGGTGTAGTCTGGCCGATCCCTGTAAATCTGGCCTTGGGTTTACTAAAAGCTAAATGGAAATGATGTCATATTTCGGCTAAAGCTCTTCGAATACAGCCGACGACGATGGTGACACATTGTATCGATTGCTTTGTGCTAAATATGAAATGGACAAGATTGTTGTAAAGATGTTATTTTTATTTTATTGGAGCTTTTGTTTTCTGACAACGAAATATTACAAAATATTACTGATCAACTAGATAGCGTGTCGGAAATGAAGCTTCCGGAATAAGAATTTCAGATTTTAATTTTAAGTCTTTTATCTGCCAGTTCCTTACATTTTTTTATTTCGGTAGTTCGTCAATTTTGATAGCATTGTAGAATGATTTACTTTTAACATATTTACTGGTTATGACCTAGGTATTTACTGGTTAGATTAATTCATTAGGCGGTATATTTAGATCTTATTGTAAGTCCATTGCGCTTGTTAAATAAGGGGTTTATTACACAAATTTCATCCCTTAAAAACCTCAACTTAGAGCCTATTTTGCTTTAATAATAATAATAATAATAGTGTAGATGAAATGGAGTTCAGTGAAATAACAGCAGAAGAAATATCAGTTATTACATCAAAGCTACATAATTGGAAAAGTGCAGAAATAGATAATGTACACAATTTTTGGTTTAAAAAATTAAATATTTTACATAGTTGTTTAGCGAAAAACTTTTCAGACATTGTATTGGGTAAACAACCCATACCTTGTTTTATTTCTAAAGGCATTACTTATATGATCCCGAAAAGCAAAAATACACAGAATCCGTCACAATACAGACCTATAACTTGCTTACCTACGATTTATAAAATCCTTACATCAATAATTACTAAAAGAATTAATACACATCTTGAAACAAACAAAATATTAGCAGAAGAACAAAAGGGATGCAGGCGGAACCACATGGGGTGCAAAGAACAATTAATTATTGATTCTACTATTTTAAAACAGGCTAACTCTAAAAAACACAACTTACATTGCACATATATTGATTACAAGAAAGCTTTTGACAGTATTCCACATTCTTGGTTGCTTAAAGTGTTACAGATATATAAAATTAATCCGGTTATAATAAAGTTTCTAAAAGAAGTTATGGAACAGTGGAAGACTACACTATATCTTAAAAATGACAACAACTTAATGACCACTAGGGAAATTGCTATAAGAAAAGGAATTTACCAGGGAGATTCTTTGAGCCCCATATGGTTCTGTATCGCTATGAACCCTTTATCAAATTTGTTAAAAAGAACACAAAAAGGTATCACGCTTAAATGCTCCACACAAAATACAATTATATCGCATTTAATTTATATGGACGATATAAAATTATATGCAAAAAACTCAAAGGATATGAAAGATTTAATAGACATCACAGCTAAGTTTAGTAACGATATTAATATGCAATTTGGGTATGAGAAATGCAAAACAATACATATTAAAAAAGGCAAGGTAGAGGCAGGATATTATATTATACATGTAGATCAAATTATATCGTCTATGGAATCCGATGAACAATATAAATACTTAGGATATTATCAGGCACAGCAGTTGGATCATATCAAGTTAAAAGAAAAACTATCTATAGAATATAAAAGTCGAGTAACCAGTATTTGTAAAAGTCAACTAACAGGTAAACGCCTCATTAAAGCCATTAATACATTCGCCATACCCGTGTTAACTTATTCTTTCGGTATAATAAAATGGACCAAAACGGATATTAATAACCTTGAAATTAAAACCCGGACTATTCTTACTAAACACAATCATTTGCATCCAAAATCTGCAATAGAAAGGCTGACTTTAAAAAGGAAATATGGCGGCAGAGGGCTTATCGACTTGCAAACACTGTGGAAGAATCAGATCGATAATCTGAGATCTTACTTTTACCGAAAAGCGAATGAAAGTCTATTACACAAATCCATAGTCGAAAATGATACCAAATATACGCCTCTAAATTTATCAGAAACGCAAACAGACAACAGAATCACATCCCCAGATAAAGAAAGATAGATCGCTGGAAAGCTAAAACACTGCATGGTCGACACCCCCATGATCTCGAGCAAGCTCATATTGACGCAGAAGCTTCGAATAAGTGGCTAAGTAACGCTAATCTTTTCCCTGAAACCGAAGGTTTTATAATAGCTATCCAAGATCAGATTATTAATACCCGAAACTATAGGAAATATATAATTAAAGACCCCAATACAACAGACGATAAATGCCGTAAATGCCATAGAGACTCAGAAACCATCCAGCACATCACAGGAGCTTGCCCTACACTCACTCAAACCGATTACACTCACAGACATAATCAAGTTGTTAATATTATACATCAGAAGTTAGCCACAAAATATAATTTAATCCCAGACAATAACACGTATACACCATATTATAAATACACACCAAATCTCGTGTTGGAGAATAACAATTATAAAATGTACTACGACCGCGCAATACTTACCGATAAAACTATCCATTACAATAGACCGGACATAACACTGCAGGATAAACATAATAAAATCACATACATTGTAGACATAGCGATCCCAAATACCCATAATCTTTTGAAAACGATAACCGAAAAAATTAGTAAATACACCGAACTTAAGGAGGAAATAGCCAGGATATGGCGAATGGAAAAGGTGTACATAGTGCCTATAGTAATATCTTCCACAGGAGTCATCCCTAATTACTTACACCATAGCCTGAAGTTACTTGATCTATCCCCACACACCTACAATCTGCTACAAAAGGCGGCAATCTTGAATACCTGCCGAATAGTCAGGAAGTTTATGCAATGTGACAACCCGGGACCTGACGTCACATTACAAGCCCAGTCTTAAGTAATGGTTACTTGGCTATGGCCCGTAACCATTATAAACAACCAGGTAAAACTGAGTTATCCTCAGGGTACAAATAAATAATAATAATAATAATAACTCTTTATTATAACACCATATACAAAAGATAAACAAAAGACAAAAACAAAAGAAAAAAGAAGAAAACAATAGTTATAGAAAAATAAAGTTGGTGATATAACTGGCGGTCTTATCGCTTTAAGCGATCTCTTCCAGACAACCGGTTGGTAAAGGAAAGATCCAATGGTTATGGACGGTGCTTATTATTAACAATAAACTTACATACAATATAAATATATAAATACCGATATAAACGAATAAATGCAAGATATGATACACTTAAATACAATATAATACATAAACATACATATATACATAACAATAATAGTGAATGATGATAAATCTATTGCGAAAGCTTTATACTTTAAACATATAGATTTAAAAATAATTTAATCTCAAAAATTAATTTATCTGAGGAAGTTACACAAAAGATAGTTACAAAATTAACAGAACTAAACAAAATCGTTTATGTGCGAAAATAATTATGTGCGAGGGTTTAGTGGGTGTTTGTGTGTTATGTAAAATTAAGGCCGTAAGTTCGATTTTCACGCCAAAACATATTTCTGTGATCAATCGGATTTGTTTCAGGTCTTTATTATGTATTATTATGTAGTAATAATAATTCTTTGTTTTGTATTCCCAATGTAAGTCGCATATCATGTTGCGCCTAAAAAGTTTAGTGTGGTTCTTATTATGCGGTATTAAAATATTTAAAATATAAATATTTATGGTATTTTAAACTTCATTGAAAGCGTACCATCAATATCGGAACCTTAATAATTATAAAACATTGATAATGTATGGATCTCGTAGGGAAACCCCGAGCATAGCCCTCTCCATAGCTCGTTGAGTGACTTTGAGCTTCCTAATAAGGCCCACAGTGAGAGGCCACGTCTCGGTGCCGTAAGTCATCACTGGCAACACACTACTATCGAAGACTTTCGACTTAAGGCACTGAGGTATTTTGGACGAGAAGACGTCGCGTAGTTTCCCGAACGCTGCCCAACCGAGTTGGATTCGACGATTGACCTCTCTCTCGAAGTTGGACCTGCCTAACCAGACCACTTGTCCTAAATAGACATATTCGTCAAAAACTTCAAGAGTCGAGCCCCTAACACCGATGGGGGTGGGCACAACATGGACATTCGACATGATCTTCGTTTTATCCATGTTCATTTTAAGACCGACCTGTTGGGAGACTCGATTGAGGTCTTCGAGCATAGTGCTAAGGTCTTCCAGCGATTCTGCCAAGACTACAATATCGTCGGCAAACCGAAGGTGAGTGATATACTCGCCGTTGATGTTGATGCCGAATCCTTTCCACTGCAAGAGCTTGAAGGCATTTTCCAGCGCGGCAGTGAACAGTTTCGGAGACAGACATGACATCTCCCTGTCTCACGCCTCTCTGTAGTGGAATAGCCTTCGTACTCTGATCTTGTACTCGGACCGACATGGTGGCGTCGTTGTAAATACACTTCAACACTTCGATGTACCGATAGTCGATATGGCACCGCTGGAGAGACTGTAGCACAGCCCAAGTCTCGATCGAATCAAAGGCTTTCTCATAGTCCACAAACGCTAAACAAAGCGGCAAGTTATATTCCTCGGTTTATTGTATAACTTACCGAAGCGTATGGATATGGTCTATGGTACTAAAGCCTTTTCGGAAACCGGCTTGTTCGGGAGGCTGGAAGTCATCAAACCTGCGTTCGAGACGATTTGTGATGACACTCGAAAACAACTTATAGACATGGCTCAGAAGCGAGATGGGCCTGTAGTTCTTCAGAAAAGTGTTATCACCTTTTTTGAAGAACAAGACCACCACGCTCTTGCTCCATGCCTCCGGCGTTGAGCCCTCGAGAAGGACAGAATTGAAGAGCCTCTGAAGGACCTTCAGTATTGACGTCCCGCCCGCTTTCAGAAGCTCTGAAGTGATTCCGTCCTCGCACGGCGCCTTGTTCGAATTGTGCTCGAATGGAGGCCACGTAGCGAAAAGCGCAGCGTAGGACGTCCACCCACAAGATGGTCCGAAGACCTGGTAAAGGTCGCGGGACATCGCTGGATGCAGGCTGCCTCCAACAGGTCTCTGTGGAAATCATTGGGGGAGGCCTATGTTCAGCAGTGGACTTCTTTTGGCTGATGGATGGATGGATGATAATGTATATGGTTTCTTAGATTTACGCGAATGTTACACATAAATCAACGATAAAATCCGTAAACAATAGTCTTATTTAATAATATTTTAATTCTAAATAATTAAAATTGATGTAACTGGCACCTACACGTATTATACGTCGTCTAAGTTAAACGGCCTTTTTAGTAAGTTTAACGGATTTCAGTTATCGAATGTTTTTGTCTTCTTCGGTAAAATTTAATTCAAAACTTAAACGAAAGGGCCAAAACATTCTATTACTTAGGTAGTATTAGGTTACTTAATTGTAGGTATAAACAGTATGAATAAGGGGGCTAGTGTTATATTACCAACAAAACATATTTCTAGATAAACTTATTAACCGTATTCCACATGAATGTTTATTTAATTCTGTTTGATTTACAACACAAAGGCTGAAACAATGACATTGCTAGCTATTTTAATAATATTCTGCGCGCCTTCACGACACAATTGCATAAAATTATGCAGCTCGTAACGATGCGGTTGCCTTCAATCAGAAATAGAGCAGTAACAGTTTGTTGATCATGTGATAGGAAAGTAACTAATTGACGTGTAGAGTTTTGTTGCTGGTAGAATATAAAAAGTAGCCTATGTTAATCCAGAGTGTCAACAACCCCTATGCTAAATTTCATCAAAATCAGTCAAGCCGTTTTTGCGTGAAAGAATAACAAACATCCATACATCCAAACAAGCTCTCGCAATTATAACATTAATGGGTAATGATAGGATATAACGGTGAAGGAAAAACATCATGAGGAAACAAGCATTCCAAAGCGATTTGTAAAAATCAAGCCAGTGCGGCGGACTATATAGCCTAACCATTCCCAATGGTACTCTCGTTTGTAGAGGAGGCCCGTGCCCTGCAGTGGCACGTATATGGGCTAATACAGTACAGATAGAATATAACTCAGAATATAACATAGATTTCTTTCTAGGTTAAGGTGGGTTAGACAGATGGTATATAAAAGTACATACTTGAACATTTAGTCACATCCCTTTACGGCAATTTTCGGTTGAAATTGCCTTCCTGGAGATAGGTATGTTATTCGTGTCTTTGAACGAAGTTTTCACAACAATGTTGACTTTAAGTCTGAAGTTTTTGTTCCATTCTTGTCTCAAGTATTTATTCAAAAAACGACGTGGACTCTTTTCATTCATTTTAAGTATTAAAAATATGTTTATAAAGAGAAGAAAACTTACAAGTTAGCGATACGCCAAATTCGAATCCAAAACAAATTTCACTTTTCGAAGTTTCGTATGTACATAACTACGTATTTTTAATTAATTACTAGTGTTCCGACCCGGCGTTGCCCGGATACATATACTTTTTGTGTCCAGAGACCACATCAGACAAATTATTTTGCGTACTAAATAAGTACATGTTTTACATTTGAACTATACGTGATTAACGTTTATTAAACTGCTTTTCTCCATTACATGACACAAAGCATGCAGTTTTCCTCCCTCCTATGTCACATTTCATCAGCCCTATATTCTATTCCCATTTTATCCCTTTTAGTTCGAAGATGTAGTTAATACATTTATTAGAATTTCTTGGTCATCCCATGGAAGTACAACATTTTCTGGGATAAAAGTAGCCATGTTTTAATCCAAGGTATCAGTTACCCTCATACCAAATTTAATCAAAATTGATCCAGCCATTTGAGCTTGAAGAAGTAGCAAACACATAAACTTTTGCATTTACAATATTAGTAGGAACTAGGAAGTAGGATTGCTCATTATAACAGTGATGGAAAATATTTAGGTGCAAACTGCATACTCGAAAGTCGAAAGTTCTCAAGAATTTTGCAAGCATGTAAAATGTTCTAACCGCATTAGGCCGAGACCCGAGGTGGACTAAAAAGTATTTACTACGTACTAGTTTAGTATCTACTCCCAAAGGAGTTTAGGTCAGGTAGGTAGCCGGTTGTAAAATTATAGGCCATATTATCGCACACCGTGACTATATTCTGAGGCTAATAAATATTCTGAGGCTGCCTCGTTGGCGTAGTCGTATTACGGTATTAAAAGGTTATAAAACTGAGTTCCCGGGTTCGGTTACCGGGTCGAATTAAATGATTCGTTCTTTTATGCCGATCCTTTATATGGGTGAGAAGGGACAGGCAAAAGATTTCAAAAGTATAACATCCAATTTTCGAACTGAATGCAGAATTGCAAAGGAATTTGCTTTTAATTGGGCCGCAAGGCCGTGATACATTGAAATGTTTGTTTCAATGTTACGTGAGTGATATGAAGATTTATAGTTTCTTGAGAAAGGGGAATCTATTAATTACTACGTACGATAGCAAACTGCCAAACCATGTTAATATTAGTTCTAATTATAGTGATGTTGTAATAAGCAATGAAGCTCGGCGCCTCTCCGGGAATGTCTAACCTGTCTTTAACCCGCAACGAAATCAATCAGAAAGTAAAATTAATAGGAGGAAATGGAAATATTTTTATCCACTTCCTTCTGTACAAATGGGATGACAAATTAATGAACTAAAGATTAAAGATTAAGAAGAAATAGCCTCGCAAAGACTTACAGAAGGAGAAGCCAGCTGTAAAGCACCACGGATCAAATAATAATTACATTGAAATGGGACCTATTATGTCTTTAAACGACGAGTATCTACCTTACTTTATTATATTAGTCTTATATGTGGTAGGTTGTAATTAGTAAATTTCTTATATTTATAGTTGATTTCTTATATTTTGTTAATTACTCTGCAGTCTTTCCTTTAAAATAAATAAATACATACCTTATATATATGTCTACCTGATATAAACTTTACACAAACTCTATAAAATTCTTGTACAAAGTTTCGCGACACATCCCGACACGCTGCGGTGTAATTGGGTCGATACAAATGCGCTTAGACGGATGTGTGTGTGGCACTCCATGCAAACATGATTATCCGACTAATGGCATTACCGTTTTATCAACTAACGAGGATTTGCCGACGCCTGTCTGTTTGTTATAAAGGTAGCATGCGTTCAAATAAAAATGTAAAGGTTAGAAATAATAATATTATTCACGGATTTTATTCGCGGATTTGGTTTAGTTTTTACATTTTTTAACTTCCGGACGTTTCGATTACTTTACTGCGGTAGTCACGGAAATCCGTAAACAATAGTTTTTTTTTTCAATGTGTAAGTTTCGCGTAAATCTAAGAAACCATTGTTCTGACAGAGACTTAAGCTGAAAACACATTGTAGGTTTTCGTCTTACGCATAGAGTAAAGAAGCGGCCATAAATACTAGAGCTACGCATCTTACAGCGATCTGAACAATGGATTCTTTTGTTGTGTGCACATTATAGGTCATACGCTTAAGACGTGACCACAGATTACATAGAAAGAACCCTGTACGTTCCATTGTCCTGATTGGTCAGTTGGCCCCGTACTTACCACTCTTTACTCTATGCGTAAGACAAAAACCTACAGTGTGTTTTGAGCTTTAAAGCAAAGTTGGTTTCATTTTAAATTTTTTAACTTCTCAACCTTTCGATTACTTTACAGCTTTCATGGTATTGGGCAGGCATTAAAATATTTTTACACTATTTATTTTGGTTTTTGGACTAAATTCTCGTTTTGGAGGTTTAAAATTTAAGCAGAAAGAACGCACTATGTCTTGAAGTAACATGTATTTATTTATACATTACTGTACTGTATCGACCCAAAAAGCGCTGCGGGATTCCTTCATAATCAAGAGTTCGATTAAGATGGCATAGTAGTTATATTACGCTGACCAGTGGCAGGGAAACTCAGTCCTGAAACAAATACTTGTGTATTTCACAATCACAAACATTTGTATTAGCTCATATACATACGTTTCACTGCAGGGCGCGGGCCTCCTCTACAATCGAGAGTACGATTGAGAGTGGTTAGGTCATATTGTCCACCACGCTGGCTTAATGCGGGTTGGTAGACAGACATTTGTGTTTAAAAAAAATTACCTTGAAAGTCTCCTTTCTATTGTTTCTTATCGATAATCAAAACTAAGCTTTCCAAAAAGCTTATCTCTCTATAGCTCTCTTATAGTAATAGACTTACTACGAGCATACGCAGCTTTGCTTAACTTAAGGTGCCATTCGATCTGTGGAGTTCAGTACATTTTTGCCACAAAGCTTTCCTTGTTACGCAACAAGCTACTCTACTGGGTGTTCGTATCTCATTCATACAGAATGGAGGCGGTCACGAATTTTTACATAACCTTGGTCTAGGCTTATAAGGCGGGGTGTAAGCGAGGTATTCTTTGTTCGTTGACAATGGTCTTATAAGGACAGTTTGTTTAATTGTTAAATGGGTAAAAATATTTAATTTATTTATTTATAAATTTTATTGAACATCACATTCACCAGTAATAGTAGATAAAAATAAGAAAACTCATTTAAATAAACTTCACAATTGTACAAAGTATACACAGATGTAGAGCCTATTAAATTAAAACCATGTCTATATCGACTGTTGCTTTCACAGAACAGTTGAATATGGTTAGGAAGGTGGTTGGTTGGTTAGACGTCAAATTGTATGAAAACCAGCGTCGTCGTTTTCGAAACACAAAACCTCTACGAATCTAATATAGAAAGCTTGCAATAGTCGATTTAAAATATCGATAAAATTATGGAAATATGTTTTTGTTATCAGACCGGTTTTTCTGTTACAGTTATTTAATTAGTATTATGTTGATAGACGGAAAATAAATGAGACTACAATATCTAATATTGTAAGTTAATTTAAATTTGTATACTATTTTACAAATCTATAAGTACAGGATTTTCAAGATTTTCAGCTGTGTGTGAGATATTAACATTTTATTATTGGAAAAGCACATATATGCAATTATTATAATAAAATTATGTTTTTTCTACGTCATATAGCTTCAGTGGTTTTGATTTTTCATACAATAATTCATTATTTCACCCCCATGATACTACAATTGATGATGAATACTACAATTTAAAATAACTAAAGAATTTTATTTAATTTTCTTTGTTTAATGCCTATGAAAACTGATTTACGAGTATACGAAATCTATAACTACATCGATTTAGTTACTATGTACATGACTACAACACTGTGTGACATGTGACAAATTTCAAAGTTGACATAACAAAAATGAGTCGTATGCATTGTATGTACGCGTCTTAGTACGCGTAATCAGCAATGTTTAATTTTGATTTGTCGTCTATGATATTATAGAATTCTTCAAAATTTCTTAATTATAAACTTAACTTTTTGGAAATAAAGGTTAAAGTCAATAAAATAAATAAACACATTTTATTTTATTAGGTACTGAAAGTTAGAATTGTATTCGTTGCAAATCAAATCATATATTCTCCGCCTAAACCGATTCTAGTCCGCAGACGGAGGGTTCCCCCATATTTACTCTTTCTTTCACACTTACACAGCTATGTATGTCTGTTTCACTCGACGTACGTCACGATCATTCATCATTGAAAAGGTCGAAAGAAGTCTGAATAAAGATGGCACGCGGTGGAGGCACGCCATTGAACGGTCTACTTTGAGAAAATAACATGAATGATAACAAAAGATTGTTATAAAAATGGAAAATTATGGTTTCTGAGATTTACGCAAATGTTACACAATGAAATAAAACTATATTCTATAAAATCCGTAAAAAAATAGTTTTATTTCAAAATTGATAATAAATTTTGGTCCGAAGGACTTACTTATTATTTACGGTTTCTGTATTGTAGACTTAACAGCATTTGTAGATGATTTTAGAGTATTGTAAAATATGTGCGTGTTAAAGCTAACTAGTTAATTCATATTTTTAATATTGGTACTTATGGTAAAAATAACGGTGCACCAATTTATCCGTGGATTTCATTTCCAAAAACTACCTATAAATAAAATATCATAACACTGCACCGGGCTAAATATTTCACCTTATAACCTCATGACCTAATTCCACACACTATTCTATTTATCGCCAAAATAACTAAACTAGACGATAAAACGTTAGAACATTACTAATTATTCATAAAGCAAACATAGTGAGCGCCGCGCCGGTACCTAATTCTGGTGTGAAATTTAAATGACTGCGTAAACATTGACATATGATAACACATCACTGTTTTTGTGTAATGGTAGAAAAAAAGTCCGCCATTTTGAACCTTTTTAAGATAGATCTCTACAATTGACGAGGGTTTAGCTCAGTGGTTCATATGTGAACCCTAGTGATTTTAATCATGAGGGACCATTCAACAATATTTTTGTTTAGCTATCAACCTGGTTCACTGACTGGTTTCGTTGTTTGTTAATACTGTAAAAAATGTAAATAAATATGGGGCCTTTCTACATGCTAAATTTATTTTAATGATGGCCTTAGAATGGCTTTGCAGACCATTTGGGACTCTTCCTGGGACCACGGGTTAAGAACTGAACTTATTTCACTATGTATTCTTGTATCATTCTAGGATAAAAGAATAGGTGTAATATATCGAAAATTGTATTTTCCTCCTTTCTTCCTGTGTTAGTAATAAAAAATAATATTATATTAAGACTTTGTCGTGTCAATATAAAAAAAAATACAATGACGTCACCGTTTGAATAACCTCAATCTGACGTCACGTTTACGATCCGGCTTTGTTTACGTACGTGGGTTTAGGGATAACGATGTTACGTACATTCATGTTAATTGGATTTTCTGTTTCCAATAAACTCAAGTGATTTGGGATTTTATGTAATTACTCTGTCAAATGTCAGTAAGAATGTTAACTTTATAGGCTTAGGCTGAATGGTTTGTTTCCTTTGTGTTCATTGTTAGTACTAAATCAGGATGGCGAACGCAGTGTAATGCCAAGCATTGCTTTGTATAGAGCCACAAAGTTATCTGGCCCGGTGGCCAAAACTGGAAACAAAGACGTCATTTGAAATTGTCAATCTAGCTGCCAGTCACTGACATATCCGCCATTGGTTGTTTACTCAATGTATTTATTTTTCCTGCATTATTTAAAACTAGTGAAAATGCCGAAAGCTTTAAAAAGTGATGCTAGGAACGTTATACTTCAGGTATTAAATTTTACGTAGGATGAAAAGCGTCTTCCGACGTCAATAAAAGGGTATTATTGAAAAATTGTATTAACACGTAGCTGCCACCAAAGGTTTGTGTTGCCAGCTTTATAAAATAAATTCCACGAAAACAGAATTATGTACGTACTAGTAGAATATAATATGTAAGTACATATCATAAACTAAAATGTATCTTACTCGTCTCATTTTACGTTACGTGCGTGGTGGCCTGTTGGTAAATGGACCAGACGCGGCAGCCAACTTGTTCACGCTGATTGTGGTTTGGAATCTCAGGTCACACTTCTGACTTTTCGGAGCCATGCTTATATTGATAAAAACGCGCTATAACGTTCACCGAAAACATCGTGAGGAAATCTGCATACCATAGCGATTTATTAGAATTTCTATGGTATGTAAGTCCACCAACCCGCATGAGGCCAGCGTGGTGGGCTATATGGCCTGTGATATGGCCTAACCCCCCGCAATCGTACTCTCGATTGTGGAGGAGAATACAGATACACTTTTTTAAGGGTTTCGGGGAGCGATTTGTTAGAAATCGTGTGAAGGAACAATAATATGCAGATGAAACTGGTCATTTTCTCGACACTATTGATCGGATTGAAAAATCTTACTTTACCCCATTTATTGCAATATCTATTTTTAATGGCAACACCAAATTCGATTACAGCGGCTCTCTCACCGGGTTAGATAACTTTGTGGCTCTATAATTCAAGGTGTTGTTGGTTGTTGCTACTGTCCATGGGCGATCGTATCACTTAACATTAGGCAAATGGCATGCTCGTTTCGTCATTCATCGCTACAAAAAATGCCCACTATCGTTCTAACCCACGACAGCACATATTTTTCCTTAATACCCTTTGAAATCTCCTTCAATTAACCCTAACATTTAAGCCCGAATACTCAAACGCGACTTACATATTACGTTGCTATCTCTATGCACACAACTTTGTTCGCTTATGTGTGCGTGAAATTAAGAGCGTATACACCTTGCGCGCAAAGCCAACTATAGGTAATTCTTCGTTAATTTCACGCACACATAAGCGACCAAAGCTGTGTGCGTAGAGCTGCCGCGTCGGCTCGCTATACAATCGGCTCAAACAACTTTGATCCGTGCGCTTCAAATATTCAATTGAAATATAACTGTAATATAATATCATAAAAATATTTTATTTGCATTATAAGTAGACAAATATTACTGTGCAAGCAAAGAATAATTACTAATCATATTTTCGTTATTATTACATTGTTAAGTTGCATTCAAATCAGTGTTCAATCAGTATACACTACGGACGTTTTATTAATCATTTCGTGTTCGAACACATAAATAGTGTTAGGGGCCTTACAACCCCTTACAATTACGAAACATATTTAATTTTATATTACAATACATAACATAATTTAGCTTCGGAATTACATCCCATTATACAGGGTATATCAAGACTGCTACCGAAAACGAAGCCGGGTGGTAGTTTAAGCGACTTCAGACACAATGCAACAGAAAAAGTTGCAAAAATAAGCGATAGTTTTTTTTTTATTTTTTTTTCCTATTGCCATATTTAGGTGGTAAATAACTTTTTTCCTAAAATAATAGTGTATACCCTTTAATTTATAAATACTCTAAGATATAAGAGAGTTTAAATTATTATTTTAACAAAAACTATGGATTTACCACCCAAAAATGACGATATTTAAAAAATCATAAAAAATAATTGTCGCGTTTCTATGCGAAAATTTTAGTTGCATTGTGTTTGTAGCCACTAAAACTATGACCCGGCTTCGTTTTCGGTAGCAGTCTTGAGATACCCGGTATTACCTGAAACATAATTTATACTCATATACTGGTGGTAGGTCTCTCATATGTGAGAGGCCATCTGGGTAGGTACCACCGCAATGTCTATTTCTCCCGTGAAACAACATTGCTTAAATGCACTGTTGTGTTTCGGATTGAAGGGCATTGTAGCCAGAGCAACTACTGGACATATTGAGACTTAACATCTTATGTCTCAGGATGGCGAGCGCAGTGGAATGTTGTTACTGTTTATGAGCGGTCGTATCGCTTACCATCAGGCGAACGGCTTGCTCGTCCCGCCATTCATTGCAATAAAAAAAAAAAAAAAAAAAAAAAAACTCACTACAAAATCATTGTAGGTAATAAAAATAATTAAATATTTTACTACCAAAGTACTAAGATGTGGTAATCGCATTCCGCGCGTGGCTATTTTTACTACGCGCGGCATAATCGAGTGCAGCCAGGCCGGAGCGACGAGCGATACGTCCTCCCTCTAGAAGGCCTTGCGGCGGTCTAATTTGATCCACGTCGGACAGCGTGTTTATAGTGGTTTTTAAAATATTTGTAGAAAACATGAAAACTAATTTTGTTGAAATATAAAAATGGTAATTTATTGATAAGATGTTCTTCTATTGTAATATGCAATTGCTATAAAAAATTATGTACGATAAGTTGGTGAAAAAAAATATGTTCTTGACGAGAGTTTCTGAATAATTTCGCATTGTTTAAATTTTTATTTTTCAGGAACTAAACACAAAAAGATTATTTTTCTCAGCAAAATCCCTCCATAAGGGTCTTATTAGTCTGATAATATTTTTATTTTCATCTTATATTTAGTGGATTCGGATATCTTAAGCTTCTAAATTGCCATTTAAAGCCTAAATAACGAAACTTGTGTTCAGTAATCCGTATAGTACTCACAAATTATCCATCAATCTATAATGTTTTCCACCAAAATCCCTAGATGACAACCTTTTCTAAAATTAGTAATAATTATTTTTCCTTTAAATTGTTTATTGGTGGCTATTAACTCATTTGAAAAGTCCTGTTTTTAAGCCAAAAAGCGCGTGCAGGGTATAAACGCTCTTAATGAAGAAATACCTATAGTTGACTGCGCGCAAGGTGTAAACGCTCTTAACTACGCAAATCATATCAACGTACTGGCTAAATCAACCTTGCGCAGTTAAGAGCAACTTAATATTTGAATGGCGTTTAAGTTGGGAGTTAGAAGTGAATATTAACCGCTAATTGTAATGACAAAATACAGAAAGCTAGGACATTTTCATTATCAAAAGTTTTTGTGCTGACGCTACATTTGACATGTCACATGTTATCTGGCCTAGGCGTCAGTCAGTATTCATTAAACTCGGAGGTGACTGTTCACGGGGATTCACAATGCAAAAAAAAATTGCGGATGCAGTGAGATATGCCCAGGATAGGATATACTGGACCGTCAGCGAATACCTAGGTATGTAGTTAAGCACTAGTTTTATTTACGGCGCTCATTTTAACATACCGGTTTTAAAAATATTATAAAATCAATTACTTTATACTTATTGAAAAATAATTTTAGTAGATTATAGTATAGGATCCCGCCATACATCGACCTTCACCGAGATGTTTATTTGATGAAACCTATTTTATATGCAATTTAATATGTCAATAAATATATTGTATATGGGTTGCCTTGCAAATTTCAGTCCAGAATACGATTAATTAATTATTAAAAAAAAAAAAATTTTTACACATTTCACCCTGTTTGATTATTAAACAACGTCTATACCAATCGAAAGTATGAAACCCATAGAATATGTAAACGTTAGGTTGCCTATTTTTTTCCGGTCACAACCCTCAGGTGCCAGGTATAAACAGGTAAATCGCTTCTAGCATTTTGCACCGATCTGATTATTGAATGAAAATTAAATGAAAATAAAGATCATTTTATTACGAACACGGTGGTATAGGGTTGCCTGCGAAAAATCAGTCCCGAATTGCGGTTGTCGAATTTAGAAAAGTGAAATATTGCTCCGAGTGACCATCCCATGCGATAGAAGAGGACACAGAATAGAAGCTGTTCGAAGTCCGCCCATTTAAGAAAGAGGGTGCGCATGCTATTTATTGTTGAGAATGAAAAGGACAGCGATAGACTCGTATATGCTGTGCATCATTTTGGAGTAGATTGTGGTTAAAGTTGCAATTGAAAAAACGTGCTACTATTTACTGTTAAAAAAATGGCGAAAAAGTGTTTTTTGTGTGATTCGGATGTTGATTTAATTAATTTTAATGATGACATTTTTAAAAGCTGTTGGCTCTGGTGCGGTTTCTGGTTGATTATTGGGAAAACGACCATTTGGTAACAATAATCCAAAGAAATGACTCGGAATCTGACTAATTTTTTTTTTTGTTTTTACAATTTTTTACAATAAACAGAAGTATTTTTTAATTGTTGTTTTTGTCTTCTAATAATAAAGATACAATTTGCAAGATTAGTATTATATATGTAATAATATAACCTTCTTTTTTGCTAAAATGTATATATACTTTAGTACATACATACATACATAAACTCACGCCTTTTTCCCAGAAGGGGTAGGCAGAGGTGCCAGGACACCCACATTTCGCCTTGTATGTTTCGTCCCACGATGTGATAGGTGGCGAGCCTATCGCCATATCGGGCACAAATTCCTGACTCTGGGCTGATAATGAATAGAAAAATCCAATATCACTTTGCCCAACCCGGGATTCGAACCCGAGACCTCAGCTTTGCTACCGTACCTTAGTACAACTACGCCACCGAGGCAGTATATACTTTGGTGTCACATAAAATATATACACACATAAATAATTAATTGATTAACCAAATTAAATAACTTTTCCTCTATTTTACTAATAAACTACTCCAAAACACAGCATATACGAGTCTATCGCTGTCCTTTTCATTCTCAAGAATAAATAGCATGCGCACCCTCTTTCTTTATGAGCGGACTTCGAACAGCTTTTATGCTGTGTCCTCTTCTATCGCATGGATGGTCACTCGGAGCAATATTTCACTTTTCTAATTCGACAACCGCAATTCGGGACTGATTTTTCGCAGGCAACCCTATACCACCGTGTTCGTAATAAAATGATCTTTATTTTCATTAATTTCCATTCAATAATCAGACCGGTGCAAAATGCTAGTAGCGATTTACCTGTTTATACCTGGCAACCTGAGGGTTGTGACCGGAAAAAAATAGGCAACCTAACGTTTGCATATTCTATGGGCTTCATACTTTCGATTGGTATAGAATTTGTTTAATAATCAAACAGGTGAAATGTTTAAAAAAATTTTTTTTTATATTATTAATTAATCGTATTCTGGACTGAATTTGCTAGGCAACCCCTATACAATATATTTATTGACATATTAAATTGAATATAAAATACGTTTCATCAAATAAACATCTCGGTGAAGGTCGATGTATGGCGGGATCTTAGACTATTAGGATCTATTGATCATGCTGTGAATATCAGAAACTGCGAGAGGCTTTTTGAGCTGACAAAAATTCAGACCCGGAACTAATACTTCAAACACACAAACGTTTGTGCGATGCAAGGGTCGTACCCGCGCCGTTACGTTTCGTTTTACTGTTAGGCCATGGACGCTTTTTCCCTTTATTTCTAACAGTATAGATTAACATGATAAGACAATATAGAATACAGTTCGTCACATAAAAAAACTATATTTAAAATATCTTTCATCATCATCATCATCATATCAGCCACAGGAAGTCCACTGCTGAACATAGGCCTCCCCCAATGATCTCCACAATGACCTGTTGGAAGCGGCCTGCATCCAGCGACTTCCTGCGACCTTAGTCAGATCGTCCGTCCACCTTGTAGGCGGGCGTCCAAATATCTTTACCTAATCCAAAATAAGAAATGGAGAATTCGTTGTGCTTCTTTTCTTCAAAAAGACTAACAAAAAAAATAACTATTTCTTTCCTGGCATATCATTTATATGCAGTCAAAACTAAGAATAATTCATTACATATTCGACATTACGAAACGGTACAATTTTTATTACGTCTCTTGGAACGTAATTGCTTACTTTCATAATGTTACTTGGCAGAAAATTTAGTTCCGTTATTGAAACGCTGTCCATTCGGCTTCCTTTGGTTATTCCTTAAATATAAATAATATAATACACACTACAGTCATATTATATACTGTCCTGACATAAGATAAGTAAGAGCAGCAGAAACTATGAGGGTTCGTTTGGTTTACCAATTCCTTGATATCTGTATCTGTATCAGCCCATATACATCCCACTGCAGGGCATGGGCCTACTCTACAATCGAGAGTACGATTGAGAGTGGTTAGGCCATATAGTCCACCACGCTGGCCTAATGCGGGTTGGCCTAATTCCTTGATAGTTGATAGGAAAAAAAATATTTGTGTACCACGAAAAATTTGGCTTATGGTTGGGTATGTACCAAATACGCACTATAACGGTGATGGAAAAACATCGCAAGGAAACCTATATGTCGTAGCGATTTGTAAGAATTTCTATGGTAGGTATGTAAAGTCCGCAAACCCGCACTAGGCCAGCGTGGTGGACTATGTAGCCTAACCACTCTCGATTGTAGAGGAGGCCCGTGCTCTGGAGTGGGGCGTATATATGGGCTGATACCATTGATTTAAAAACTAAGGATAGGCCCATCAGTACATTGGGCACGTCAAAAAGATGCCCGTAAAAATCGCGCCATCTGTTGGATTTTTACGTCAATGGCGGCCATGAAATCGTTTTTCAATCATGCTAAAATAAATGTTATACTGACTTAAAGTAATATAATTCTTACTTAACGATGATAAGAAAAGTTATCTTTTTTTTTGTGAACTTTCGGTCATTTTTATTGCAACCACGACGATACAATTAGGCATTTGTCGACGACTTACAGACCGGTGCGCTGTGACGTCACAACCGTTGCATTGGTCCGCGGACCACTTTCGTGACAACACTTTTCGTACTCTCCGCCCCGTCCATATATTTTACGTCAATGGCTGATACAGTATCTACCAAATACGCCACAGCCGATGATGTAATTAAAGGAATAAAATCTTAATCCCAAAAACACTATATAGCATCCAATTTTTATTCATTAATATCAATCTTACTCTCGATTGTAGAGACGCCGGTGCTGCAGTAAGACGTACATAGATGGACTGATAAAAATTATAATATCAGTATTATGCAATACCGCCCGAATCACGAAAAAAAACAACGGTAACCCTCAACGGCATTCACAATTTCTTGTTTTAAAATTACGCTTTTAACCGAAACGCACCATACATTATCCAATTCCCTAAATTCTACACTTCGCCTGCAAAGAATGGCACCTCGAAAGTTTATTTACCCACTCCAGCTAATTCTACCGGGTATCTCAAGACTGCTACCGAAAACGAAGCCGGGTGGTAGTTTAGTGGCTACAAACACAATGCAATTAAAAATTTCGCATAGAAACGCGACAATTATTTTTTCTGATTTTTTAAATATCGTCATTTTTGGGTGGTAAATCCATAGTTTTTTGCTAAAATAATAATTTAAACTCTTTTATACCTTAGAGTATTATAAATAAAAGGGTATACACTATTATTTTAGGAAAAAATGTATTTACCACCCAAATATGGCCATAGGAAAAAAATAACAAAAAAAAAATTTTCGCTTTTTTTTGCAACTTTTTCTGTTGCATTGTGTCTGAAGTCGCTTAGACTACCACCCGGCTTCGTTTTCGGTAGCAGTCTTGATATACCCTGTATACTTCCTTATCTGCTATTTACATGTTATTCAGAAAAACAAACAGTTGTACATTGTGTATGAATTTTATATTAAAAGTTATAAACGCATAACCTACCACGTTGTTCGCAGAATATAAACTAAACAAACTATTCCCCTGCTATAGTAATTCCCTGCTATAGTGAAAATGAAAAAGTCTTTTATATTATGTCCGCCCCGTGACCACGAAACGAAGTAAAAAATGTAAAAATTAAACCAATCTGCGATAAAATCCGTAAATAATAGTTTTATTTCCAATTTCCAATGAAAAATATTGCAAGGGTCTCAAATTAGGCGTCGCCTGTGTTGAGAAACCAGTTAAATATAATTTTTATTACATTAATTGTGGGTGTGAGTGAGAGAACGTGTTAAGAGTGTATGTGTGTGAGTGTGTGAGTTATGTGTGAATGTTTATACGTGATTATGTGTATGAGTGAACATTGGTACCTAGTATTTTGTATGTGTAAATAACAAAGTGTATAATTTATTTTATCCTTATTAATGGTACCTACAGCATAATATGTGATATAGTATAGTAATACAGCTTGTCTCCGCAGACTCGCGCACCGGCACAGATGGAGGCGGCGGCGACGGAGCCACCCTGGACATGGGCAGCAGGTCCTCGCTCCACACCGGGCTGCACATGTCCGAAGATGAGCATTGGGAGATGAACTACCATGAGGCTGCTATTTATTTAGAGGTAAGTCAGTAATTGTACAGGCAAGCACAGCGTTTTAGTCTTCCCGCAAGGTGGCTCAAATAATAATGTTGTTTTGAATTTTTCGTGAATTGAAATAATTACGCTCATTCTTCTAAAATGAAAATAATTTGTTGAATCCATTAAAATAATCAATATCATTTAGATTCATTTTTTATCGACACCCGGCAATGAAAGCGGTTTACAGTAGAGAAGAACAGGCAAGAAAAATAAGTGTAGTTCATTAAAAAAAAAAATATTTGAAAAAGTTAGTTTTAAAGTTAAAGCTAGCTAGCAGTTCGATTGTGGAACGCGCTCCCTGTTGCGGTGAGACAGGCGAAATCGCTGTCTTCATTCAAGAGGCAAATTAAAGAACATTACCTTTCTCTTTAATTAAACTGATTTTAGTAGTTAACATTATTTCCTACACCTACAATGTCTATTTCTCCCGTGAAAGAACACTGCGTAAATGCACTGTTGTGTTCCGGATTGAAGGACATTGTAGCCAGAGCAACTACTGGACATATTGAGGCTTAACATCTTATGTCTCAGGATGGCGAGCGCAGTGGAATGTTGCTACTGTTTATGAGCGGTCGTGTCGCTTACCATCAGGCGAACGGCTTGCTCGTCTCGTCATTCAATGGAATAAAAAAAAAAAAAAACCTAAATTATTTTACAATTTGTGTGTATTATATTTA
Organism: Hyles vespertilio; assembly: GCA_009982885.2. Classification (NCBI taxonomy): domain Eukaryota; kingdom Metazoa; phylum Arthropoda; class Insecta; order Lepidoptera; family Sphingidae; genus Hyles; species Hyles vespertilio. The sequence goes on from CM042819.1 coordinate 1,823,895, forward strand.
TATATATATATTATTTATTATATATGTATGTATTTATGCTATTTATTATGTATGTATGTTATGATGATGTAATTTGTTTTTTTTTAGTTAGTATGAATATTATTTAGTGTCCTCTCTTTTGATTATTTATTTTACACTGCCCTCTCTTTCTCCTTCTCTTTAAATCCATCCCATGGTTGTCTGTAATAGCCGTTCTCAATAATCTATCTATCTTTAACAAGAGATTTCGTTAGATATTTAGATGCATTTTATGTTTCAGTTAACATAGATAAAGAGGTAGGAACATTTTGCACATATTTATAGATAGCTAAATTATATAAATATGTATGTCTATTTTTATTTTATGAAGCGTAGTATTGAACTGACATAGTCATGGTAGCTATTTTAATCCTTTGTTAAAGATAGATAGGATATTGAGAACGGCCGTAAGACATTGCTTTAAGCGATAAGACCGCCATTTGTACTCTTTTTTTTTTAGTTTCTGAATATTGTATTTGTTTTTTATGTGTACAATAAAGATTTAAATAATATAATAATAATAATTTATATTTTTATATGTATATTTTTTATAATTTATATATGTAAAAATAGAAAAAATATGTTAAGTAAAATAAAGAGAATAATAAATAATAATAAAGCTAACTCCGTCATCTATACTGGTACAGATTTCCACATACCTACTATCATGTGAAGTTCAATTATATGCCCTTATAAATCGTGGATATTTGATATATTTACCCAAATGACAGTATTTCCTAAAAAAAATTCATATTAGTAGGTTTCAAACTAGTCAAAATAAATAAAGTCGTGGGCTAACATTCAAATCTCTCTCATCCAATTTCAGGGCATGAAAACTGCATTGGCTGCTCTTAAATTCCATTTTCAGCGCAAGCCTGCACCTATAGGCTCGTCTGTCAATCAACTTTATATGCTTCACAGTTTCTGTCACCTGACTGTTACAAATGTGCTAATCCGTTTTATCTATCTAGCCTCTGTGAAATTTGTCTGAATGGAAAGGGTATTCTGAATTTAGCTGTAAAATAAAATATGCGAGATAAAATTAAACATACTTGCTTATAAATTAAGTCCATGTTAAAGATTGCGGCGACGAATAAATTAATCAACAAAGAAAATGTTTGTAAATATATATTTTTCTTTCGATATTAATCTATGTAATTTTAGTATAAAGACAGAAACTGGTTAATTGATTAGTAAAAATACTATTTTTGTTTATCAGATTTGTATTTATTAAATAATAAATAAATACGTTTACGTCTTGTGACGTAGATCTCAGAAACTATGAGAGACTTTTGAGTCTCACAAACACCCAGATGCTATAGAAATATTTATGGACCTCACAAATATTTCTGTCAATGTGAGGATCGAACACACGGTGCGGCGTTTCGTTTCACAGCCGGCGTCTAACCAACTGCGCCACGGAGGCTGTCAAAATATTATAAAGACTTACTGGCAGTAGGCATAAAGTGACACATGATACCAAATACAGTGCAGTTCAGACAGAGTATCCACTGGAAATAGATGATCTTTAGGCCAAAGATTGCAAGAATCAACGATCATAATTAATGATGATTATTTTATATGCTTTTGATTCCAGGAAGGTTTGAACAACGAGAAGTTCGACTCACATCCATCTAGTCCTGAGGAGTTACCAGCATACCTGAGGGTCCACAATCCATGGTACCACGGTCTGGACCTCCTCGCCTCACTAGTTTTAATCCTCTTGGCCTTCACTGAGGACCCTGCTGTGCCTACGTTTGAGGTAAGTTGTACGGCTGTTGTGGCTGTATAGATATTTTACTTTGTTCTTGGAGATTTGTTGGTAGTTAAAAGTGGTTTAAAGGTGTCAGATTTCAGAATGTTATCAGTAGTGGGTATAATAGTAATTTGGAGTAATCAGTATTGCTAGAATCTGCATTAAGGTTTTTATTAAACATTTCTTTTGATAAATAAATTTTGAAATTAAATTTGAAATAAAAAGCTTTGAAATTAAATTTGAAATTAAAATCATTTACGGATTTTATTCAAGAAACCATTATTTGTAGCTTTATTTTTGGAACGAACTGTGAAAGGGGGCTAGACGGAAAAAATTCTCACGAATAGTTGGCACGACACTTTAAAACATTTGACAATCGTTTTTTATTTCATTATTCGAAAATGATGTCATACATTTTGTTTAACTCTAATAGAGGCAATAAAATATCCAAATACATATTAATATGTTAAAGGCGTAAATACATATTAATATGTTAGTAAAAACGAACTAAGAATACGCTGAAGCCCAAAATTAAGTGGGAAACGTTGCGACAATTTCTAATTTTCATCAAATGTCATAAATCAAATTGGTACAAAAGAAACATAAATAGCATAAATATGTGAAAAAAAAACATAATGATGGTGATACCCAAATGATTCTTTTGGTGGTGACATTTTATTAAAATTACATAATAAAACCGTAATACATTGATTTTCGATCCTCCTTAATAAATTCATTATTATTTACAATTTTAGTTTGTTATCCTGCTGTCAATCATTAACCTTTCATTTGACTATGTATCTTTGCCAATTATTACTAAAATTTAGCTTACTGATTACGTTTATATTACATTATATTTGTTAATAATGAAAGGTATTATTTTTATAACTTAAAAGAACTAAAATTTTATTACAACTCCTTCACTAATTAATGGAAAAGAAACTTCGTTCCATTCGGGTGTCCCTTGACACAATGATATATTATACAAATACGACGTAGATATCGCACTAGCACTTCAAAAGTGAGGCGTTCAAATTCGGGCAATTGGTGTAATTTCATCTAGTCGCATAGCAACGGCGACAGAGGGAAGACCTCAGTGCTGTCAACATAATTTATTTCGAAAATATTGTCTAAAGTGTCGAATTGTGTGTTTTAAAAGTGTTAAAACAATGGTGCAAAAATATGAAACTAAATTGGACCTACACACCATACGTAAGTATATAAAAACCACACAAAATTTAATTTTTATTTTAAATTAGTAAACACGGCCTTTAATTGTATAAGAAGGATCGCCTAATACAAAGATTGTGAAGTGCGATAGGGACAAAAAGCGTACGTTATAGATTAACAAGTCAGAAGCGAAACCGATCATACAGAAAATTGACGATGAAAGTTTGAATGGATTTGGATAGTTGTATATTTGTTTCTAATTCAATCATATTTAAAACGAACGAAGTTATTTGTTATGAATTATTTTCATAATAAATAACATTATTAAATACATTAGCTTCCCCATATATTTTGAATAACTATATTTGCATATATCATTGAATGTTTCCAGATTTCCACGTGATGAGCTTTTGAAACGTAAATGGATATGCACTAAGCACAGCTCGGACAAAAAGAGGGGATCGTGACTGGATGCCTTTAAAACTGATTAATATTGGTTTAGCACATTTAATTATGAATAAAAATATACAACTTTTTTTTTTGGCCCACCCTCACACCCACCACTGTAACTCCTGTGAGCCAGGATCAACAGTGGCACGCAATGTAATGACACCGAGCATTGAAGCTCGGCGAGTCTCCGGGAATGTCTAATTTGTCTTTAACCCGCAACGAAATTAATCAGAAAGTGAAATTAATAGGAGGAGTTGGAAATAAATTATTGTCCACTACCCTCCGTGCAAAGCGGGCGACAAAACAATAAACTAAACAGGTAAATAACCTCGTAAAAAGACTTTTACAGCCGGAGAAGCCAGCTGTAAAGCACCACGGATCACATCATCACTATATTTAAATGGGACCTGTTATGTGAGCTTTTAGACTTGATTCCAATAATAAGTATGGCAAAAACGCCGGAAAGCACGGAAGTTCTTCCTAGTCTCTACAAGGTCCATGTAGTATACGACTCCAGATGATATCTGCATACTATCCAGCATAGTTTTACGCTCATTCTGCCAAAGACTACACTCCCAAAGTATATGATGCGCGGACTGCTCATACTCGCAATTAGGTGTTGAACATGGGCACGCAGGCGATTCAACAAGCTTAAAAGAGTAAAGTTTAGACCTAAAGTTACCATGGCCCGTGAGAAACTGTGATACGCAATAATCGACATCCAACCAAGTCTTTGTCAAACGGTCACGAACGCAAGGAAAATATTGATATAGATGTCGTCCCTTCAAAGATACCTCCCATCTATTTTGCCATTCATCTAATAGTTCGCTATATACCACTGAAAGCGGTTTAAATAATCTATCAATTTTTAAAAGTTCACGTGCTGTTAAAAAACTTTTATCCATATTCTCCCTAGTAGAGTAATACATGGCGGCGCGACGTTGCACCTCCAGGTCGACTGGAAGTACACCCGCCAGGACAGGCAAAGCTTCGGTACTAACAGTTCTATATGCTTTACACAAGAATATCAAGGCCAAGCGTTGGCTCTGGAGCAGTTTTCTTCGCACAGCGCCGATAGTAGCCCTATCAGCCCATACGGGAGATCCGTAACAAATACATCCTAAGTAAGTTGCTCCATAGATGATTTTTAGTGTATTGAAAGATAGCCCCCATGTTGATTTTGATATTCTTGTCAAAGCAAAAAAGTTCCTTTTCGACATTTCCCCGACGTTTTTAATATGTTAAAAATATACAACTACAAAAATATATATATCCACCTAAAAAACCTGCACCATCGGTTGTAGTATCGGTTGTTTACTAGTGGCAGGTCGCTCATACGTTACCACCATGTGTAGGTACTACCGTAATGTCTATTTCCCCCGCCACACGGCAGTTTTAATGTTATGTTCCGGTTCAAAGGACATTCTCTCCCGAGTAATCGCTGTACTTATAGTTAAGATCTTATGTCTCGGGATGGCGAGCGCCGTGAATGCCAAGCATTGCTTTGTAATTTAAGGTGTCTTGGTTTCGCTTATGTCCACGAGCGGTCGTATCACTTGTCATCATTAAAACAAAAAAAATATTAATAAGAGACATTTTTCAGTGCATGCTTACCATAAACTAATATTAAAAACGGCAATCAATTTATTTTTATTTTATCAAGGTTGTAAGCAAATAAAAATATATTTGTTTCAGGATGGCCGTACCACAGGTAGACTCATGTAGCAACCTCAAAGTTAATATATTAAATACTTATAAACCCAAATAGGTAGTTTTATTTATCGTTACCCTTCTGTTTCTATCGCTTCGATTCTATGTTTGGATAGCGCAATGCTATCTCTTTTCGGCTCGTACTTTCTGTATAATCTGTTTCATTCACTAAAATTGTCATAAAGTATTGACAAATGAGTATGTATAGATAGCAGTACAGTTTTTAAACGTCACGCAATATGGATATGCGTCATCTTTAATAAAACATCATTGCCCTTGACACCTCTCAAGTTTTTTAGCAGTATTAAAAGTCTTGCTACCAATCTGTAATGGATTATAAGGCTTAGAAAATAAACTTATTATGAATATGTGATGTTCGTCCAAAAAATGTAATTTTTACTTTTAAATATTTTTTGTGGCTTAAATTTTCCAATGCCTTGACTATTGAAACTTCTGCATCTTACGGGAAATTGTTAGTTTTGCACACACACCAACATATTTAATGGCAATTAAGATTGCTGCACTAGATTAGCATGGTGGACTATATGGCCTAACCACTCTCAATCACACTCACACACTGGACGTATATGGGCTGATACACAAGATTGATGTTGTTTTTGTTTGCAGCTTCCAGTATGGGCGCACGGCACGATAGAGCTGATGGCTCTCACAGTGATCGGAATCGAATTGCACCTCAAACTGAAGTGGATCGGGTGGAGCACCATACTCAAACACAAGAGAACTATGATCAAGGTAAGGAAAATATTTAGGGCTTCAAATTCCCTGGCAGTGTTTGATTTGATAAAGCGTTTTTTCGTGCTTAATCGGCGTCCCATTATTTTGGACCAGGTTTTTGACAGGAGAAGCTTCGACAAGTGCAACGTCAGATGTCCGCTCACGAGATGGACAGACGACTTAGTATCCGGTTTGTTATTTTCATAGCCAGCTGTGAAACTGTTGTCTGTGGGTTCGATTCTGAATTCTCGTACAAAACAAATGACACAAGACTTGTATCATCTATGGGTTGAAGTTTATGCGCGCGACTGTTGGGGATATTTATGTCCACAACTATGTCTCCTCAGGGCATAACCTTGCTGATAATGGTGCTGGAAGCGGTGGTGGTGGTGTGCCGGCAGTCGTCACACTTCCGCGTCACGCGGGCACTTCGCCCCATCTTCCTGGTGGACACGAGGCACTGCGGCGGAGTGAGGAGGTTCATCCGACAGATACTTCAGTCGCTGCCGCCTATTATTGATATGTTAGGTATGGCAAATTCTCAATACTATGTTCCTTGTTCGAGACGTTTTATCTGGATCGCAGATTAGAGTTATTCAGTAACGACACGGTTGAGGTTGCAGTAAGTTTCTGCATTCAAGTAACTTAATTGTTTCAATAAAAGACAGAAGCAGAGGACTATTTTCAAAAATAGACTTCCTGAGAGTTTAAAGGTTAAAGAGGCAGACAGAGAGACATCTTAACCCATTCTTTCAACTGAAACATTGGTTTTAGTTCCATCAGATAATCCCAATGACGCCTACGTTTTCTATTCTCCTTCGTTTTCTATGAAAACCGGTGCGAGGTTCACGATTATTCTTGTCTTCGACCTTGAGCCTTTGAAAGACATCTAGTGTCAATAATTGAGGGCAAATTGCCTTGCGGTCCGTTAATATTTATCAACTGCTTGTTTATTTGGTGTTTCATTCCAGGTTTATTGATGTTCTTCGTGGCGACGTACTCTCTGCTGGGGTATTACTTGTTCTCGGAGCACGTAGACAACGGACACTTCCAAACCATCAGCGACTCTTTCGTTAGCATGTTCGTACTGCTGACGACTGCCAAGTGAGTTGAGAGCTTTGAAAATATACGTATGATAAAATATCCATGCTTTTAAATCCCTAATTTAATATTATTTTAAAAATTAGTTCCGAAATCTATGGCCTTATTATCTTTTTCTGCCTTTGTAATTCAGAAGTAGTTACACCATCCTCTATTACGCCTCGCTGATTACCCGTGTTTCGTACTCAAAGGGTTTAAATACTCTCTTGATATTTTTTTTGGATCACTCTGTATCTTTTAAATTAAATTGTTTTGTTTCTTTTGACGAGTCTATCCTGGTATATATCTTCTAAGTTTTACCAACGACTTGTTACAATATATTTACCATCATATTTTTATCTAGAAGTTATGATTTCTGTTTCTAGTTTCCCAGACGTGATGATGCCTTCGTACGCCAAATCCAAGTGGTACGCGCTGTTCTTCATATTGTACATCATCACCGTACTCTACGTGCTCATGAACTTGGTGAGTTATATTGTTAAATGTAAGAATATACATAAAATATATAAGATCAAGGGTTATTTCTTCTTAAGCATAACACAATGTGATTCATCTAAAACTGTCTAAAACAGAGTTTTATTCATTAAATATAGTAAGTTTTACATATCAAATATCAACTAATGAAATACTTACTAACCTAAAACAGAGAATCGACAATTAAATGTTCATGCTTTAGTATTATTATTATACAAACTTAAATAATCTTTCGCATATTTAAATTAAAGGAAATTCACAAAAAATACTTAATTATTTCAATCTAAAATATCAATGTCAGTGTCAACGACAATACACAGCAAAGAGAATATAATATTACGTTAACAGGCCGAAGGTTACAAATATTTTGGTCAGTTTAGTAGAAGTCACCCCATTCATAAAACTGTATATTACGTTCAACATAAAAGGGAATATCTTAGAAAACATATTTTATTCTTTTACATGACCTTATAACCTAACGTCCTTTGATGATGTTATTTCTAAATGTTCCGAAACCCTGTCTACTCTCCTAGAATCTTACGTCCAATTGATTTGACTATCCAATCCTCCGAATGTTTTTATTTTTCCATTTTTTTTATAACTGGTTAGTATTACCATATTAACCAAGTATTAACATATGAAAGTGGCCTAACCACTCTCAATTGTAGTTTCGATTGTAGAGGAGGCTCGTGCCCTGCAGTGGGACGTATATGGGCTGATAAAGATTAACATATCAAGTCATTTATGTATAGATGTTGGCCGTAGTCTACGAAGCGTTCACAAGGATCGAGCGTGAGAAATGTCGCGCCCTACTCCTGCACCGTCGGCGCGCCACTCGCCACGCCTTCCGCCTCCTAGTGTCCAGACGAGCTCCCCTAGCAGTGCGACTGCGTCACTTTGCCGGCCTGGTGCGACGGTACGCGCCACGCTACTCGGGTCTGGATGTTCTGCTAATGTTCAAGCAACTCAATCAATCCGGCTCGGGAGGACTGTCGAGGGCGGAGTTCGCGAATGTGTATGAGGTGTTTGCCCTGCGTTGGGCTGCGCAGGCGGCCCGGGCGCCCTGGTACGCGCGCTCCAAGCTGGAGCCCCTGGCTAGGGCGGCGTCGGCATTGACCAGGTCACCACACTTTGAGCACTTTATATGTGAGTATGTGATTATTTTACTTATTTTTTGGCATTTCAAGTTACTTAGGCTTAATACAAAACTTGAGAGGAGTCAAGGGACACCCGATTTCGATTAATTAGCGAAGGAATTGTAATAAAGTTTTATTTATTTTAAATTATAATTTTTTTTTATCATTAACAAATGTAATGTAATATAAACTGAATCAGTAGGCTCAATTTTAGTAATAAATGGCAAAGATACATAGTCAAATGAAGGGAACTAAAATTGTAAAAAACGATTGTCAATCGTTTTAAAGTTTCGTTATAACTTTTGGTCCCCTTTTTGCAACGCGCGGTAAGGAACTTCGTTGCAAAATTTGAACATGGTGCAATTCCAGTCAGTATTGTAAAATATTGATATTCAGTATATTATTAAGTGTTAGAAGATCGAAAAGTGTATCATTCAAACAGTATTAGATATATTTTATATTAGGAAGTGACAAGGGATCATCTATATGACTTATAATCAAATAAAGAGTTGGTTAGCCGCCTGTGAAACAAGAGGCCGTGGGTTTGATCCCCGCACAGAGAGAAATGTTTGTGCGGCCCACAAATACTTATTTGGGTCTGGGTGTTTGAGACCGAAAAGTCTCTCAGAGTTCTTGATACCCGCGACACAAGAGTTGATCTAAGTGGTGTCAGGACTATGTATGTGACTGTTGGGTAGTATTTATTTATTATATAAATGTAATTATTTCAGAAGTCTATTCAGGTGATTTAAAATGCATGCAACTTGAATTACAGACGCGTTGATAATCTGCAACGGGATCGCGATGGTGGCGCGCGTGTTCGAGGCGGCCGGCAACCTGCAGGACAGCGCCCGGCTACTCTGCGCCTCCTGGGATACATGGCTGTTCTTGTCTTGTAAGTATATACAGGGTATATCAAGACTGCTACCGAAAACGAAGCCGGGTGGTAGTTAAAGCGACTTCAGACACAACGCAACAGAAAAAGTTGCAAAAAAAGTGAGAACTTTTTTTTTGTTATTTTTTCCTAAAATAACAGTGTATACCATTTTATGTATACATAATCTAAGGTATAAAAGTGTTCAAATTATTATTTTAGCAAAAACTATGGATTTACCACCCAAAAATGACGATATTTAAAAAATCATAAAAAATCATTGTCGCGTTTCTATGCGAAATTTTTAGTTGCATTGTGTTTGTAGTCCCTAAAACTACCACCCAGCTTCGTTTTCGGTAGCAGTCTTGAGATACCCGGTATATTCTGCAGTGATAATGATATATGTTAGTAAATATATTCAATATTTATTTCTTGGAATACTACAGTTTTCAGGATCAAAAAGCCTATTTGTTAATAAAAGGTGTCAGCTACCGCCATACCAAATTTCATACAAATCCCTTAAGCCATTTCTGAGATCATCGTACACAACCTCAAAGACAAACAAACTGAAATTCTAACATTAATTGTGTTGGTTTCTATTAAGTTCATACATTCCCCCCATAATAGTATTTCTGAAATATCTTCCATGTACAGTCATCGATTGTCATCGATAAGTTACAAAATGATATGTATCGGTTAACCAAATTTTATTATTTTTCAAGTGTTCCTGCTAGAAGCAGCGATCCGTATGATGGCGCTAGGTCTCGGAGCATACCTAGAAAGCGGCTGAACGTGTTCGACCTGAGCGTGACGCTGCTGGCTCTGATGGGCGCTGTACTCCTTACTATAGCGCCTAAACTATTTATTGTTGTTATATTTAGGCCTCTGAGGTAAGTACGGTTGAGTTTGTAATAAGTTGCAAGTTTTTTGTTCCTGTGGGTTATACATTTGTGTTACGATCAGCTTTTATACAAGGTATATCAAGACTGCTACCGAAAATGCTACTCTTTGCTCATCTTTTTTTCCTTTCACGGCACAGTGATAATATGTATCTATATTCTATGCTCGATATGACGAAAAAACTCGTGTAGTTTCTGATACCTATGCCACAAGACTCGATCTTAGTGGGGTCAAGGCTATGTACCCGGGGGTCTGTTAGCTTTTTTTTTCCTTGCACGACAGAGTGATGATATGTATATATTATATTCTATGCTCGATTTGCCGAAAAAACTCGTGTAGTTTCTGATACCTACGGCACAAGACTCGATCTTAGTGGTTAGAACTATGTTAATCAATTTATTTATCTAGTTACTATATAGTGCAGTCCTCACACAATATCTGTCGAATTAATGCTAATCATCACTTGACAATATCACTTGATATCAGTTGAGAATTATGCTTGATCGTTTCCGTAAATATACAGGAAACCAAACGACCAACCAAAACCAAACGCGATATTTACGTGAGTCAAAATGACGGGTTGCTAAAGTGTACAACGAATATCCTTACGAATACGAAGTCCACCAGCCAGCCATACCACTATTAGGTTTATATAACATAAAATAATCTTCCTATTCCAGGTTAATGCGTCTGTACAAACTAAAGAAGCGTTATCGAGATGTGTTCGGTACGTTGGTACTCCTGTCTCCGCTGATGTCGTCGGCTGGTTGCGTCATGTTGGTCATGTATTACTTCTTCGCGATCATTGGAATGGAACTATTTGCTTCCTACGACTTGAAGAATTGCTGTATGTGAGTATATTATTGATTTAAAAAAAGGATAAGAAAGAGATGGATACTTAAAGTATAAAGCTAATAGATCCTTTACTTACATTTAAATTACCTAAATAATAATATTACGCTTGTATACTAAATTTTGAAACTCTGATCTGAAAAATATATTTGTATTGCATTTTTCATCAATTCTTCATCTACTACAATCGTCACACTACCTTTAATTTTAAATAAAAAATAAAGCCAGCCCCAAACACAACAATCTCCGCCTCTATCCTAAGTCCAAAATAACTTTCCTAAATTCTTGTTCAAAGAAATCGACGTCATTTACCCTACCCTCTAACCTTTATCCGTTTTAACCTGAGATTTTAACAATACCCGCCAAAACTAACAATTACAGACCTTAAGCCAACACTTTAAATTCAATAAATCAGCGCCATCTATTAATCTTGTTCCAGCAATACAACAGTGGAGGATTTCTACAAGTACTCGTCGAACGGGTCCACTACGCTCGGCTACTACTATCTGAATAACTTCGAGAACATTCTGACGAGTGGCGTGACGTTGTTCGAACTGACTGTTGTCAACAACTGGTTTATACTCATGAATGCTTACGCCAGTGTAGCGGGGCAGTTCACTAGGTTATATTTTATGGTGAGCACTTATTTATTATAATGGCATTCTGAATGGTATAGTTGGTTAAGGCGAGGGCTGCTAATCGCGAAGCTGCAGGTCGGATATTAGCACACAGACAAACATGTCTTTATCAATAGATCTCCGAGTGTTTGTATAGAGTCGGGTACTTGAGTGATCTAAAATTCTCAGCAAGAAATTCAAGCAATCAATGGCGAAACGAGCATGCCGACGGCTGACGGCATTCGGCTGACGGTAAACGATACGACCGCTCATGGATAGTAGCAAAACCAAGCAGCAGAAGGATCCTACAACACATAAGTACTCCAGCAAGTATTCATGAACGTATACGGCAACATGTACGGCATGTAACTTTGTTAATATGTTTGTAGGTATTTTACCTATTCACGATGGTGGTGTTGACCATCGTGGTGGCGAGCGTGCTGGAGGCGTTCCGCTTCAGGATACAGTACAAGAGGAGCACCACCAAGAGAGACGGTTTGTGGTTTATTTTAATAGAGTTAAATGTTGACGTTTGTGAACGCGCAATGTAAAGCGTATAAACTTAATAGCATATTGACTTCAGATATTATCATGTCGGGGAGGTTACTCTTTTCTCTGACACGACGATGAATGTTCTTACGTCGTACGTAAAACTGACTAATTAATCTACAATTTACAAAATAATCTACAATTTACAAAATGTTCGAAGTTCGAACCCTCTATCTTACGTCGTAACCATAGACTTAGTTCGGAATTAAGTGAATGGAATATGTTTAATAGAGAGAATAGTTTTCATGTTTAGAAGTGGAAAACATATCTTTATACGTGGACGTAAAACGTTCGAAAATTCAAACTTCATAACGGAGAATAGAGTAAACCCCCAGATTCGACCGCTGTTTAAGTGTTACAGTTACATTGCGTTATTTAAATCAAATATAAAAAAATATTTTGATGCATAATTATTGTATTTATCTTACAAATTAACATGCTATAGATTTTTTTTAAATACTATCCTAATTTTATCTCTGAACTTTTACAAAATCTACTTGCTATAAACCTGTGTCCGGAATGTATCTGTATCAGCCCATATATGTACGTCCCACTGCAGGGCACGGGCCTCCTCTACAATCGACAGTAGGACTGAGAATGACGTGACGTATACCGGAATGTATACAGGGTATCTCAAGACTGCTACCGAAAACGAAGCCGGGTGGTAGTTTTAGTGGCTACAAACACAATGCAATTAAAAATTTCGCATAGAAACGTGACAATTATTTTTTATGATTTTTTAAATATCGTCAATTTTGGGTGGTAAATCCATAGTTTTTGCTAAAATAATAATTTAAACTCTTTTATACCTTAGAGTATTTATAAATAAAAGGATATACACTACTATTTTAGGAAAAAAATGTATTTACCACCCAAATATGGCCATAGGAAAAAAATAACAAAAAAAAAATTGTCGCTTTTTTTTGCAACTTTTTCTGTTGCATTGTGTCTGAAGTCGCTTAAACTATCACCCGGCTTCGTTTTCGGTAGCAGTCTTGATATACCCGGTATATGTAGGTACTGAATATTTTTATTTTGTATTCCAGAGGAGAAGTTGTTGCACGAGGAGGTGCACACGAGCTGGGAGGAGGCGCAGAGCCTCGGCGCCAGCGGAGACCTCGCCGAGGAACTCAGGCCACATCTACCGCCCGGAGTGAGTACAGTATCTTAATACACGCGGAATAACATTCCTCCTCCTCGATCGCTTGAACATGGAGTAACCATTGATCCGACTACGCTGCTCCACCTTTTCCTATCTTTGACATAGTGGAGCGCAGCGTGAATTTAAATTTATTACATTAATTGGCTTCTTAATTTCGTTTTAAGGATCCTTAAGGTAAAGAAAAACAAATACTATAATATTTATCATCTTTACTAATCGGACACTACAAATGGAAAATTATAGGGTTGAACTGATATTATTGGATTAACAATATTTGTGTATTAATAACTATTTGGTATTTAATTACTTCATACTTTTCCCAAAATCTACGTTTTATCAGTTCAAAATAAAATAGTAAATAATTTAAATAGTAAAATAATGGACAGGTCCATATAGTTAAGTCAACCAACAACACAAACAAATATTGTTTAAACATAAGTTATCATTTGATTATTTTCCTAAATCTATAATTATTATTTCAGATTGAAGTGACGTTCATCGGTTCAAGACCAAGGACGAAAGAAGTCCTGCAGCGGAGGATGTACCAGACTGAGATACAGAAATGGCTCGCTGAAGAAGATGAGAATGAGGGTATGGGCATAAAAATAATTTTAGAAGATATTATTCAGCTAAATGTTTACATGAATCGTTAATACTTAGGATATCCTTGTGCCGAACTCTATTATCGAATTAATTGAAGAATCGTATTTGTTTTACTAATTTAAAAGTATACACAATATTACATCAATATTTCAAAAATACAATGAAAAATACTTTTCTTAAATGGATATTGTCATTTTGAGTGTTTTGTCTTCCTATATTATGCAAATAAATTATTTTAAATTCTAATTTATTTATCTCTCCACAGGTCTTCCCCCCTCCACCACAGTGACCTCAAGCGAGGACCCCCTCGCGCCGCCCCTGATCCAGCAGCCCGACTCGGAGCCCAACCACCAAGTCCGCACCGGCTACCAGTTGTAGAACATAATCAACCTGGCCCTGTACCACAGGCTCATGTTCCTCTGGGACGCCCTCAAGACGTTATGATGATACATCCGCGGATGGCTGTTCGCGTGACTCGCGTGGACTAGTGGCAGTGATAGTGTTTGATTGCTTTTTTAATTTTAAGAGTTGTGGCTGTATGAACTATGATTCCTTTGCGTGTTTTAACTCATCGGTAAGTACAGGATGAATTTAAACATGTTCTAGATTATGCAATTTGGTTGGCAATTTTTAAAATTGGTAATCAAATTTTCTATTATGAATAGGATAACAGTGGTAGTGCCTAACCAGGAAGACTCATTTTACGCAATTTAACCCACATTCAAAATGCCGATCGAACTGTGTGCAAGATAGACATTATGCTGTGACTCTATATCAATTTTGGCTTATTTTATACCACAATCTATGGGACATTCTTGGACGCAACGACGTCAAGCCGCTAGAATGAAATATGGCAACTGAATAATAGTATTAAAAAAATCTAATAAATTGTCTTAGGTGAAACGAAAATAGTTGTTTGAAATCGATGGCAGCTATAAAAGTACTTTGAATATATTGGCACAAAATAAAAGAGGGATAAGACGATGCGTGAATAGGCATGTGTGAGAGAGATGGTTACACGTTTAAACTGTATAGATTTTCGAAGAAATTACAGTATTAGTTGGGGGAGATATGGAGTTAAATGGTATTAACAATGGTATTTTGGGACTGTAAGCAAAGAGATTATCTAAAGTAAATTAACAAGCGCACTTAATTTTATGTTAATTTAGTTATTGTGGTATTTTTACATTGCCAGTGACAATACTCCGCAAAAAAAAATTGGTGTTTTTATTTGAGCAGGCGATTTATTTAGTTTTAATTTCTTTTACACAACGAAAAGTAAAAAAAAATAAAAATAGGAAAAGCAATAGTGATGTCAAACGCTTCAATGAGTTTATCGATAGTTTTATTAATTTTTACTAAATAACATGAAAATAAACACAGCTAAGAGTGCTATGTTGCGTAAAGGAAGGCATTTCGATTCGAAATTTTAATTAAATTATTTTTACTACTTCAAAGTAAAGTCAGATATTTGCCGTTCGGATGGAATTGAGAAAAAACAGTAAAATCCGATAAATCTATGTACGTGTAAGTGTGTACGAGACTCACAGTGAAATTTAAAACCTTTCGTATGTTGTGATCGATGAGTGAGTGTGACATCTGACCTGTGATAGACTGCATAGACGCTTCGACAGACGCTAGGTGATCAATATTTTCTTAGCTTAATTTAGAGATTATATAATTCATAGTAAGAGTCTATTAACATTTGAAATTCGGGAGGTATCGTTAGTTATTGGAAAATATTAACATAACTAAATATGGTATTCATTATATTAAAAACTTTAACATATAAGTTCAAATTAATTGTATCGAGATATGTATTACGTTGATGAAATATTTATTGGTTTTTCAGAATAAGTTAGTTGAGATAACGATTATTCAGGAATGTAATAAGTTGGTGTTCAGGCCGATTATGTAAGCAAGTCGATATATTACCAATTGAGGGCAACTGTAATCTATTCGCTTACCAAAGTGAAATTATAAATTTATTTAATGATTTTAATATATTTTGTAACATAATAACTTATGTCATAATATTGTAAGTTAAAATTAATTCAATCAAGTACGATTTTATTCACTAATTTAAGATCTAATTATGTTGCAATTTTCTGATTGTATATTAAAATGCGTATGAGTACTATAACATTAAAATACTGTTTTAGCGAATTGTAGATACTCAATGTTCGATAAGAACTGTGATGCGGAATTAAAGAAAAGAAGCTTGAGGAATAAAAATAAGAGTAAAGTATGTCGTTTGTAACACGAATTGAGAATTTACATTTCTCAAAACAGGCAATTCCACCAAATTATTCGATAAAAAATAAATAATTATTTAAACGTTCGTAATTATATAATAACGATTGAGAATGAAACAGATACTCTTTTAGTGATAAAATGCCTTTGTAGAGCTAAGAGGTGCGTTTCGCGAGTGATTACAGCATTCTAAAGTATTTAAGTATTTGAGCCAAATATGCGGAGTGTATCGATAACTTGATATTGTGTGCCCTTTTAGAGGTAATGGCAGAGCGAAGGAATATTAAATTATAAAATAAAATCACTGTAACCATAATCATTAATTTACTGACTTTTAATCTAATTTTAGATAATGTAACAATTGTTGCATTAACTGGTCGTCGAGATTTATTGTCGAGATATAAAATTATCTTGTAAGAGGTAAAGTCATCAATAATTGTAATTAATTATTAATGCAATATGGTAATATTTTGTTAATAAAACATATACAAACTCTGTCCATTACCGCTAAATTAATTTAAATTATTCTACAACCATACAATCCTATTAGTGACCAGATTATGAGATGCGCAATATATTTCAGCGTGTATGTATATGAAATCAAAATTTTGCTTTTGATACTTATTTTGCTAATATGCATGAACCCCTGTTAAATAAAATCCTGCATAATAATCTGGTTTCTAATAAGTAATGGCTATTAGCCAATTCACAGATAAGTAGATGACGTTTAATGATTGTATAAATTAGTCATTATTGTGATAAGTATAATGTTATGGACCATAAAGCGAATTATTTACTATTTATTTATTACATCTTTAATTTTTGACCAAATAATGTTTGTGAAGTCTCATTACGTTTTACTCAATGTGTCATTTCAGTATTAATTTAGAACAAACTTATTTTGTTGATATATTTTTTGATTTTAAATCATAATTTACTTGATATTATATTTTATACAATTAATTTATTTGTATTATTTGGGTACAATATTTCGATAGATTATTTTAATCGATAAGTGTACATCACTAATTTTCAGGAAGGAGTAAATCGTTACGTTTTATTTATGATATACTTCTGTATCAGCCCATATACGTCCCACTGCAGGGCACGGGCCTCCTCTACAATCGACTACCGATTGAGAGTGGTTAGGCCATATAGTCCACCACGCTGGCCTAGTGCGGGTTGGTGGACTTACATACCATAGAATTTTTATAAATCGCTATGGTATGCAGGTTTCCTCACGATGTTTTCCTTTACCGTTTTAGTGCGTGGTGATTGACTATCAATACACACATGACTCCGAAAAGTCAGAGGTGTGCCCTGGGATTCGAACCCGCGACCACCGTGAACATGTTGGCAGTCGCGTCTAGTCCGTTTACCAACAGGCCACCACGCACTTATGATATACTTGGCCAAAATAATATCTATCGAAATAATAAAAAAGGTATAATTTAGTAATTCAGTGATTTTATCCATTCAAATTTGTTTTCACCAATTATTCGTGTTTGAGGAAACATAATCATTGGAACAGTTTTTAAGCTTCTAACTACACATCTAATTATAACAAGTTTATGGTTGGTGAAAACTGAAAACGGATGTTAGTATATTTATTTCCACTAATAACTTATTATAGTTTAGAATGTAGATGTGCCGTTCAGATATTCAGAATAAATGTGGAATTTAGCGCTAAACGATTATAGAATAGATAAATGGTGCTTTCGCTTGTACGATAAATCTGATAAATTCATGAATTGGAATGTGTAGTTACCTGCGATATCGATAAAATTATAAATTGTCATTAAAGTAACCACTAGAAAAATATTCTGACGCCACTAATTAGCATAATATAAAGGTATGAAAAAGTCTATACTTAAGTCTATGAATATTACATCGTTTTTTTTAAATTCTGTAATTAAGGTTTAAATTGGTTTTCAACCCATTTTATGATTAATTACTAATATATCATTATTTTTTGATATTATTAGATAACAGCGAGTCTAAATCTTACGGTATGATAATATCTGTATCTGTATCTGTATCAGCCCATATACGTCCCACTGCAGGGCACGGGCCTACTCTACAATCGAGAGTACGATTGAGAGTGGTTAGGCCATATAGTCCACCACGCTGGCCTAGTGCGGGTTGGCATGATAATATACTTATTGCTTATTATTTTGATCTATAAAGTTAACTACAATAATTGGAAGTACAATATAATTTTATCGATGTCGATATATTTACCCCATGTGGTGTAGTAAATTGATAAAATATAGCTATCTTGTTTCAGCGTACAATACCATTACGAACAAGACAGGACGGTTATGAACAAAAATACTATAATAAAAGTTTTTTTTTTATTTTATTAAAAAGCATGGTAGCGAACCTAGCTAGCTTCAAAATAGGTGATCTAATAGATTCTGCCATAGATAGTTAGATAAACACATTGCATAGACTGAATATATCTATTTTGAGTCTGGATGATAAGTAAAAGTGATGAAAAATTATGGAGTTAAATGAACTAGCCAGTTGTAATTTTTGTTGTAACGTAGAATCTTGACGCCAATGGAAACTGCTACAGATTTCATCCGAAAAGTATTTAAAGATGTGATTAAAATACGATGTGAATAGAAGGTCCTGTCTTGTTTAAGTTCTATGATTTTCGTTGAATTGTAAAAATAGCATTCAGAATAAAATTATTTGCGAAATCTAGATAAAATTAGGAAATGCAGGGTTTATGGAAGATAGCTAGAGTAAAATATCGCAATATTCTCCATTTTTTTTTGGAAACACGTGTTTTTTGTAAGTTATTTTAATTTCGGTCGTATTTTAATTTTCTGTGATGTCTTCCACTAAATGTAATTTAGTTATTTTAATCTAACATGCAAACTAAAGTATTGATTTCTAAATTTAAAATATGTCAACGACTAAGTTGCATTATTACATACCTAATTGATATAAGGGTACTTAATCAAATTGAGTATCATTTTCATTCAGTACATTTGTCTTCTGTTGTTTTGATTTAGAAAATTGTCGCTGGTTTTATTTTCACGACGGTCTAGTTTTTTTTTTGGACATTAAACAAAGATTCAGTTGTAATATTTACCGTCATTTAAAAATGCCTATTCATTCCCACAAAGTCTGTGCTAATTGCAAAATAATACTTCTTGGTTAACATAACGTGTACCTAAAAGTATATAAATGAACCTGAATAACATAGAAAATAATAATTAAAGAAATTATTTAGATCTAGCCAACTCACCGAAGTCCCGCTATCAAACTCCTAATGGTCGGCGCAAATGAAAACGGCAATTTGAGCACTAAACACCATTACAAGATTGTCCACAAAACTCATTCAAACTACGTCTATGACAAAAATATTAAAATTTTGTGGATTAATCCAGCGCGGTAGCAAGGCACGCGTCACGCTTTCTATAGTTTACACGCGACTGATTGAAATAGTATGAACAAGAATGGAAACTACCCTCCGCAAAATTATATTTTCAATAAAAATATTAGAGTCACTTACTAAAGTTATTAATCTCAAATTATCTGTTGCAAACATTGAAATAATATACTAGAGGGGACACTGCAATCAAAATGTTTGTAACAAAATGAAGGGTACATTCTATTTCTGTCTCTGTCACGCCAACGAAGTAACATTATCTTCCCTCTCGCTTCACTGTGTACCCTTGCGCACGCACCATACGTAGAGATTTTGTTCCCGATGTCCGCTCCAGTATAATACCTCAATGGTTGCAAATGTACTAGTAATATCTTTGTATTTGAAACCTCCACTGCCATTGGTACTGCCCCAAAATTTAATATAATAGTAAATAAACATAGCGATAGGATTTATATTTATCCAAACTTTAAGTATTAAAATGACCATTCTCCTATACTGTAGCTGTTTCCATATGCGAAAGCGGGACGTTTTGTGTGTAAAAAAAACCACGTGATACTTTTGTCCTTATAACACCCAAACAAACAAACTTGAATTTATGTATGAAAGAATTTTTCTCCTGGCGTTTTTAAGTGACGGTAGACGTAAGCATTGAGTTAATAAATAGCTAATAATATGTTAAAGTACTAAGTTTGTGTGTTGTCTCACGCCGTTGAACAGAACTGTACATATGTTGTTAATTTATTGTGGAATAAATGCACTTTTAGGTATGTTTTTTTGTTTTAATTTCCAATTTCCTCATTTTCATTAATATGTTGGCCTCCGTGTCGCAGTTAATTAGACGCCGGCCGTGAAATGAGAGAGCGCAGGTTCGATCCCTGCATCGATAAAATATTTGTGTGATCGAAAAGTCTCTTGTAATATCTGATACCCACGACATGAGACTCGATCTTAGTGTGGGGTAAGGGACTATATGTGTGACTGTCGGGTGTATTGATTTATATATTTTATTATTTAAATATGTCGTAATATATAGGTAGGTGATAGGCTCGCCCACTATCATGTCTGCCTACACCTTCTGAGAAAAAGGCGTGAGTTTATATACAGGGTATATCCAGCGGCGTAGCTAGCATAGGTGGCACCCGGGGCGGATTTTGTAGGTGTCACCCCAAAACTCAAACACAATGTATAAAATAAAAAGTAATAATCGTTTACGTTTTATTAAAATAAGAGTATTACAAATAGTAGTATATTATGTAAAACAGTATGCCAAAATTAAAATTTCTTCCTTCTAGCTTTGACACTTGCGAACTCCGAAATCACGTCTTCAAAATTTATATTTTGTGTTGCTTCATGTTCTATTGTTAAAATACCAAGATTATTTAATCTGGTTTCAGTCATTGTAGACCGCAAGTAATTTTTTATTAATTTCAATTTGCTGAAACTTCTCTCACATGAAGCAACTGATGCACATATTGTTATAAATAACTTTAGTGCGACCGTTAGATTCGGAAGAGATTCTGTAAAATCCCATTCCACAATGAATTTTAAATAGTCCAGTGTCACCCAATTAGAGACAGTAATATTAGCCGCTTTTATATGTCTTCTCAATCTTGGTATTTCTAAAAGTAGTTCTGTTTCTGATACTTCATCGTAAAGGTTAGTAAATTTTGATATTGCAAATTTTAACTGTTCAGTGTTTGCCGAAAGCAAAGTCTTCGACTGTACAACCTCAAATAATGAAACTACGTCTTTAATGGACTTTACTCTTGTTTCGAGTTCAATATTGAATCTGTCAAGACATTCTAACATGTCCTTTTGAAGTTCCGCTCTAAGTGTTAGTCCAGCATCTGTGGACGATGCTAACTCACCGGGCATGCGCTTCTTGCGACGAATTCGTCGTTCCATCGAAATGTTGTATTCTTCCGATTTTCGTACAGCAAAATCTATTGCCTCTTCTGCTAGATGCAACCGTTTCTCTCCAATGAATAGACGAAGTGCTTCTAGTTTTATGATTATTTCATCAACACATAATCCTTTGCTTTGTAATGCAATCTGAGCATAGTTCACTTCCCTTAGCACATCATTCCAGAAGAAAAGAAAACAAAGAAATGAGAAATTGCACACAGCAGGGATAAGATTTTGTGCACCACCTCTTGTTTCTAAATTTACGTCTTGGTCACATAGTTCCTCAATTGCAGATATTATTCCATCAAAATTTTCAGTCAATACTTTTACTGCACCATAATGAGCACTCCAGCGCGTTGTTGAAAGTCTTTTAACAGATGCTTTGCTGTGATTGAGGAGCACCTCCCAGCGGCTTGTGGAGGTTGAAAAAAAGTTAAATATTGTCTCCACTGCTCCGAAAAATGTAACACAAGTCACATTTTGTGCGAACGAATGCTGGCCGCATAAATTAATTGAATGATCAATGCAACCAATAAAAATTGCTTTATTGTTTTTTTCTTTTATAATAGCTTGCACTCCCCCGTGTATACCACTCATAACTGCAGCATTATCATAACCTTGAGAACGACACATCATAATATCTAAGCCATCGTTTTCAAGCTTCTTTAGTATTTCAGCGCTTAAATCAGCTGCTTTTTTTCCATGCAAGGGAAAAAATCCTAAGAATACTTCTTTGACTTCTACTTTTCTATTATTAATTTTACACAACGAATTACTTCAGACATTTGATCGACATGTGAAACGTCAGGTGTGCTATCAAACATAATTCCGAAATATTTGGCCAGTTTAATTTCGTTGACAAGCTGACATTTAACGTGATTAGCTAAAACATTTATGAACTCATTTTGTATTTCGGGCGATAAATATGTTACTTTATGTGATTTTTCCTGCTCCAAATATAATATATGTTCTTTAAGTACAACATCATACTTTGAAAGCAGCTTAACTAGTTCTAAGAAATTACCTTTATTGGATGACCCTTGGGTTTCATCATGTCCACGAAATGCTAGGTTTTGTTTCGCCAAAAACAAAGTTATATCAAATAATCTAGATAACAGATTTTTCCACTTCTGTTTTTCCGTATTCATTAATTGCAAGGTTGCGTCATCTATTGTGGTGTGAGATTTTAATCTCATTTCCAAAGTTTTCCAATTTTCGAAATTTTCTAAATGTTCACATGAAGTTTCATGGTCCAATACTTTAGGATTTAGTTTCCACCATTTCTGAAATCCAGTTGTAAATGTTCTTTGTATGTTACTGACAGCAAATAAACGGCAGCAAAAACAGTAGGGGAACCTGTTGTACCTAGGCCGGTTTTTTAGAAATATATTTTTTATTGTGATTTGACGTGCAGCACACAAATCATATTTGCATATTTTGAAATGTCAATTATTTGGGTACTCACCAAAAAAATATCAGAAATGTATATTTAATACTTACATAATATTTTTAAATAAAAAAAAAAAAGGGAAATGAGGCCAAGGTACAACATACCCTATGTACCTAGGCCAGTAGTACGTTGTACCTAGGACACATTGAAATTTGGGGGTAATTTAAGCAAATTATCAAGTTTTCTTAACTAAAATCATTATATTCGGTTGATTACAGTACACAGTATACAGTATTTAACAAAACATTTTAGAAATTCCCAAATGGTCAAAATTTAGAAATGATCAAAATTAAAATAATATTCATAAGCTTTTTTGGCCACCGTTTCGTTACATCACATCGCTGCGCCTGCCAAACTCCATATGTGTATTTTGATGTTAAAAAAATGAATCTTGTGTCCCAAATAAAAAAAAAAAACGTTTTCCAAAATCTCACAAAAGACACATGTGGAACTTGGCAGGCGCAGCGACGATATCACATAATATAATATAGCAAATCAATATACCTATATAGCATAGCAAATGGAAAACAAAATATTGAAACAATTATCTTTATATATAAATTATTATTTCTCTCTTAAATTTTAATCAGTCATTTGGACTAGCTATTATAAAAACACTATCTGACAAATGCCATTAATCATTTTAATGGCATTTGTCAGATCATCCGTATTAATAGATGTCCTTTTCTTCTTCTCTTTACTTCTCGGCATGATTTCTGAAATAATAAAGATATTTGATTAGGAATATTATTACGTGAATGTGAAATAATTTAATAAAATATTCTCCTGGCCAAAGTACAACATCCAGGTTGTACCTTGGCCACTGGCCAAGGTACAGCTGATCGACAGTGACCGAGGTACAACACTACTCCAACTTCACTAAAACGGTGGATTTTATATAGTTTAGAGGTTAAGTATCTCGTAAGTTTTTTATTGTGTTGATACTTGTTAAATCAAAGAACCGATAGCATATAACAGTTAAGTGACTATTAGAAAACGTTTAAAACTATTAGACTTCAAAATATATTAGAAATACTTACTTTTTCACACAAAAAAAGTTTCAGCGTCGATAACACCAAACACCGGCTTAATGGCGGTATGCGACTAACTTCACATTGAATAGTCTGTAGTGACGTATCGAATACCATAAACAGTAGAATTTAGTATCGCGCGAATATTTGAAAACGAGCCCATTGGCCTAGGTACACATAGTGCCAAGGTACAACAGGTTCCCCTACAGATTATTTGATATAGGAGAAAATACCATCCATGATCGTAGAATTTTTTCACCACTAGGCATCTCTTTATAAAACCATTCCTGTGAAAGATGACGAGAATCTCCTTTAATCTTTGAACCATGACGAGATACAGTAGGGAACGGTCCTTCTTTGTTCTGGAAATGTTCACTGCCCTTTTTTATTATGTCAATGCGAACATTATTGGGAACCGGTAAACTCCAATATGAAATATCCCTCAAGTGTTGCACAGATTCTTCGAAGCTAATGCTGTCTCCAAAAGTAGCATTAACGGTGTCATTGTCATTATTTGATTTGGTTCCGTCGAGGAAATGGGTTGTCTTCAATGATTCTGTATTGTCGCTGTTGCTATCTGAATGTGAGTCTTCAAGATGTGAATCATTACTTTCGTCAACAGGAGACTCGGGTACTTTAATTGAACCTTGGCCGCTATCTGCTTTTGTGACATATTTGAAAAGAGATCCAGACATGCTCTGAATTTGATCCATTTTAGCCTTTTTGGCTTTTCTCTGTTGAAACCCGCTTTGTCTTTTCGAAGTATGAATTCCCCGAGGCATATTTCGTTCTGGGTATCCTAAAAAATATTTTTTGTTTGTAAGTGATACGTTGATTTTATAAACAAATTGTAACGGTAAATAAACACCTAGGTACACGTTACGTAACTAGCTTTGTGAAATATATATTTATATAAATTAACAATCCTGCATCTGGGTGTAAATATGTATTTAAGTAGGTATTTTTAGAAAATACTAGTTAAATACTCCACCGTTAATTGTGATATCCTTAGGTGATATCCGTATAAATACTCGTGGTAGTGCTCGAGCTACTCATCTCGGAGCCGAATCAATGTACGTGAAGATGTATGATTATAATTACCTACTTTTTATCATTAATCTAAACTTAATATAATCCGTTTGGATCAGAAAATAATAATAAATAAGTATATTAATAAGTATATTAATAATTAATAAACATTATTACCTTAAGTCTCTAAAGTATGATCGTAAAACTTGTAGATCAAAATAATCTAAGATACTGCTACTAGATACTAAACGAATTAAAAAAGTTAGTATCACCTTTAATAAAAAATACTTCACTTACCTTGTTTATTTTCTTCAAGAATCGACTATTAACTAGGTTTATTTATTATAAATATAAGATACGAAAATTGTCGTTTATAATATCTAATAATTAAAAACACTTTGCACTAGACGTTCACACGTTCACGCAAAAGAATATTGAAATGAATGCGGTCGAAAACAAAAGAATTTGTCTAATCCACAATACAAGTGACGAGCTCTATATCGAGGGAATCCCCTAAGTAGCGTTGGTTATACGCGAACAAGAAGCTTATACCCAAATGGAGATTGCATTCCGTATAAAACACTGAAGCACAAAAATTTGACCTTGAATGACGTCGCTGTTATCTTCTATCCTTTTCTTTAGAGTGACAATGAATGAAAATGACATTATGTTCATTCAAAGGTCAAATTTTTGTGCTTCACTTTTATATACGGAATGCAATCTCCATTTGGGTATAAGCTTCTTGTACGCGAACGGAGTATTAAATTTTAGGGGAATCCCTGATCGATTGACAGTGTGCAACGCACAGTGCAACGTGCACCTCAGATGAATGAAACTATTATTCGGATCGACTTGAAAATTTAGGATAATATTTTTGAGATGTTGTAGAAATTAAAAAGCCAAAAAAAAACGATTTTTTGAACCCACGAAATCCCTTAATGACAAAATGGCTCACGAGTAAGGAGTGCTACTATATGAAGTTTTTATTGCTCTGTCTAGTTATTCCTTAGTCTAAGGTGGGTACATTATTTGTATTTATATAGGTATCAATTTATTATGCTTGTGGTACAATACTGTACTTAGGTACCTAGATTATTTTATTAGTAGCGGTTATGGTCTCTGCCACAAATTTTTGATTTTTATAGGTAGAAGTAGAAAGAACTATAACTGATGGTCAAAGTTGGGCTCGGGTGTCACCCCTGTTGGGGTGACACCCAAAAATTACGATATTTAAAAAATAATCGCGTTTCTATGCGAAATTTTTAATTGCATTGTGTTTGTAGGCACTAAAACTACCAACCGGCTTCGTTTTCGGTAGCAGTCTTGAGATACCCAGTATGTATATATCTTAAACTGCGTTATATTTATTTTAACACTAGCGGTCGGGCCCGGTTCAGCCCGGGTGCATACACGTTTTAAAATGGCGGTCAAAATGTTTAATTCTATCAGTTTAGAGTATTGACCAATCGGACCACGAAAAACGAACAAAATTTCCTCGTATTTGCTAGAAATATCACTACTGCTTTCCTCCTATAGGTCATAGCGTGATGATAGCCTATAGCCTTCCTCGATAAATGGACTACCCAACACTGAAAGAATCATTCAAATCGGACCAGTAGTTCCAGAGATTAGCGCGTTCAAACAAACAAACAAACTGTAGCTTTATAATATTAGCTTTAACATAAAATAGTAGCAACTTCATACTTTTTGCCCAGTGGGTTTAATAAGTGGTTTAATAAAACAAAACGTTCAAATTAAACAGTTTAATCTGTTTGTTGATAATTATAAATTTTTACTAAACATTTAACATCTTCTACAAATACATTTAGCACCGATTTAATCTAAATCATTGAGCGAGAATCTAACAGCATATAAACACATCTCGACTAACATTCAACCAAGTTTAGAAGCATTCAACTATTTCTAGGACATTCTAGTATTTACAAGGCGATAATGTTTTAAGGCAATACTATAGGTTTTGATTGGGTAACATTTTTTGTCTCAAAGTATGAAAATAAATAAATAATATTTAAACTTTATAGAGGAAATAGTAAATCATTACGATTGATTCATATTTCAATAAATTTCCTTTTTTTTAGATTTAATAGTTACTAAATTTTGAGTAGTCGAAATTTAAAGCTATGTTTAGATAATCATAGCTAAAAAATTATAACCAATTTTTATTTGCATAAAATATGACATTCTTGACAGTCCGAAAATGTGTTATAATTTGTAGTTTTCATTAAATTGCATTATGTACAGTAATACAGTTGCACAAAATAAGTAGAGTATTAATTATGTACAAAAGCCAGACATGTTATTGGAATGTTTTAAAAAATACTTGAGTTAAATGTTCGGTAGGTATCTGTCAAAAATGCCTTCAAAGGTGGTAAAAACTTTAGGGTCGCCGTTTTCAAACAAATTTGACAACATGAGAATGCTTTTCCAAATAGTAACAAAATATACAATCATAATACTACTTACGCTGTTTACACAGTAAATAAAAATACAATAAGTAGTTTCAAAGTATTGTAGCCTCGGGAAGGAAAACAATTTAAGACCTTATGTTTTCATTCAATAAAGTTTAATTTAGAAAAATACACTCTGTTTATTCTTTACTATTTTTATTTATATAATCTAACACTGATTTCTAATTTGGCGTACATTGACCATTATAGAAACAATGAAAAGCGCAAAGCTTTTTCTATTTTTATAATACTTACATTCCTATATTTGTTTTCCATTTTCGGTATACAGAGGAATTGTACGAAAATCCTTTTAAAGATGTAAGTAAATAATAATTTCAAATAACAACGGTAAGCATATTCGATGATGGAGGTAGACCAATTGCTATTAAAACCACTTTATATGAATTTCTAAGTATAGATTATTCGAGACCGACCTTTAATAAGTAGATAAATTATTTATATATCAAAAATTGATGCCAAACTGTGAGAAGCGTTACCATTTTGGGCATGCCCAGTCAGGGTTGAATACAGTGAAACTTTCTACCCACGGAACATCTGTACCAATTTATGTAACCTGTATTCTGCAAATAAAAGAATTTGAATTTGAATTTTGTGTATTCACTTTCCAACTTTTTATATTTTAAACAGACGTAATGTTAACTACAATACTGTTTCAAAGATATATATTTTTAAATACTGTTATTTTTGTCCCCGTTTCTAGGTGCCGTAGTAAATTCCATGTTTTAGCAAAACGTTATATAAAAACCAAGTTATTTAAAATATGTATAGATGTTTGCGCCAAGTACTGGAAATGTTTGAATATTATGTCTCAACGGATATTATCACATAATGTGAAAAACCCTGCTTTTCGATTCAGGTATAAGTAGTTACTTTAACAACGCGCAAAATCAAGTGAGTATGTAAAACACACTGGATGATCAAGACATTTCGGTACTTATAGTTCAGTTCAGTTTTTGTTTTTAATGGCTCTGTCGCAGACTCGACAATTTCGCCAATGTCAAGTATTGGAAAGCACAGATTAAATTAAAAAAAGCGTATAAACGGTACTTATAAATTCAGATTAAATTACTCACAATAAATGACAAAGTAGTTTGATATCAGATTCAAATATGTAGATTTGGTACTGTTATTATTTGCACTAATGATCGCACACCAATATAATTTTTATGTGTAGCAATTGAATATTTATGTTTATACCGAAAGTATCCGAAATTGCATGTCTCCATAATCAAATATATTTAAGATAAGGTAGGAATTTATTACTATATTACTTTTAATAAAATTTAGTGGCTCGTATTTTGCTGTCAAAAACACAATGTCAAATTATTGACATATGGCCGCCATCTTGATGACGTGACGTAGAAAAAAACAAGTGCTATTAATAATGTCGCAGGGATTAAATGGAAAATCTTTAATTATAATCAAAAACCCTTCACATTTTATAATACAATTGACAGATTCTGTCAAAACAATTTCATAATTACAATAATGCATATATTACTGAAAATATAAAAAAATTACATAATTTTAATTACTTTTACCGCTAAACTATCAGCTGCAAATAAATATGACTAAAATATTAAAATATAAAATTAAAACTAAAATAAATACATGCAATTTATTCGGTTATACGTGCATCATTTCATTTCAAAAACAAGAAATAAAAAACATCTATTTCAAAACATATTTGTTAAATATACAAGTAATAAAAAATATTTTACGAGTTCCCTTTTATGAATCATTGGCTTATGTGGCCCTCTATTTCTTTATCTCTATTTATGTTTTTTTCGATAGGGAGCAAGGTGGGCCTTAATTTACAACCTTTACGCTCATATAAGTTTTGAGATGATTGTAAACGATTTTTAAAGATATTTCAATATTATTACTCCCAGGTAATTTTTGAAAAATACACGTAAAACGATAAATAAGGTGGGCAAACTAAAATGTGCTAAAAACATTAAAATAAAAATACATTTAAATGATAATAAAATTTTATCGCAAACGAGGAATATTCAGTTTAAGATATTTACCACGAAATACGATTCAACAAATTAAGGACAATCTACTGTGGGCAATATTACCAATTACAGATATATTATGGAAAACTTAAAAATCAACCCATTATCTATGACTCGCGGTTATTTTAATGTCTGAATTATGCAACAGACATAAACCGAACAAATTTGATTACCCACAATTATTAAAAGTCCATATCGCCATATTTATCAAATGTTGAACCCATTCGAATGTATATTAATATTTTCGCCGTAATAGTCACTATATATTATATTTACTTTCGTACGTAAAGGTACGTGAAAGAATTTCGCGCCTTTTTTCAAACCTAACCTCACTTTTGAGGTGATTTGGCGAAGGAACTTAATCGCTTGGATTTTAAAAATATTTTAATTTACTTAATGGAATGTTTGGATATTGGATTATAGTAAAATGTATATTTATATTACATTGTTTCGTCTCAGGGCCGATTTATCAAACGAAAAAGAGAATGATGTAATTTTAATAAAATTGCAATTGAAACCGTAATCATTGTACATTGTATTGTTTTATATCAGCCCATATACGTCCCTCTGCTGGGTCTGGGCCTCCTCTACAACCGGGAATACGATTGAGAGTGGTTTAGGCCATATATCGGTAATTGTATATTAAAATCTCTTTTTAATGAAGATCATTTACCAAATGAACGTTAAGACAAGACATATAATCGACTCTACTAACGTTTTAATATAAAACAAATAGAGTAATATCGATAATTAACTAATATTTTATCAAATTCACACAAGAAAAACATGCTTTTGCGAGGCAAATCTTCTAGACAAAGGGCAGCTCATGATCCCATAGGACAATCTGGAATCCCTTTTAAAGTTGACACACAAAAATTCAAGCAATTTAAATTGAATAAGTGATACTAAACTTTATTTCAACTAATTAGGTTCTAAAACAGCATACAAGAGTCTAGAGAGATCCTAAATTCTACAAGCTATTTTCAACCATATATACGTTGTGATAAAGTTCATAACAATGAAAAGTACTTGCCGTTAATATATTTTTATAATCCAAGCGAGCACACACATCTTTGGGAATTTTCATATATTATTGCACTCGTCACACACTGCGTTTTCATTATTATAACAAAAACATCATCCACACACTTTGTACGCAATGTACATTGATATGACGCGACGTGCCACACGAAACCTAGTTTCGAATTTAAATGTCTTTTGGTACTTGATTGTAGCCGTTCTACTATTGGAGTTAATCCTACAAGTATTAGGACTGTCTTAAACTTTGGTAGGTTTTGACAAATAACAAAAAGTTTTTTGTAATTCAAAATATGTTAGCACAAATGAATTAAGTCTTCGCTTAAAAGTTCGATTACTAACAATAAATTATATTAATTTACCATTTTTTTATTATTTCTCAAATAACCTCCAAAATACCTCCATTCTTCGCACACCACAAAATATACATTCTAACATTCAAATTCTAGAATGATTCCTATTACAATCAAGTACCTATACACCATAATGTCCACTATTCACAGTTCAGTCTGAGCGTCCAGTGCCGTACTCGGGCGCTGAGCGCGGGGGGTCACGAGCGGCGCGCTCTCTTGCCACCCGCGTGACGTCACATCTCCACAGACACGCCGCGTCCGCCCAGCCGAGTCTCCTTTACACGGAACCCGTGTTCGAGCAGTTGGCCTGATAACGAGTCTATGGTCGAGCGAGGGGTCGAGGGTGGGATGAGTACCATTGCGTATCTGGGGAATAAAAATATGTGTTATTCTAATATATTTTTTAAACGATTTATTTAGCTTTAATCTTTAGTTTAGTTAATGTGAAACAGATAAATTACAAATTATATGCTAAATTACTAATAACTTATAATTATCCGGCGCCAACTTGTGCTAAACGTAAGACAGGTGAATAAAAATACATATTTATTGGCCATATTTGGGGATAAATTGGAGATTCCAATCTTATAGTTTATAATTCAAGAAAACCTCAATGACTTTATAATTATGACTGACTTTAAAGACAATTTTAATACTTCAATTTTCGGCATGCTACTCACCCCCCACCCCCCGCGCCGGTGAGCTTGCATGCGAGCCCCTTGGCCCTGGCGGCCGACCTGATGGTCTCCAGCGACGGGTGCGACACCCCCAGAGCAGACAGCAGACAGTGGTTCATGTCCCATAGCTCCTGCAATTACAACGAGAAAATATTTGAAATATACTGAAAATAATTTATGGAATCTATCAAAATTTCTCGAGTCTATATTTTGTTATAAGGAAAGTAATTAAGACACTCACTGCTAAATGCTGGTAATCAGCCTCAATGTCAGGTTCACATTTGCCACTTGATAGTTTTTCCAAAACCTGCAATGAAAAAACAGAAAATAATTCACTTATTAATTTTTTGGATGTTCAAAGGCCAACATGTGTATTAATTATCAGGTGAAATTTTGCTCGTTTTCGACTATACCTATAGTTTATTTTACACTGCCCTCTCTTTCTCCTTCTTCTAAATCCATCCCATTGTTGTCTGTAAGACATTGCTTTAAGCGATAAGACCGCCATTTGCACTTTTTTTAAACCAATTTCAAAAAAGGACGAGGTTCTCATTTCGACTGCATGTCCGTTTTTTATTTCTGCATATTGTATTTTTTAATGCGTACAATAAAGATTTAAATAAACAAATGTCCAGTAGTTATTCTAGAAAAACCACCAACCTGAGTGGCAGTATGCGCGATATCGTCGCACGCCTCCATGATATGGTCGACGGCGGCGGCGTTCCTCTGCCTCAGCGCGGCGACACGCACCACCAGCGCCCTGGTCTCCCGCGAGACCCTGGAGTCTACCAGCAACACGCGTAGCTCCATACGGATGGACAGGTGGCGAGGCTTGCTGCCCTTCTTGAACGAAACTAGGGAGCCGAAGGTGCAGGTCGCGTTGTCTATGCCTGGAGACAAATTGATTGAAGTGAAGAATATTGCAGTACTGAATAAATTTTGTTCCATACGGATGGATAGGTGGCGAGGCTTGCTGCCCTTCTTGAATGAGACTAGGGAGCCGAAGGTGCAGGTTGCGTTGTCTATGCCTGGAGATAAAATGATTGAAGTAAAGAATATTGCAGTACCTACTTGGAAAAGTGATGTATGTATGTATCAGCCCATATACGACCCACTGCAAGGCACAGGCCTTCTCTACAATCGACAGTACAATTGAGAGTGGTTAAGCCATATAGTCCATCACGCTGGCCTAGTGCGAGTTGGCGGACTTACATACCAAAGGGATGTAAGTCATGATTATTATGGGAAAATGTCTGGAATGGTTGAAACTTGAAATGAGGATTTTTAGAGGTTGTCTGGATATATTGTACATTTTATTTTTTTAACCAGTCTTCAAAAAATTAATTGTAATAATTTCATATTTCCTCTCTGAATCATGTTGTAAGGAAGAGGTCGCTTAAAGTCATGAGACCGCCAATTTATGACCAATTCTATGTCCATTTTGTTTTTTTATGATTCTTTTCTTTGTAAAAGTGTGCAATAAACCATTATTATTATTATGTTTTACTTTTTAGTAAGTATAAGTATAGTTATTTGTTTCAATGTTGCATTCTTTGTCAATTTAATTATATTTTTATTTATATTATAACCGTCTTATTCCTAAAAACCATATAGCTAATAAATATATGGGTAAGTGAGAAATACTAAAAAATCTCGACATATACGCAAACATACATACTGACAGTTTATTCCTAAGCCTGTCAACTCATGAAATAACACGTAATCACAACCATAACTAACAGAAGACCTTCAAATCAATAACCATGAATACACATGAAAAGCGCATAAAATATAACAATCAATTATATTCACACTTCCTGAATGAACTGAATTGACAATGCACCGACCTTATAGACAAGTGCTCAATTATTCACAATTTGCTGCAAGGGCATTTTATGGAGAATAAAAATTGTTTACAACCTTGTAATAGGTCTTTTATCAAATATATCGTATTAGTATCCTATTTGATGGTGACATATTAAACTTCTTATAGCATTATTCATAGACAGGTCTAGAACCTACATTAGTCATTGAATTTATTCTCTTCTTCGCTCAAACTGAATTCAGAAGTCGTTCAAAAGGGACAAAATATTCCCTAATAAAAAAATAAATATACCCAAAAGTTACATACATAGTCCTGACCCCACATTAAGATCTAGTCTTGTGTCGTGGATATCAGAAACTCCGAGCGACTTTTCAGTCTCACAGACATTCAGACCCGACATAAATACCTGTGTATCACACAAATATTTTCGGTGTGGGGATCGAACCCGCGGCCTCTCGTTTCACAAGCATAACCAACTGCGCCACGGAGGCTATAAGCGCATTATTCGCGTTTCGGGTTTAGCCTGTATGCAGTGGCGGATTTACCAATAAGCTGAGTAGGCTGGAGCCTAGGGCGGCAGATTTTAAGGGGCGGCAAATCTGGGCCATTTTATTGTTTTGATTTACAGAAGACAAATTTGGGGCGGTAAAGTTTAAATAGCATAATGTTGTATTTAATAAAAAAACTATGTTTTTAATAGTCTTGTTAATTCGTAAGACGTTAAATATGTTATTTTTTCTACTTCAGTTCCATTAAATTTGAAATTAAAATAAATGTCATCTTGAAGTTGTGATAAAAAAGACTCGTATATAGAAAAATATAATCTCGTATAAAGATAACTCACCCTTTAATTTAAAATACAATTAATATAAATTTTATTATATTTCTACAAATATACGTTCCGTTACGAGAGCCAAATGACCTATGACAACATTTAAAGAAACATAAATATTTATTTATATTCGATATATACAAATCGATTTTATCTCATTGCTTGTTTAATTATGTTTTATCTTAATTCTTTCTCCATTAATACAAACCACAATGCAATTAAAAAAATATTAAATAAATTAAGATTATATTATTATAATTTAATTACATATTAATTGGATAGATTGCGCTAGTATCATTTTATATCGTATTTTCTTAGAATTATTTATCTTAAATTCATTTCAATGTTTTAACTGACAACTCTGTGACTGAGAAACTACATGCATTATCGTTAACGCGTGATAAGCTCTATAAAGAAAAGAGGTTCTATTCCCGCACTTTCACTTGGTTGTTGAAATCCATAAAGTTTTTTTCCTAAGATTTCCACACTATCTAGGGAACAGAATTTTCGGATGTATTTATTTTTTGTTTAAGCGAGATAAGGGTGATATTGGAGGACGTTACTTGTGTTTTATTACAATCAATTCATTTTTTATACCATTGAATGCCGAGACGAGCATGTCGGTCGCTTGATGGTAAGCGACACGACAGCTCATGTACATAGTAGCAAAACCAAACGACACTGATTTCCAAAGCAATGCTTGGCATTCCACTGCCTTTGCCATCCTGAGAAATCTTATGTTAAGTCTCAAGATGTCCAGTAGTTACTCTGGCTACATTGTCCTTCAATGCGAACACAACCATATATTTACACTGTTTTGCGGTCGTACCTATCGAGGCAGCCGCTCACACATAAGAAATCTACCCCAAACAAGTCCTACTCCTTTTATCTCCCAACAAAATATTCTTAAAACTAAAAATCATACAATTGCATTATGCATATGACCTCTAAGAGATGCGACTTGTTTAGCTGTCTAACAGTTCAATGTTAGACATTGCCGAAATCTGTCGCAAATATCACCTTCACAGTTCACACTTTCAGGGTCGACGATCCTATGGTACAGGAAAAGTTATACTGTGTTATATTGGATATATCCCAGGGCATATATTTTGAAGCTCACTAACGGTTAATATTTCGTACAGGCATCTGTATACCTGAGTGTTTTTTAAAGTATTTCAAAGATAACTATCCATTATGTTTTAAATTAACTGAGGACTTATTCATTGAAAATAGAACATTTAGACGAGACAATTTTCAAAACTCTTTCACAAAACTATTTTAAAATTGTATTAACATTACAAAAACAAATAAAAATATTCACTCACCAGATGGCGTTCCATGCATGAGCTTTTCACAGTTATACGCCCATTCCGAAATAATCTCCTTCTCAGTCATGCTGAAATCCTCGCTACTCTGATGGTAATAATCATCAAAGTTGCCCGAAGAGCTCTTCAATTTTAGCAGTTGTATCAGCGCTCCAGCTAGGCACACTGCGAATGACGCTGAACTACCGGTACCAGCTCCAATGGTCAGTTCAGACCCCATGGAGATCTCCATAGACCTGAGAGGGAGGTTTGTGCTCCCGAAGATCCCCGAGAAGACGTAGAGGAAGCTTCGCAAGGAGTTCTTCTGGTTGTTTTGGAGTTTGGCGAAGTTTGGCTTGATCATGTGAAGGAACTCATCGATACGGCGGAGGTGATATTCATGATCGATTTTGTCTGGGAGTCTCCAGGAGAATTTGCCCGTGATGCCGGGAGCCAGCTTGGGGTTGAAGAGGCACTTGACTATGGGCTCCAGAGAGATCGATTCGTGAAGTTCCACGCATGGGAGGTGGATGCGCACCGCTGGTTCGTAGTCGGAGTGGACTTCCTGTGAAAGGTTGTTCTTTTGAGTATTGATGGCTAGTTTACCTTTGAAGCGATGAGTAAAGCTTATCAAATACCCCGAAAAGATATGAATATTTGTTCGATCTACATGTATTTGTTTCAGGACTTGGTGTAAATATTTTTCGCCATTTGTAGTACCCACAAAAACCAGGATTAGGTTTCGGTTATGCTAAGTTGCTTGTAAAAGCATTTACATTTTAAATAAGTCCCTTGATTCAATTCCTAAGTTTAAAAAGGTACTACTTACGTATTTTTTAAAATTCGAAACACCTTTATCCTACACTTATCATAGTTAAGATATCAGGGCTACCGGTACACTTATTATAGTTTTGGGGGCATCCTATCAGGGTTGCTGGGCGGCCATAAAATCATAAGCTCAGTATTGCAACATGCATAAAATCATGTTGCTTGATTATTCCTAGTTTACCTGTTAATTTTAATGGGTGAGGAAAAGGATAGATGTATTAAGTCAGTGGTAAATAAATAGAGCCTATCTCCATTAACGAAATAAAACACTAAATACATAGCTTAGCCAACAAACACCCATTGACACCAAAATAGCTACTTATCACTTGTCTATACGAAACAATTCCTTTTGTTTCAATCATTAATATAAGTACTTCATATTACGATGAAACAAATTGTGGAAAAAGTCTCGGATTGTTGACATTCACCAATATTGACGAATAAGAATAGTTTTGTAGCTATAGTAAACTACGATACTTGTCATCTCATATATAGAAACAGCTTTTAATAACCACATTAAAAATGGTGTTCTTGTGAGCAACAACTCCTGTATTTATAGCTAGGATTTCGTTTACTGCGAAAGAGTCTGACTCGAATTATTTTTTACCTAGCATCCTGTGATTTGCAATGAACATGTTACTTGTATTCTGCCTGATTAATTTCTTTAGATGTTAAGATATCCAATGGAAATAGTGTAGAGAAGTAGTGTCTCTTAGAACCTTGTTGAACTTCAGTGCTCGATGCATTTTATTTCAATGCTGTTTTTGGCTTTTAGGAGTTGCAGTAATGTGCTAGATGTATATACTCCAGTATTGACTTTATGATATTAAAGAAATAAATAATAACACTCAACAGTCACATATATAGAACTGATCCCACACTAAGATCGAGTCTTGTGTCGTGGGTATCAGGAAATACAAGACTTTTCGGTCCCACAAAAATCCAGACTCGAAAGAGATATTAGCAGCCCGCACAGACATTTCTGTAGGTGCGGGGATTGAACCCGCTTCCTCTCCTTTCATAGGCGGCATCTAACCACCTGTAGCACCAAAGTCTAGCATTCTAGCACTGTTAGCGTGTTGTGACTTCATTCACAACACGCTACCCTGAATATTATATTACATATCATGATATAGCTAGGTCAGCGCTATTTACTTACCAACCATGAAACTAATTGCCTCTGCGACATTGTGCAGTTGATAGAAACAATTAAAAGGCATATATTATGTCAATGAAATGTAAATTCGGTGATCGGTTCACAAGATTTTTGCTTCATCTCCATATTATTATTAATTATTTATATCTCATAGATTTTATTTTCACCAGTCAGATTATTTATTTTCTCTAATTTTTCTTCTATACTTGTGTGATGTGCTATATGTTTCATAATAACGAACTCACGTTATAATTTTGTATCTTTTTTATCACTTACTTCCATTCTCCAAACAGCACAGACCTATTTTGTGGGTTTATTTTGTATGCATCTTGATACAGATATTTTAGGATACTAATTTAACGACGACGATTAATTTGAATATGATATTGTTATTATTTATTAGCATTATCAATCCAGCCAAAGGTTGTCCTCTGATGAATATAAGCCTTCGCAAGGATTTGACAGTGAAATAGCCATCAGGTAGCAATACGGTAAAAACTTCATCATCACATAGTATATAATTTAAATATCTATATGTTTGGTACTGGGCGACCCGCCTTCAATATGTTATGCATACAGGGTATATCAAGACTGCTACCGAAAACGAAGCCGGGTGGTAGTTTAAGCGACTTCAGACACAATGCAACAGAAAAAGTTGCAAAAAAAGGCGACAATTTTGTTTTCGTTATTTTTTTCTTATGACCATATTTGGGTGGTAACTACATGTTTTCCTAAAATAATAGTGTATGCCCTATTATTTATAAATACTCTAAGGTATAAAAGAGTTTAAATTATTATTTTAGCAAAAACTATGGATTTACCACCCAAAAATGACGATATTTAAAAAATCATAAAAAATAATTGTCGCGTTTCTATGCGATTTTATTTATTGCATTGTGT
Source organism: Hyles vespertilio (assembly GCA_009982885.2). NCBI lineage: Eukaryota > Metazoa > Arthropoda > Insecta > Lepidoptera > Sphingidae > Hyles > Hyles vespertilio. Next base: position 1,862,493 of record CM042819.1, read on the forward strand.
TTGTAGCCACTAAAACTACCACCCGGCTTCGTTTTCGGTAGCAGTCTTGAGATACCCGGTATATTTTGATATGTTGGCTAGTCAAGTCATTAAGCAAATTAATCAACAAGCGCAAGTTCCATGAAACAAATATTATTTTTTTGCTTTGCAGTGGTACTTATTATTTAGTTATTTTTTGGTTTTTAGCGGTTTTTTGTTTTGAAGTCGGGTTTTATTTTTTATTAAAAATTTTGGTTATTTTTATCTTTTTAGTGTTGATAGGAATCAAAATGAAGAAGATTTGGTCCCCACAAGGAATATGTTCTTTCCGATGATAATGAAATCGCTAAAATCGGCTAAAAGCTGCCAAAGATATTGGAGTATTCATATGTTTATTATTTTTTCTCCCCCCCTCCCTTTGCCCCTACCCCCTTTTCCCACCACCACTGTAGCTTAGCTTTTATACTGAACCCAATGCAAAAAGAACCATTGGAATCCTACTAAAGTTTGAAGAGTTCTACACTCCAGGTCCGAAAATGATCATCAGATCTCCATGTTGTGTTCCTGAGATCAACCTGTCAATACATTCTTTCCAATGAAAAAGAAATCACTAAAATCGGTTAAATCCTGCCGAAGATATTAGAATTTACGTGTATTTTAATTTTATCACCTACCCCCCCCTCACCCCCACCCCTTTTTTCTACTCTCTCTGTAAATTAACTTTTATAATGAACCTAATGCAAAAAGAACCATTGGAATCCTACTTAATTTTAAGGAGTTCCCCTCTCCAGGTCCGAAGATATTGCTCAGATTTTCACCATATTTTTATGGGACCAAATGACAAGCATCAGCTTTCAATCAAAGAAAGAATGGTCGAAATCGGTTCACACAGTACAGAGAAACGAGGTAACAAACATAAAAAAAAAAAAAGCAACATACAGTCGAATTGAGAACCTCCTCCTTTTTTTGAAGTCGGTTAAAAATGAAGTCTTTTCGGAGTTTGTGCGCTTAGATCTTTTAAACTATTAAACGGATTTTAATATTGTTTTCAGCATAGATACAGTAACAGCAAGATAGAGTAATTTCAGAGGAGATACATATTTTAGAGCAGAAGAGCTGAATAATTCAGAGATTTGTAATATAATTTCGTAATATAAAAGTAACATCTATGCGGTGTTGAGTGAAATCAAAAAATATCTTCTCCCAGGCAAAGCTGGAACCGGGCCTCACCATCGTCATCATGAGACCTTTTTTGCTGGTAACATCGTGTATTACAAACTGATCATCCAGTCAATCTCATAAGTACCAAAATTAACTTATTCATGATGGCTTGGTGTCTCGCATTATTTGCTTGAACTTCCAGTTACAAAGTGGAGCAGTCTATTCTCGTTTTGGTTTACTTTTAACCATTACTTTAATAAAATGTAGTTTTCTACCTGACCTTAGCGTATTTTGATTTTGATATAACAATATCAATGTTTTATAATTGGGTATAGCTTATAATTCCCTTTACCTTTATCCTGTGTGCGATATATTTTTCCATTTTGCCTAGTTTTTTAGCATCTTGGTAGTGTTATTTTATTTCGTTCATAGTAGCAGAGGCTAAGCAACTTTATACATTATGTGGATGTCTTGATATTGGAATGGGCACCAACCTGTACTAAGCCAGCATGGCGGACTCCTAATTATTATACTACCGCGGTAACCGAGAGACCAGTCAAAGGCGCGATTTAAAGTACAAGTCCACTTAGTTGTTCATTATGTTCTGTTTTTTGATTATGATAATTACGAATCAGTAATTTAAAAATTGTTCGCCATCGAATAATCGCTTACCACATTTTAAATTTTAAAAACTAACTTTTTCAAGGCTTCTATTATAATTAAATAGGAGGCCTCTTGTCATAAAAGGGCAACTCATGTAAACTCGATCCATTTTTGTGAAACTTTAAGTTTTTAATCATTGATTAAAATAATTTGGCTAATAACGTTTATGTTATGAAGGTAAAAATCGAAGTCAACTTCTTAATTGGTTACGTCTGAGGTTACGTCAGTGTTTGTGCGTCCTTATACAGGGTATATCAAGACTGCTACCGAAAACGAAGCCGGGTGGTAGTTTAAGCGACTTCAGACACAATGCAGCAGAAAAATTTGCAAAAAAACGACATTTTTTTTGTAATTTTTTCCCTATGGTCGTATTTGGGTGGTAAATGCATTTTTTCCTAAAATATTAGTGTATACCCTTTTATTTATAAATAGTCTATGGTACAAAAGAGTTTAAATTATTATTTTAGCAAAAACTATGGACTTAACACCCAAAAATTATGATATTTAAAAAATCATTAAAAATAATTGTCGCGTTCCTTTGCGCAATTTTTAGTTGCATTGTGTTTGTAGTCACTAAAACTACCACCCGGTTTCGTTTTCGGTAGCAGTCTTGATATACCCAGTATTTCCTGACAAAATATTATTGCTGTGTATGGACATCAGTTTTTATAGTTAATGGGAATTCATGAATATATTAGTATCTTATTCAGGCTATTTACTGTTTTGAAATTGGCATTGCGTGTATATCCGTTGCGAGTATTTAAAATTATTTAAAAAAATAAAATAATTAAAATAATGTTTTGACAAAATTCTAAAAAATAAGGCATAATTATTTATGGCTGTATTGTAAACATTAAATAATGACATTGCATATTGACATCATACTTTAAATTAAAAAGTCGAATGCTCCGTCTATCAGACGTCAAAATTATAATTAATTCTTATTATACCTAAACATGAAGTGCGTGGTGGCCTGTTGGTAAACGGACTAGACGCGACTGCCAACATGTTCACGGTGGTCGCGGGTTCGAATCCCAGGGCACACCTCTGACTTTTCGGAGTCATGTGTGTATTGATAGTCAATCACCACGCACTAAAACGGTGAAGGAAAACATCGTGAGGAAACCTGCATACCATAGGGATTCATAAGAATTTCTATGGTATGTAAGTCCGCCAACCCGCACTAGGCCAGCGTGGTGGACTATATGGCCTAACCACTCTCAATCGTATTCTCGATTGTAGAGTAGGCCCGTGCCCTGCAGTGGGACGTATATGGGCTGATACAGATACCTAAACATGTAGTTTCATGAGAATTTATTATATTTTTCTAAAGTTTTGAAAATATATTACCGGATATATTTAGTACAATTACAGCATCTATATGAATCATGAGGTCCTGCGCCAAATCCCAGATGGGTAATTCATTGTGCGTATATTTTGGAAGATTTGATAAAAGGACATGGGCATTCCATTTATTGTATCGGTAAAAAATATCGTTGATACCGATATCGGAACATCATAAATATCATTATAGATTTTTTTTAATAGTTTATCCTAAACTGTTTTCCCTTTTTATTCCGGGCTACAATTTTCTATAAAATAATGTAATTATCATCAACTTTTTAATTTTATTCGAAGAGTCGAAGACAAAAAAATATTATTTGACTTCAAGAATTCCGAGCCTGGGTCGCAATTTTTAACCGACTTCAAAAAAAGGAGGAGTTTCTCAATTTGACTGTATGTTGTTTTTTTTTTTTATGTTTGTTACCTCGTTTCTCTGTACTGTGTGAACCGATTTCGACCATTCTTTCTTTGATTGAAAGCTTGGTGCTTGTCATTTGGTCCCATAAAAATAAGGAGAAAATCTGATAAATATCTTTGGACCTGGAGAGGGGAACTCCTTAAAATGATTCCCTCACAAAATAGTAGGTTTCATTGATTCGAAAACGGACTGTTTTTCCTTTCCTTTGTATTTATTCCATTTGTAGGATTTTTTATTTAAAATAAACAAAGAGAATATTAAAAACAATACATAAAAATAACAAATGTCTCAATATTTTCCGTCGTAAACGATTAACGTCAAACGATACCACGCTCCATTTTTCCCCATATTAAAAATAGTATTTTTAATATGTGGAAGTAGTAGTTGTCATTGGGCCTCGTTACTTTCGTATTTATAAAGCAATGAATAATTATAGAGACCGGTAGTTATAATTGCGGTTATTGCCTTACCAATAATAAACAAAAGGAAAACATTTATTAATAATTATAAGTCCAATACAGGATGAAATACAGTACCTATGTCGGTTTTATTTAAATAGTTATTTGACGTTAGTGTTTAAACACGGGTTTTGAAACGACAGCCGCGGGTTCGATTCCGTTACTGAGATTTTTTGTGTAATCTATTCTATCTATTTGTACTGGGTGGCCGTACTTGAGAGACCGTAGTCTCTCGTAGTTTCTGAAACCCACGACACGAAATCTACAGATTTCGTGTCTTCTTAATAAAGTGATTGTGGATTTGGGTTGTATTTAATTGACTTATTTAGATAGCTTTTTTGAAATTGAGATGTGAAGTCAAGAAAGCAGGAGATATGGTAGAATTCTAACGTAGCTCATAGATTTAGACTCATTCAAATTCGGACAATGACTTTAAAACCCAGTATATACACAAAAGGAAAGCCCATCCATAACTCAGTTAAAACAGACATACCAGCCCCGACAGAGATAGAATATAGACACATGAATAGTATTTATATTACCTTAATAACTATTGAGCTGCGAAGACCGAGGCTGACGGCAATCGCAGTCTTTCCATACACGACCGAATGCTCTCCGTGCAATATCACTTTGCCGGGAGCCGACACGCTCACCGTGTACAAATTATCCATTGTGTTCAACATTGTCTCTTTCGCACGCACGCCAACCGAACACGTTAGAGCGGGATGAACAAAAACACAGTGTTAAATTCCGTTTATATTAATACATTTCACGATTGCTTCCACTGGTCCACTGTCAGCGTCTTCTGAGTGAACGCGTGGATAGTCTTCAACTCTTCGGATAGGATTGAGTTCACCAATCTGCGGAAGAATATATGTGTGTGAGATAATGCACATTGTTATGTTAATGTATTAGATAATCTCAGTTTTTTACGATAAATATCTTTGGGAATTTTTTCTAGTGTTGCTTACAATGGTTTGCTCGAAAGGGTTCGGTTTCGGTTTTTTAAATGTAGAATTGTTATAATTGATATTTAGAAAATAAGGCGGTGGGCTTTTCGTATTTGCCTGGAAATCGACTATCATTAGCACGGTATAAAACAGATTCTTATAAATTGGTGAGTGACTTTTTTTAATTAACCTATATGCATTAAGTTTCGAACAGGCTATCATAATATTCAACAAGCAAGAGGTATAAATTTGTGACATCCCCGTGTAGTTTTTAAATGAATAAATCCAGTCATAATTCGCGATGACTGTAAAATACGGGTCTTTTGTTGTTGATATCAGAAAATACAAAGGTTTCTTTATTCCAACTTAACACCCAGAAATGAAAACAAAATCCTTGATTACACTACATCGAACTCGGCTTTCTACAACAAAAGTTGTAATAACGCGACTTCCTCAAGCAAAAGTTGTACAAAAAACCGAAGCCGAAACCCGAAAATTCGGCCAACACTGACAACTAATCTCAGTGTGATATATTTTCGCAACAAACGCTTTGACTTCCAACCCCTATTAATATGTAGATGCTGTATTGTGGTTTGCGCAAGAGGAAGTGCGCGAGCGGTACACGTGTACGAATCCTTTGTTTATCTACCTCGTCATGTTTATTAATAGTTTTTGAGAAGCATCGGGAAGATGCATTTGTTGTGCGGTAACTCTGTCGGTGGTAGGGTCCACTGTCTTCTCAATTTTTTGTACTAATAATAAGTAAATAAATAAATTGAGATTGTCTTTTATAAATTTCTTTGTGCATCATCGGATTAAAAAAAGGTACGATTTTTTGTCAAATTCTACGTTTCTTAAATGATAGACAATGTAAAATTAGAGCATTCTACCTGGTGTATCGCACGATGAATTCGCGATCATTTGGGTTCTTTATCATCAGACCATTTGCTCTCAAATTAAGTAGTTATTTTGAATAATACGACAATATCGCTAATGACAATATCTAATTGCTGGAAAACCCCATAAACATTAGCATTTCCTTAAAAGCGTGCTGATTGTGTGGGCGTCACTTGAACTCGATGACAATCGAATTGTCTCCCACATTCCTTCGCGACATAAGACGATTCATATTTGCAAGACTTGTGTTCACAACTGCGGGATTTTTGCGAGTCTCATCACGTCCATTAACACGTTTAAGACAAATAGTAAAACACCTACAACTGCATATCGACATAGCGAGGCCACTAGCAAGGCTGCTCGCGAGTTTTTTCTGTTGGCCAGTAAGTAATAAATAATAATTAATACACCCAACAGTCACATACATAGTCCTGACCCCACACTAAGATTGACTCTTGTATCGTGGGTATCAGGAACTCCGAGAGACTTTTCGATCTCACAAACACCCAGACCCGAAAGAAATACCTGTGGTTCACACAAATATTTGTTTCAGTGTGGGGATCGAACCTGCGCCCTCTCGTTTCACAGCCGGCGTCTAAACGACTGCGCCACGGAGGTTGTCAACGTAAAGGCGATGTTCAGATGTTCAGCCTCGCAATATCGATACCCGGATTAATAGCCACACACATGATGCTAACCTGAAATATATTATGCCAAGATTTTATGTAAACCGCTATTTTGTACTATTACTGCCTCGGTGACACAGTTGTACTACGGTAGGTACGGTACTGATGTCTCGGGTTCAAATATCAGCTCTGGCCATTTGGATTAGGACTTTTTAAACAAAGTGTAATCCAATTTCCATTGAATTGTCCCTACTGGGCCACCACCACGTAGCGCAAATCGAACGTAAATTTTTGTGGACCATTTGCCGACCATTTTAGTGCGGCCTACAAATATTCCTTTCGGGTCCGGGTGTTTGTGACACCGAAAATTCACTTGTAGCTCCTGACACCCACGACACAAGACTCGATCTTAGTGTGGGGTCAGGACTATGTGACTATTGTTTGTTATTTGTTTTATTATTTATTTATTTAAATAATATATTGAGAATGATAATAAATACATGAATATGTGCGTGAAGGAATTCAAATAGTCTTAACTATTGACCAGGTAGTAAATAGTTACCCATCGCACGCTACATAATTGCGGAAATTAAATCCAACTATAGCAAATTTAAATCCGGATTACCGAACCAAGTCACGGAGACGCGGTTTGCATTCAAGGTTTACTATACTGTCCACCACATCTTTTGTCCTTGTCTGATTGGGTGTGATAACAAGGGATAGATGTGTAATGCCCCGTTGCAAGATTTATTGAGGAAAGATGGAAAAAATCTTTGTTGCATTTAATGGTAATAGAGGCAGAAGTGTACAGTCATTATTATAAAACTTTTTACAAATGGTTTTTATCCAAATTTGGTACTATGTTTAAAGAACACAATTGTTTTGATTATGTTAAATTTAAATAATTTTAGGTGCAATAGTAATTTTACTCCTTAGATTTCATTATTCGTCGTGGTAGTTTTAGTAACACACTATTCAAGCTTATATTTGGTGCCAAACGCTAGTCTAGGTATTAATGAAAAATTACAATAATGGACCCTTGTCCTACTGTACGCAGGAGCATTTAATAGACAGTAAAAGCTTCATTGAAAGATCCTATGAGACTTTGAGCACGTAGACCGAACTAAGGCAGTTGGCATAGTGCGACACGTATTATATTATGATATTAACAAAAAAGTATATGTTATTTCATGGTTACGTAAAATTACATTTATTAACTAACCGCTTACCTTTTCTTTACAAAGTATGGCGACTTAAATTTGTTTTATATTTTACAACTGACTTGACAATTTTGTTCTCCCAGTATGGGACAACAAAGTTGAATAGAAACTTTGGTGCAGGATAGAACTTTTTTTTATATACCATAGGTCTGACAAACCACCATACAGGTGACCTATTAATAAGTAATCACTATACACTATCGCCCATGCAAATCCATAACAATATCTTTTTTTTTATTGCATTGAATGGCGAGACGAGCATGCCGTTCGCCTGATGGTAAGCGATGCGACCGCTCATGAACCAAACAACACCCTGATTTACAAAGCAATGCTTGACATTCCACTGTGCTTGCCATCCTGAGACACAAGATGTTAAGTCTCAATATGTCCAGTAGTTACTCTGGCTACAATGTCCTTCAATCCGAAAAACAACAGTGCATTTATAATGCTGTTTGACGGGAGAAATAGACTTTGCGGTGGTACCCAACCAGGCAGCCTCTCACATATGAGAGACCTACCAGTAAATAATATATCTCCCTGAACTAAACGCGACAGAAAATCTTCACGTCGATTTTCTGCGAGACACTAATTACGCCCTGGACGAGCTTGTCCAATCATGCTGAGTGACATGACTGACAACAGTATGGCTGTACCGCTTTAAAGCACAACAAAATTATGTCAGCCTTCTCATAACTAACCAGCAACAAGCAACCTACAAGCTACCAAGCCGCAGCACATTTGTATTAATAACTTTGACAGATTTAATGTCGCTAGGCGGATATAAATACGCTCTCACCAGCAATTGAGAAATTCTGATCTCCATTCAAGCTTGAAACCTATTTCAAACCTATTTTATTGAAATAACATACACTTTCATAAATATTTCAACAGACTATCAACGCAAGTTATATTTCAATGTTAACGTGGAACAAAATGCAAGAAATGCTCAAATTTTGCGCAAAAATATACTCCAGCCCTAGTTTGAAAATAGGTCAGGTCGGTACGATTCCGTTATTAAAACATATTTATTCGTAATTGATTGAGAATTGCGAACATCCACTCCCAACCCCAACATTAAACGGGGTAGGGCGTTAGTGTACAATCGAAAATGTAGAGAAAAGTAATAAAATACACCCAACATTCATAGTCCTGACCCCACAGTGATCGAGTTTTGTGTCGAGGATATCATGAACTACGAGAGACTTTTCGGTCTCACAAACACCCAGACCCGAAAGAAATATTTCGCACAAACATTTCTCTCGATGCGAATATTGTGTTATTGTAATTTACTGGTGTTAGGTTTCTCAAATGCGAAAGGCCGCACAGGTTGGTACCACCGCAATGTCTATTTCTTCCACCAAATAACGGTGATCGGTGAACGGTGGTACTCTGGCTACAATTAGCCAGAGTAACTAACTACTGGACATATTAAAACTAAACATCATATCTCAGGATGGGGGCGGAATGGAATGCGAAACATTGCTTTGTAAGTCATGATCCGCCCCGTGACCACGAAAGCTGTAAAGTAATTGAAACGTCGGGAAGTCAAAAATGTAAAAATTAAACCAAATTCGCGATAAAATCCGTAAATAATAGTTTTATTTCAAGTCACGGTGTTTTTTGGTTTGGCACTGTTCATGAGCGGTCATGTCGCTTAGCATCAGGCAAATGGCACGCCTCTCTCGGCATTCATACATATATAGAAAATTCATACAAACATTCATAGAAAAAAAAGAAATGACACTATATAACATATAACACACTACTACATCACTCGTTTTCACATTTAAAATGACTAATCATTTCACATTCTATAAAACAAATTAAAACTTGATATGAATAAAACTTCTAAAATATTTACTCAAATGAATACGTGATAAAATGTAACTTTTACCGCAGTCTACAGAATATTCAGCTAATAATTCTGTATTCTGTATCAGCCCATATACGTCCCACTGCAGGGCACGGGCCTCCTCTACAATCGACAGTACGATTGAGAGTGGTTAGGCCATATAGTCCACCACGCTGGCCTAGTGCGGGTTGGCGGACTTACACACCATATAAATTTTTATCAATCGCTATGGTATGCAGGTTTCCTCACGATGTTTTCCTTCACCGTTTTAGTGCGTGGTGATTGACTATCAATACACACATGACTCCGAAAAGTCAGAGGTGTGCCCTGGGATTCGAACCCGCGACCACCGTGACCATGTTGGCAGTCGCGTCTAGTCCGTTTACCAACAGGCCACCACGCACCAGCTAATAATAAAATAATAAAAATAAAATAAAAAGCCTTTTATTTCCTAGTAGTTTAAATAGAGTAGGTACATTTGCTTAATTTAGTTTTTAGTAAAATCCTTAAAAAGTAATAATAAATAAATCCTTATTTGCTTATAATCTATTAGTAAACATTTAAAACTATTTAACAAAAAACAAAATTTTTTTCCTACTACTTTCTAATTTGTATTAAAATATATTTTTATTTTTAGGAACCCCTCTCAGGTGAAGGCCTCTTCCAACATTTGCCACTTTTTTCTATCTTTGGCAATGCGCTGCCATTGTGGTCCAGCTATTTTGCGGATATCATCTTCCCAGCGAGCGAAAGGTCTCCCTATATTGCGTTTGCCATCAGGTCCTTTCCAAGAAGTCACTTTGTGTGTCCATCTGCCATCATTGAGCCGCGCGATATGTCCAGCCCATTTCCATTTCAGTTTTCGTGCATGATTAAGTGCAACACAGTATTATTATGTTTATTTAATTTATGACTAACATTTTTTACTGGTGTAGATGGATCATAATTTATCACATATGATATGGCATAATTTATGTGAAAATAAATTATTTATGTGTATAATATATAGTGGTAGTATAATTAATTATAAATTATAGCTGTTTTTTGTTTCGACGCGTTTGTTGTAAATGTGGTGATACATAATATATATTTTTATGTAATGAAACAAATGACGTAAAGGTGCAGGAAGTCGCTGGATGCTGACAGCTTCTGTATAATGTATCAGCCTTAGATTATTTATAATATAGAGGGAGAGCTATCATACATTTGTGTCTTCAAATAATTCGTGCGTGTTCGACAACCTATCAAATATCAGCCAATAGGAGGGCAGAAAAAGGTGGCCCGGCACCACCATCTTTATCTACGTTTTTGAAGTATCGGCTATATTATAAATACTCCAAGGTATCAGAATTTAATCGTCCGTTGCTACGGACGGAACTTCTTTACAACAGATCAATAAGGATAAGGAACTATTTTGCTATTATTAGTTATATCGAAATGCTACATTATACAAAATCATGTGCGTGGTGGCTTGTTCGTAATCGGAGAAGACGCGGCTGCCAACATTGTTCACGGTGGTCGCAGATTTGGATCCCAGGGTACACCTGTTACTTTCCGGAGTCATGTGTGTATTGATAGTCAAACGCCAACGTGAGGAAACCTATGAATTTCTGTGGTATACAAAGTCTGCCGACCCTCATTAGGCCAGCGTAGTGGACTATATGGCCTAACCACTTTCATTCGTACTCTCGATTGTATAGAAGGCCCGTGCCCTGCAGTTAGACGTATATGGACTTATACAGTAAAACGAAAAAAAAACTAATAAACAAGTTACATATATTTAAAAAATGTGGTAGGAGAAATAGTAAAAGATGCAACTCTCGTGCTTTGATGTCACCTTACGTTTGTTATTATCGACGAAGGTAATTTTTCAGCAATAAGTAAATATTGTTTGAAATTAAACATTGGAAACATCCCTCATGACAGTGCTTAGGCCATGTTCTAATCTAGAATATCACTTCACTGCTGTACTGAATACAGTGTTTAGTAAATATATAAAAAACATGTACATAGAGATTAAGTAATATGTGTATTCAATTGTCATAAGAGCTATTTAATTGCCTACGTGACAAATAAATGTAGAAGGAAATATAAAATATATTTATTATTAATTATACGATTATGAAAATTTCTGAAAACCCAACCATTTTGATCTAAAAATACATACATTATATTACTAAATAATCGTGCGAATTATTTTAATTAGTATAATTTTCATTAAAAACGTTTTGTTCTATCTTGCACGGAAAATCCTTGGAGATAGTTATATAATATTTCACTAAATATAAGATGCTTCCGTAAGTAATGTGTCAACCAACTTATCTCGTTACTACTCAATGAAAAGCCAATTCTTAATGTACTTTTTGTATTAAAAACTCAGTATTTACTTGTCTTTTTTATTGCAATGAATGGCGAGAAAACCACGTCATTAGCCTGATGGTAAGCGATACGACCGCTCATGGACAGTAGCAAAACCAAACTTCATGAATCATAAAGCAATGCTTGCTATTCCACTGCGCTAGCCATTATGAGACATAAGATGTGAAATCTCAATATGTCCAGTAGTTACTTTGGCTCTGACCATAACATAAATCTTGGAATTCAAAAGTCAGAAGGGTTTCGTAGGAGTCAAATAAATACATCCATAATTATTTGTCGTATTTCTACACTAACGCGAGAAAATGATTATAATACACATATGATTATGGTAAATGCCATGAATTAGAGACATAACAAGGCCGACATTTATAACCTAGACTGCTCGAAACTGGGGGTTACTCTATAATCCGAAATGAAGTTTGAATCTTCAAACGTCGTATGTAAAACTAAACGAATGTTATATCTTATGTCGTAACCATAGATTCATTTCGGAGTGAATGATAAGTATTATAGAGAATAATATTGATTATAGAAGTGGAAAGCTTACAATCTACTTCAGGATCCTTTGGATGAAACGAAAAACCGACACACTTATGTACCCGTAAATAAGTTTGGTGTCTATCGTATACAAATGTACCACCATAGAAATTAAGTCAAGAATTCGGGCTGATACAATATATATTTACATTTCCTCAACTGAATCACTTGGAAATGTGTCAACGACGTTCATAAGACTCAATACGGCGACAGTGTGGCGCTGGCTTTATGCCGTAGCCTTATCTTGTACAACGAGTTACTGTCTAGAAGCATTATCAATGTGTAGGAATACCTCTTAATGCGTCGGTAAACGGACTACCGATTTAGATACATCACAATGGAGTCATTAGTTAAGATTTTTATGTTTACACAAAAAGTCTCATGTAACAGTGAAGAAATACATCTTGGATGGTATATTTGAGAGCGTAGAACCAAAATCCCACAGTATGGAAAATCTAGCAAACATTTTAAGCATATAACGTAAACGGTTGAAGTCAGGCAAAAAATGTAGAATTTATTATGAAAATAAAAGTAACCCAAAGAAATAATTAAATAACATAAAATTTATTTCAAAATGGAAGCTTGTGGTCGTACATTTTGGTTGGGGGACCGACAATCCAAGAAAGGATGCACACTTTTCCAGGCATCTAATGCCCAAATACTGGAAAGCCAATTAACTTTTAACTCCGATTAACTAGCTCTAATGACCTGTTAAATTGATTCCAGTTAAATATAACTTCGATTAAACCACTTAAGAATTAAATATTTAATGGGGCATTATTCATCCGATTCGTATTCTCGAAAGCAACTTAAGAGTTTGACAGCTGTCAAACAGTCAAATTTTTAAGAATTTCTAGTTTTAAGCAGCCGTCGTCTTAAGGCCGCCTGCGACCACTCTTAACTTCATCAATTCTACATAAAATTTACTAAAATGACTCTCGCGTCGGTTTCATCGCTGTCTGATGACGATATAGCTTCATCAAGGCGAGTCAATGAAGAAAAAAATCAATGCTTTTGACAAATACAAAGAAGAAAACATTCAAACAAAGTGAGGTTCCGCCTGAAGAAAGAAACTGTTCTGCATCTGCGTTCCTTGCTGGAGGCAAAATAGAACCCACTACAAATAGAAGTCGATTGATAAAAACTTGCGACCAACTGTTACTTGCTTTATGATATTCTACGACAGGCAGTTACCAGAAGATTATTGGAGATGTATTTCATGTGGAACAGCCGACTGTACAACACAAAGTTGCAGCAGAGTTAGTTAAACTACAAAATCGTGGCATGAAAATTCCCAACTAACAACAACAATGCCATATTGCGAATGATTTCTATGCGATCGCAGGAGTGATTGAAGTTATAAATTTCATACATATAAGGATCAAATCTCCAGGTAATTTCTACTTATAATAATGTATACATAACTATTAAGCTTTTACATGTACACAAATATATGTTTTCTTATCCTATTTTAACTAAATGTGCTTCTAAAATGCCTAGCGTATTTTATATTGTGTAGTAATCATTTAGAGTATCCCTTTTTACTGTACATAATATTATATTATTAATCAAAGAATATAATAATATATTATGCACAGTTTAAAGGCACACTCTAAATGATTTCTACACAATAATTTATATATATATGCTTGTTGGAATCAAAACATTTAGCAGGTAATTGGCTCTTCCCCAGCCCACTGTACCCCATATAACCAAGCTCTCTAAATAGTTGTAGGGCTAAATATATAATATAATATAATTAATCATACAATGATTTGTACTGATTGTAGCTATTCAGTATATACTGGAACAATGTTCAACTACAATAGTAGTTTCCTATAAAGAATTCAATTTTATGAATATATTTTTTCAATTTACATAAAATTATTTGTAGTTTGAAATAAGAATATTTGCTAGAGCTCTAATTTTTATTATCTTGTTTTTAGGAGGACCACAAGCAGAAACATTTAGAAACAGAAAAGGCCATTTTTCTATAAATGTGCAAGCAGTCTGCGACCCTAACTTGAGGATAAGAAACATTATAGGCCGATGGCCAGGCGCGGTGCATGATAGTAAAAATTTCAATGATTCTCCTTTATGTGCATTTCTGGAAAGGGGAGACTGAAGAAGCTTACAATCAAGACCATACTAGAACAAGAAACCCAGTGGAGAGGGTCTTTGGTTTTACAACAAAGATCTTCTTGTCTGCAAGTTGGGCTATAAGTTTTTGAAAATTAGTTTACTATTATAGAGGCATGTGCTGTGTTACATAATATAGCATGTTCCCAGAATGATCATATATTGGAGATTGATCTTTCTGAATCATTTCCACCAGCTCCACATAGTATAACCAATGAAAATGTTGCAACAAGGAATAATATAATAAAATACATATTTATACGTACAGTGCATTTTATTGAATTACCATGGAATGAATACAAATAAAAATGAGTTATGTTTTATTGTAGTATATTTATTTTAATAACAGCATTAGTACATATTATATTTTTTTAATTATCTACATTTCTTTAGATCTGTCTTACATTTATATCTATATTCCTTTATAAACACAAAATAATAACAATTATTTTAACATTAATTTAAAACTAAATTAATAAATGTACTATTAAAAATGTACAATAGAAATATAATATGACATTTTTTAACAATGAAAATAGGTGAAATAAACAATTTATTTTATGTATTACATATTAATTCAAATTCATAACATTCTTCAACTTTGATTTAAAACACTGTTTTCTGATGCAAATATTTCTTCCTTGACACAATTTGTCTCATTCTTTTTTGTATATTTTTATATTACATACTCATTTCAAAAGGGTGTGTATTGTCCAAATGATTTGTTGTATGCATGATTTCTATAGCGTTACCTGCAAAAGTGTTTAAGTTAAAGTATGTCATAATTTTATATACTTATCTCTTTTTATTTTTTATATATATTTGTTGAGCTTACTTATTTAGTCTATAGCTGATATACATGGCACTATATATATGAGCCATATTTCTTGGACGGTCTTATTATAAAGGTACACATTGAATATTTATGTACTCCACTCCAGCTCCTGAAACAAAGGATTATTTATAGTTATACACATTGTACCATACTTTATTTTCCATATTTATTACATAATACTACTATATGAGGAGGAGATAATATATAGGAGGCATAATATGAGAGAAGCCTATAGGTACCCAGCAGTGGGATCCTACAGGCTGTAGATGATGATGATGATTTAAAATGTGTGAATAATCGATTCATATTATATATTAAATAGTTAATTATCATATAAATTCGTTAAAACTTAGAGGTATACGTGTATACTTACCTGTTTATAATATCCAGCACAGCTTCTTTCTCATATCGTATTTATTTACATAGTCTTCTCCATTTGGTACTTAGGTGGTTCTGCAGCCGTTGTTTGGTATTTTATATACCTATTTATTGAAAAGATATTCCAAAAACTAACTTTAAAACCGAGTGCAATTGTAAACAATAAATAAAATAAACAAACATCATAATATTTTTAATAAACTCGCTACGGATATAGGGACATAAGTTTTTTCACCCACATGATTTTATTAACAGATTTTTAAAATAATAACATGGCAATATATAATATAGCTTTAAACATAATCGTAACAAAAGTAAAAACGTTACAATGATTCCTCATATTAAATATAAAGGGTTAAATTTCCAATTTAGGGAAATCATGTATGAAGAATATTGCGTCAAATGGAACGTTTATATTTATACAATAAAAATTGTAACTGAAAACAAACTTTTCGTTAATCTGTGGAAATTTAGCTGGATGTTTGCTGAGTAGACCGATTTATGAGCTAAATGGCTATCCAGTATTTCATTTCGAAATTTAACAGAACCTCAAAATAACGTCATATCAAATGAGTCCGGTGGCTGAGTAGCTATCCAGTATTTGGGGGTAAGAGTTCTACGTAGAAATAGTCAACAGTCACCAGTTGGCGTAATTGCTGAAGATGATGATGCTGATGCGATTATCCGGCAATCCGGAATATTGATTTGTCACCCGCTTTGCTACGGAGGGAAGTGGACAAAAATATTTCTAACTCCTATTATTTACTTCATGATTAATGTCGTTGCGGGTTTAAGACCAGTTAGACAGTCCCCGAGACTCGCCGAGCTGCAATGCTCGGTGTCATTAAAATGGGTGCCACTGTTGATCCTGGCTTATAGGAGTTGCAGTGGCGGGTGAGGGTTTGACAGTTGCAATCGGCAATATTGAGACAAGTTAGATATGCCCGGAGGCTCGCCGAGATTCAATGCTCGGTGTCATTCAAATGGGTGCCACTGTTGATCCTGGCTTATAGGAGTTGCAATGACGGGTGTGAGGGTGGGACAAAAAAAAACCGACAATATTGCCTATTCTGCGATCTACGTTCCTTAAATAGAGAGAATATACACACCTATGCCTGGCAAGCAGCGGTTTCCCTTGAAACTTGTCCGACACAATGACCACGGAGAACTTGGCGCCGCATCCGTCGCTATCGTCCTTCACCTCCTGAAACAACACAGGACAACATTCAATATCATTCTGTATCATTGTCTATATGTACTGTAGTGTAACATGTAAGATGTTTTAAATGCATTTAGCACATGTAATTTAGTTATCCAAAGACATAAGATATAATATTTTGGGAAAAATGGATCCCATACGGATTTTCTCTTCAAAATTGAGAAAATCCGTCAAACATCAATATTTCATAGAAATTATCATTTGTTTTAAAAATACACGTAATGTTATTGTTCATTGGTGGAAGAGGTTCATTTATTAGCTTCGGGATTTTAAATATCTACTCGTGTTCACGATTTATTTATACACATCCTTCCAGATGACTCCAGAACCTCCAGTTTCACTAGAAGTCCTGGGCGAGGTGGTGAAGACTGAACCGTCATGTTGGCGCACGTTCTGCGCGCTCATGAACATCCGTACCGTGCGCATGATACGAGACCCATACAAACTATAGGTAATGATGTTCTTGCCGATCAGTAAGTATTTATAGTATTGCTGAGTGTTTTATATTTCGAATCTTATATCACTTGTCTAATTCAACTACTTATGATTTCGTATCAGCCCATACACGTCCCACTGCAGGGCACAGGCCTACTCTTCAATCCAGAGTAGTGGAGGTATGTAAAGTCCGCCAACCCGCACTAGGCCAGCGTGGTGGACTATTTGGCCTAACCACTCTCAGAATATCATTCAATATCACATAATTGAGAGTTAGAGATTGATAAATCTTTAGTCAAACATGGTATGTTGAGTGTTGGCGGACTTCACGTATTTTATATTTTTAGTTTAAAATTTTTTTGGGGTACAATGAAACATAAATGAAAAATAACAATGGCCAGTTATCAGCATAAATATGTCAATAAGCATAACAATGTATCTTTATTTATTTACGATCATTGTACACGAAAATATATTACCATAAAAACGAAATTGCACTAATCAAGAAGTACCAATGCCGGTTTTATCTATCTAAGCAATAGTTTTACACATTCAATTCAAATAAAATAAATTGTATAACAGGTGTATACATTTTATTATCGTAAAATTTTATTGTTTGTTTTCTATAACAATAAAAAAGGAATAATGTTATAAAAATATTATGTTATATTCATTGGATATATTTTTTATTTGAGACAATAAATCTTTCAATACGGAATTGCACTGATAACAATAGTAGAAAAAGATTGACCGGTATATGTTTAGGTAATTTAGGTAATCCCCAAAAACAAAAACTGTAAAGACATATTTTGTACACATAGGTATGTTATTCTAGTTATACTAATACTTACTATTTAACTACCTATTACCTAATGATCTGAGTGCATTTTCAATAACATGAAACAAAAAGCAAAATATCAAATATAAAATATCAAATATAAATTATCAAAATTCAAATACCACCACGATAAACTACATACATACATACATAAACTCACGCCTTGTTCCCAGAAGGGGTAGGCAGAGGTGCGAGGGCACCCACATTTCGCCTTGTATGTTCCGTCCCACAATGTGATAGGTGGCGAGCCTATCGCCATATCGGGCACAAATTCCTGACTCTGGGCTGATACTGAATAGAAAAATCCAATATCACTTTGCCCAACCCGGGATTCGAACCCGAGACCTCAGCTTTATAACCGTACCCTAGTACCGTACAACTACGCCACCGAGGCAGTCACCACGATAAACTAACATGAACAAAAATTGTGCGCCATTGTAAAGTTTATTAATACTGTAATTACATTCGATGCTAAACCTGAATTAATTACTAAACCCAGTGTAAAGACTAGGCCCAGAGATCTAAGATACTCTGATGGGTAAAACTGCGTGTATGGCTAACCTATTTCCCAAGAAGCAAACAAAGGCACGATAAATAACGCTCTAAAGACATTTGGGTAGACAGTTCGGACGGCAGATGCAACAAAACTGAAACGTGTAACAAACCGTTGAATTTGGGTCACGCAAAAAGACCAAATCATCGGACAGGCGAGACAAGCGACGGACGATCGATCTTGCAATGTCTTCGTCTACACTGTCTTGACTTGGTTTGTTTTTATTTCTGGTCAAAGAAATACTCTTTTAGGTTGAAATTGTGTGGGAATTGGGAACCAAGAGAAATGTAGCAAAAACCTATGTTAATTGGAAAATACGTTATACGATCGCACCAGTTATATTTAATTCCATACATATTAAACTCACGCCTTTGTCCCAGAAGGAGTAGGCTACCAAGACACCCAAATTTCGCCTAGTATGTTCCGTCTCACGATGTGATAGAGGCGAGCCTATCGACATTTCGAAATTCTGACTCCGAGCTGATAATGTATAAAAAAAATTCATCTTTGTAATTTTATCGTGCCAACCCGCACTAGGCCAGCGTGGTGGACTATATGGCCTAACCACTCTCAATCGTACTGTCGATTGTAGAGGAGGCCCGTGCCCTGCAGTGGGACATATATGGGCTGATACAGAATTTTATCGTAGTGTAAGTACGCTACCGAGGCAGTTAACTCCATAAATTAACTATCCAAGACAGTAGTGATGGGTAGGACATGTCAAAAAATTGAGTTTGTATGAGTTACTCATTATGTCAAATGAGGTGGGACAATGTACCACCTCATTTGAGGGGATCCTCAAGTGAATGAGTAGTATGTACAAAATAAGTAATGAGGTCTTTTCTGAAATTTGAGGTAGATGAGGTTTGTATTAGTACATAGCAAAAATAATGAACTGAGACTTAAGCTTGAAGATGCAAGTTTCTGTTACTCGAGTGTGACATAATGATGTAAAAAAAAGAAAAAAATGTTTTAAAATAATAAAGTATTTATTAAAAGCAAATTTACATATTATAATTTAAAAATAGCAACATATTAGCTTTTTCCCCATCAAGGCGCTTTCTTCGTTCCGATATCATTTGGCCTGATTTCGAGAAAATGCGTTTAGATGGGACAGATGTAGCGCTTATGCAAAGCCTTTTTTTCATGATGGCATAAAGTCGCGGATAGGCACCTTTTTTTTCGCGCCACCATTCAAACGGATATCTAAATAAAAATGTCCTAAGGGTGATCAAAATAATTATCTTTCATTTGTTAGAGGTCCTGTCATAATAATACAAGTCAATATTTTCAAACTCGTCAGTAGTCACTAATTTCGGTAACGCTCTAATAGGGACGCACTGGAGCGCGCGCACCACTTACATCGGAACACTTTGCGCGCTTTTAGTCCTGTCCATATATTTATGTCAACGCTGTCAATGTTGTTTCGACTTGAAAAATATGAAATTTTAAATCGTACCTATTAGATTAGACGAAGTTTGAGTAAACGTTTAATAGCCTTTGCTAAGCATTCATAACAAATACCCATCACACACAACAGATATAAATAAAACACAAATTCACGAACTGTAGGACCCATATAAAGTTATTTAAGTTCTTAATAAAAAAATGTTCATCCTCATAATTACTTACCAACAACAGGAATACAATGGTGCATTTATTAAAATATTATATATTAAAAACTGTGTATAATAATAATAACAACAGAATTAATATAATATTAACAAAATATAAAACAACAAAATCTATTAACTAAGCAATAATAAACAAAAGTAATGTACGTAACGAAGTTTACTTCAACAGTTTAAATACAAAATTTAGCAGACGTCAAATGTTACGAATGTCGTTCCATAATACATTCACTTCAATTTCCTTGTTGTTAAGCATACGAAGATTGAGCGAGACTGACTTCAAAATACTACGCATACGTTCGCTCACTCATTCTTGCAAGAGGTAGCGACCATTACAATTGCGAGACAGCGACATTTTCACTACGTACCTCAAACCTACTCAACTATTTGAGCTGGTACAAAATTTGTGTTTGAAGTCATGGGACAATTTATTCCTTTGTGTGGGACATTTGAGGTGCTTCATGTATGAGGTACCCATCACTACAAGACAGCACATTACGGGAAGGTCATTAACCCGCAACCGGCCATTAATCACTCAACTGTTTGACATTTTGGAGATCACAACAAATCCCACCAGTCGTTGGGCAATTATTTAAAAATATATCCGTTCCTGAAAGTTAAAACGATTGTGTCATGTTGGTATCTATTAATACACGTCTTATTTTAAACTACGAAAACAAATTTATTTTTAAACCTGGCTCGACAAGTGACTGCACAACACCTGACGATAACTGCAATGTCGTTCAGATTGAGCATGGATTGGCTACAGACGATTTACTTTCACCATCCGACACAATTATATTTAATTTCTTCTGTAAATTAATGGAAAATGATCCAGGATTAAGAATGAGGGTAGTAATGTGCAAACTGTTACGCGTTTTTACAACAATCTATACATGCTTATATAATTACTATAATGGGTGCTTTAAAAACATATACAACGTGTAACAGGATTAATTCACAACCTCAGACACCCCAACTTTAAAATATTATTGCAATCATAGTTTATGCTTTGAAATCGTACTATCATAATTACAAAATCTTTTATTTATGAAATTAGTTATACCAAATGTAGGCACTTAACATGGTCACCTTACGAGTTACAAATAAGAGTGTACTACTACACACGCTCGCCGGACACGCACACATGTACACAAGACACATTCACACGAGTACCTAACGCCGGTCGCCGACCGCTGCGCCGCGCCGCGCCGGCAGAAACAGCTGACAATAAACGAAATACAAATTACAAATTACGTACGTAACTGATTACTGGGTGGTTTGGTAAACAAATTATTATTTATTTAATCTGTAAGCATAACATTTGTGTTTTAACTATAAAATCTAAATATTTTACTTACTAGATATAATGCGTACGAACCCAACATAAGACAATATTTTGCATGAATCGGCTATAAAATATTATTAATTTCACTTCCCCTAAACTTAGTTCCTGCAGGCGGGCAGGATACGGGCGTCATTTATTATGCATTATTATTGAATAAGATAATAAGATAACGCAATATCTAACAACGAATACTAGATTGGGAATCACAACCTAATCACAACACAAAAAAATACAACAAAATTAACTTACGTGTTACATGGCACTCATGAGGCGATTTCTTTTTAAAATATGTTCGACATGTCCACCACCTTGATACACTTTGATGCACATTTGCGTAATTGTTCACGTAATTTATGTAAAACTTCAGTGTCACTCTTCACTTTTAGGAATTTGCTCCACATTACCCTCCTCATCCTGGATCCTCCACATTAGTACTTTCACTGAAGTATACCAGAGATTTATTACGTCCCCACAAAAAAAGTCAAGAGACGTCAAGTCAGGTCAGGTGACCTAGGAGGCCATTGCACAGGTTCGCCGCGACCTATCCAGCGCTCTCCGAACTCAGCATCGAGATACCGTCAGACATGCCAATGATACATTATCACCACACAGTGCCAAAGTTCTCACCATTTCAGTGTATTTGAATATTCGAATACCGAAAAGACATCGCGCGCGAAAGTTATCGAAATATCTACTTAACACTTAAACACAAGTAGACACAGATAACTGCGGTGCACGACTAGATTTTTTTCACATATTCGGTGCCCATTTAGGGATTGCAATAACGGGATATCTGACACACCGGGATTCCGCATACATTGTAGCAAAATTACAAACCGAATTTAATCACCATTTTAACGTTCCCCGAAATTATTTTTCATAGAAATACCTATTTGTTGTTTCTTTTCATATTGATTTTGTTACATTTAATTTGTTTCATTTAAGTGCATGTATTGCGCGGGATTTGGATCGCCCGGCCTTGCAAATATCGAGTAATTTTTTTCGCGGCGCATCCCTATACCGCCGCGCGCGCCATCGTTTGTCGGATGGATCAAATTGCATTAAACAATAGCTGCATCCTGCTCTATCTAGTTGTAGTTAAATGTGCGGAAAAGAGAATATGATAGTTATTTATTTTGGTAGCTTATTACGTTTATTGAGGCCTATCGTTGTGTGCGTTTGATTAATGATAGATTGCTTAAATAAACTTTATGACTATCGAAATAAAGTTCATTTTTGTTCATTATTTAGTTTATTCGTTTAGTGATTCATTTAAAAATGATCTTATGTGCTGGAGTTACGTTTCAATTTCGTTTGTTCGGAGTACTAAACGAAGGAGTGTCTGTAATTTACTTGGTCTTAACTAATTATTTTGAAAAAAAATACCTACCGAAAAAAATGTTGATATCGGTTCAGTAGCTGATTCTGAACGTACTACTTTCCGCTTTTACATTTAAATCTGTTACATGTTGTATAAAATGGCAGTGACGGACCTTTTTCTGCCCTCCTAATGGCTGATATTTGACAGGTTATCCCACATGCACGAATTAGTTGTAAAAGAAAACTAAAAATAAATAATTAGGGGCTATTAAATTCAACCCAAACTCGTTTTAAAATTGTATTTTTTTTTTATAATTAGTTCAATATATTTATCATAATATAAGAGCGCAACCATCATTACGAACAAGAAAATATCAACGTTTCAAAAGTCGCAAACGCATGACATCGCGTACTTTATATCAAAAATACTGTAATCATACAGGCACGAATTTAACCTTCGGAAGCGCCACCAATCTATAATTTAATTATTTAACAGTCTCTTACATCAGTTGTCATGTTAATTTTTTAATTTTGAGTTTGTTCATAGGCGGAAGATTGACATATCAATGTTCCCAACAAAACTGTCCAGCTAATCTATCAGGTAACATCAAATCAAATCACATGCAAGTTGAAGTGTTTGTATGGGCCAATTACATTCAATTTCGCGACGTTGATTGCCATACTTCCGCCGAGACATGAGTCTCCCCTTGATTGACTCGCGGGATCTTCCACTGGTGGGCAATCTGTTTTGATTGGCGTACTTGACATCAAATTATGAGCGTTCTTGGTCATTGATAAGTGTTCCTATGGGAATTAGTTATTGTATTTGAATATCAGTATATACATACATATTATATACATACATGGAATCCTTTTTCTCAGGGGTTAGGCACTGGTACAACCAGGACACAGTTCGCCTTGTATTTTTCGTCTCACACAATTTTGGCACAAATTCCTAACTCCGGGCTGATAATATGAATAGAAAAATCCTATATTACTTCGCCTGGGATTCGAAATCGAGACCTCAGCTTTGTAATTGTATCGTAGTACAATTACGCCTACGAGGTAGTTTGAATATACGTGACATTGACATAAGAAAAATAAAGTACAGTAGTTTTAGAAATGAATTTAAAGATTATAGTTACATATTAATTTAAAAATATAAGAATGGTGATGCATAAAATTACTAATTAATGGCTACGATTTGGCACTGCGTTGGGGCTATTAACACCTTAAAGGTTAATAGGTTACATTCTTGCTTATATTAATAAGTCTTGTCTGCAGATTATACATAACATACATAAACTCAAGCGTTTTTTCAGACAGGGTAGGCAGACATGCTACTATGACCCCCACATTTTGCCTTATACGTTCCTTCCCATAATGAGAAAAGGGGCTAGTGTATTACATGCATAAATTTCTGACTCTGGCCTGTAGATGATAATTTCAAATTACTGTCCCGTATTTAATTTGTATTTTTTTAATACAAATTCCTTTTGTAAAATCTTGGATTGGATTAGCAAATAAGTTTGAAGACAAGCAGTCTCAAAACACCGGATTCGTTTATGACTACGCGAAAATCGTCATCATTTCGGTATGTCAAACAGTTTGTACCACAAAAACTACCCAGAGCAAATATCGTTAATATGTGCAAACACATTCAATATTTACACACATATTAATTGTACACGTGATTTTACCCCGTGCGTAAATTGACCACGCTTGAAATATACTAGAAGTGACATTTGAATGGTGAAGTTTGTGACAAAAAAGAACGGTACTATACCGCAATGGTTATTTCTATCCCTTTCACTCCTACGCAGTCACTTTATTTACTCTCCTGCTCCATTGTTTTCCTGTGTGCATGGTATACGCGCACAGATTTTCTTTAAAATATCAAGTTCATTAAAATATTTCGATACCCGCATAATATACGAAGATAATTTTGCCATAGTGACCTAAGTTGTTGTCTTCTGGGTTTATTCTGCTTATTTTTGTAGTCGGCTAGCTGATTTATACAAATTACACTTAAGTTTTATACCTCGTTGGTGAATACTTTACTGCACTTAGTCTTAAGTCACGATTATATCTTACAATCGATTCTATCAGACTATCGATTATAATACAACATGGATTTAGTCAAGTGACAAGATAAATAATTGTTCTAACAGATAAATATTATAAACCAAAAGCCCGTGGTCGCCAGACTTACATTTTATAAAAGCTGAAAGTTTTTCTGCGCATGCCTTCACCATAGGCATCACAGTAGGCATATGAAGTTCCAATCGTGGGACATGGTTGCTTTGGAAGTTACGAGCTTCAATGTTTCTGGCAAGATGAAAGATATTTCAGTCATCGAATGTCTTCTTTGTTGCAACTTAACTCAAAATTCGTTCGAAAGGTAAAAAATATTCGTTAACTAAATTGGTTTTAAAATTTATTTGAATAAGGACATAAATACATGGTCAATCTCACACGACTTAATAAATCACACGTGATATAAACAAATATACATATGTATTACAACATTAGATCATGACCTTTTAAGGAAGGCCGGGTTTATGAAATCGATGACTAAAGTTATCGCATAAAATTAATATATTACATGAGTGTTTTTTCCTTGAAAAGTATTATTATCGTATATAAAAAATATTATCAAACGTTTTATAATTTATTACTTCATGATTGCTCGCAACTGACCATAATATGATCCTTTACAATCAGGAGAGCTCAGGGCCTATTTTACAACTTTTCAATCGAGACTAATTGTTTAACTACATATTATTTATTTATTTAAAAAGTTACTGTGCATCAGTAAACAAAAACTACTGAAATAAATACACCCAACAGTCACATACATAGTCCTGACCTGACATTAAGATCGAGTCTTGTGTAGTTGGTATCAGGAACTACGAGAGACTTTTCGGTCTCACTTATACCCGGACACGAAACAAATTCCTGAGGGTTACACAAATATTTGTATCGGTGCGGTGTAGGGATCCAACTCGTTACTCGCCGCCTCACGTTTCACAGACGTTGTCTAACCAACTGCGCTACGGAGGCTGTCTAAAGGTAAATAAAAATATAAAAATAAAGAGTAGGTACAATGGCAGCGTTATCTCTCGAGGCGATCTCTTCCAGACAAGGTAACATAGGATGGACAAGCAGAATTTGGGACCGAAATATTATATTAATTATATACTTCACATACCACAATATAACTAACTATTTGATTTAATTCAATTAACTTAAAATTAATTTGATTATAACAATACATTTAACAATAACACACAAGGTTTCAATATCCGGACCGGACGGGATACTTATAAATAAAACGAAATGGCCTTAATATTTTGAACTAGAACGATTTTCATTCATTCATTTTATAATTTATTTGTTAGCATGTAGAATAAATAAATAAATAAATACACCCAACAGTCACATACATAGTCCTGACCCCACACTAAGATCGAGTCTTGTGTCGTGGGTATCAGGTACTACGAGAGACTTTTCGGTCTCACAAACACCCAGACCCGGAAGAAATATTTGTGGGCCGCACAAACATTTCTCTCGGTGCGGGGATCGAACCCGCGGCCTCTCGTTTCACAGGCGGCGTCTAACCAACTGCGCTACGGAGGCTGTCATATGAATGAGAATGCGGGATTAATAAAAATGATATGGAGCTCGCTAGTGAAAGTGGTGAAAGTTTGGTACCACAAAAAAAACACACACATATATGAATGCTTAGTGTGGAAGTACAAGAACACACACACACACACACACACATAAACTAGTTACAAATGGCGCGAAAGCTAGTGGGCAAACGAACAAACATGATTGGATAATCCATTAGAAATATAATCTTATTTTCTTATCTTTATAGTGTGTATACTTAAAGGATGTAAAAATAGATTCGGATAATTATATTATTCAGAAAACAATTATACATCTAGGAGACCGGATTTTAACTTTTTTTTCTTTAAGTGTAAACCACTGTTTTGTTTTGTTGTCCATTGTTTTGTTTGTCCCTAAAAGCATTTCAAGTGATCCGCGGAGCCATCCTTTAACCATCCTTAATATTATTTTATGCATATATTATGAATATTAGATTCCCAAAAACCCTTTATTTATTTACCTTTTGGTACTGTATTAACATACAACTAAACCAGTTTATCAACTGGGTGGTCAGTGGCTAGATATATTGTTTGTCCAATGTCCTGACTAAAAGGTTAAAAACACACAATACATGGGAAATTTCAGAATAATATAAATTACTATTTTATCATCAAAATAATTTCGACACAATCAAAACCAGAACCATACTATAAATCTAAAAATCAACGAATCATCGAAAAACTTTCCCATGTCGAAATTGAACCCGGATCCGCCACCACGCGATCACGTTTTCAATCCGTCACGCTGCGTTTCATCAGACTTGCTCATGAATGGACATACCAAGCGACACACGTCACTGACCCGAATATTGTCTTCACCGCTTCGCAACCATTCGGTAGTAGATTCATTCATAATATCAAGCCTATGCCTTCGAAGGAGTAGGCAAGTGGATAAGAAGATCCCGCCTTCATACTCGCTATTGTATTTTTTTATTGCATTGAAATGCGAGATGAGCCTGCCGTTCGCCTGATGGTAAGCGATACGACCGCTCATGAATAGAAGCAAAACCAAACAACACCTTGAATGACAAAGCAATGCTTCGCATTCGACGCTCGCCATCCTGAGACATAAGATATTAACGTCTCAATATTATGTTCAGTAGTTACTCTGGCTATAATGTCCTTCAAATTGTAACACAATAGTGCAATTGCACAGTTGTTTATTAATATTTATAAGCTATTATCGAAAACACTCGTTTAAATGACACCGAGAACTGAAACTCAAGGAGAATGAGAATATCTTAGTTCTGTGTAACGCTAAGCTAAATTAACCAAATTATTAAATTATTAGAATATGGTATAAATCAATTTTTGTCGCCATTAAGGGGGTATTTGCCAATACTCGCCACGCTTGGCAGGCGGGTTGGCGAGCGCAGTAGGGGACTGGCGTTAATGACGCTGCTGCCCGCCATTAACCGGGGAAAGGAAATAGGATTTGTGGGTAGAGGATGTTATAGGAAAGGAGAGTATGGCCTGAGGGAGTGGATACTGCGGTCACGGACGGGAAGTTAAGGTGACTGCAGTAGCTCGGGCAGTGATGACTTACGGCACCGAGACGTGGCCTCTCACTATGGGCCTTATTAGGAAGCTCAAAGTCACTCAACGAGCTATGGAGAGGGCTATGCTCGGGGTTTCCCTACGAGATCGAATCAGAAATGAGTAGATCCGTAGGAGAACTAAAATAACCTACATAGCCCACCGGATTAGCAAGCAATGGGCAGGGCACATAGCGCGGAGATCTGATGACCGATGGGGTCGGAAAGTGCTCGAATGGAGGCCACGTAGCGGAAGGCGCAGCGTAGGACGTCCGCTAGCGTAGGTAGCTGATATAATAAGGAGTAACTTAGGCTGCATTTATTTTAGAAAAGTTATTTTATTTTAGAAAAATAAAACTTTTGATAAATTCCACGCGGACGAAGTCACAGGCACAGCTAGTCAATAAGTAAAGCTGTTACAGATACCAAGAGACAACAGATCAATCTTAATAGCACTCCAAAATGGAATACGAAGCAAACCTGTTACCCTAACGGACAAATATCCCTCTCTAACGGCCGATGCCAATAATCAATCGAAAAAATTAGATTGAAGTCAATCTGGATTGTTTTCTACTTTTCGATTTGTCATTTACCATGTTGCCATAGTTTTTTCACTACTGAGATTGATTATTGGCAATATAGTGTCAGAAAAAAGATTGAGCTGTCAATCTCAAACGGCAAATTTTGGATTGGGATTGTTTATTGGCAGCGGCTGTTAGTCAACCCATACTGGATTCAATTCGATAAACTGACACAAATTGTATTGTCTGACATGGGAATTGACACCTGGACGGCACGTTGCACAAATCACAAAGACTGCTACTAGACAAACGATGCAAGGAAGTGAAGAAGCAATGAATATAACTGTATTGCAAAAGATCTAGCTTATGATTTTAGACCGGATTGACGTCATTGCTTACGGAAAAATAACAGAGTATGGTTTGTTCTATATCCATAAATAATATAAAACAATTTGTTCCTACAATAACTGTTCACAAGGAAAATAGCTTAGAGTGACAAAAAAGACATTGAATTATTTTCCTCCTTTTTTAGAAAAAAGCTCGGTTAAGGAGCAACTGTCTAAATTATTTTTGTATCTATAGTAAAACTTTTCATTTTCACCTAAGACATAAAAGAAAAAATGGAATAGCATAATCTCATATAACACAGTTTACGATTGGTTCATAGGCCGGGAATCCATAATAAGTGCAACTTATGGTACCCCCGGTGCAACACTGCAAAAATTCCAAAGATTGGATTGTTAAAAATAATCTTACCTATATATTTTTATATTTTTTACATTACGGGGTCATTTTTTTAACAGTATTTTAAAAGTTAATATTATATTATAAGCTATTCATCTTGTCTATGTCTTGAAATATCATATTTTTATACGATGTCAGTTTCAAATAAAAAATGTTTCTCCTGAAAAGTTGCATTATTTGAAAATATATTTATAAAAATGCTACACAACTGTAGAACATTATTCTTGCACAGAATTTCAATCTCCCAACACTTGATGTATTAAAATCACGAAGTTCTCAATTTGCATCGATTAATAACGCGTACAATGCAAATACTTCGTGTTTATGTTCGGCGAGGCCTGCACAAAATGTAAATATTGCACATTCATTTGTTTCACACAAACAACATCCTTACCACTTACCAGTCTTTAGCTTTGTGTAACAATATGCGTATTTAAAATAGATTTCATACGTTGAACCTATGGGTTTTTATTGCTTGGTCGTAGGTACTCTAATTTCGCTTTCATTGTATTGTACAACAAAATGGCACAAACGCTGAATGGGTTCATTTGTCACTCAGAATGTGTAGCTTATATCAATCTATTAATAATATTAGGACTATATTTCCTAAACCCTCTCAATCGTACTCTCGATTGTAGAGCAGGCCCATGCTCACTGTGATTACTCTATTCTCCAACACGAGATTCTAATATTCGACTATAGACGCCCGAAGTAATTTATGTAGTGATGGAGTTTTTAAAATCACTACTGTTTTCTGACACTTATCATTTACTCCGAACTTAGTCTTAGGTTACGACGTACGATAGACAATTTGAACATATTTTGGATCACCTAGACACATTCGCAGAGTTTTACGTACGACGTCCCAACATTCGAACCTCGTTTCGGATCGTAGAGTGATTGTGAACGTGCTTGGGACTTATTTGAGCTGAAACAGGTAGAGAATTAAGTCCTGTATTATCTAAACTGTATTGTACAATCCAACTGCATCTTGATCACATAATTGTGTTTACAAAAAACTGATTATCTATATATTAATACGTGATGCAAATACTTTGGACCCCTTTTTACGAAAATTGCGCGGACGCAGGAGCATAAAATTTGGCACACTTATAGTTTATGTGTAGGAGAAGTGCAGAACGCTAATATTTTTCAATAATAATGCTTATAAAGTACATTAAATCAAAAAATAAAACATTACACACACTACCATGCATTTCACACACACATACATACACAAGTATTTGTATACGCATACATACTCTGGTGTCAAATTGATTCTTTTCTTTTTCATTTTGTTCTTCTGACATAGACATATAAAAAAAGGCTTTATTAGCCTCAATTAATATAAAAAAAGATTTTAATAATAATGCATAAAAAGTACATTAAATCAATAAATTAAACATTACACAAACCAGCATGCATTTAACACACGCATTTGTACACGTATACATACTCTTTGGTCAAATTGTTTATTTTGTTTATTATAGACATAGTTGAATGTTAAACAGAAAAGTTTGTTTACTGTGGTTTTATTCAATGTCAAACAGAAAAGTTTTATTTGACGAATACTACGTAAAATACTGAGCGCTTATACAAATTGTGTAGCAGTAAGATACATTTAAATGTACACGGACTATCATTATATGCATAAAGAAAGTTCTGTAGCAGCAATCTGCAATAACAACATTCAGGTACAAAAAAAATATAATTTGCTATTGCTGGTTCAAAGCAATTATTGTAGTTTACGATTTCAGTAATTGCATATACTTCAGGATAAATAGGTGATTTTGATAGATACGTATATTTAAATGTGCACGAATTATCAAAATGACAACATCATCATACAGGTAAAAACTTTTTCTCTTCTTGATTTGGTCGAATTTCGGCCACTGGGCGACCACTAGTATTTTTAAATCCATCTTAAAACCTCACGATTCCTGAATATATGACTTTAAAGTTAATTTAAAACATAAATCTAAATCGATTACATATATTTTACAGTCACGATCGATGTGGCGTCATCTTTGATACATCAATGCTATACTTTGTCATTGAAAATGGAACGTATCTGTATCAAAAAGTGGATAATAACCGACGACTGAGTGTTGCAAAATAAAAACTAGTGTTAAGCTAGATGCATTAGACGAAGCCATTTTGGCTTTCATTCTATAAAAATCACTTATCCGTAAAAATATCGCCACAGGAACTCATGGAAACCAGGAACCAAGTCTCAGAGAATGACTAAATTTTCATTAGTCCAATATGAAATAAATGATGGGGTGGGGTGGACGCAACATTGGACGTCCACCCAGAAAGTGGGCTGATAATGTTAGAAGATTTGGAGGAAGCCCAATAACCGACTATAGAGATCCCTCGATAGGATGAGAAGAAAATATAACTGAAAGAAACATTTTAAAGGAGAACAAAGTATTTCGTTTCGGGAATAGCATCGTAAACTTGATATTGTTAATTATTATTTACTGTATTTTATAAAAAAATATTATGGCAATTGCGGCGAGACGAGAATACCGTTCGCCTGATGGTAAGCGATCCGACCGCTCATACAGTAGCAAAACCAACACCTTGACAGCAATGCTTGGCATTCCACTGCTCTCACCATCCTGACTCCTGAGACATAAGCTATTGTTAGCAAGTACCACCATTTCCAAGTAGTCACGCGTCGTCTTTTATGGGCACGGCGGTGAGAAAAAAAATCGACACATTCATCATCGGAATTGCTTGACGCACTAAGATTCCTTTTCCGCTTACCCAATCCGTGAGCATATGGTCCCGACATTTTAAATCAGATCCCACTTCTGAGATGTTGGAGACGCACTTTGAAGATCAAACAACAATTTCGTGTTTATAGTATATTTTCTGCAGAATAACGTTCTGGTCTAAGTTTCACATAGAACCACGGTGGTTTAACTTAGAAAAAACAACGACGAATTATAATCATCGTTTTTACTAACTTAACACCAGAGGGCGAAAAAATCGTTGGTTTGTACGGGTTTCTCCATTTTACGTAGATTGTATTTTACGCGGATATTTTTGGCCCTAAATTACTTTTAACAGCATTGATTAGCTTATTTGCTGATGAGTTAATTTTAAAACAATTATTCAATTTATTAAAATGCATACACATGCGGAAATGAGAATTGTTATGTTCACATTTCTATACAGAATAATTTGTTTCAAATAGACAAAATTCAAATCGATTATGTAAGATCTTATTCAGGTCCAAACCTCCCTAAATCTTTTCTTTTCGTATATAAAAGTAATGAAAGTAAGTATAGATATGGTATAGATATATTATTGGATTGTTTTTCTTACTTAACGCCAGAGGGCGCCTTGAATTGATTGAGTGACGTCTCTATCTTAGTATGTAAAATGTACTCTGTGCATAGAACTGCTTCATAATGTTTCTGACACGGTATTTATACTTTTACAAATGATCAAATCAGCAATTGTATAATTTACTTATTATGTTATTAATGCATTAATATCTTTATATAATATTAAATAAATGTATATAATTATTATTATAGCACAGAGCATTTGTACATCTATATAATTACAATAATAATAATAATATGATCGTCGCGTGACTACTTGGAAATGGTGGTACTTTACTTGCTAACACTATACAGTCTCAATGTGTCCAGTATTTACTAATTTAATTAGCGTATTTATAAGTAATCTATACATTCCATAACATTTCTTTGAATAATGATAATTACGATAACCAGCAGTGTCTACTGCACGCTTGGCTGTCCGACGGCCGTGACCTATCCGATGCATATCAAACGGACATATAAATATTCAGTGAACGGAAGACAGGTTATTTCTATTATAGATGTAATCCTCCAATCTTTTAGATCAAACATTCATCTGCGAAGTTTATTAGATATTGGGAAAGCGAAAGTGATTAAGGTTTACAAAATTATGTGGAATAAATTAATACACCCAACAGTCACATACTTATTCCTGACGCCACACTAAAATCGAGTCTTGTGTCGTGTGTATCACACTAGACAAAAGAACCGAAATAAATACTTGTGGTTCACACAAATATTTATCTCGGTGCGGGGATCGAGCCCGCGGCGTCTGTTTTCACAGCTGGCGTCAAACCAACTGCGCCACGGAGGCTGTCAAAAATGGGTGAATGATGAGATCACTGCTAGGAAATAATCTTTCGCGACTCGATATCTATATGTACGGTATAACACTTTATGTACTTATACAGTGTAATCATTTTTACTTGCCAATATAACTAATTACATCTGCATAATCTAATCATTACTGTGCGTAAACCCAAATAGCTATTAATTACTAAAATACATGTTCATAAACAAAAGTCCAATTATTTTGTAATACTAATAGCTGGTCTAAGCCGGCGAGGTCGTCCAAAATGGTGTTGGCTAGACGACATGAAGAAAGATATGAGAGCTGATAGTCTTACAATCGACAATGCTGATGACAATGTGAGATAGGAGAAGAGCATTTTTAGGTATTAATATTATAGTTAATTACATCGTATTTTATGAATACGATGAAAGATAGAATATCGTGAAGTCCGCAAACCTAGTCAACATGGTGAACAATGAATCACTCTATCAAAACATCATTAATACAAGAGTCCTTTGTTTTTGTATACTTTTTAAAGTATAATGTAGAGAACTAAATATTATTTGTAATATCTAGTAAAACACCTTCATTTACGAACAAATTAATTTGATTTTGATTCTGAAAGACTAGAGACTTGCAACAATAAGATCGTTGATTAAGAATCAAGATGTGCACCAACACGACAATATCTCACGGCCACTGCACATGATAACTGGTTAAATCAATGCTTAGTTGTTGCTCCTTGTAATGATGGGTACATCTTCCTGTAACCTTAGTTTCGTTGAGCGTGAAGGATTCTCTATTAATACCAGAACGACAAACTGTCATTTCACATGTGAGACGAGTATGCCATTCGCTTGATGACGCATTTTACTACGTTCGCCATCCAGAGACATAAGATGTAAAGTCTCAATATGTCTAGTATTTTAACTAAAACTAATCGTTAGTTATTATTTAGCTTTGCGGACTTCATTTCTTCCTTGATGATGCCACCGATTTGAGAAAAGAAATGGTTTGACTATAAAATCGGTGTACATTTACAACAAAATCGCAGACCTCAATTTGACCTAATTGAATTACACATAATTCCACATTAAGTGATTACCACCGTCCATGAATATATACAGGGTATTGAAATAGGGTATTGATAGTCTTGATAGACTGCTACCGAAGACGAAGCTGGTTGATAGTTTTAGTAGCGACAGACACAATACAAACAAAAATTGTTTGGGTAGTTTTAGTTTTGCAAAAATAATAATTTAAACCCTTGCATACCATAGCGTCTTTAAAAATTAAAGGCTGTATACCGGGTATCTCAAGACTGCTACCGAAAACGAAGCCGGGTGGTAGTTTTAGTGACTACAAACATAATGCAACTAAAAATTTCGCAAAGAAACTCGACAATGGTTTATTATGATTTTTTAAATGACGTCATTTTTGGGTGGTAAATCCATGGTTTTTGCTAAAATAATAATTTCAACACTTTTATACCTTAGATTATTTATAAATAAAAGGGTATACACTATTATTTAAGAAAAAAAAATGTATTTACCACCCAAATATGGTCATAGGAAAAAAATAACAAAAAAAATTGTCGCTTTTTTTTGCAACTTTTTCTATTGTATTGTGTCTGAAATCGCTTTAACTACCACCCGGCTTCGTTTTCGGTAGCAGTCTTGACATACCCTGTATAACTATTTTAGAAAATAGTCGCTGTTTTTGCAAAAGTTTTAGGTGCGTTGTGTCTGAAGTCACTAAAACTACCACCCGGCTTCGTTTTCGGTTGCAGTCTCGATATACCCTGTATAACACTTGGAACATTGGTGCACTGTAAGTTCTTTTTGTTTCTCTGTGAGCCAGTGCCCACGGATCAAGCCAGCCCATTTCTATCATAGTTCAAGGTTTTTCCAGTGTTGTTCTATTTAGAAAACCGATGACTTCAATGCAGTCAATGTAAGTACAGTGTAGGCAAGTAGATCTGTGTTTATGATCTACACGAAATCTGATAAACTCGGACTGAGCACTAACACGTCAAACTTGCGTCAGTAACTATGACGGGTTTCCACCATCCTGTTAGATTGCTATCTGGGTTCAGTTCATATCCACCTTAGAGTATTTATAATATAAAGGGCTATCATACATTGTCGTCTTCTGAAACGCAGATATTTTTTTGTTCGTAATGTTGGGAGCGCTCCCGTAATTTAACATAATTATTTAACAACAAAGTTTAAAGAAAAGTTAGAGATTCGTGGACTCGGCGAGCTTCAATGCTCGGTGTTATGACATTGCGTGCCACTGTTGATCCTGGCTTACAGGAGCTGCAGTGATGGGATTACGGGCGGGAAAGACTCCAAAACTACCATAGAAGTACCTAAAATCCCAGATATTTTCCTTCGCATCTATAGTGCGTGGTGATTGACTATCAAAATTTAAACTAGTTTAACTTAGCCTAATTTAGTATACTTAAATCTAGCAAGTACCGTAATTACAATGCATTTGCAGAGTAGGCTGGTAATAACTACACATTTCATAATGTACAACTGAGCTTAATTGCGATTTTGCAATACTTGCTTAATGGCTGTGAAAAATATTATTTTATGTATAGTAGGTAGACGAGACGTAAAAACCTCAAGGATAGACTGTATAGTGTGATAAACTTTAGTACACATCGATTAACCTCTTATAAAGTTATTAATGGATTGCATCATTTACGCAAAATAATAAACTACTGTAAAGAAGAGAAGGACAATGCTATTTGTGATCAGCGTCATGTGATAATTATAGGCTACACTATCTATACTAATATTATAAAGCTGCAGAGTTTGTTTGTTTGTTTGAACGCGCTAATCTCTGGAACTACTGGTCCGATTTGAATGATTCTTTCAGTGTTGGGTAGTCCATTTATCGAGGAAGGCTATAGGCTATATATCATCACGCTATGACCTATAGGAGGAAAGCAGTAGTTATATTTCTAGCAAATACGAGGAAATTTTGTTCGTTTTTCGTGGTCCGATTGGTCGATATTCTAAACTGATAGAATTAAACATTTTGACCGCCATTTTAAAACGTGTATGCACCTGGGCGGAGCCGGGCCCGACCGCTAGTCGCTTCATATTTTTCAAACTATCGCGCCAATTTTTGTTTGATAGTTCAACAGTCTATCCTCTATGCCTGAATTTTTTTTCTTCTGTTTTTGGCTTCGCACTTCTTAAAGCCTGAATTTGAATGAAGAACAACCACTTGAAAAGTCCGCAATTCCAAATTTGAATCATTACTTTTTAATACGCAAATGCGTTGAAGCATACGGCTTGCTATTGAGACTACGAAGCTAGTGGCACCAGTAATGAACTCTTACGTGCAGTGAAGCACATGACGACACAGTTTGGTAGCACGAACCGACCCGTACTAGTTAAATATATCACGCACGTTTCTTTACTCATTGCATTACGAGAATAGTATATCTATTGAATATAGATGATTGCATAGTGGTAGATTTAGAGAAATATAATACATTGTTTAGTAGAATTATTTCCTTACTATCTTTGCTGATACGTGTTTTTGTTGTTGTTTGAAGTGATCAGTAAAGAAATGATGGAATTATAGTGGAAAAAGTGGCGGCCTTACCACAGTAGGTAATTTCTCCCACCCATTGTGATTCACCCAAGTTGTTCGCATGTTGGGAGTAGCTACATGCATTTAACTTCGAGCAGATATCCGAACAACTACCACCACATCATTAGT
Organism: Hyles vespertilio; assembly: GCA_009982885.2. Classification (NCBI taxonomy): domain Eukaryota; kingdom Metazoa; phylum Arthropoda; class Insecta; order Lepidoptera; family Sphingidae; genus Hyles; species Hyles vespertilio. The sequence goes on from CM042819.1 coordinate 1,900,019, forward strand.
ATCAGAAGCCACCTACTTATTTCTTAGGATATCCATTAAAAGCAGCGTGAATCAAACCCCACTAACCTTCACTCGGACACACCTCTTCACTCAACCCAACATCTATTTAATATAATTACATTAAAACCAGCCGCGTGACTTTGACCGACTTCCAAGCTAGATATTTACGTGAAAACCTGATTTTTTTTCTAACAAACTGATGTCCTTGTATTGGGTCCGGTATTGCCAAATGATGAAATGATTGCATCGGAATCATTCTAACGGCCTCATCCATGGGCAGTTTATAAACTTATTGATTCGAATGTTTTGTATTTTTCGCTCAAACTGAATTCAAAAGTGTTTTTTATTAACAAATGGCGAGACGAGCATGCCGTTTGCCTGGTGGTAAGTGATACGACCACTCTTGAACCGTAGCCAAACCAAACAACACCATAAATTACAGAGCAAAGCTTGACATAACATATTAAGTCTCAATATTAAGCCTCAATGTCCAGTAGTTAATCTGGCTACAATGTCCTTCAATCCGAAATACAATAGTCACGTATGAGTGACCTACCAGCAGTAAAAAGATTGGAAAGGGTTATTATACAGGGTATCTCAAGACTGCTACCGAAAACGAAGCCGGGTGGTAGTTTTAGTGGCTACTAACACAATGCAATTAAAAATTTCGTATAGAAACGCGACAATTATTTTTTATGATTTTTTAAATATCGTCATTTTGGAGTGGTAAATCCATAGTTTTTGCTAAAATAATAATTTAAACTCTTTTATACCTTAGATTATTTATAAATAAAATGGTATACACTATTATTTTAGGAAAAAATGTATTTACCACCCAAATATAGCCATAGGAAAAAAATAACAAAAAAAAAATTGTCGCTTTTTTTTTGAAACTTTTTCTGTTGCATGGTGTCTGAAGTCGCTTAAACTATCACCCGGCTTCGTTTTTGGTAGCAGTCTTGATATACCCTGTATAACATCATTCGATAACTAAAATAAATTAATTAACTGTCTATAAGGCAGTAAATTTGTAAAATATTTATTAGTTATAGGCTCTGCTTATTTTTGTCGCTTGTTGTCTTTCTCTAACAACTTTCTAATTCAGTTTGAGCGAAGAAGACTAACAAAACATTAGATAATTGCAATAGAATTATAAACTTTCTATAAGGCCGTAAGAGTCTCAACTGTCGATAAATGAAATTCATCATCATCATCATCATATCAGCCACAGGAAGTCCATAGGCCTCCCCCAATGATCTCCACAATGACCTGTTGGAAGCGGCCTGCATCCAGCGACTTCCTGCGACCTTAGTCAGATCGTCCGTCCACCTTGTAGGCGGGCGTCCAACACTTCGCTTGCCTGTACGTGGCCTCCACTCGAGAACCTTTCGGCCCCAACGGCCATCGGTTCTACGAGCCATGTGCCCGGCCCACTGCCACTTCAACTTGCCAATTAAAATTAAATTAAAATTAAATTAAATTAAATTCAAATGAAATTAAAATGAAAAAAAAAAACTTACAAATGTAGTCCCTAGAAATCCAATCCAGAACGGCACACTTTAGTTTATTTTGCTGACTCTTACTATTGAAATTTATTAACTTAATATAATTTGTTGCTAATTGTGCTACTGGGTAGTTCGAAAGATCATATCAGCACAACATGGGCGACAAAATGATTACCTATTCTAATAATTCTAAATATAAACCTAAGTCTTTATTACCGCATAACCGTGACTCAAGGCATTTTATTCATTTTCATTCACAACGGTTCTGAACTAGCATAACGACTTGCTGTCCACTAACACACACGCAAATCTAAATATGACACAATAGCACGCAATCAAATATTTATATGGTATTTTATTTATACAAATCACAGATTCTTACTGCTATTGTCATTTTTCCCCAAACAAACTTAAGTTAATGATGCTACTTAAGAACAACACGCAACGTGTACAGGACAAACAAACATTCATTTTTAAATGCAAAATATTATGTTCTTGTTGTTTTTTTTTATGTCGCATAGCAACAATGGAGACATTATTTCACGTTTTATTAAAAGCACGAAGCGATACTTAATACCAAAATGAATTTCTTTTATGGTTCTTAGATCGTTCTTCACGCTAAACCGACAAAAGATAACATTCAAATGGTTTTTCTCATCCTAAGGGCTAAATCTAAGGCCCTGCTTATATATGGATTGCACGCATAAATTATAATAACGTTTTGTAAATAGTAACGTTTTAAATAATGGCGTAACGCTCTTGACCCGAAATCCTAGGGCTTAGTCACGCAATAACTGTTACATGCATTGACGGAATGCCGTTTGCCTGGCCACACCGCTTTGGATATTTCGATTATATATTTTTTATGTTATATAATAATAATTAGCTGGTGTAACCAGTAATAGACAGTGAAATAATTTCCGCTAGACGCGTTTGAATCAAACCTTTATTCGCTTGTCTTTTTAAAATAATAAATGGTGGTAAAAAATACTCCCTACATTTATACTTGTACCTAACAGAACTTCTCAATACTGTTATACTCGTAATATACCGGGTATCTCAAGACTGCTACCGAAAACGAATCCGGGTGGTAGTTTTAGTGACTACAAACACAATGCAACTAAAAATTTCGCGTAGAAACGCGACAACTATTTTTTATGATTTTTTAAACATCGTCATTTTTGGGTGGTAAATTCTTAGTTTTTGCTAAAATAATAATTTAAACACTTTTATACCTTAGATTAGTTATAAATAAAGGGTATACACCATTATTTTAGGAAAAAATGTATTTACCACCCAAATATGGCCATAGGAAAAAAAAACAAAAAAAAAATCGTCGCTTTTTTTTGCAACTTTTTCTGTTGCATTGTGTCTGAAGTAGCTTAAACTACCACCCGGCTTCGTTTTCGGTACTGCTACCGAAACGAGTCTTGATATACCCTGTATAAATGATGCAGAAAATTGCCGAATACATGTTTCCAACCTCCATAAAAACTTATATTAGCTAACTTTTATAAGTAGTTTATATTCATCGATAAAAACTCCACATCTGATGATGGCCCCCAAAATTTTCTCAAAATTACCAAACATATCAATCTGTGAGTACCTAGCAGACACAGACAGTCTGACGCCTAAAAGCCGACAGGTGAGACGAGAGCGGAAGCAACTAGCTCAAGGCCGTACAAAAAATAATTTAGGCAGTTCAATGAACTTGGTAAATAAGAAAGTTTATATTACTTTTGATGGATTTTGTTTTTCAATGTTGTGTTGAGTGTAGATAATGCGTGCGGATAGAGAGAACTAAACGTTACGCCCTATTTCTTGCTCATAACGTTGACTTTGAAAATATCAATCCCATACATTAGAAATATTAAATAAATGTATGGAGATGACATTTTCAAAATCAAAATTATGGGCAAAGTTAGTTTGTGCAATTGAGCCTTAATCATGCTTGTATTCCAGAATATTTAGATAGGCATATCAAATAAACTATTTTAGCTCATAATTGTATCCTGAAAGGATAGACAATTAAGCATTAATCATGTTTGTATTCCCGAATAGTTAGATAGAGGTATCAGATAAACTGTTTAAGCTCACGCTTATATCTCCGAAAAGATAGGCATAGGAAAATATAATGAAGGCCTTATTTATAGATAGTTTTAAAATCTTTTATTTAACGATTCTTTTGTCTTCTTCGCTGAAACTGAATTCGAAAGGAACAAAACATTCGGTAACTAAATTAATAAAAAAAATAAAAACCGACTTCAAAACAAAAATCCACTAAAAACCAAAAAATAATAAAATAATAACTAACCACTTAAAGCAAAAAAATAATAATATTTATTTCATGGAACTCGTGCATGTTGATTCATTTGCTTAATGACTTGACTAGCCAACAAATCAAAATATATGCGTAACATATTGAAGGCGGGCCGCCAAGTACCAAACATGTAGGACCTATGCCTTATATTAATTTAAATATCTCCTTAATTTTAAGGAGTTCCCCTCTCCAGGTCCAAAGATATTCATCAGATCTTCACCATATTTTTATGGGACCAAACGACAAGCACCAGCTTTCAATCAAAGAAAGAATGGTCGAAATCGGTTCACACAGTACAGAGAAACGAGGTAACAAACATAAAAAAAAAAAAGCAACATACAGTCGAATTGAGAACCTCCTCCTTTTTTTGAAGTCGGTTAATAAAATAGGTTTTACATATTTATGAATAAGACCTAGTGACTAGTAGTAAACAATTATAACGAATTGAGCGACGACAATTAAATATTAAGTTTTAAAAAAACAAAGCATTATGGAAGTTTCGGTTGGAATTTTCTATTGTGAATTACCCAGGACTGGAATTAAAGTCAAGAAATAATCGTAACAAATTGTGGGTGGCACTAACCGCATCTCTTTGTACCTCTTCACTCAACAGGCAAAATTACGTGCATAAAGACCACACAAGCTGCAAACACAATTAACCGAAATTTCGCACGGTGCGTACAGATTCGAACCCTGAGTCACGGTGCGTGCGAGCGGTTTGTTTTCCGAGCATCCATCAGCCAGACATTCGATACACATTGCACGACGTTTAAAAGTAAACTGTTGACTTAAATCGAGTTCAGAATGTGAAAACAGAAGATTTGGACTTGTATATCATTTTGTATTGTAATTGAATATACTTCATTTAATCACTCACATAATGGTTTCTCAGGTTTACGCGAATGTTACAAAAACTGATTTTTACGAATTTTATCGCGGATTTGGTTAATTAATTTTTGTTTAACTATCAAATCGAATTAACTATAAAATTGTTTATTAAACGATTGCAAAAACCAACTTACTTTTCAATTCACTTTTTAATTCTATAACATAAGGGTAGTTAAATTGCCTGTCACTGAGCGGATGACTAATACATCATTCAGCCCAGTGACCACGAAAGCTGTAAAGTAATCGAAACGTCGGGAGGTAAAAATTAAACCTAAATCGCGATAAATCGTAAAAATTCACTCACAATAAAAGTTAATTTGTTTTTGTTTGGCTCGGTAAAACTGCATTACATTTGGTAGTTATAGTCTATAGATCCGATGCCAAATCTTGCCGAACTACGACATACTACAGTCTTTCACATTTTGACACAATTAATATTATTTACATTTAAATAACCTCTTTACACTGACCTTCTTTTATTACCTTTATGAATAATCGGGGGTGATTGAGTCAATCAATTCATTGTTTATTACAAGACTTAAAGAACATGGCGAGTTTATGACAAAATAATAACATTGGTGGTAACGAAATTCGTATTTGCCCGCATAGTAACCATTGCAACGATCGAAAGACGAGCCTTTTTTAAATCTACCAATAAACGGTGCATAATGGTGGAAAACGTTGCACATACATTATACACTCCCCATTAATAAAACAATTAAATCGATTAATCATAATAATATTTTTTGCTAATATTTTCTCATCTTAAAATCAGCCGAGACGACTAGTAACGTAGTGTACAGTACGGCATGTTTATTTATAAGGGCACTCAGCCTGTTGTAGTTGCCTCATTTGTTCCACAATGCTCCGCGCATGGCAAGCGACAACTTTTTCAGATGGTTGTATAACTGACACCGGCGGGCCTGGTTTGTCGGCCATGAGGGTATTTGGGATTCCTTGGACTATTGGTTACGTAGATTATGAAGACTGTGAAATAATTAAGTTTAATTTTTAGGTTTTTTGAGTCCTGAGTAAATATAACATTGAATTTTTTTATAGATATTATTAAAGTTACACAACATGGCACGCTGAGCGCAAGAAAGAGCTAAATTCATTTAATTTTGGACTGGAAATAATTACTAATTTTGACGACTAGAGTAGTGACAGTATTTTTAATTCATCAATCATTTATCCTTTATTACATTTCATCAGTTTCATTACACTCATCTCACTAAACAGTTTCTAGACGAATGCTTCTCTTAATTCTTTAATTTCAATTAAATAAACAAACCAAAACTCGCAAAAAAATCCACCGGACGGAACCCCAACACACTGTCCATCCTACGCTTGTAGTATTAATGAACGCGTTTAATTTACAGCGAAACGTGCCGGTGACGTAACGCACAATTATTATGTAAAGTGATTTGACAACGCCACTTGATGGGTCGGGTATTACGTCAAGACACACTACGATATACAGGCGATCGGAATCGGTATCATTGTGGGACATATTTGAGGCCAATGTGTAAAGAAATTCTAAATACACCATGATCACATGTGTACATAGTCCTTACACCCCATAAAAATTCACAAACTACGAGTCTTTTGGTTTCCAGAACACCCAGACTCGAAACAAATATCTATGGATCACAAAAAACATTTATTTCGGTAGGGGAATCAAAACCGCGGCCTCTTGTTTTACACCCGGTATCAATCCAACATCGCCACGGAGGTTGTCAAATATTAATTGCTTTTATAATAGGCTTCAAGCCAAAAAGAAACTTAGGAAACGCTATAAGATCAAAAAAAAAGTATAAGATATAAAAAGAAGATACAAGATATAAAAGAAAATATAATATAAGATAAAAAGTGCGTGGTGGCCTGTTGGTAAACGGACTAGACGTGACTGCCAACATGTTCACGGTGATCGCGGGTTCGAATCCCAGGGCACACCTCTGACTTTTCGGACTCGTGTGTATTGGTAATCAATCACCACGCACTAAAACGGTGAAGGAAAACATCGTGAGGAAACCTGCATACCATAGCGATTCACAAAAATTTCTATGGTATGTAAGTCCGCCAACCCGCACTAGGCCAGCGTGGTGGACTATATGGCCTAACCACTCTCAATCGTACTGTCGATTGTAGAGGAGGCCCGTGCCCTGCAGTGGGACGAATATGGGCTGATACAGGAATAAGATCAATGCGTTGTACATCTGTTAGTCTGCTGTCAAGTAGGCCATAAATTTTAACAAGAAGCTAGGTTTAACTACAAAAATAAATTTAAAAACAAATGAGCTGTGTATTCATTTTGTTCATAAACCTTATAAGGTTTATTACAATAATGTTATCTTGTGTTGTAAAATGTAACACAAGATTACATTATTGTATTAACATTTCACAGTGTCATCTACAACAAAGCAAAGTGAATAAGTAATACTTCTATTACTTATAGATTTTCACAAAACCGCATTAGTCACAAAACAGACGAAAAATAAATACAATTGCACAATTATTACTTCAACAACATCCATAATGGTTTTTAGTCTCGCTGAAATAAAATTCAGTTAGTCATGTGCCAATTGTATAGTGTTTGTCATATTGTTCATTAATATTATGATGAATGTGGTTATATTCTCGACATTGACAATGATTAATCATACCAACTTGTCTGGCTTAATATGAAAGTGAAATATCAATTATTCTTAATTTGAGATGTACTCATATCTAACTTTCACTGAAATTTGCATGTAATCTTCTGTTTTGTTATGCTTTTTAATTATGTTTAAAAATAAGAACAAAAATGAAAAGGGAAGCATGAAAGCAAGGACATTTTTTTCCTTTTTGTTATTCACTTTCACTTTTTTTTTATTTTTCATTTTTTGCAAAAAACTTTTTTTGTTTTCTTTTTTATTACTGGCAGTTTTTATCCACCATACGAAATCTTTGTCTCAAATACTTGTCTTTTTATTAGCGCATTACGTCTTACAACCATTTTATTACCAATTTACCACTAGCAATGGACACGTGAGTCGCGTGGACGGCGCGCCACAGGTACCGCTGCGGTGGTGCACGTGAGTGGGCCAATTACGTGATTGATGGGCCACTGCCGGCAGCTCGGCGCATCTACTGGTGTTGCTAGTAAAGTGACATGGAGTGGCGATAGTCTTCGAGTGTTATAAAACTTAGTAGTAAGTATTGTGTATGTGAGATACCCATTTTGGGGTCGCGAATCGAAAGATGAGCTTTACTTTCTAGTCATTAATGTTTTTTTTTAATTTACGCGAATGTAACACATTTAATTAAAACTAACCGTAACAACGAAAGCTGTAAAATAATCAAAATGCCGCGCCGGGAAGTTAAAAAATGTAAAAACTCAACCAAATTCGCGATAAAATCCGTAAAAATAGTTTTTTTTTTAATTGCGAATTTGGAGTTAAATGAGCATGTTTCCAAACATGACAAGCCAAATTCCCCAAGGGCTAAGCAGAGGTTCAACTATAAAAAACAGAGGTCGTTGAACTGAAATTATGTTCTGTTAAAAATAATTTTGAATTATAACCTACCTAAGGCTTTTAGGTAATAAGTTCCATGTAAATTGTCATTTTCAAATAGACACTCGAAGTGGATTACACAACCGGGGAATTGAACTAATCTACTATGCCTGCGAGTCGATCATATCGATACCGATTATATCATAGATTACATCAATATGTGTAATTACGAAGCTTTTGCAATTGTAATACGAATACATAATGAACGACTTTGAAAATCATAAAATTGATTTTGGCTCGGTTCTATTATATAACCATTTAGCATATCATCATCATTATCATCATATCAGCCACAGGAAGTCCACTGCTGAACATAGGCCTCCCCCAAGGATCTCCACAATGACCTGTTGGAAGCGGATCGAAGTCGCTGGATGCAGGCCGCTTCCAACAGGTCATTTAGCAAATGTATTCATAAAATAATTAAAGAATAATTTAAAAAATAATTAATCAAAAGATTTTTTTGCGATCCGATTTATTCTTTTTGAGATATGCGTGGACAAACATACATACATTTATGTTTGGCATACGTGTTCAGACGCTGGCATAGAAGAAACATATCCAAAACGACGCAATTCTGACAAAATTACATACACAGTCAGGTCATAAGTAGTGTCACACAGTAAAAACTTTTCTTTCAGAATGCTGGCCACAAAAAAGCTTATTCAATTAGAATTTCGAATTGTTCATGAAAATAAAAATGTATACTTTTTAGAATTTTACTCATTTTTAAATATTTAGTGGACGCTTAAAGAAGACCGTGTTACAGTTATTGCGTTGCATCGTTGCGGTTACGCGCCAATTCAAATTTTTGACATACTGAATAATTTGAATATAATCAAAAGATTCGTTTATCGTACCATCAAACGATACAATGAAGACTCTAGTGTAGATGACAGGTCAAGAAGTGGTCGCCTTCGGTCTGTTAGGACTCCAGCAGTGATAAAAGCTGTGAAGGCGCGAATTCAAAGAAATCCCCAACGTAAGCAGAAACTGTTGGCCCTTCAGATGGGGTTAAGCAGAATCACGGTGAATAGGGTGTTAAACGAAGACTTAGGGCTTCGGGCATATCGAAGAAAAACAGGACATCGTTTGAATGCTCGTCTAATGGACCTGAGACTGAAGAGATGCCGCGCTTTGTTGAAGCGGTACGCGGGAAAAAAATATGGGGAAAATCTTTTTTCAGATGCAAAATTTTTTACCGTAGAAGAGAGCTACAACAAACAAAATGATAAGGTGTACGCACACAGTAGTGAAGAAGCGAGCAACCGTATTCCGCGTGTCCAACGAGGTCATTTTCCATCCTCGCTCATGGTATGGCTGGGAGTTTCTTATTGGGGCTTAACAAAGGTACATTTTTGTGAGAAAGGTGGAAAAACGAATGCAGTTGTGTATACAGTCCTGACGAACCTTGTAGAACCTGTTTCTCATACTATGTTCAATAACAGGCACTGGGTATTCCAACAAGAGTCGGCGCCAGCTCATAGAGCGAAGAGCACACAAGACTGGCTGGCGGCGCGTGAAATTGACTTCATCCGGCACGAAGACTGGCCCTCCTCCAGTCCAGATTTGAATCCGTTAGATTACAAGATATGGCAACACTTGGAGGAAAAGGCGTGCTCAAAGCCTCATCCCAATTTGGAGTCACTCAAGACATCCTTGATTAAGGCAGCCGCCGATATTGACATGGACCTCGTTCGTGCTGCGATAGACAACTGGCCGCGCAGATTGAAGGCCTTTATTCAAAATCACGGAGGTAATTTTGAATAAACTTTAGTGTCATAAGAATCTATGTTTTGTTTAGTTCATTTTGGTATATAAATGGTTACATAATGAATAAACTTGTTTCAATTATTTTATATTAAACATATGACAGAATTTATGACCTGACTAGGTACATACACATCGAATTGACAATCTCCTCTTTTAAAAGTCGATTAAAAAGGGTCGTCGATGTCTTCGATATTTTGATATCCATCGATGTTGCTCATGCCTAAACCGCACACGACGATCTCGTGGCCCAGTTTGTCTAGAATGTTGGGTTGACCAACCGATTATTATTAGACTACTTTCCATTTAAAACAAAAAACAAAGGTAATTACCATTCCAATTTAGGCTTCGTGCAGCGTACCATTAGATTATTTATTTATTCTTAACTGCACATAAACAGTATAAAACACTTAAAGATATTACAAATGAACAAAAAAGGCCGGACATCTTATCCCTCTAGGCGATTTCTTACAGACAATCTTTGGATGGATATAAGAAATGGAAATTATTGTAATTTATGTATACGTAAACATACTTCGGCCATTACTTTCTCACTGCAGGTCAAAGGTCTCTCTTCCTTCCTTTTATTCTTTCCTATTCAGAGGTCTATCTTGCATGTCAATCCAATAAGAATCTACCCTGTCCTATTATCTATTTCTAGGCCTACCGCTACTTAAGGTATCATTTCTTGTCTTATCTTAAAGCCTAATTTGTGCCAGTTCATTGTTCATGTAATAGATGGGACCAATACACTTAAAATTAAATTAAACAAAAATAGCCAAAACATAATCCAACAACTAATGCCATAGTAGCCAACCTATTTTTATAGTTTGTTAAGTTACATCAGCTTGTTGTGAGTCATTGTCATACGGAGTCTAATAACGATAAATCCAATCCGATGATTGCTTTACAGTGGTCTGTCTATTAAAGCCATGACAAATCTGATATAGCATCAGCATTCAGCATATCTGGTGAGCAAATTAAGACGTCAAAATACAATCTAGTCGTTGAAAAGATTCTCGTCTTTATGGCAGGCCATTACGCTTTCCAGGAAAGCTAGAGCGATAGACATGTCTGCCAATAAAAACGTTTCATATTACTTTCTTGAAAAGTTGGCGTCATGATGATATCTAAATATTCTTCAGAATCAAAATACTCAAGACAAGAACAATAAGATGAAAAGGCTCTTTTGTCATCAACCAAAACGCATTAAAAAGTTGAAAACTTTTATATTATTTATTTACGAAAAACCTTAAAAACAGCTTTCTCTACCGCTGATTTTCTAATAATAATTTTTCATTTTTACATATTTAATAGTAGAAATAAACTACAACAGCTTAAAATAAAGTTGGACTACTTTAGACAATGACGTGTAAGAAAAAAATCCTAATATATCAGCGAGGAAGTGAACGCAGTATGCTTAATATTAAGAAAATAGATAAAAACTTCATACCAAAATACGGTAAATCGTAAAGACAAAAAAATGACTCTTGTCTGTATGAAATTAAAGCCTTTTTTATTTTTTACTTTAGGCAATACTATTCAAAAAATCTGCTGATGTACTCTCATCAGTTGTAAATTAACTCTTATATTGGTGGGATACTCTCCTCAGGTGCAAAATAACTCTTATATTAGTGGGATCAACAAACTCACGAGATCTTCAATGGCCGAGCGTTTGAGGTGACGCAACACCTCATGACTCGACATCATTGGACGTTCACGGGCATGCTTTAAGTAGACAAATAAAGTTATAACTCGATAAAATTTAAAGTATTTGTTAGTATTTAGCTTTGTCCTAGAGTTAATAAAATATCGGTCGACAGACGATAGACGTGTTTTTTGACATTGGCAGTATGAACGTAGATAATGAATTTTTAATTTAAACCTACTAATATTATAAACGCGAAAGTTTGTCTGTTTGTTACGTCTACACGCTCAAACCGCTGGACCAATCTTTATGAAATTAAGCATGCCTAGACCTGGCAGACACCTTGGATTAACACGTAGGCTACTATTTATCCCTACAAAATGTATAAGCGTTCCCATGGGATGTGCAAGGAATTCAAATATATTCGATACTCTTTCGTACTTAAATAAAAGGGAGGCGCAGTTTAAAGTACGGCAGTAATGTTGAGTTTAAATATGTTAATTAATTATCACACTAAATAAATCCTATATTTCTAAAGTGGTCTCTAAAAGTATATGCACCGTGCAACAACTAGTTTAATATATATTAACACATATTGTAGATAATTTGATCTCTCTGGCCTTCTAGTCAATATAAAACACAAAAATAAAAATTACTTAGAACATAATCTTTAAAGGAAACAAGAGTACAAACGATGATATGCTAATTCCCACACTCATCGGTGTAATATTCTTAATACATACAAAGTCTTCATACGTATAGAACAATTAAGAGGAAAACAGAAAGTAATCAATTATCACGAAGGGTATTGTACAGGTAGTATAAATAGTAAACAATATCTTTAAAGGAAATAGTGTAAACAAGGAAAATAAATTATCTGGTGATGTAATCAGTTGTACCGATTTAATTATTATATTCGTATATTTTCTGATATTTTGATCTGACAAACAAGCGGTCTCAAAAAACCTGAAAGCATGGCATTGCATAAGTTACCTTTTGGCAACCAGTCTGGTCAATACAGATTTTTATACAGCCTTCGTCTTGTGTTACAAGCTACATGAATACCGTTTTAAAAGCGGCTAATCATTCACTACCACTTTAATATATTTATAATCTAAACTGCGTTTGTACTATTACGTCTGCTTTGAAATATTTCAACGCTAATTTCTTAAGCTAACGGAAGGTGCGAAGTGCGAAATTGGAAAATCCTTATTTATTTCGCGACCGATAATGTAAATAATTTCTTTATATCCATATGTAATGTGTTTACGCATGTAATATATCGAATGTTATTAATATCGTGTATACATCGAACCAAAAAAAAAGATTTTAGTGGTACTAAAAATAACTGAAAGAATATCAACTTCTGACATCTGAGGAACACTCAAAAAATGTAGAAATAAAGACCATTCAATAGAAAATGACCTTGACCAAGGACCACGGGATCATTCACCGATTTGTTTCTAATCTTTATTGCCTAAACATGGACCACCTTATACTAGAAACAATACTTCATCATTTAATTTAATATTTTAGATTTATTGGCCGCTGAAACATTACCTAATTTATATAAATAAAAAAACAAATTAACAAGAGCCTTATTAATTTTTTTCAAGATAACATTCAACATTTAGTCATACATAATCATAAAAAAATATACGTGAAATGCACAAGGTAAAATTAAAACTTTAATTTACACCATACAGGTAAAACATTATCGGCCTGTTAATGTAAAACAGGTCAAAACCTATTTTAGTTATCGAATGTTTTGACTTCTTCGCTCAAACTGAATTCAAGTCGTTAGGAAGAGACGAAACAAATTGGTTTTATAATTGATTATGCATAAGCCTGTACGTATTTACTATTTATTTATGAGACCGAAAAGTCTCTCATAGTTTCTTATTAACCATATAGGCCATTCATGTCTCTTTTTTTTTTAAACTGTCACGGCGCCGCTCGTTAAAGCGCAAATACAAGGATTTGTTAGACGCCGCCTGTGAAACGAGAGGCCGCTGCGCTGGTTCGATCCTTGCACCGAGAGAAATGTTTGTGGGGCCCACAAATATTTCTTTCGAGTCTGGGTGTTTAGACCGAAAAGTCTCTCGTAGCTGATACCCACGACACAAGACTCGATTATAGTGTGGGGTCAGGATTATGTAATGTGACTGTTAGGTGTATTATTTATAATGAGACATTATGTTTCACCTGTGACGGCCAGTTACTTTGTGCTTACATATTTGATTTTTTACATACCGAAACCTGATTTCAAAAAAGTGTAACATTGAATAGATATTTTTGTATGTCCTCAAGAATTATTTCGTACAGAAACAGACGTATAAATAGTTGAATATTAAAATTATTTTATTCATTTATTTTAAGTTTAACAAAGTATTATGTAGTCTGCTAATTGCTTTTGTTTTTTTGGTCTATTGTTATCTGTTGAATACTTACTTTGTGTTTTTAATTTAATTACAATGTTTAAAAAAATTACATACTCTGTTAATTGACTATTGTTTTCGTTTTGTATAAAATTTAAATGAAAGAAGTACAACTCATGTTTTTGATTTGTTTCATGTTTAACGAAAATTTTTGTGCTTTTCTGTTTACTTCTTTTATTTTAGTTCTTCATTTTAAAGTTTAATTTATTCGTAATAAAATCTTCATTGTATATCTCTACACGTCTTTTCATTATTATATAATATATATTTATTTATATATAATAAGGTTTTTTCATGTTATTTATTTTTTCAGTTTAGTCAGCTTTATAAAACACGTCAACTACACTCCAATAATTTTTCTATTGCTATACAAAAAATACTATTTTAAATATTTTTCAAGATGCAATACAAAAGCAAATCCATTAATGCGAAGCACAATGCATATAATTTTGTTTGCCCACTTGACGAATGGTGCCGTGAAGATATGAATTTCGTTTAAAACCTTGAATTAAACAATCTCTTTGCACAATCATATCATTAAAAAAATTTTTGAAATACAATTATTACGTCCTTCATTTTCAGAAATATAGGCCAGTCGGTTTTAACAAAAATCAGAAAGAACTTTAAACAGAAACAGGTATATCCTTTACATAGAAAAAGATACAATCCAAGCGCTTTCACACAAACTTTCTCAATAGAAATTACCTCAAAAAACAATAAAACCAAAATCCGTCACCCGGTTAGACACAGCGTGTTCACATAAATAGGGATAGCTCAAGGTCGCCGCCCTTGTCATTGACATACCTCGGTCACTTTTGAGTATGGAACTTCACGCACAAACTTTAAAGAAACACGCGAGAATTTTGAATTTATTCGAACATGAGCGCGCCGATTGAGGTGCACGCGCGGGCGCGGTCAGCCGACGACTGAAGGGCTCTGCGCGCGATGGTCCGACTTTACGGGTATTGCCTATACTTCTACAGAGTGTAGTGTAATTGAGCGTTCATGGGCCGTTTTATGTTCGCCTTCAGCCGGTGTTTGTTGACACAAGACCACACTGACCTTGAGATTTGACGCAGCCTGTATAATGGTGCTTTCTTTGTGATTTATGGGATCTTTGCGGTTATGAATGCGGCTTTGTTTGTCAAATGAGCAATTGCAACGAGTGTAATATGAAGATTTATGAGCTAATTATTTGGATACCGTTGTACTAACCATCAGGTTCACTGTGGTGTTTGACCTGCCAGTATAATATCCATGTTAAAAGAATTATTAAAATAATGGAATACTATTGCTACTGGAACTAGAAGAACTGTGGCCGAATGAGCTTATCTATTAGACAATTATAATAGCACTTCCACAAACTATTAAATAATAAGTAGCATAATAAAAACCGCAGAAACATTCACAACGCGCATTGAGGAAAGCGTGGGCGCATAGTACACGCGAACGGAAACAAGCTAAACATCCTGCTCGATAGCCGATACTACGCATCTACGATTATCTTGAAGAAAATCGCCTTGACAGAGTCAAATTAAATGTATCTATACATGATTTCAAAGTATCTGTGGCGTTGTTAAAAAAGCCGGCTGTGAGGAGGCTGATGATTGGATCTCTGCACCAAGATAGTACGCGCAATTATTTTTATCAGAACCGTTTCGAATCTTTGAAGTTTCCCATAGTTCATGGTATTTACGACACATGACTTGATTTGCTAATTCAGGAAAT
The DNA here is from genome assembly GCA_009982885.2 of Hyles vespertilio. Classification (NCBI taxonomy): domain Eukaryota; kingdom Metazoa; phylum Arthropoda; class Insecta; order Lepidoptera; family Sphingidae; genus Hyles; species Hyles vespertilio. Next base: position 1,915,867 of record CM042819.1, read on the forward strand.
AGTGGGTGTACAAAGGTTAGAAAATGTCACGACAAATAATACTACCATAATATATAGATTTTATGGTAGACTGATGGTTAATAGATTGCTAATTGCTGTGAATTTTAACAATAAATGGGAAGGAGGAAATGATACCACGGGTGTAGCGTAGGGTTTCGACTTTTAAATACTGTTACAGTTTATTTTAATAAGCAATAATACTTTCGTCAGTCATGCGGGAGAAAAGCAGTTTTTTTTTTACATATAATATAAATAAAAAGCGATCAACATTCTTTGATTGATCGAGTGATTTGATTGAGATCCCTAAATAATAGAAAAAAACATAACGTTCTTAACAATATATTTTACGAACAAAACTTCAACATTTCGAATCACGAACAACAATGGAATGCATCAATACGTTAGCGAAACGCGAGTCCGTTGGAAGACTCGGTAAAACCCGCGACCATATCGATACCGTATCGCTGGACAGATTCGCTTGCACATTATAGCACAACAGAAAAAATATCCCAAATGGGGAGTCCACATCGCAACCTACAAAATCTTAAGGTGGTTGAGCGATATTGAAGCTGACTTTGGCTACGGTTTTAATTGCCTGTATCGAATGGATCGTATCGCTACCTTCTGTTACAGTATTTGTACTACTGGCAAAAAATCATATTTTTATCGAAACCTTAATAACTATTAACTTCTAATATATTACTATACGTCAATGTAATGTGGATGTGAATGTTTTTGGTTTTATAAATGACAACGGGTATAAAATTACAGTAAAGACATGGATATATGTTAGGGTTTGGAGAAAAACAGCTTATAGCCGTACAGTAAAATTATCAATTATTTATTATTATAAAACATTTATGAACTGCTATGAATTTCAAATCCTGTATAATCACTGTATTATAAACTTATTCTGAAAAGAGCAACGCTAGAGTTTCTTGCCCGTTCTTCTCTGGCGAAAACAGCCTTGTGAACCGGGTGGTAGTGAAAAAATAAGTGACTGAATCTAAATAATGTATGACATTTTATGGATTCAATAAATATTTTCATGTCATTTCATTTCATATATGTACAGAGTACATCCAGAATGGGATCGAAAACGAAGTAGTGTGGTAGTTTTAGTGGTTACAGACACAATGCAAAGAATAATTTCGCAAAAAAACGCGATAAGTCGCAGTCTTTTTACCGAAACTGTTTATGGCTGTTTTATAATACATAAATTAACCTAACTAATTTCTTAGTTCTATGGGCAGAGCTTTTTTTTTTAATTTCGTATCTGATATGCTATCCATCATTATTTATGAGTTTAACCTCTTTCCCTGTAATAAAAATAAGTCATCTCGACTACAAACATAACCAAACCATGACATTGGCAAAATCTCCGATTCTACGGGGGAACCATCTATCATTTAAACAAGCAAAAGAAGTCGCAGTCTTGATATACCCGGTATAATATAATTGATTGAGGGTCCCAAACAAAATAAACAAACATTAAACCTTTTAACAGCTACATGAAACTTAGATTCTGGGTAGGTACCACCGCAATGTCTATTTCTCCCGTGAAACAACACTGCGTAAATTCACTGTTGTGTTTCGGATTGAAGGACATTGTAGCCAGAGTAACTACTGGACATATTGAGACTTAACATCTTATGTCTCAGGATGGCGAGCACAGTGGAATGTTGCTACTGTTTATGAGCGATCGTATCGCTTACCATCAGGCGAACGGCTTGCTCGTCTCGTCATTCATTGCAATTAAAAAAAAATCAACAAAGATTCTGGATCAATTGTACGCAAAGCCCTAACGAACACACATATAAAAACAAAACAAACACCAATCGCCCTAAACGACATCTCAATTGACGATTAAAGAAGTAATTAACTTAACTCTGATAAAGTATTAATAGACCTATCAAACCACATCACGAGCATTAGGTTGGTACATAATAAAAAAGTCATTACTCAGGCGCTCTTTAACTATCGAACAGTTTAAATATAATCTGGTGACCGCAAATCAAAATTTCCACGTTGATAACAATTAAGTTTATCTGGACTTGGCCTATCCCAACAGGCTATTAAACGTAACTTAACGTCATCAAATGACCTAGCATAACAAATTTTATATCACCTCTACAAAAGTAATTAATAAAACTTATTGAGATGTCTATTTTCGTCATAGTAACGGATGTTTTTTTTTTTTTTTTTTTTTATTGCATTGAATGGCGAGACGAGCAAGCCGTTCGCCTGATGGTAAGCGATACGACCGCTCATGAACAGTAGCAATATTCCACTGCGCTCGCCATCCTGAGACATAAGATGTTAAGTCTCAATATGTCCAGTAGTTGCTCTGGCTACAATGTCCTTCAATCCGAAACACAACAGTGCATTTAAGCAGTGTTGTTTCACGGGAGAAATAGACATTGCGGTGGTACCTACCCAGATGGCTTCTCACATATGAGAGACCTACCACCAGTAAAATGTATTAATTACACGGTCTTTTAATTCAAATGATGCTTCGTTACGGAAATAAGAGATTTATATATCAGTCCATATACGTCACACTGCAGGGCACGGGCAGACTCTATAAACTAGAGTAGGATTGAGAGGGGTTAACCACGCTGACCTAGTGCGGGTTGGCAGACACACCATACAAATTCTTAAAAAACGCTATGTTATGCAGGTTTCTTCATAATGTTTTCCTTCACCATTAGAGTGCGTGGTGATTGACTATCAAATCACACATGACTCCGGAAAGTCAGCCCAGGGATGTGAACCTGTTTTCAGCCGCTTCCGGTCCGTTACGAACAGGCCACCTCGCACTTCTATCGCAATAAGAAATATCGTTTAATTATACAAATATAGATGGGTCAGTATAAAATCCATCTGTCTACCAATTCTTGAATCTGCAATAATCTTATTATTTTAAAAAATCCGAATGTTCCTTTCTTTACAAACAAAGGTTAAGATTAAATCATTTACAGGCATCAGAAACAAAACTATAAGTTGAATGAACGCCTAATTTAAACATTTCAGAAACTTTTTAATACAATATTTCGACTGACTTTTAATTGAGAAAGTTGGGGTACCCCGCCAACATCAATGGGGAACTAGGACGATATTTTGCAAACACTTAATTTCTCTTCAAGTTGATTAATTCCATCCATCATTCTACTTATTTTTGAATTTTAAGGTTTATTATTATATTTATCGCTGCCTTTCAACTGTTCAAAACCAAAAACAATAAAGCCAATCGAATGAAATTGCAACTGGTAGTCCTTAACCAGTTTGAACCAAACATTCCCACGAGGTCAGCCGAATGCTAAAATAATTACAAATGAATATTCAGTGATAACAACTTTATTATGACAACTTGATACGGTCCATCTGATCAAAAATAGACCTCGTTAAGTAACACATTCACGGTCGTCGCGTTGTGGCAACACGGAAAAACAAATGCGGTAGCAACGTTGTTTTACATACGATCAGAAAGTAGGCTTTGGAGAGACGATCTACGGTCAGTAGCCGATTAGAGACGGATGATGATGATACAGAGTTAGTGTTGAGTTGATGTTGTCCATATGTTTAAACTAAGGAGACGTACTGAAAAACGATCAGAGGAGAAAATGTTCACAATGAAAGCACACAGAATACGGACTTGAACAGAACTTTTTAAACTGACATGACAAAAAGACCTTAATGCTCCTGATAGTAAGTGTTATACAATGCAAACAGAGAAAGCTCCGACGAAAAATTATCTTTAATTAGACGACACGCTTACTAGTCTATCAATCGAATACTTAAATCAGTTGCTTTGCGTTAACCGCTAACAGCGGTCGTGTTGTGCGAAACAATAATTAACTAATCACCTGCACATTTTTATAGATAAGCGCGTGCTCGACCCGTTTGGGTCGGAACGCATTCGATATGAATAATGAGTCGTGCGTCCCGCACGATAAAGACGCTATTACTTTGAACAATGAATGCGAAGGCACGATAACTGATACAATAATGTACGATGAAGAAATGAGTGTAGTGGACGAAGTGAATAGAAAGAGGACAAGAACACACGTGGAATGTTCGTCAGAGGAAGATTGGCAAACTGTAACTCGAGGTCGGAAATCTAGTCGTAGAAGTAGCCAGGATATAGTGGAAAAAATTTTAGTTCATGTGACGTGTACGACTACGTTTCCTAAACAGTTTGCATTGGCCAAGCTGTTTAAAGACGAGGATATTAATGGAATCGCCCGTGTTAAGTATGTTCATAAAAACAAACTTATCATAACATTTGAAAAGGAAGACGATGTTGATAAATTTATTTATAACAAATCACTCGATGAATTGGGTTGGAAGCGCCAGAGATCGTCTGAGGTAGGCGTAACATATGGCGTTATCAGAAACATAGATTTGAATGTTACCGAGAAAGATTTACTAGAAAATTTGACATGATGATGTCTTCTTAATGATTTGTCTCCTGATTACTCTGTTCCTCCTCAACCTCACTTTCAGTCTACAAACCGTAAACTTGAATCAGAAATTACCTTACAGGAGTTAGAAAATTCTATTAAAAATTCTGATACTGCGCCGGGATGTGATTAAATTTCATTTTATATGATTAAATATCTACCAAGCTCAGGTAAAACATTTTTAATTAAACTTTATAATTCATTTCTTTATTCTGGCTTTGTCCCACTGCAATGGCGCAAGGTAAAAATTATTCCCATTCCTAAAATACATACAAGTTCCGATTCTTCTTCTAATCTACGAGCAATTTCCCTGTTATCCTGTCTCTGTAAAATTTTACATGCTATTCTGAACACAAGATTGGAGTGGTTTTTTGAAAAGCAATATCTGTTCTCTGACAATATGGTAGGTTTCCGCAAGGGAAGATCTTGTTATGATAATTTAACGCGATTAGTTTCTCACATTCATATAGGCTTTTGTAAAGATTTTGTGACCGCAGCGTGCTTCATAGATATTGACAATGCTTATAACAATATTGACGTGAGTTGCCTATTATCTGTCTTGGATCAACATGGGGTGGGTTCTAAAATCTGCTTGTATCTCTGGACCTTTTTAAAATGTAGGCAGTTACAAATTACAATTGATGGTCACACTTTGGAAAGATTTACCGGACGGGGAATTGCTCAAGGTGACCCTCTGTCTCCATTTCTTTTTAATGCGGCTACGAGCAACATATGTAAATCCATACGCAATGTTGAAATTTCGCAATATGCAGATGATTTTGTCTTATATACATCGAGCAAAAATGCACATTCGGCGATTAGGCAGCTAGAACTTGCATGCCAAGTTTTTCAACGTTGTTTATATAATTTAGGACTAGCCATTTCTCCCACAAAGAGCAAATTATGTGTTTTTAAAAAAGGTGGTTTTAGAACGAATATTAATTTAGTGGTAAATAATAACTCTCTACAGTTGGTTAAACATGTAAAATACCTAGGCTTATGGCTAGATAGTGCTTTAAGATGGGCGAAGCATATAAATGAGATTGTACTAAAAGTGACAAAGATCTTAAATCTCTTAAAAGTTCTGTCAGGCCAAGGTTGGGGTGTTCATCAAAGACACCTAAGACGCCTGTACATCTCAATCATTCGTAGTAGAATAGATTACGCTTCATTCTTGTACGATAATAGTTGCAAGACAAATTTATTAAAATTAGATAAGGGCCAGAATCAAGCCTTACGTCTTATTGGTGGTTTTGTGCGATCCACGCCAATTCATGTGATGGAGAATGATCTTTGCCTTCCACCTCTTGTGATGCGTAAGAAATTTCTAGCCGGAAAAATTAGGTTTAAATCGAGATCTTTTATCAATAATAGTAGTATTAACATATTAAGAGAATTAAGTTTGCTTCGCCATGCTCGCTATTGGTCTAACAAAAAATTACCCATACTGTTAGATATTCAAAATTCTTTTGGCTCAATGCCCATGCATAGTATTTCCTGTCTTGAAATATATTCTTTAGATACGTGGGTAAGTAATCTCAACTTAAAGGAAGTGATCTTTGATTCAATACCTCTCATTGACCTGCGAAACGTAAGATGAGCTGCCATGAATTACATACTATTTGCCAAAAGTATATTCAAGAACAGTATGCCAATTGTTACAAAATATTTACTGACGGATCAAAGGACTTAATTCGAGGAGGTGCGGCCTTTTTGGACCCCGCCGTAGGATGCAACGTAAAATTTAAGATTGACTCAAATATTTCTATAATGCATATTGAATTGATTGCCATAGCTGAAGCTCTATCATACATTGATTCAATAGATTTCGATATATTTGTCATTTTGACAGACTCCAAAAGCTCCCTACAACATTTGGCTCGTTGTTCCTCTTCTGTGAGAGGTTTACCGATTGCCTACCAAATATTGCAGTCAATTTTCAAATTAAAGTCCCTTAACAAACGGTTGGTGCTCCAATGGATTCCATCGCATATTCAGTTAAAAGAAAATGATGACGTTAGCAAAACAAGCAACTGAAGACGGGATCCCAATTAATATTTTGCCCACGTACTCTGATTACTTTAAGATCGTAAAACATCAATGCAGAGAAGGGTGGCAGGAATACTTCGACCTAAGGTCTCGCGGGAAGGGTATTTGGTATAAAACAATAAATCCGCATGTTTCTAAATATTCGTGGATAGACAGCATACTTTTAAGCAGAAACAGTGTCAAGACTATTCTTAGACTAAGATCCGGGCACATACCATCAAACAAATTTGCGTACTTAATGAAAAAAGTCACATCGCCGAACTGCAACACCTGTGGAGTGATTGAAGATATATTTCACATTTTGGTGGAATGTGCTCGGACCGAACAAATTAGAACAAAATATTTTGATCGAAATAAGATGACGCACACTGGATTTATTAACAGTATTTTAGCTCTGCCGTCATCAGAAGCAGCTAAAGCATTAATTAAAATAGCTGATATAGGCTTAAAAAGTAGTACTTAGTATTGTATTTTCTTTTATCATAATTATTTTTGTTATTGTTATTTGTAGTTATAATTGTTATTGATATTTGTATTGTATTATGTATTGTAATCTTTATAGGACGATATGGTCGCTCAGCGACAAAGTCCTTACAATAAAAGAAACAAAAAAAAAAAAGAATACTTAAATGCCATTTTAATATTACATTACACCAGTGTCCCTTAAATGTAATCAGTAAGTTGGATGTTCATTGTTTAGTGCAACTTAATATTTAAGTGGCGCTTGAGTATTCTGGCGTTAGTATATCGGATTTCTGACCATTGGATAATTGTTTCCAAGCGACACCTGAATCCAATTCTATTACCATAATGGGGCTACTAGTCAGTTGTTCTGATTTTGTGTCGTCAGTTTGTCTAAAATGCCAATTGGCCTCTTTACCGGGGAGGATGAAGGAGGCGACCGGTATGTCAGCTGTTACTTGGTACGCGGGCGTCATGATTGTGACTGATGATATTGGCAGATACCATTTGTCTCACTTTTGGGATTACGTAAAATGTGTAATACGTTCTCTGTTCTATTTTCTAGCTTAGTCTGAGACTAAGCTAATTATATGCAATAACTTTGACTAAAATAGTATCTTTAAATATGTAACAATAGCACTATAATTATTGGAATTTAATGAAGCCATAGATATATTTCCTAAAAGAGTTTTAATCGAAATACTTCTATCTGTAATCATTTCAGAATGTAGATTTAATGATCGCTAAAAATATTTCCAAAATCTTTAGTTACAACAATGACATCGCATAATTCAATATGGCGCCCAGATTTCGAGCGCAAATTGACGCCTTCTGAAATTCCGTCAAATTGGTATCCATGACGAAAAATTGTATTTCCAAGTACGTATACGTTTATAGTTCAAATATATCGAGTAAACTCATCCAACTAGCACTTACGTGTGAAATTACGTAACAGCATCGTGCGGTCATCGCAAGGTCCCCGCACGAATTCTGTTACGAAATTGACGCGTCCACTTCTTCAAACATGAATGAATCTTTCGAAATTTATATTTAGCCGTGTCATTTTTAGATCTGCAGAGTCATCGTGCGTGAATCGTTAAAATAAGTAGTAATAAAAGAAGCACGCACGGATGGAATATGAAGAAGAAAGAAATAAGCGATACGGGAGGCCGTCTGGGTCGGTACGATGGTTTTGTCTATTTCTAACGACAAGCACTAGTGTGTAAGATCTGTTTGTTGCATTTGAAGGACATTGCAACCAATCACAACTGGACTTTACACACTTGAACACCGAGCGGGTCATGTTGAGCAGTGACTTGAAAGAATTTAATAGTAACTATTTCCGAGTAGCTCTTTTTTATGAGGCGCGAAATTTACCATTGTACGTCATCATTATTGCTAATAAAAAAACATTGATTAAATGTAAGCGATACGAAGATCTTGCAAAGTAGAAATTAATAGTGTCTGCCTTTCTAATGTTCTGTGGGATACAAAGTATGTATTTAACTAAAATGGCTAACCAGGGCGTAAAAAGAAGAAACAAGAAGGCATTAAAGGGAATAAAATTGGACATTACTAATAAATGACGTCACTTGTTACGTGTTTATATCTCAATCCCCTTTCTATATTGTATACATATACTGATATAGGCAACTATTTATAAAATATATGCGTTCATTGCCTCTTTTTTGTAAGTAGTAACACAGAAGCGTGTGGAAGACAGATTTAGGTGTAATTACATTACAAATATATCTCGCCAGTTCAAAATAATGTTGTTAGTTATTTTGAACTGGCGAGATATATTACATATCGGTAACTTACAGTTATAATGATAATTTAAATGTAACGGGTGATTTTTATGGACGACTAGTAAAGTAGACTATTCTATAGATGGTGCTGGTAGTTATATTAAGAAGAATATAATAAGGATTTGAATATAGAACGGGGTTTTCAACGGCTGCTGTAAAGGACGGCCGAGTGAGAAGAGAATTAAGAAGCCTCCGTGGCGCAGTTGGTTAGTCGCCACCTGTGAAACGAGAGGCCGCGGGTTCGATCCCCGCACCGAGAGAAATGTTTGTGCGGCCCACAAATATTTCTTCCGGGTCTGGGTGTTTGTGACACTGAAAAGTCTCTCGTAGTTCCTGATACCCACGACACAATACTCGATCTTAGTGTGGGGTCAGGACTATGTATGTGACTGTTGGGTGTTATTATTATTATTTTGATCATTTTTTTGTCACGAAATTGAGACAATTTCGGTATTGTATGAAACCACGAGCCTAGGCCAAGTGGGTTTCATTTGCGAGATTTAATTCTGTAGGGTCCTGCTCAGATTCCTCTTGCAAAAACTTACGCACGATTCGGCAAGTGTTTAAAATGACGGCTTTTTGCATGGTAATATATACGTTTGTAGGCAAAACGATTAGCTTTATACTATGGTGCAGATACTTCGGTACTAACGGCACAATATATACTTTATTCATCTTCCAAATCCTCGTAATTTCTTCCTTCAACTCTGTGTATTTATGGATCTTATCAGTTATAGTTTTTTGTATGTTATGAGTGTTCGGGATTGCTACGTCAATTAAATATACGAGTTTATTTATTTTATCTATTAGTGTTATATCCGGTCTATTATGGTGTATAGTTTTATCTGTTAGTATTGCCCTATCGAAGTACATTTTGTGAGTTGCACTTTCCAGCACCGGTTTAGGAACATATTGGTAATAGGGTTTGGGTGCATTTTCACTTAGCTTATGTTTTATAGACAGTTTTTGATGTATTTTATTTACTACCTGATTGTGTCTATGGTTGTAGTCGGTTTGGGTGAGAGAAGGACATGCAATGGTGATAATATGTTGAATGGTCTCAGACTGTCGGTGGCATTTTCTGCATCAAATAGTAGTAATATTCACAAGGCAATAGTAGAGTCAGATAGTAAGTTTACACCATTAAATTTAGATGATAAAGATCTGCTGTTTAAATCAGCAAATCTCCACGAAACAGAAAAAATAGACAACTGGCGTAAAAAAGAACTTCACGGTGGGCATATTCATGATCTAGAACAACCCCATGTTGACTCAGAAGCCTCAAATAAATGGCTTAAGCTAGGCTCTCTGTTTCCTGAAACAGAGGGCTTCATGATTGCAATACAAGATCAAATTATAAACACAAAAAACTATAGGAATTATTATTATTATTATTTTAATATGTGAGTTGTATGTTGTAGAGAGCCTTATGACAATGTACATAACGTAGGAAAAGAATAGAAGAAACGTGATTACACAACCGGCGTATTATTTGGAGTTTTTATATAAAAATCAAGTCTTTTTGAACGGATTTGCCAAATATATTTTCGATGAGTACATACAATTATAATATTCTTTTACATATCAAGATAGCTAAACGCTGTATAATAAAAAATACTGAATGTGTCGAAGATAATTGCAGATAATTATTTGTCTGCTGGGAAACTTGAAGTTTTAAATTAATAAACTAATGTTTTTTTTTATTTAAAAAAGGCATATTATACAGCTGGTGACCTGTAATTTACCTCTGCACCACGGCAAAGCAGACTAGTATATGCCTCTGGCATAAAATACGCTGCTTGTAGCATATCCATACAAAAGATTAATCAAAAAAACAATTTCGAGCCTTTTATTTGAAAAAATGGCTATAAAATTCCTTAATTATAGATCTTTAGAATCGGAAGTAGGATTACTAATGAAATATATTATGAAAAAAAAATAGCAAAGAAAGTTCCAAGAAATACTTATGTAAATATATTGTTACTTTCTACGAAGAATCTTATAAAATTCCTCATCGATTTCACATGAATCCAAATCTTATCTAGGTTAACAAACGACTTTTCTTATGAAACTTATTCAGTATGCAAACCTTATTATTTTATGAAATCATGAATCATATTATAAGCCTTTCTGCAAAGTCTCCCAGTAACGGAACGTGAAGTACCTTAAGGTTCACAAAATTTGTATACTTTCAGAGAAAAACCATAATGAATTTGTTTTATTAAGGTCATATAAATATAAATACAGGGTATATCAAGACTGCTACCGAAAACGAAGCCGGGTAGTAGTCTAAGCGACTTCAGACACAATGCAACAGAAAAAGTTGCAAAAAAAAGCGACAATTTTTTTTTTGTTATTTTTTTCCTATGGCCATATTTGTGTGGTAAATACATTTTTTCCTAAAACAATAGTGTATACCCTTTTATTTATAAATACTCTAAGGTATAAAAGAGTTTTAATTATTATTTTAGCAAAAACTATGGATTTACCACCCAAAAATGACGATATTTAAAAAATCATAAAAAATAATTGTCGCGTTTCTATGCGAAATTTTTAATTGCATTGTGTTTGTAGCCACTAAAACTACCACCCGGCTTCGTTTTCGGTAGCAGTCTTGAGATACCCGGTATAGACGTGATGGCAATAATCTTGTATGTTTTAAGTTAAATAATATGTTCATGGCCAATAACAAAGCTCCAATTTAGTTCTATATCGCAGTACAAATTATTATAGAAGATCCAACTTTCGATCGAATCTTTGACGGACAAACGCTATGTCGACGAACAGAATGTATTAAAAATAACTTCGGTATTTTCTAGATCTGCGAATTATCTTATCTTATATAAAGCCACCTTTTGAAAGATAATTACGTATTACTTATTTTAGGAAAACTTATTTAACCTATTCTTCTTTACTAACCACAACACGATCTACTCTTACATTACAAATAGGTTCTATAGTCCTGACTACAAACATACAGCAATATACTAACCTATTACAGATCTATATGAAACATCACCTCGTCACAAATTTTCAGACACTTCACAAAACATCTAGTCCTTTGTAATTCCCACAACACCTACTTTCACCCACCTCACAGCAAATATTGACACTGAATTTCAACTAAACGAGAGCAGATAAGAAGCGGTTGCATAAGCCGATGTTGTCGTCACTCAAGGCCCTGACGTTGATAACACACTATGCCAAGTTCAACTAACTGGGCTGTGGTCTTTGTCTCACGCCTTTGTGTTTATGACTAATTGTGATAACGAATGAGGCTTAATTAGGATATGTTGATGTTTTTATTAATGATTTTATTGTTGAACAGGCAAGTTAAATCAATTGATGAGTTTACCGAGTTCAGATCATACCAGCCTTTATGGATGGATGGTTAAGGATGAAAAGACGGTTAAGGGTACAGTTAGATTGACCGAAATTATTATACTTCAATTTCCCTAATAGGAATGCGATAAGAAAGCTGAGATTATAAAATAAATAATCTAATAAAATAATCAGATGTTATTAATTAGATGTTTTATTACGGTTACAGCTTTGCTGGAAGTCGTTAAAGCTACTCTGGAGTCCTGTCCACGGCAACAGATAATCTTGAATAAAATCAAATCAAAATATTCTTTTTTCAAATAGTCTTTCACATCGAATCGTTAATGACTGCTGCCACCGATTCGGAACATGTTGTAGCTGTGAAGAAGAAACTCCCTAAGCAACACGAACTGTCTTCTTTTCTTTCTTTTTTATTTTATGCCAATGGATTCTACAGGGTATATCAAGACTGCTACCGAAAACGAAGCCGGGTGGTAGTATAAGCGACTTCAGACACAATGCAACAAAAAAAGTTGCAAAAAAAAGCGACCAATTTTTTTTTGTTATTTTTTTCCTATGACCATATTTGGGTGGTAAATACATTTTTTCCTAAAATAATAGTGTATACCCTTTTATTTATAAATAATCTAAGGTATAAGAGTGTTTAAATCATTATTTTAGCAAAAACTATGGATTTACCACCCAAAAATGACGATATTTAAAAAATCATAAAAAATAATTGTCGCGTTTCTATGCGAAATTTTTAGTTGCATAGTGTTTGTAGTCACTAAAACTATCACCCGGCTTCGTTTTCGGTAGCGGTCTTGAGATACCCGGTATATTTTACTTAACCTTGCGAGATTTCTTAAGAAAATACCGTTTTCAATCCAAACTCGTGCACTCTCCCCACCTTAAAGTTGGATAATCAATAGGAATGTTGTACAATCATGTAGAAGGACAATACCGTTTCGGCGCCAAAGTAGGCAATGATAGTACGAGAGATGACAACCAAAATTTTTGCTTCATAGCAATACGGCCACAACCGCATCAAATTGATAGATTTGATTATTTCGAACTCGAAAATACCAAATTCAGACATTTTTCGCGTAGCGTTTGACCGCACTGAATTTTCAAAAATGTCAACAAATTTTACCGGACTGTATCATAGCAATCTGTCTGATTTTCTGACTGTAGTTATATAATAGCTATAAGATACCGAAAACATATTTTTCAGAAGTTAATAGTGTAGCGCGAACCCAAAAAATAATTTAGAGAAATTAAAAATGAGACAAAGAAATATGATGATAGCAATCCGTCTGAAAATGTTCTTTACGGGTAAATTAGTATTAGTTAATACGAAAAAAAATATTTTCAGAAGAAAATTCGGATACAACAAATTTTGAGACCATTCTAAATATGTTAAGGAATTTTACCGATCGGTATCATAGCAATCTGTCTGAAAATTGTTGAAATTGATGAAATGAATTAACCAGATGTAAAAAAAAATTATATCAGAAGAATTCAATGTAGCACCTCCCTTATCAGACAACTTTTCGATATCGACCGTATTGAAGCGTGACTGATTGCAAGTTCGGCAATCACCTTGCTTTTGTCTTGCCAAAATAGAGCGCGGACAACGTATCTACGCTATAAAAACGTCTATTATAATTGATAATTTTGAATTCTTAAAATACTACTCTTCCATCCCCGAAAACTTCGTCAATGGGAGATGAGCAAACTATGCCTTATCATTGGGAATAGAAGACAAAAAACGTCCGCGAGCCCTCGGACAACCAGCGACACACCCACGTCCGCCTGAGCTACTTATAGTTTGTTGTCACTTTAAGTGAGCGTTATTTCAACGGTTAGGACAGCTGGTGAGTGACTATGTATAGTAAGAGAGTGGCAGGAGTATAATATGCGAAAAAAACCATTCCCACCGCAGCAGAAACGTAAGAAGCGCTCAGGCATCGGCCAAGCGACTCCAAATCGTTCTATTCTCTTTTGGGAGTACATGCGACATCTAAAATGTCTGAAAACATTTTTTTTGCAATCTTGCCTTATTTACGAACGGTAGAAAAAAAATTCATTCGGATTGCTATGATACAGGTCGGCTAAATTTGTTGACATTTTCAAAAATTCGCTTCAGCTATATACTACGCGCAAAATGTCTGAAAACCAACTTATTCGTCATAAAATTATAAAATCTATGTACATTTCCAATATCAGACGTATTGCTATGATACCGACTGCCTTTTTTTTTTTGGACACAGCAGAAATAGCCTCACATGCAATTGCTACACTTTTGACCGTTACTACCTACCTAGTCGGGTTTAGAATTACATAATCTAACGATTTTATACAGTTTCGACCGTATTGCTATGATACATGGTTTTGGTCGTCATCTCTGGGACTATGATGATAATAGCGTCATTCAACACCAACATGGCAACTAATAGAATAGTAAATATTAACGCCGCCAGTAGTCTTGCTCGTTGTACGGACGCTGGTTAATTACCATAGGAAATTTCATAAGGTTTCATGCTACCTGCTTTGGTAAGGCTTAGAAATAAGTTTATGGATGGTAACATTATTGTAAATGCACTTGTTTTGATGCTTTGAAATTTGAGACACAGAAATTGGGACTCGATTTGATAAAACATTAACTTGAACTTTGGCATTATTGTCTTTATTTCTATTGTCTTCAGACTGAGATAATTTTTCTGAAATATTTTTATATTCTCACTTCCTACTTACAATATTAGGGCACCCATCGCGTAACAATGTCGGTTATATTATGTCAACTGATTCCAAATTCCCGTATCAAGCTTCGTTTGAATACATTTTACCGCTTCGACTTTGAATCAAACGTTGCCGTAGCCAGTTGCCACAACAAACACCTACTAATATTTATCTAATCCATATTCTTCATGATAAACATACGAAAATCTCCGAATGTAATTATTAGAAAACAGTATTAGCCAAAACAAACACAAGTGTGAAACAGAAACGTAGGAACGCGTGAAAATCACGAGAATTCAGTCCCGTCTTGACAACGTTCGCTTTAATGCAAAAAAAAAACTGGTACTACTGTTTGAGATAACGGAAACATATCTTAAATCGTTGTAAAAAGTTTTAATGACAAAATATCTTTGAACTCACAGAGTACATTTTAGATACTAAGATTTGTACTGCAATCGATTAAATTCTATTTGAAGTCGGTGACTAACAATATTCATTGAATTTGTGATTTTGAATTAGTTTATGTATTTTTCACATGTCAATTATTTCGGAATAAAGGATTGAGAATAATAAATATTCTTTTGATCCGGCGTTTTGCGGTTAAGTTAGGCGCTAAGCATAGGTTTTTGCCTTCTGCTATTGGCAACTGTTGTACTCCGTCATATACCGTAGGGTTGTCAGAAAATTAAATAAATATCAAGATACTACGAAACCCTACTATAATCAATGAAATGTCCAAAGGAGTAAAAGTACCGTTATACAGCGATGTTACAAAATTGATCCGTGACTTGAGATTAAATTTATCTTGCTGAAACTGTTCGACAATACACTGTTGTAATGTTATTCAAGGTCCGAGCATTGCACAGACAAGTCATTTTGTTTAGTACTTCTAATGTCTTTAACTTGGGTATTTCCAATTTGATCATATTGTTTGGTTCATGTTAAATTTCATTCAAATTATTCTAAAGATATGTTTGGACTTTGCTATGAATCCAAGGATCGTTTTATAAATTCTGATATTTTGTAGCTTTCTCCTCTTCGCTTTGCTGTATTTGCATGAGATTATTAAAGTTTGAAAAAGTAATACATCACACAATAAATTAACATTGCAAATAATCCAACTCATGCAGATAACATGTACGAAATCGTCCACGACGGATCGTCACGGGCGGAAGTTCGAGACGCCTTGGCCTTGCCCGCCGACCTACATTCGGCCCGGTTTCGCTAAACACACTTATCTAATTTTATATTCATCTCGTTTAGAGGACAATATACTGACAAATAAAAATCAATAGTAAAACAACAGTGCAGTCACTTTGAAAACAGGAGGAATGGGCCAGCCCGTCCTGTGGATACCAATATGAATTATCTCATGAAATGCTAACAGATTAGCTGCTGTCTTGTTTCTTTCAGAGATTACGGAACGACGTAGGCCAAGGACCTCTCATTAGGTATTCAAATTTCCTATGCCAAAGACTTGATTCAAATATTTACTGGTTACTAATATTTTTTCAGATGGATCATTCAATCCACAGTCTCTACTAGTAGTCAAATTGCAGTCAATGTAACATAGTGACTACCAAGTTGAATTTGTTTGATGGATTATTTTTCTTCTAAGAATACAAAAACCTACATCACTGTACTTAATTAAAGTAATTGTTACACTGTACTTTAAAGAACAAAGTCTAAAAATTAGACCACGCATGTTTTCTGAAATGACTCAATGGCCATATATGAACTCATATTTTCCTCATTCCGAAATAAGTATGACAACTTTAATATCAAGTATTTCAACAATATGAATTAACAAAATGACATCACAAAAACTTTTGGCCAAACGAGACGATAAAGCGTTTATTTTACTTGACCACTTCCAGATTTTAGGATTCAGTGTTTCCTTCAAAATTACCGGCTATTTTTTTTTTATTGCATTGAATGGCGAGACGAGCAAGCCGTTCGCCTGATGGTAAGCGATACGACCGCTCATGAACAGTAGCAATATTCCACTGCGTTCGCCATCCTGAGACATAAGATGTTAAGTCTCAATATGTCCAGTAGTTGCTCTATATATAGTATTACTACGTTAACTTTATATATATGCGGCAGTGTAGAGCGTTTTCATTTTAGTAACCGTTACTAGAAAACAAAAACAATATTAAGATGAAACGCAGATTCAAATATACAGGGAATTTGAGAGATTGTGAAGCTTACTGTTTAGGCACTGCGGAGGAGGCTCGAAGGTAAAGAATGGTCAACCACTGGCCAAATCTAACACATCATGAAGATAGTAATTGTTATTAAATAAATACAACGCAAAAAAAAAAACAATCTTTTTATCCTTTTCTTATATTCATCCAAGTTGTCTGTAAGAAATCGCCTAGGCCGATAAGACCGCCAACTGTACTCTTTAATTTTATTTGTTAAATATTGTATGTTTTTGTTCTTTTGTAAACAACATTGTATAGTGTATTAAAATAGAATACTCGACCAACATCTGTGTTTGTACAGACCCATCATAAGAGCTGTTTCATGACTTGGATGGTGTATCCCGAGTATATCAAGACTGCTACCGAAAACGAAGCCGGGTGGTAGTTTTAGTGACTACAAACACAATGCAACTAAAAATTTCGCAAAGAAACGCGACAATTTTTTTATTATATTTTTTTAAATATCATCATTTTTGGGTGGTAAATCCATAGTTTTTGCTCATAAAATAATTCTCTTTAATATCTTAGAGTCTTTATAAATAAAAGAGTATACACTATTGTTGTAGGAAAAAAAAATGATTTTACCGCTCAAATACAACCATATGAAAAAAAATAACAAAAAAAATCGTCGCTTTTTTTTTCATTTATTTAGGATAACAAACAAAAGTACAATACAATTTGTAACACATATTTAAATATATATATGGTGGAGAATAAATGTACTACCCACAACGTTATCCACGGATTACTGAACATGATGTTTACAAAAGTGACGTGATCGTTTACTGAATTAAAATTTAAACAAAAATAATATTGCTGTTTAAGCTAAAACAAAGAGAAAAAAACAAACACTAAAAATACATTTTGGAAGACAAAAAAAATCTATATAAAGTATATCACTTACTTTTTACAGGCATTAATTATAACAATATAATATACGTCTTATTTCTTGCTTCTACGAGTATAACAATTTGTGTTAGGTATATGGATAAAAAATAATAATATAAAAAGTAATGAATAGTAACAATAAAACTTAACTTAGGATCTACATAGTGTCATCATTCCAAATCACCATTCTGAGACCTGATTTCTTTTCCTGTCTCAGCAAAAGCATTTTAATTGCCTGGGCTTTAAAACTTGACGCGGAAGTAGAGATAATGTCAATAGAGGAGAATACGCTGTTGTATGCTTCTGCCATTCTGCGTAACGGTGAACGCAGTCCAGCATTAGTACGACTAGTATTTGTAGCAAACAGGCGGCGCTCACGTACTGCACGCATAACCGTACGAGGGACTGAATAACTGAAATTCTTGACCAAGTCAGTGCAGTCAAATTTGTTATGGCATATAGCATGTAAAACCATAATTTCCAAGAGCGAACGTCTTGATTTTAATGTTAAGAGATGGTATTTGGAAAGCAGTTCGTTATAGTGTAATTTCGACCGAAAACACTTATAATGCATTACTCGCAGCCGCAGAATTTTTTCTAGTTCTGCATTATATTTGTTGTAAAAGGGACTCCAAACTGGGACTGCGTATTCCACTTGAGGACGTATTAAAGACTTATAAAGATGTAAGTATGTAGATGGACGACGGTAGTCTTTTGAGGCACGCATTACAAAACCGTACATTTTAAAAGCGTTATTAATTATTTTGTTCACATGCGAATCAAGGTGAAGTTTATCATCTAGTTGGACACCAAGATCCCGGACGGTATCAACTCTAGTAATAAAAGAATTATTAAGGCAGTAGTTAAAGTTAATGATTTTTTTTTTAGAAAATGTAATTTTGTGGCATTTATTTTTTTGCAACATTTCCTGTTGCATTGTGTCTAAAGTCGCTTAAACTACCACCCGGCTTCGTTTTCGGTAGCAGTCGTGATATACCCTGTATTTTTTTAGAATCATTGGAACTGTACTAGCCACATCTAATCTGTATCAGCCCATATACGTCCCACTGCAGGGCACGGGCCTCCTCTACAATCGAGAATACGATTGAGAGTGGCCTAATCACTGATGTTGATCTACCCAATGACGTCTGAAACCCGCTCATCTCTATCAGTTTCCGACAATTGTTTATTTACATTCTGGTATAATTGGATTGCCAGAATTTATGTTAGTTTTATCGGCAGTCAGGTTTTTGTGTTTATCGGGAATCAATTAATGAGTGATGTATATTTGATATCTGTCTGTATACCTTCATAGTACAGCCATATGTTGGGTTCGAAGAGCTTTGTTTACCATTTAACTACTAACGGCAGGCAGTCCGTTTTAAAACCTAATTTACTTGCGAATGTCATGTGCCTTCCAAACGACTTTTGAATTCAGTTAGAGCGAAGAAGACACAAAAATCGATACCTTAAATAAATTTTACTAATAAGGTCTTTAGAAAGCATTAAGGTGCATATTATCATCTCCATGAACATTGTAGTTATACTCATACACCCTGTTTTTTTTTGTACATTAATTCTCTTTGTGATTAATATCAATAGTAATTATCTTCCGGATAATTAATATTTCCAACTTTTTCCATATATTTTTTTCATTTCCTTGCGGATGTAACACAAATTGTATTTCCAAAAGAACTCGCAGTCTCGCTGCTCGATATTATGACTTCACATACTGTTATCCCAAGAATTGGATAAGATTGTTAATTGTCATCAAATGCAAATGTAGGCTCGTTATTCGTGTTAATATTACAAAAGTTTTAAAATGTATTTAATTTAAGGGTTTGGTCAGTAACCGCAGAGTAAGGTAACCACATAAGCGTGATGCACAGCACAAAGTTAAGTAACACCAGTTTACTGACTTTTTACTTGGTGAATCACTATTTATTACAGTGTCGTAGTCATACATGTATTAATATTTTTAGTTTAATTGTATCGTCTTTATTTAATACAACTTCCCTCTTTGTTCGTTCATGTATGAGCAATCAAGAAAGCACTGGTCCGATTTCCACGTTTTTTAATATATTTCTTTATCTGTCTGCTTTTGTAGATTTTATCACGAATAGTAATAGGCTTAGCAATATGTAATTTTATTTACTAATGTGACATATATTTCCATCTATTCGGGTTCTATATTTTCAATTAATTACGCATTTATATGACAGAATAAAACCAAATAAAGCATTGTATTGAAATCCAAAACACAATTCATGAAACAAGAAACACAAAACATTCCAACTAACCTTGATATCAAAGAGGCAATTAGCTCAAGCGGTGTGTTACACAAATAACAATGAAGCGCCAGAACAGAGGGTTTGTAATATTAGCGCCATCAAACTTTCTTCAACACGAAAATAAAACGCACTACATATTTTAAGAACATTCATTACTATTTAATTGGTCTTACAGAGATCAAAGAAACTTATATTGAACACTAGCGGTCCATCCCGGCTCCGCCCGGGTGCAGATACATGTTTCAAAATGGCGGTCAAAATGCTCAAATCCTACTTTCAATTTAGAGTATGACCAATCGGACCATCAAAAGCGAATAAAATTTCCTCGTATTTGCCAGAAATATCACTACTGCTGCCCTCCTATAGGTCATAACGTGATGATATATAGCCTATAGCATTCCTCGATAAATGTACTATACAACACTGAAATATTTTTTCAAATCAGAGCAGCGGTTCCTGAGATTAGCGCGTTCAAACAAACAAACTCTTCAGCTTTATTATATTAGTATAGATTCCAGATTCGTATTCATAAACAGTTGTAAGAGTATCTTAAGTCCGATTGGACCATATTTAGTTATGCCTAAATAAATAATAAATAACACCCAACAGTCACATACATAGTCCTGACCTCACACTAAGATCGGGTCTTGTGTCGCGGATCACGCGCGTCACACACACCCAAATCCGAAAGAAATATTTGTGGGCCGCTCAAAAATTGCTCTCGGTGCCGGAATAGAACCCCTGACCTCTCGTTTCACAGGCGGCGTCTAACAGAGTGCGTCACGGAGGCTGTCAACCAAATGCCAAATGCCAGCTATATTGGGCTGGAAGATAAGAAGACGAAAAAGAGCTTAGTGAGCAAGCTGTAAGCTCCAAAGAAGCGTACAGCTGTGGACATGAGCGTGAGGCAAATGACGAAAGCGTGCGTATGAAGTGATGTCATAATGACAACTCGCCTAACAGCTTGTATGTAGTCTTTCTGTCAGTTATCGAGATTGTATAAACAATCAAGAGTTTCGGTTCTTCTTCTACTTGGTTCTTTCTTTATACTTATATTCTTAGTTGAAAGAGGTAAGAGGATTTTCATATCGAGGGTAATTAACAAAACTACTCCAGCGATTAGAAAAATTATGCTGTTGAAAGCCAAATTATTTATAGATTGTGTTGAAGTGAAATTTATTTCTTCTTTATACTTATGAAAAATTGATAATTTTGTTCTAATTTATTTCACACATTCAATTTATGTACATTTTTACGTCAAATTAGATATGTTAAATTTCTTAAGCTAATTATAATCAATATCCGCTAAGACTTTCTAAAAAGCCTAGAATTAGATACAATTTTACATAAAAACATAAATATCAAATTAAAATAGAAAAGATTGTTGACCGCTTCTTATCGGTGTTATAGTAAGAACTTGACTATAGACTAGTTCTATAGTCAAGTTCTTAAGTCAAAGCGCGGGTAATACATTTAGACGAAAAAATAATAATTCGCCAGTAGTTTCGATGATTAAAGTCCGAACAAAAGCACATATATTTGTATTGTTCCATAATTGTATTTCAACGTTAGCTATACCATTTTTGCCATTTGCCAACCCGCACTAGGCCAGCGTGGTGGACTATATGGCCTAACCACTCTCAATCGTACTCTCGATTGTAGAGGAGGCCTGTGCCCTGCAGTGGGACGTATATGGGCTGATACAGTATACCATTTATTTGTCATGTCATGATTTAGCTTCAAGAAGTCCACTGCTGGACACAATATACTGGAAATATCTACTAAATCCCGGGTTACAAGCCACTTCCAAGTTAAAAAAGGTCACTGGGGAAATCCTTATCCTTAAAAAATCAATTTCAATGTATCTGTATTGTTCATTAACATGTGTATCTCTCTTAAAGTAGCATATATTTAAGGTTATCATAAAGTAAATTCATAGAAGACTAAATATTGGTAATGTTATTGTGCAAACAATAATTAAAATGCATATATGTAAATAAAAATAAAATACAACATGTGGTTGTACCAATATGGTTATTAATAAGTGGAGGTTTGTAATTAGCAAAAAGTGTATATTAGTGTCTTTATTTTGTAGTTGTTATTAGTCTGTAAGCCTTCCGAAAAAATAATAAAAAAAATAAAAAAAATAAACGGCAATCACTTCCAGAGGCACTGTCGCTGATAATAATATCCAATATAGGGAAATAAACCAGGAATTTCCACTGACACGCTATGGGCGATAAAGATGACGTCACTGGAGCTGCAATGCCTATAGAACTCAATACACGATAACACAGTTATTTGGTGCAAAACTTTACCTAATACGGATATGTAGAAGATACTACCACTCTCTGTTTATAATTTTGATCTATGGATACTACTGTGTTATTCTGTATCAGCCCATATACGTCCCACTGCAGGGCACGGACCTCCTCTACAATCGAGAGTACGATTGAGAGTGGTTAGGCCATATAGTCCACCACGCTGGCCTAGTGCGGGTTGGCGGACTTACATACCATAGAAATTTTTTTTATAAATCGCTATGGTATGCAGGTTTCCTCACGATGTTTTCCTTCACCGTTTTAGTGCGTGGTGATTGACTATCAATACACACATGACTCCGAAAAGTCAGAGGTGTGCCCTGGGATTCGAACCCGCGACCACCGTGAACATGTTGGCAGTCGCGTCTAGTCCGTTTACCAACAGGCCACCACGCACTGTGTTATTAGCCTTAGACTATTTTTTCTACCTAAGGGTAGCGTAGTCTTTACGTGCATAATTTACTACTTTTAACAATTTCGGATATAAAATATAAACCGAAACCCGAAACCAAGATACTTGTGGGTTTTAGAATAAGATGGACTTATGACCCTCAACACTCAGACCATAAATAAATTTTGTGTCCTACACTAACGCTTTTGTGACAATCCCTTTCTGCTTGACAACAGTCTTCATAATCAACAGAACGAAGGAAGCTGTCAAATATGGCGCTGTTACATAACCCATCCTTGATCCCAACAGATATTTCCAACGACATTTCATGAGTTACTTGATTAAAACCCATCCACACCGTTCCCGAACTAACCTTGTTCCATACAATAGTCATAATTCATCTCAAGAACAGTCTCGAGCCAGAATTGATCGCAAATGTAGGTCACAAATTGGCAAATTGGATCCAATTTGGAGCGTAACAATAAAATTATTAGACAAACTGTTTCAACAGCCGCATGCAAATTTGGGTGAATTGTATTACTACGAGCCCGTAGATATCTGTGTCGATATGTGAAGTGCATCAAGTGTTTACAAATTGTGTACGACTTACAAGTGACCAGTTTATTGTTCCGAGAAGAAACTATTTTATGAATTAGCTTCGTTACATTTGTCATGGCTAAAGTAAAGGAGCTCATCAGCAATATACTAAGCCTCTACATAGCGAAGTATCGGTTTCGAGATCAAGCAAAAAAGCCTTGGCTTGAATCGTAAAAGAAGATATGAGTAAAATAACAAATAGTAATGCTGAAACTCAATAGAAGTGGAGAAGACTACTGGTGGCAGGTCTCTCATATGTGAGAGGCTGCCTGGGTGGGTACCACCGCAATGTCTATTTCTCCCGTCAAACAACAGTTTAAATGCACTGTTGTGTTTCGGATTGAAGGACATTGTAGCCAGAGTAACTACTGGACATATTGAGACTTAACATCTTATGTCTCAGGATGGCGAGCGCAGTGGAGTGTCAAGCATTGCTTTGTAATTCAAGGTGTTGTTTGGCTTTGCTACTGTTCATGAGCGGTCGCATCGCTTACCATCAGGCGAACGGCACGCTCGTCTCGCCATTCACTGCAATAAAAAAAAAAAGACTACGTGAAGCCCTTAAGATTTTCGCATAGTCATCGTCTTCCGAACAAAGACATCCTCGCCAGGCATTTTGTCAAAAGCGAGTACGCTGTTACTGACGGCCTCAAAATAATTAGAATGTGCAAAATATGAAATATTAAAGTCAAGGCGATACGCTCGCATCTTGGACATGCAGCGAAAGCTACCATCCTTGCATCCAAAGGTCACGACAGTTTTCGAAAAAGCCGTCGACAATCCGGTTGTGAAAAGGGCCGTTTTTCCGTCACTGGGTGCTTGCCTTGACAACTCGGGTTGAGCGGACGACGCAAGAAAAGGGCTTTCAGATAGTTCAAGGTTGTTTGAGTGCGTTTCTTTGTTTATTCTTTAACTATGCTATGCTAATAACTATGCTGTATACAAAACAAATAAATCGGCGCATATTTGTCAACATGCCAACTACAGGTTACATCTCTACGATTGAAGAGCTTGTATTTCGGAGACGAAAAATTACATTTAAAGCTCATAAACAATTTGTATGCCAAAAATGCTGATTCCTTGCTCCTTTGTTGCGCAAAGAAAGAAAAAAATGAGCCAACAATAAGCATATACTTTCTACTTTATTGTTAGGAAAGGGGTATTCCCTTTTAGAGTATCTCTGCGAAATCTGTCTTTTGATATTTGTTTTGGAAAAATACGTGAGTCATCCCACGTAACCACTTAAACAGAAATTTTCGTAGAAATGTATTTAAAAATGGCTGCTCTGAAAACAGTAGCCTCGATAATATTTGATTTATTTATGCGAATAAATCAATTGTCCATGTTAGATAGAGGTGTGTCTCGGGAAAAGTCGCCAACTGCAATATCTTATCGCAAATTGAATGTTAAGTACGCGATAATATTACAACCAAGTTTCCCTTATCTCGTACTACGATTCTTGAGTGATAACAAATAATTGAAGTGATAACATTTTAATTAACTTTGTATCAAGCCAGTATCGTATATCGATAAATGAATTATATCTTTAGTCTTTGAATAATTTGTTGTATTGGTTATCGCCGAGCAAAATTAAATTTGTTTAAAATATTTGACTATTTTATAGATCAAAACTACTAAAGTACACGGCCAGTAGATATTTTACAAATAAATATTACTGCTAGGATAAAAAAGTAACTACTAGAATATTATAACATTTATTTGAAAATTAATAAAAAAATAACGTTTGTAAAGTCACTGTACATCAATAAATCGGTTCTATTCCGGGAATTCAGGAGGCAGCCTACATAACATATTGTACTTCCTGTCACACATGAATTCTACTGTAAACTAATATCCTTAAACTAAAGCATCACCACACCTACTTGACACATCAAATTAATTTTCGCATCACGTACCAAGGCGTATTGGAGTCTAAGAAACACAGTCATGTTTTGCGTGCTAATTTGCCTGTGATATAGATACAGATATGAGTCAATCGCATTCCTGGACGTGTAGACGTAAAATACGTGTATATCTTTACGCCAGCCCAGAAAGGGGTTAATAGGAACACTGGGATTCAATGCGTTCACCTACTTTCCTCTTTTGTTTTATTATGGTGGACCCGTTCTGGAGGATCAATAAATAAATAGGTTATTCGAATTTAGAATATTCTAAGAATTAACAATGGTGGATTGAATAAGAAGGAATACGAGTATAAACTTAAAAAAAAAACAATAGATTTCAGATTGAAATAAAACTATTATTTACGGATTTTATCGCGAATTTAGTTTAATTTTTTACATTTTTGACTACCCGACGTTTCGATTACTTTACAGCTTTCGTGGCCACGGGGCGGACTAATAATAGATTTCAGGATATCTATAATTACTTTGTACATCATCTTTCTTAGTGCTACTATAAAAGCCTTAAAACCAATGGGTTTCAAATGATAAAATACGATGAGTCAACCCTTCTCTGTTTAATTGTCATCAAATTGATGATCCTTTATTTATATTTTCTAAGTTAAGAGTGACTACCAATAGTTTGTTTTATTGTTTACATACCGGGTATCTCAAGACTGCTACCGAAAACGAAGCCGGGTGGTAGTTTTAGTGACTACAAATATAATGCAACTAAAAATTTCGCAAAGAAACGCGACAATTATTTTTTATGATTTTTTAAAAATCGTCAATTTTGGGTGGTAAATCCATAGTTTTTGCTAAAATAATAATTTAAACACTTTTATACCTTAGATTATTTATAAATAAGAGGGTATACACTATTATTTTGGAAAAAAAATGTATTTACCACACAAATACGGCCATAGGAAAAAAATATCAAAAAAAAAATTGTCGCTTTTTTTGGCAACTTTTTCTGTTGCATTGTGTCTGAAGTCACTTAAACTACCACCCGGCTTCGTTTTCGGTAGCAGTCTTGATATACCCTGTATAAAAAGCTCATACAGATACTCCCAGGAGCCCATATATCTATCACTTTACAACAATCTAGTTAACAGGAAACGTAAATAAGACATATAAACGAATCACTACCCACAAATTCGTGGGATAGTGCGGAAACACTGGGGAATCCCATTCCGTCTTGTTTATGGCTGGTTATATTCTCGTCCATTCACAATGATATTTTTTTTTTGAGTTTAACACACATATTGAAATTTTCCATTTGTTGATTGTGTAGTCCTACGTCGTGCATATAACATAATACTACCGGTAAACATACAGTCGAATTGAAAAGTTCCTCGTTTTTTGAAGTCGGTTAAAAATATAGAATACAAGACGATCTAGAGTGGATCATAATCATATTAAATAAATTTATATTTTTTATTTGAGCCAAATAACTCCCCTGCATGTGGTTCTTCCGTGACTATTGAAGTCAGGTGATTAAACGTAGATTAAGCATTAAAAGCATCAAAGTTATCATACACAAGAGAAATACATTATCTTATTATCAGTCAAAGGTGAGAAAGTGGAAATAGGGACGGTTAGGAGATATATCAGAAAACCTAAAAATAAATATACATGAAGTTACCAGTTTAAATTAGATAATTACAAGTACAATACTATTTTCAGTTTAAATGCTACTTGAAACAATCAGATATGACGTAATCCTCATTTAAAACCTCAAGCCCCTTGAGGAAACACGTGATAAACTGTGATTATGAAGTGCGTACAGATATCATTACATTGATTTAATAAACAATTTTACGACAGAAATAATGCTTTCCGTACTTTTAAGCTTCCTACTTTTATGACGCAGTTATTGAATTTGATTATGAAATTGCGAAATTTTCTTTTCTCGGACTGAAACAAATGTGGCCATCAAATAGACTATATGGTCTAACCAATCTCAATCGTACTCTCGATTGTAGAAGAGGCCCATGCCATGCAGTGGGACATAGATTGGCTGATATAATACAGAACATTTACGAAATAAAAACTTGTATATCAGACGAAGATTTGGAGTGTTTAGTTTCATACTGAAAAATTACACAATATAATATGTGGACAAACGGTTCCGTATTACACAAAAGGCTGTTTTCATCTGCATGATAATTGCATGTAATTATACAGATAGTTTCAGATGACAGTGACCTTTGACAAGTAAAAGCAGGATGGGGAAGTATCGAATACTTTATTATCATTTCTTGCAGCACTTGAGGAAGCAAGAACAGAGGAATTAATCTCTTTACAGCCTTATATTGGCAGATGAGCAAGCGAATCCTATGACAGAAAGTGTACAATTTATCTGTAAGAACAAACGCAGACTCGTAAATACCAGTCTTTGCGAATTTATGTGGACTTCTGAAAGAAATCCTATTTTATTACGAAGGTAATTGCATATTATTTACTACTCCTGTTTTTTTATTTGTTTACTTTCACTACATATTACAGACGACACAGATAATCCAAGATATTCGCCGAGTTTCAGTACTCGATGTCGATAAAATGCTAGCCAATTGTGATGCTGACCTGACTTACACGAGTTATAGTGGCAAGTATGAAGATTGCACAGGCTTTATCTACAGAAATCACAGATCTTGAGATATTGCTGATAATTAATTTGAAGCTTTTAAATAAGGGCGCCAGGAATTTGCATTAGATTATTTGATTAAATGGCTTTAGTAAGTTTGAAATGGCACTTCCAGATTATGCTGTCTATATTCAATAAGAAACTTACTTATCTAAGGTTTATATTAAATTAAATTAACTTGTAACTCTGTTTGATAAATTCCATCTTATATTATAAAATACGAAACTGTAATTGTTTGTCCTCCTTTAAAACACGTCTCGACTGAATGTTAATTAGGCTCCTTAAGATACGCATGGTTTCTGCCAAAAATATTGATATTTGATAGCCTCCGCGGTGCAGTTAGTCAGACACCGGCTGTAAAACGAGAGGCCGCGGGTGAGATCCTCGGACCGAGCCATTTGTGTCAGGTTTGGGTGTTGGTGACAACGAAAACTCTCTCGTAGTATCTGACACACGACACAAGCTTCGAGCTTAGTGTAGGGTGAGGACTATGCATATGACTGTAAGATTTATTCATTATATTATCTAAATTAATATTATATAGAGGAAAGACTTCGATTGTTTGCTTGCCTTGAATATGCTCTGAAATTAAAGGACCGATTTGAAAAATTCTGTCACGATTAGAATCCTTAATTACCCCTGATGAACATAGGCATTAGAATATTTTCAAAGATGTGTATCTGGACCCGGGCAGAGCCGGGACTGGATTGTGAATTAGCGAGATCGGTTTTAAAACTACAATCGCTCTTTTACACATCACTGCACATCAACAATTTCCCATTCACATCACTACCAAGAACATCGAGAACCATAACGATTTCAATCTAAATATGACAAGGTTTCCAGGACCGTACGTGACAGCCATAAATCAAACGTCTGAACACGGGAATACCAGTGCCCGAAACAATGACTCAAGACTAACAGATTCTTATGGCCCGTTCTTGGTAATGATGATATTGCGTCACTTATATGAATGGGTTGTAAATTAGATTAAATATGCTCTGGAATGAAGCCACGTGGTAGTGTAACCTTGGATTGTTTCAGCTATGCGTGAAGAGGCAATAGATAGTCTACTGTTTGGAGTCCCTTTTTAGTGATTTCTATTATATGGAAGTTTTCGATTTGACCCTTGTATCTTCTACGCGAGATTGTAATCGATTCGTGTGCGTAGCGCATATATGTTCTCAATTCTTTCTGTGCATGTTTTATCTATACTAAATACTAATATTATAAAGCTACAGTTTGTTTGTTTGTTTGAACGCGCTAATCTCTGGAACTACTGGTCCGATTTGAATGATTCTTTCAGTGTTGGGTAGTCCATTTATCGAGGAAGGCTATAGGCTATATATCATCACGCTATGACCTATAGGAGGAAAGCAGTAGTGATATTTCTAGCAAATACGAGGAAATTTTGTTCGTTTTTCGTGGATCCGATTGGTCGATATTCTAAATTGATAGTCAGAATAAAACATTTTGACCGCCATTTTAAAACGTGTATGCACCCGGGCGGAGCCGGGCCCGACCGCTAGTTTGTTAATATTTTGAGGATTACTGACCGTATTCTGGCATCGTTAAAGCAAATCAAAGGTGGGAATTTGCAGGTTTTTGTTATATTATCATAATAAATCATAAAATACTATATTTATACACAAAATTGTAACCTTCCATGGAAGATCACAAAACATAGAAACTATTAAATAAAATTCTGTAAAAAATACAAACAGCTTTCTTTTTGAAGTTTTATTGTTCGTTTCAGAAATATTAGTGTTTGAAACGTTATCATTCAACGGGTGCAAATGGGAGGCAATGAAAAAATTACGAAATGTACACCTTAATAAACTTGTAAACACATTTTAAGATTTGGAGATGATTCATTTCATCTAGCATATGGCGACCAACGTTCTGAGAACACACGGGATTTTGGGCCGTGAAATGACATATGCGGTTAAACAATTGCGACACAGTAAATAGTTGTGACTTGATTACTCACGTTCTAGCTTGATATAGTCTAGATTCTTAGAACTCAAAATGTTTCGAAAACCTCCGTGACGCAGTTAAGAAATACAACGCCCGCTACGAACGACGAAAAAGAAAACTTAAGGTTCTTCACTAACACGAGTCCTCTGAGATAACAATGGCCACACGTTGTGGTAACAAAATGCATACTGATACCCATGAAATAATAATTGTCTTACATTTTTAGAAGACCTAATTCCATTTAATTCATTACAAACACAGACAGTAAATCTGCATTATAATATCGAAAGAATAAATATAACCCATGAGCATCCATTGTTTAAAAACATAATTCACAAATAAAATAGACGTACATTGTCATTGTTCGGCGCGTTTACGTAAATGAAAACATTGATGGTGACATTAAAATCACCTATAGATCGTCTCCGGTCTTTTGGCGTGTCGAACGCATGGTTGTTATGCTGTTGTCAACATATATGGAACAGTTTTTCTCTATTTAACGCATTGTTTGCATATGTTTTCTTCATATAAATAACAAGTATTTATACTCATAATCTAATAGTTTTAACTTGTCCAATATAATACAATTTGAAGAGAAAAAAACCGTTCCTAATGTTTTGACAACAGCATGAAAACAATCCGAGGGGGTCAGTCCGTTCCGTGACCACGAAAGCTATAAAGTAATCGAAAAGTCGCACCGGGAAGTAAAAAAATGTTAAAACAAAACTAAATCCGCGATAAAATCCTTAAATAATAGTTTTATTTCAATGTGTAACATTCGTGTAAATCTAAGAAACCATTTTGTGACACTTGATTTCAGTATTGCGTTGTTTCATTTTTGTACATTGTCACTTCCTGACTCCATTAGCCTAGAAAGTGGAAGCCAGCAGTTGCCTAGTCTCGATAGGATAATTAGATAATGTCTATCTTAGTAAGACACTATCTTAATCACTATCTCAATATCTGTGACGGATTAGACATAACGAGGGGAGTTGGAAATCTTACGAGTTTTGTTTTATTAACGAGAATGACGGAACGAGCTGATCATTTAGATAATGGGAAGCATAACGCCTGTACATAAATAGAAGCAAGAAAACTCAGTAATTCCGATTTTTTTTTGAATATTTTGCGTATAAACAACATATTTCTGTCGTAACAACAGTATTAAAGTAGTTTGTAACATAGCAAAAACATTGTATTTTAAATTATAGAGTGGGATTGTAATTGGTACATCTTACCGTCTCTTTTACACGCGTACACTGTAATGCATGTTAAGCCTAGTGTCATAGTGACGTCACTAGTTTTGTTTGCATCTATCGTCCCATTCCCACTCCAGATTTTTTAAATGTTTCTAACTTGTTTAATTCCAACTAGTTGTACAAAATTATTTTGTTAGTTTTTGAATATGGCTTCAATTCCCCTTTGAGGCACTGCACAGCTGTCTTCAACCCAAGTTTAAAGAGATTGTCTCTTATCTAGTCATTTCACAGGCTTTGTAACATTTAACATAAAGTTTTTTTATTTAATTTTTGTCTGTATCATTCAACTTTATTATCCATTGTTTGATATTATCTACATAATCATCTATCTAATAGTATTTACTATGTCACTATCATATAAGTCGTACAGTCACGCCTGTATTCAAATTTCAATATATACCACAGCCAATACAATTACAATATTTAGCATGTGTCAATGGCGCCAAGAATAACAGGAGTTGTAAATGATTGATTCAAAGTCGCCAGGTATTTCCTCATGGCGACGACCATCTCCCCTCATTACATCGGGCAGTTTGGCGCGACGCGACTGTATCGAAGTCCGTTCACATGTTACGATTTTTGGACTATATGATTTTATTGTACATTTA
This sequence comes from Hyles vespertilio, assembly GCA_009982885.2. NCBI lineage: Eukaryota > Metazoa > Arthropoda > Insecta > Lepidoptera > Sphingidae > Hyles > Hyles vespertilio. The sequence goes on from CM042819.1 coordinate 1,947,799, forward strand.
ACGCAGTCATTGTGATATGAAGTGCGTAATGTCACCGATGAGAAAAATAAGTATAGGACCATCAGTGTTACCAACCCTACTGTTTTAACAGTAGATTTGCTGTTTTCACATTTAAGTCCCTGTTTTCTGTTTTATTCTTTATTTTTACTGTTTTTCAATTAGCATTTAGGCGGCACCTATTACACTATATAAATATATTTCCATAACGAAATTATGCAATAAAACGCAATTAGACTAGATAGCAAACATTTTCCACATTGTGTGAATTGGTAAAGAAACTATTGTGCCTACCAGCGCCGCCGTGGAAAGATTTTTCTGAGATATTAATTTTGTAAAATCTATATTACGGAACAAATTATCGACCACAACTATTAAAGGAACATTACGTATAAAATCTGAAATAACCGATTGCTACTCATTTGAAGCCACATGAAGTAATTTTACAAAAACATGTATGATTTAAAAAGGGAAGATGAGTCAGAAAATATGTAGATGAGGCAGTTGAGGATGATCAATATTATAATTAATCAATGCATGTGAGTTCTCGTAAGTAATAAAAGTAGGTGATTGTTTTAATTAAATGAGGAAATAATAAAAACTGCCTATTTTTAGTGTACCTACTGTTTTCTCCTGTTTTTTTTTTGTGGATAAACTACCGTTTTTTAGTTTCTTGGGGTTGGCAACACTGAGGACCATATTATATCTCCTTTGAGAAGAACCACTAGTACTATACTATACTAATATTAACAGACCATAATTTATGATATGATTGGCAAACAATTTCTGGTTCTAATAGCTTAAAAGAGAGAAAGAGACAGGAAGACAGCTAAAATGAAGCTCTACAGTGGCTAATATAATACTTAAAAATTCACACTTTCCCTATACAGACTGTGATACTGACGACTGTAAAATACGTACTTCGGGGCATATTGCAAAGTAATAAAATAAGGTGACAATTTGTATATTACATTTTAATATAATAACGTTGTCATGACAACTCAAATACGCCTAGATAAAACTAACATAAACTCCACACAAACCTAATTATATGAGACCGAAAGGCTTGCGTAATTCCTGATACCTAAGACATAAGGCTGCGGGCACGAAACTAGCGATGGCGGAGCGGTGGCGGGGCGATGCGGCGGCGGAGCGGCGGCGATGCATTCAAAAGCATGGACAGTATAGGTGACGCGCACGAAACACGCGACAGCGGGGCGGGGCGATCGAGCGTTGCACAGGCGGCAGGAGGGCGACAGCGGCGCGAGTGTGACGAATAAGATTAATGTTACGGACAAATAGGTAAAAATCGAAGTTTTCGTTTATTTACATACATTGGGAATTGTAAATATATGTTTAAATTAACCATATTTTTTAAACAAAAGTATAATCTAATAGCGTGGTGGATTATACTTATAGCCTAACCACTCTCAATCGTACTGTCCAACAGCCCGTACCCTGCAGTGGGACGTATATGGACTGATGCAGATATTCTAGTAGAATACATCAATTATAGGTACTGTTGTTTTTAAAATCTATCTAATATTGTAGCCTTAGAAATAATTAAAAATTTATAAGTTGTTATGTAATGTATATTACATTATCATATTTTGTTTTTATATTTTATTTTACATTATTCTGAAACAGTAGGTAGAAATGTAACAAATATATGACGTGTAGTATCTGCAGCAATGCCGACTTGATCTATATTTCCTTGTCATAACTAATAGACCAAGAGCCCGTGGCCGCCAGACCTTCGTTATTTTATAAAAGCTGATAGTTTGTGGGCGCATGCCTCTGACATAAGCATCACACGATCAGCTATTATGAAGTGCCGATCGTGGTTGCTTTGGAAGTTATGAGCTTTAATGTTTCTGGCAAGATGAAAGAACCATCAAAAGTATCTGAATACTAAGGAAATATTTTTTTATAGTTGTTTTAACAACATATATAAAATTCAGCTTTTATACTACAACGCTGACAAAATTGCATTATGTTAAAGTTTGAAAATAGCGTAATATTTAATAACATGTAATTTTGCCGAAGTTATATTATAGAAGCCGAATTTTATATATGTTATTAAGGCAACTACAAACAAATATTTCCTTGGTATTCAGACACTTTTGATGGTTCTTTCATCTTGCCATAAACATTAAAGCTCATAAATTCCAAAGCAACCACGATCGGAACTTCATAATAGGTGATCGTGTGATGCCTATGTTAGAGGCATGCGCAGACAAACTTTCAGCTTTTATAAAATAACGAAGGTCTGGCGGCCACGGGCTCTTGGTATATAAGCGACTGATCGACCGTCATGTTTCGTGCCCACGCGAAATACTACTCTTCATCGCCCCGCTCCGCCGCCGCATCGCCCCGCCACCGCTCCGCCATCGCTAGTTTCGTGCCCGCAGCCTAAGACTTATTAGTATGAGGTCAATATTAGGATGTGACAGTTGGGTGTATTTATGTATTTATAGGGTAATTGAACATACTCAGTACGCTTTATTTCTGTAGAATCTATAGTTTCTGTATCAGCCCATATACGTCCCACTGCAGGGCACGTGCCTCTTCTACAATCGACAATACGATTGAGAACGGTTAGGCCATATAGTCTAACACGCCGGCCTAATGCGGGTTGGCCTATAGTTTACTACATACGAAATTAATAAAGTTTGCAAGTTTGGTTATACTTAGCTGATATAAACTTAAACGGTAAAAAAATCCTTGGCATTTATTTTAGCTATAATTAACGTTTTATGCATTACTCCTAATACGTTGCGGAATCTTGTCGGATCGGTTCTGTATAAATGAAACCCGACACGACAAATCGCATCGTGTCCGTCACTTTCGAACGCACCTCCATGGCGTGTACGCACTTGACACGCGCGCGGCACACGGCGCATGCGCTGTGAAATCATGCATAAAATTATGCAATATTGGGTGAAAACAGCGCACGGCGTGCGCGGCCGCACGCATGCCAATCGTTTGTGGGCTAATCAATCACTAAGCAGACTGATTAAATGGTGTTAATAATAGTATTTACTATAGACTCTTGGATTACCGCTTCATGTTTATCTCTTTTATTTCCCTTATGCAGACGATACGTGCATGCGGCCCGACAAGTACACCACTATGTATCCACAGACAAACCAAGTAATTGGTTTGGTGAGGCTATATGTTTTTTTGTGTCTTAAATATAATAATTAAATAAATAAAAAGGTGGTAAGCAGTCACCGCCGCTCATGGACCTTTGCAGTGCCTTTGCAAAAACAAAGTCACTACCTACAGTAAAGAGAGTACTGTATTTAAGCCTCGTTTGAAGGACAGGTCACAGCGCTCGAGAAACATATTCCTGAACTGCGTATTTTGGGGCACCCAGTGGAGAGAGTTTTCAAAGTAGAGTATCAAATGGCGAGATATCCGACATCTACAATATAACATTATACCATCTATCGGAAAAATTACGCAATTCAGGTCCAATTGTGAAACTTACTTTTTTGTGTAGGGAAAATTATATATTTTAAATAAATATATAAAACATAATTGTTGTTGTGAGTGTTTTATAATAGACGATGTTTGGTGTCACAAATAATTATATTTGCGCACACAAGACATTTTTTGCGAGAGAAAATTAATGAAATCTGCTATAGATAACAGCGATATAGTCCTAACAAACTGCACACGCGCTACAAACGAATTTTAAGACAGATTATCTTAAATACTTAATCTGAGTTTTTGGAAAAATGTAACGAAATCTGACGCTCGCGTATTACAAATTGCATCTTTTGACGCATATAGAATTATTCATAGGTTTCCATGAAACAATGTCATAGTACCTACGATAGTGTACAAATTAAGCTTCTAGGCATTTTTTACGTATCAAATTAACATTATGAGTTTTTGTACCTCTTTCCAATATGATCTACAAGAAGAAATAACAAATATTTAATGTTCTTATAATACAGAGCAAAACGTATGAGTAAATATGAAGGTTAAAGAAAACATATATTAAAATACTGCAATGCATCATGAATATTACTCAAAAATAATTTCTTCGTGCATTATACAATTTTATTTATGAGAGTCTATTATTGTTTTGTCTATTAGTACTCTTTATATTTTTTCTTTTTTTATAATTATTTTATTAAAGAGCCCATATGTCTAATTCAGTAGCAGACTGTACATCCATATTCTTAATGGAAATGTTATTATTGTACTAATATTGATGTTGTTAACAAACTCCGTGCAAGCTGTACTCTCCTGTAATTGAAGATGCACGCAGAAGGATACATATGTAGTTTAATATAAATGTTATGTTTTATCTTCGTTGGAGATTCAAATATGTAAATAAAATACAATCATAATGCAACAAGCAGAAATTAGTCGGGTCACAGAGTGACATTACAGAAATACGCAAAGTAAAAAACAAAACAGCCCTTGTTAATTCGTGTCAAAAAAAACATTAGTTTCGTAATTTACCACCTAATTAAATTTAACCCTGTATTAATGTGAAGGATTATTTATAATATAATATAAAAATTGATATAAGGCATAATCTCAGGCCAGTATTTGAGAAAAAATATAATTATAAATTCATTTTAAAAAAAAATGGTTAAGACTCAAACATTATCTGCCATACTGCAGAGTTTATGTTGTTATCAGCAGGATATACATACATACATAATCGTCACGCCTGTGTCCCATAGGGGTAGGCAGAGACAATAGACTGCCACTTTGCTCGATCCTGACATACTACTTTCGCTTCATCCACTTTCATCTTCATGCATTCTCGTCGGTTCAGGGTACTTTTAACCTGACCCTTGTTGAGGGTATCACCGATTTGGATGGTGTATGTTCGGTGAGGTCGACCCCTACCGACTCTTCCAGCAGGATATAAGGGTGTCATTATTAAAATTCCTATATTTTTATGTTAATGAATGGTGAGACGAGTGTGCTATGTTCCTGATGGTATGCGATACATGCTCATGCACAGTAACAATACCAAACAACACCATGAATTAAAAAGCAATGCTTGGCATTCCAATGCATTCACCATCTTGAGAAATTAATTGTTTAGTCTCATTATGTAACAATATCCTTAACATGTTTTCTTTATTTTACATTTGTGTCAGGCCATTTTAATGTCCAATCATGATGCAGTTTTGGTGTACTTATAAATTTATAAAAATAATACACCATTTGAAAATCTAAAAATGAATTTATTACCATCATTAACAATTAAATTCACATTTGTTCATAACATAATGACATCACTTGATCTTTACTTTATAGGGTTCTGGCAAACACTTTGGCAACGATAGTTGTTGGTAATTAAAATACAAGAAAAACAATATGAAATGTGAACATGAATACACAGATATCAGTAATGGAAACAGATCGGGATATTTCGCAGGAGGCTCAACAAATATTGCTGCAAATGTTAACCATACCATGCCCACTTTGGAAAAGAAGAAGTTAGTACTAAGAAGATTTAGTAACACTGAATTCTCACTTTTACTAGGATTCATTATCTTATATACTCTATTTGCATTGAAAAATGAAAATATACCAGCGCTAGGCTGAGCTAATTTCAAACAAATGCTATATGCTATTACGTATATTACATTCATTACTATAAATGGTATAATCAGTCCATCTTTTATAAATAGTGGCAGCATACTAAAGTTTGACACTAAGAGGAACCAAAAGCACATAAACGGATCTTCGGGCAAATGTGCCGCTACTGGAATGGAAACAAGAAGTATTGTCTTCTCATGAACTTGGAATGAAAATAAAAAGAACGCTAGTGATACATTTATAACTGATAATAGGAACTTTTTCTTGTTAATTCGGAAAAAGAGATCCATGCAAGACGGTAAGACAGCTGCACCCGTTGTAGCCAAGCACAGTTTGACCATCTCATCATTTGTGTAAACCGATTTAAGCTTAACAAATACATTAATGAAGCACCAAACATTGGAGACTTTGTCTTCAAAAACTCCTCTTTTTAACGGGAAAAGTCTGTGCACTACCTGACTCATTGTACTCCAGGACCCAGTAAATGGGTACCAGATTATTATAAATGTTGAAACCACTGCCACCGCTAACTTATTAAAATTATGCACTATGAACCTTAACTTGCCTCTATTTGGCACCCCTATGAAACATCTCCGCAATAAATAGAAGAAAAATGGCAGAGCATGATACAATTCCATCTGTTTATAGTTAAGTGCAAAGACAAAGCTTATTGTGGCGAGGACATCATTCTCTAAAGCTAATATAAAAAACGTGGCCCAAAGAAACAGGCCTAAGGACACACAATTGTACTGAAAATGGCCATGATCAATCAATATAATGCCTGGGTAAAGCAAGAACAGTACAGTGGCCAAGTCTGTTCTTTTAAACACGTTTTTTAAGCGCTGTTCTTTTATAACTATCCGTTCTAAGTCTATGCATATACACAGCACGGCAGTGACGAAAAAGTACACGTCACTAAGAAAAACTGTCCACCGCATGAACGTCTTGTGCGAGTCGCTCTCATAACCTCTCGACGCGTACAACCGCACCGACTCAGGGTCCAGCCAGTCCGCCACCAAACCCATCACCCAGCTGTGATAAGCCGTCAGCGGTGGGTAGTCCAAGCCCCAGTACTCTAGATCATTTTGAGTAGTGTTCTGGTACCACGAGACTATCGGCGTGTGCACGGTTATCTCCTGCCAATGCCTCTGCGCCTCGTAATCCCCATACATAGGCGGCTTTTTACGACCAGAATAAGGGTACGCCGCCACACACCATCGCACAAGTAGCGCCAACATCACACCAGGCAACAAAACGCGTTTAGTCACATTGAATTTCTGCGGATCCGATTTTTTTGTCATTTTAAAAATCTACACGCACTTTCTGTTATGGATAGTTTTACAAAAAAAAATCAGCTACACGGTGAAAAGTCAATAGGTAATTTTGACAGATCGTACTTACGACGTGAACGGCGTCCAATTCCTTGGTCAGCTTTTCCTTCAAATATTCCTCCGTATACACCATATTCGTAGATAAAAATCCATACAACGCGTAGCAAAACTCATACACAACACACAGAAAATATATTACACCTCTCACTGGAATTTACTACGGCCAGAAACGGGTTTCATCCACACAATTATTGGAGTTTTTTCGAAAGTGAGAAAACGAGAAAGCGGATCAAGAAAGTGAAATTGCGGTCGCCTTGCTAACGAATTTCACGCCGGATGGTGTTCCGCTCCATGTAATGCAACCGATTTATACCATTCCAATGATACCGGTCAATGTTGAGTGATTGGATGGTTACACAATTTGGTAGCATTGCCACGACCTTGACCGAACAGTTGTTTTTATAAAACGACTCACTCGTTCCGTTCGGAACAATTGATTCAGTTGATGTTATCGGACTTTGTGACAACTTCTCGTTGTCTGTCGTAAAGTCGATAATGTCATCCCAACCTTATATGAAAAATTAAACCGCCACACTTCAAACATTTTTTAATACAAGTAATTATTAATTTAATATTTAATTTAATAAAAATTATGCTTGGCGCTCGACGTTTTGTATCATTTATTAGGAAATACGGTTAAATAAATAATTCAACTTCTATACTAAACTCCTTGTTGTCGAATAAAACATTAAGTTTCGTCTGACAAAGGAACCTCGTACTAGCACTATCATCATATTAGCTTTACATCATATTTAGTGTTTAAATACCATCATAAATTTCGATCATAATGAAGATGGAAGGAGAAACAGCTCAACTGAAAAGAAATTTGACCGAATGGCGATTCAGTCAATATCCAAAATATATTTTACTTCCAATTGATGAGAACCACGACCAAATCCGATCTAATGTAAAAAATGCCGTATTCTCTGAGGTACTTAATGAGAAAGTAATAGACAATATCAAATAGTTAGAAATAATATTTTTGATTAGAACCATTTATTTTTGTAAATAAGAAAGTTTGTATTACAGTAAGTATTTTTTTTTCATGTTGTAATAAATACCAATGATAGTTAAAAGACGGGAATATAGACACTATTTCAAAATTAACATGCAGTAGTGAAAAAAACTAACAGTTGAAATCGATAAACGATGATTATCTTTATGTAATTAATCGTATCCAGAAAAGCTAAACGTGGGCTTGAAAATTAACTTATAACCCGGTTCTTTTGTATTTGGAATCGACCCTTAGATTAAAATCAAGATCGTTTATTTATTTCTACCGCTAGATGAATAAATTATTATATAGATATTCAAAAAATAATTAATAATATTTCCTACTTTACCACATAAACATGGAAAACTTTGTTTCGCATCCCATTGACTGACAAAAGTGTAGGTTTAGGTGATGCATTATAATATATTGTTTTTTTTATTAGGGTTACCTACCTAAAAGGTAAAAACGGAACACTATTACTGAGCCTCCACTGTCTGTCTGTCTGTCACCAGATTGTATCTCATAAACCATGATTGATGATAGCTAGCAAGCTTTTGAAATTTTCACAAATTATGCATTTCCATTGCCGCTATAACAACAAATACTAAAAATAAAAAATGAGTGTTTTAAGGGGAGTCCCCATATAATGAACGTGTTTTATGATATATTTTTTTGCTCAATATTATAATAATAATAACGCGCCTAAAATTTTCACAGAATTTTTTTTTTTTTTTATTGCATTGAGTGGCGAGACGAGCAAGCCGTACGCCTGATGGTAAGCGATACGACCGCTCATGAACAGTAGCGATATTCCACTGCGCTCGCCATCCTGACACATAAGATGTTAAGTCTCAATATGTCCAGTAGTTGCTCTGGCTACAATGTCCTTCAATCCGAAACACAACAGTGCATTTAAGCAGTGTTGTTTCACGGGAGAAATAGACATTGCGGTGGTACCTACCCAGATGGCCTCTCACATATGAGAGACCTACCACCAGTAAGTAATAAGTTGCGTATTATCTTTCAAAATAAATAATTAAATAAAAATAAAGTAAATATAAAAGGGGGCTCCCACACAACAGACGTATTTTTAAAGCAATTTTTAAATCGATCTTAAACAGGAACGTGATTTTGGGTTTTTTTTTGGTACGGAACCCTTCTTGCGCGAGTCCAACTCGCACTTGGCCAGTTTATTTTTCTTATGATCCTAATTTTTCTTAGTTGAACATAAATTATAATATGATAAGATTTAACTTAGATTACCGGGTGTATTTGCATAATTTGTATTTGTATTTGCGTCTGCAATCCCTTATTAGGGGATACTAAAGCAGTAACTTACAAAATGTGAATGCAACCTAAAAATTGAAACTACTTGGCCTAGCTTCATGTACCTAACATGAATCTAGGCCATTAATGTCTCGTTTTTTAAATCTGTCACGGCATACTTGGTTAAAGCGCAAATACAAGGGGTTTGTTAGACGCCGCCTGTGAAACGAGAGGCCGCTGCGCTGATTCGATCCCTGCACCGAGAGAAATGTTTGTGCGGCGCACAAAATTTTCGTTCGGGTCTGGGTGTTTGTAAGACCGAAAAGTCTCTCGTAGCTGATACCCACGAGACAAAACTAGATCTTAGTGTGGGGTCAGGAGTATGTATGTGACTGTTGGGTGTTATTTATTTTAATTATTTCTTGGCCTTACTCCAAGATTTGGACACAACACCTATTTATTATGTAAAATAAGTGTTATATTTAAAACTATGCGGAAAACATTTTCGCACCCACAGCTTACACCCCATTAGAAAACAAATAAATGAAGATAATATCAAAATGTACAATAACAAAAAAAGTTTGAAAAATAAACAGTTTTGGTCAGATTTGCGCACATAACCATTGGTATAAAGGCGTGAAAAAATAACTATTGGCACCCAGACTTCTATTTTAATTTTTAATTTACACATATTATGTCCTGCAGTATGCGTCAACTTACCTAGCTCTCCTCTCCTTATGATATATTATACAATTGTCTTTGTTATAACAACTATAATCTAATTTTTAAATAATAACAAAAAGCTCAATGTATAATTTAAATAGTTGACAGCCAACACGGTGAATGTCGTGTGACGCGTAAATAATTACCATAAAAAAGCCATTTATAATATGAGATTTTGAATTATTGTCCATTGTTGTGCGTAGAGAATTTTCTTTATAGAGGGAATCCCATACATTTGCGTCTTTAAAAACGTATGTAGGTAAATATTTTTTGTTCATAGTTTTGTAAGACTGCCCAAAAAAAATAGGTAGGTAATGTTTTTCGTTATCCTGAGTTGGCAAATTAACTGCACTGCACGCGATGAAAAGTGCAATGCCACCCAAAACAATATGTAGATTCACGGTCGATAGCATAGCATATAATATGATTGGTAGGATTTATTTAATACTTGGTACAACAAACCTCTTATTAAACAGGATTATACAAAGTACAAACTATACAGAGGATTATACAGAGCCCCTACAGTCCAGGCAATTAATAGATACACTGGTGGTAGGTCTCTCATATTTGAGAGGCTGCCTGGGTGGGTACATCCGCAATGTCTATTTCTCCCGCCAAACAGCAGTGTAAATGCACTATTGTGTACCGGGTTAAAGGACATTGTGGCCACTAGCCAGAGTAACTATCTCTTATGTCTCAAGATGGCGAGCGCAGTGGAATACCAAGCATTGCTTTATTTCATGGTGTGTGGTTTTGCTACTGTCCATGCGAGGTCGTACTGATTAGGATTAGATGCAATAAAAATAACATGATTTTTCAATATTAATTACATGATAGCTATTCCGACTAATTAGGTATATCAAGATTTTGATCCTTTATAGGAAGCAGGCTGTATTTAATAGGACCGACTAAATAGATGCTTGGAAATGCTATAAACGCATTATGATTGTTATACGAAGTCTAAAATTATTTAGAAGTTAGTATAAAAAACCTAACGATGAAATTTTTGAAGGTGACCCCGCGTCCTCTTGAGAGGAACATACGACTAGTATGTTCTTCCGATGACGCCTTGATGACAATCCTGGATATGGACCCAGACATATCAAACCGAGAGGAGTTTGTGGAGTTCATAGCAGGAAGGAAACTTCCTTATGGAGCACTGCCAGTTGCTCATCGGTACGTGTGATATTTTTTTATTGAATTGTGAAACTAACATGTTGTTTGCCTGATGGTAAGCGACACTCCCGCTCAAGAACAGTACAAAAACCAAATAATACCATGAATTACTAAGCAATGCTTGGCATTCTAGAGCGGTCTTAATCCTGAGACATAAGGTGTTAAGAAATGATGGCCCATGAAAGTAAATGGTTACTATTTTATTTGCCAGGTCTGCTGAATTAGCAAATGGTTTCTGCTTGATCGTGAGGGGCCACACAGCCATGAACATCTGAAATATTCGAGGTTTTAGCCTCATGCAGGTCTTGAATGTTTAACAACATCTGAGATCCCAAATTTTTCTGTTGTCACTTTGGGTTTCAACATAAACATTTTTTAGTATCACCTTTTTGAAAACTCGTAGCAATGCTTCCTCTACGAAACATAAGCTTTGAGTTGCAGGAATCAGGATGGTCATTCTATAATGTATATTTCCTTTAATGGTCATCAAATAACCAGACAGAAGTCGGAAGAAGACTCTGGATGCAATTTACTGCCGACAAATCATTTTAAATATCTTGAGTGAAATATCATTTTTTTTTAAATTGTATTCAGGTACGGAGGGCATCAATATGGTTTATGGGTGGGGCAACTCGGTGACGGCAGAGCACATATTCTCGGCGAATATGTCAATAGGTAAAGTCACTATTAAATATTTCGTAGAAAATTTTACTTTAAATAAAAAAAAAACAATTTATACATGTACGTATCACTGCAAGGCACGACCTACAAGCATGAGTTAAATTGAGAGAATATCCTTTGGCGATCTCTATATTAAACCATGATGGTTTCCATTCATCTCTGACTTTTCGGAGTCCTATGTAGGAAACGGTGAAAGTCAACGGTGAAGGAAACATCTTGAGAAAACCTGCATGCAATTTTTAAGAATTTCTATGGTATGTAAAATCAGCCAGCCCGTCCTAAGCCAGTGCAGCGAGGTGGATTATAAGGTGTAACCACTCTCAATCATATTCTCATTTGTTGAGGAGGCCGGTGTCCTGCAGTGGGGATGTATATGGGTTGACCGCTGATACATACGTAGACTAGTAAACCTTTGTTTAAATATTTGGAAAGGATATGTTAATAAGTCTATTCTGTTTCGCAGGCGAGGTGAGAGATGGCAGATTCAGTTGAAAGGCTCTGGACAAACGCCGTACTCTCGAGTCCATGATGGTCGCAGCGTCCTTCGCTCTGCCATCAGGGAGATGGTGGCCAGCGAAGCGTGCCACTTTCTCGGGATACCCACTACCAGGGCTGGTGGAGTTGTTGGTTAGATTTCTCATTCCTAGTTTGTTAGTAGTATCTATAATTCTTGAATTTGCCTTTATATCATACCTAAGCGGTACCGGCGCAACGTGATTTTGCGTATCATTTTTTAAAATTTATTCCACAAAACTGGATATAGATACACAAAAATCAATATCCAATGAAATATTGTTCCGAAATATTACAAATGTTTATACATCCTTCTCAATGTGAACACCACTTGCAATCATAGAGTAATATTTGACTAATGTTTTACTATTCATCCGCCTACCTGACCCTTACAGAAAATTATTTGTCATTACTTCATTATACATTTATAAATAGTTTATATGAGCTTCTACAGAATTTATTGTGTTCAAGTATAGACTAGGCACATCAAATTACTCATGGAATGACTTAGTGATATATATGTTTATTTCATTGGAACTCATCAGTTCTTATACAAAACAATATTAGGAATAATTTTGTTCCCTCCTTCAAATCCCATCCTTATTCCATTTCTATGTAGTAAGCGATGAAGCGGTGATACGCGATGTCTACTACACTGGATGTCCTCGTCGCGAGCACGCTGCTGTCATCCTACGCCTGTCACCTAGCTGGTTCAGATTTGGCTCGTTGGAGATATTGTCCAGGAGTGGTGAAGTGCCTGTGCTGAGGCAGCTAGCTGATTTCATCATTAAGGTAACCTTCATTTGTGTGCTCATGGTATTGTGAAAATACAGTAGACCCCTGGTAATCCGGCCCGACTATACTGACGCTCCTTGTAATTTGACATGTCTATAACCCATAACGCCACTTGAAACCTTATTTTGTTTCAATGTAATTTATATTTCAGATAGAATCTTACAATTTAGTTTATCGGATTACAAAGAGCTCTAACTATTAATTGTCTGCACTGTAGGGGATCCGTATATTTCCCTATATAGCTTGTATAATCATGTTTATAGGGTAACCGAAAGCTCGCTGTAATCTGTTACTTTACGATATGTTGCTCATGTCCATGCATCCTATAATTACCAACAATGGTTAATGACGGAAAAGGCTTTGCCGGTTTTGAGAGGAAAGTAAAGAAAAGAAGAAGTTTTTCTTGTCGATTATCTTTGAGGCTTTTTTACCATCTGGGTCGTGATGTTCCACGGGTATCTGGTACTGCAATATTTTACTCCCAACTAAAGTCAGGCTTGTTCAATTGGTTTCCAGGAGCATTTTCCTGATATACATTTATCTGATGAGAACCGCTTCATACGTTTGTTCTCAGAAGTCGCCCACAGGACTTTGGATTTGGTAGCTAAATGGCAAGGTAAAAATTATTTAGGTATTAGTACTTATGAAAAAAAAATAAGATGGACGTATAGTCATACCGAATGTAGTATATGGTAACTGAACTAACCGTGTTTGATTTTTTCCTACTTTAGATCACTGTGAACATAATAACTTATTGCATATTTATTTATTTATTTAAAACTTCATTGTACACCTAAAACTAACAATACAGAAATAAACGACAAGAAAAAAAATGTACAAAAGGCGGTCTTATCGCTCGAGGCGATCTCTTACAGACAACCAACCATGGGATGGATAAGAGGGAACGAAAGTTTTGGGGTACCATGAGGTGTACGAAAGGATAAATGGACATATATCTATAAGTATACATACCTTATGCATATATAAATAAATATATATACATAAACACATACATAAATAAATATTATAACTAACATGTATCAACATTATGCATAAAAATAACCATAGCAACAAATGTATATATACATATACATATATATATATATATATATGAATATATATAAATAAACACGGTATACATGCAATGTCTTCAGTTTAGTTGTGAAAGATAATGTTGTTTGACCAATTTTTGAATATGGGCAGCGACTCTGCCCGCCTCACTGCGACAGGTAATGAATTCCACAGCCTAGCAGCTTGTACAGTAAACGATTAGTCATAAAATTTAGTGGAATGCACTGGGATTTTAAGTGTTAAGTTCTCCGATGACCTCAGGGATCTTGAATGCGTATCATGAAGAAACTCGAATCGGTTATTAAGATACGGGGGAGAATGGGGATTGAAAAGTATAGAATAAAGAAGAGATAGAATATGGGTATTCCGGCGAAACCGAATGGGTAACCACTTGAGCTTGTTACGGAATTCGGAGACGTGATCATATTTGCGCAATCCAAATATAAATCTAATACAAAAGTTTTGGAGACGCTCAAGTTTATTAAGTTGTTCCTCAGTGAGATCAAGATAACTGGCATCCGCATAATCAAGGAATTGCATATTAAACATTAGTGTGTTTGAATCATATATATGCCTCTACCACCTATTAATAATCTAATTGGTTACCTACTAATCTTTACCTTTTCCGATTCTCAGGATTAGGTTTCACGCATGGATTGTTAAACACGGACAACATGAGCATTCTCGGTCTTACACTCAATTACGGTCCGTTCGGATTTGTTGATTCTTACGATGGCGGTTTTGTGGCCAACTGCTCCGATGGTGAGGCAAGATATGCTTTGGCTAAACAACCTGATGTAAGAATTATCTGTTTGTATACTATAAATCTCTCGAACGGAGGCATCTCCGTATCTGTACGTAGCGGAAGGCGCAGCGTAGGACGTCCTCCCACAAGGTGGTTAGAACCTGGTCAAGGTCGCGGGACGTCGCTGGATGCAGGCTGCCTCCAACAGGTCTTTGTGGAAATCATTGGGGGAGGCCTATGTTCAGCAGTGGACTTCCTTTGGCTGATGGATGGAGGGATGAATGGATGGATGGACGGACGGACGGACGGACGGACGGACGGACGGACGGACGGACGGATGGATGGATGGATGGATGGATGGATGGATGGATGGATGCTATAAATCCTTAAACGCTTTGAAGAAGTATAACACGTGTGTTGGGTGTGGTCAGGATGAAGAGGAAAAAAGGGGGGCCATATATTGCACGGACGTATTACACTCACAGTGTTTGAAATGCTTAAATGCGTGGCTGATATTAATTACATGACTTAGTTGATTTTAAAGCGGGGCAAAACTATGTGTGTAATAAACCTTTAGATGATTTGATGAGTGCTTTATAATATGGTGCTTTTTTTAATACGTAAACAATATTTTCTAGGCATTGATATAACTATATATGACTATATGGCCTAACCACTCTCAATCGTACTCTCGATTGTTGAGGAGGCCCTTGCCCTGCAGTGGGACGTATATGGGCTGATACAGACATTGATATAACAAAAATCTGGTATGCAGGTGGTAGTATGGAATATAGGGCAGCTCGCAAATGCCATCAAACCGCTTCTCAGCTCATCGCAGCAAGTGCACATGTCTCACATACAGAAGACTCTCGACACCTACTGCAAGAATAAGATACTGTTAGTATTTTCATAATATTGTAAAAAGTAGCTAATGTCGTACTACTTATGTATTATTTGTTGCTCATAATTGATAGTCTCCATGGCACACTTGCTTAGACACTGGCTGTGAAATGAGAGGCCGCGGGTACCATCCCCGTACCAAGACAAATATTTGTGTGATCCACAGGTATTTGTTTCGGGTCTGGGTGTTTGCGAGACCGAAAAAGTTCTCGTAGTTTCTTGATACACACGACATAAAACTCGATCTTAGTGTGGAGTCGAGAAGATGTATTATGTTGACTGTTGATGTATTATTAATCCGTGACCAGAGAACCATAGCTTTGGATTTCCACTCAAAAACCAAGAGGATCTGATAAATATACATTATGCGTCTTTTTTTCATAGAGAAACATTCCTGATGAAAATAGGTCTGAAAGAAGAGCGCTGGGGTGACGAGCAGCTGATAGAGAAACTGCTGGACATGATGCAGCAAACTGGAGCCGATTTTACTGCAACCTTCAGACAGTTGGCCGAGGTTTTACATCTGTATCTGTATCTGTATCAGCCCATATACGTCCCACTGCAGTTCACGGGCCTCCTCTACAATCGAGAGTACGATTGAGAGTGGTTAGGCCATATAGTCCACCACACTGGCCTAGTGCGGGTTGGCGGACTTACATACTACAGTTTTTTTTATAGATCGCTATGGTACGCAGGTTTCCTCACGATGTTTTCCTTCACCGTTTTAGTGGTTATACATAAAAGTTTAGCAACATTTGTCACTTTTAGATGATTGGGAATGTGCGAAAATGATAATACTAAAATTTGTAGAAAAAGTAAAAAAATATATGCTCAAGGGCCTGCCATTGCTGCCCGAGAAATCCAACTGCAGTGACCTCATGGAGGCCAAGAGCTACAAGCTGTTCCTCAATCGAGCTGGGTTTAACTCCCCTTATTGGGCAGTCATGTAAAAAAATATGACACTCAATAAATTTAAACATAATACTTTAAGTTATGTAGGTATAACAAGAAGTGAAATGTACTAAAATTGTTGGTCATGAATTTCATCTAGATAAGTTCTGATCTGGCTCAGTGCTTGCATCAGTAGCCATGACGTGCATTAGTTCTATAGACTAATAAATAAAATGCTGTTTTCGCAGTTGGAACCGAGTGAAATGGTGAGTGAGACGAAGTTATCGGAGAAATGGTCCCTGAAACGTCTGTCATCGCATTCTTCATGGGGCTGCTGGCTCGATCAGTACCGCGAGAGACTGGACAAGGAGGCTGGTTGGTATATCTAGCTCATTTACTCAGCAGTGTTCACCAAAAAGAGCGCATTTCCTTACCTATCATTTGTATCCTATCTTTGTATAAATTCATAAAATCAAATATGTCTGGTTAGACATACATACCTATATCCTTTATAATTGAAACATTAAAATATTGGTAGAAATCGCGTTAAGCGATAAGACCGCCAATTGTCACCTTTATTTAAACGTGTTGTCATATTTTTTTTATCTTATTACTATATGTGGTGTTCAATAAAGAATTTATAAATAAAAATAAATAAATAAATAAAAACACCATACAGAGAACGTGCTTTTTTGAAGTCCGTTAAAAACAATCCTTATGTCAAAACGTGTAAATATCAGGCTTTAAATTTGATTCTCGCACATTCTCACAGTTTCGGCTCAAATTAGGCCCGAAATCTCAATTAGATTCTAATATAGACCCCAGTTTTTTGTTAACTTTGTATATATATATTTTATTGCAGTGAATGGCGAGACGAGCAAGCCGTTCGCCTGATGGTAAGCGATACGACCGCTCATAAACAGTAGCAACATTCCACTGCGCTCGCCATCCTGAGACATAAGATGTTAAGTCTCAATATGTCCAGTAGTTACTCTGGCTACAATGTCCTTCAATCCGAAACACAACAGTGCATTTAAGCAGTGTTATTTCACGGGAGAAATATACATTGCGGTGGTACCTACCCAGATGGCCTCTCACATATGAGAGACCTACCACCAGTAAATATGAATGTATAATTATAATTTGTGGGAAAATCCGGTAAACTATATAAACTCATTTGCAAAAAAAACGGGCACCTAAGCAATGAACCATTTCAAATGTTTCTATTGGTTTGTTTGATAATTATAGGTAGTTTTACTTTCACAATTTTGTAAATTAATAAGCAAATAATCGTTTTCGTCAGTATTATCATAAAATTTTGACAAGATTTATGGGTTTTAATGCTAAAGTTCACTAGTAGTGTATGCTCGCTAGTAGTGCATATGCTCGTGAAGTAAAAGTTAGCAAATATTTTTGTTTGTTTTTTCTTTAATAAAGTAAAAGCAGATAAATGTTTAGTATCGAGTGTGACCCCCTCTAGCTGAAATCACAGCTTGAATTCGTCTGGGTATGCTAGCGAGGATATCCCGGATACTTGCTTGCGGAATACGTTCCCACTCCACGGTAATCACATTCTTCAGCTCTCTAATGGTCTGCGGAGCCGGATGTACTGATCTCACGCGTCGTTTCAGAACGTCCCAGACATGCTCTATAGGATTGAGCCTGGTTCTGGAAGAAAACGAAGTACCCAACCACGGGATGATCGTTTTCTTGTGAGTCGCGCATTGAGAAATCGCAAGTCTTCGTATGTGGACCTTAAGAACAACCTCGAAGAAGTAAGAAATGTGCATATTAGTCTATGGACGGTCACGAGGAGGCTTCTCGCGGCCAATATACGCAGTCATCGCCCGGCCCGCGGCCCTAAGTTACTCCGTGAGCACAGAGTTGCCAGGCTTAGGTTTGCTCGAAATTGTGAGTCATGGACTCAAGAAGACTGGAATAGGGTATTGTTCTCCGATGAAGCCAGGATATCTCTGTTCGGTGAAGATCGACGTCGGTGAGTGCTACGAAGACGAGGAGAACGCTTTGCAGAGGCTTGTTTTGAAGAAATCACACCTTATGGTGGGGGCTCTGTTATGTTTTGGACAGGAATAAATTCAATGGATCGTACAGAGTTAGTCTTCATTGAAAACGGCTCACTGACTGGACATCGATACATAACGGAAGTTCTAATTCTTCATGCACAACCCGCATTGGCCGCTTTAGGCGAAGACTCAATTTTTATGGACGACAACGCTCGCGCCCACCGGTCTGGCGATGTGGAAGCATATGTGCAAGAGGTCGGCATTCGTCGTTTGGATTGGCCAGCTCGAAGTCCCGACCTCAATCCTATAGAGCATGTCTGGGACGTTCTGAAACGACGCGTGAGATCAGAACAACCGGCTCCGCAGACCATCAGAGAGCTGAAGAATGTGATTACCGCGGATTGGGAACGTATTCCGCAAGCAAGTATCCGGGATATCCTCGCTAGCATACCCAGACGAATTCAAGCTGTGATTTCAGCTAGAGGGGGTCACACTCGATACTAAACATTTATCTGCTTTTACTTTATTAAAGAAAAAACAAACAAAAATCTTTGTGAACTTTTACTTCACGAGCATATTATGCACTATTGCGAGCATACACTACTAGTGAACTTTAGCATTAAAACCCATAAATTTCATCAAAATTTTATGATAATACTGACGAAAACGATTATTTGCTTATTAATTTACAAAATTGTGAAAGTAAAACTACCTATAATTATCAAACAAACCAATAGTAACATTTGAAATGGTTCATTGCTTAGGTGCCCGTTTTTTTTTGCAAATGAGTTTATTTTACACAAAAACCTTTACAATCTTAACAAATAATTGTAGTTTTATTGGATTTTGTACTAATTTCAATCAACAGTAGATGCAAGTTCCTTGGGGATGTTCGAGGACGAGCGTCGCCGGCGCATGTTGAGCGTCAACCCGGTGTACATACCTCGGAACTGGTTGCTTCACGAAGCCATTGCTGATGCTGAAAAAGAAGACTTTCAGAAGGTCAGATAAAAAATTAAGTGGTTGGTAGATAGCAAGGTTAGGTACATTTCCGTGAAAATTTTAAAAGAAACAAAGGCTTAACAAATGAGCATTAAATCCATTTTTTTAAATTCCATGGTCCACATTCGGTCTTAGCCATATATCTATTAATTACTTCTTACCTGACGAATTAGAACGACATGAGTTTAAATAAAAATTTGCTTTTAAATCATTAATTACATTCTGTATATTTAAACTGCCTCGGTGGCGTAGTTGTACTACGGTACGGTTACAAAGCTGAAGTCTCGGGTTCGAATCCCGGGTTGGGCAGTGATACTGGATTTTTCTATTCAGTATCAGCCCAGTCAGGAATTTGTGCCCGAAATAGCGATAAGCTCCCCACCTATCACACTGTGGGACGGAACATACAAGGTGAAATGTGGGTACCCCTGGCACCTCTGCCTACCTCTTCTGGGAACAAGGCGTGAGTTTATGTATGTATATTTAAAATTTATTTGAATTGGCAGGTTCGTTTCCTTTTGGAAGTACTCCGTCGTCCTTATGAAGTGCAACCGGAAGCAGAACTTCAGGGGTTCTCCATGCAGCCGCCTCAATGGGCGTATGCTCTGAAAATTAGCTGCTCTACATAATAATATTCCGATGTTTTTCTATCGTCACATTTATTAAAATTTTGTTTAACAATCAAGCCTTTCTTTGCGTCTACTCTAATTTCCGTCATTGAAACAATAATTAATAATCTTCGTTGAGAACTACAAAACCTGATAGCTATCCTCATCTTGTTAAAAATGTAGTGTGCAATTGTACTAATACCGTACGATTACAACGCTGAGGTCTCGGATTCGAATCCCGGTGTTTGGTTATTTAATCAGGAATTCTAAAGGTTTATGATTTATCTCTGTAATTCTGCGGTAATTACATGGTATTAGTTATTTTAAAATACTAATGAAATAATTATTGTATCAATTATCATTATTAACCTCAAATCTCTCAATCAAGCCCACAGATCAAGCCTCTGGGAAATGATTCAGATCCGATTTACTGTTTATAGTTCAATGTTCAATAGGTATTGCTCAACTCTAATAAACGTCATGATGACAGCAATTATTACTTGACAATTGACATTTCAACTTTCAAGACAAAAGATAACTCTAAGCTAAAAAATAATTTGTTCTGTTATTATTTAGTATTTAACCATTGAACGCTACTAATATACGTTGTAATGGGTAATTCAATGTATTAATAACACTACTAAGTCGTTAGTCAAGTTATTAATTGCTAATTTATGAAACAAATAAAGTGCAAACCTGTTGTTTACAAAAATTGTTATTAAAAAACCTATTAATATATTATGTTATCTGGATAACTATCTAGTTTTACGTATTATTAATGAGACGAACGTTCTCCGCGATCTTCAAGACACAAAGACACTTGAGTACTACCAATATGAAACTAATAAGCAATTTTAAAGAGTGGAAGTTTTTGGACCCGCCGAGCTACGCAGCATTGCCAATTGACGAAAACCCTGATTACAAAGTGCCTGTTGCTGTGAATAATGCGGTTTTCTCGAAGGTATTTATATTCGTTATTAATCCAATGAACTTTAACTCTTAATAATTTGTTCTCCAAAGGTTACAAATCTTAAGAAAACCACTTGATATGATTATTTCTAATGCCAACATATATTAGTCCTGTATATTCACTATATTTTTTTCTGTAATCCAAAGAATCTTTTATATTGAGTGGTGAGAAGAAGAAGTTAAATTTTTCACTGGTTACTTTTGTACAGTCACTTAAAGGGCCAATGATTATAGAAAGAGGGGCAATTTGGACAAGCAAACTGTTCCACAACTTGACAGTACAACAAAGACATTTTATTTTTGTTGCCTTGTAATTAATTAATGCTTAATTTTGTCAACAGTTGCCTCCAGAGCCACTGAAAGGGAATCTCCTCTTGGTATGTGCATCAGATGATGCTCTCAAGAATATCCTTGACTTGGATCCAAGTGTTGCTGAGAGTGAGGAATTTCTAGACTTCTTCAATGGAAAATATCTGCCTCCAGGCAGCCTCACTGTTTCACATAGGTAATTTTAACTTTTTATTAAGGAAGGTTGTCTGGTAGAGATAGTTTATTAGTGATAAGACTGCCTTTTCTACTTTTTATAGATGTTATTTCTTTATATTATGTTCTTTTGTTTGTGTACAATAAAGATTAAATAAATAAATAAGGGAAAATGCCCATTTTTCAATATAAACTTAGTATAGGGGAAAAGATTTTTGTGCCTCAATGAAACCTGCTTTTTAATAAATGCAAAATACATAATTGTGACCCAGGCCCGAAGATCTTAGAGAAATAAACTTATTTTACTTTGCAAAATTGTTATTTTTCTTCCAGATATGGTGGATATCAGTTTGGGTACTGGGCAGATCAGCTTGGGGATGGCAGAGCCCACATTATGGGGGAATATAAGAACAGGTTAGTCTCAAGTTAATCATTCACAATCTGTATAAATCGTTTTCGCTCAAATTTCACACAAGTCTCATTAGTGGGGTCGGGACTATGTATGTGACTGTTAGGTGTATGTATTTATTTATTTAAATGTATCATTTGCATCCTATTGGACCAAAATATTACATTATTTACTATTGGAACATTTTAAAATATCTTAAACAGATACATTGTAGCAACTTCTATCTCTCTATTCTTCTTCTATATCTCTATATACAAAACCATACTTACTCAAATAATTGCAATTATAATTAATAGATAATAATATGTTTAATGCAACATATGCATAGTACCCATTATGCAAGCTATGTTCACATCAAGTTAGATATAAATCTTGTATAATGTTTTCTTCTACTGGTGGTCTTTCATATGTGAGAGATCGCATGGGTTGGTCCCACCGCAATATCTATTTCTTCCGCCAAACAGCAGTGTAAATGCACTGTTATGTTTCGGATTGAAGGACATTGTAGCCAGAGTAACTGCTGGACATATTGAGACTTAACATCTTATTTCTCAGGATGGCGAGCGCAGTGGAATGCCAAGCATTGCTTTTAATTCAAGGCTTTGTTTGGTTTTGCTACCGTTCATGAGCGGTCGTATCGCTTACCATCAGGCGAACGGCATGCTCGTCTCGCCATTCATGGAAACAAAAAAAAAAAGTTTTATATTTTTCTCATCATCAGCAAAGGTGAGCTCTGGCAAGTTCAACTCAAGGGTTCGGGCGAGACTCCGTACTCGCGCTTCGGTGACGGCCGCGCGGTCCTACGGTCTACCATCAGATGAGATGGTGGGCAGTGAGGCGTGCCATTACCTCGGCATACCTACCACAAGAGCCGCTGCGATGGTGGGTAAGATTAACATTGCTCAAATAATTAAAATTATTTATATTTATCGTATTTGGGTGGTAAATCCATTCTTTTTGGTAAAATAATAATTTTAACCCTTGCGTACCATAGCGTCTAAAAGATACACTTTAATTTAAAAAAAAGCTAAGTTTATATCGAATACAATACGAAAAAAATAACAAAAAAAAAAAGTTCCTTTTTTTTGTTTTAGTTGCACTGTGTCTGAACTCTGAAGTCACTAACCCCACTAAACTACCCCTCCGGTTTAGTTTTCGGTAGCAATCTGGATATATCCTGTATATTGTTACTATGGTATCAGATAACCACATGTTATATATTTTTTTCCGTCAGTAAGCGACACAGATGCAGTGATGCGTGATAAGACATACTGCGGTCGCGCACGTCCGGAGCGCGCGGCCGTGGTGGCGCGGCTGTCGCCCGCCTGGTACAGGCTCGGCTCCTTCGAGATACTACACAAGCGAAGGGAACCACAACTACTTGTAACACTCCTCGATCATGTTATAAAGGTGAGTAGTTATATTTATTACTAGGGGTCTGGCCCTGCAGATACACTTTTCAAACTGGCGGCCAAAATTTTCTATACCGACTATCGATTTGGAATGTCTACCAGTCGGACCAAGAAAAAATGAATCAATGTATTTGCTACATTTTCGTATAAATTCCTGGCATTTGCTAGATTTTACATTACTGCTTCACTACTATAGGACATAGCGTGATGATATATAGCCTATAGCATTACTCGATAAATTAACTATCCCAACACAAAAACATTTTTTTAACTCTAATTTTAAAGTTACAATAAAGGCTTTATTACAACAGTTACAATTTCTATTTTAGTTATCAAATGTTGTATCCCTTTTGCACGACTTTTGAATTCAATTTGTGAGAAGAAGACAACACATTCGTTAGCTAAAATAAACTTTAAAACTGATTATGAATAACGTGCGAACATCCTTTATTTTACTATATTGTTAAAATGTATTCATTTGCAGTACCACTTTCCGGAAATAGATTCGTCGAAAGGTGATAAATATGTGAAGTTCTTCTCAGAAGTTGCACACAGAAACCTAGATATGGTCGCTACGTGGCAAGGTTCGCTTCTCTTATTCATATTAAAATAAACAGTAGAAGTTTTTATTTTTTTATTTCAATCTATGGCGAGACGAGCATAACGTTCGCCTGATGGTAAGCCATACGGCCGCTCATGAACAGTAGCAAAACCAAACACCTTGAATCACAAAGCAATGCTTAACGTCCACTGCGCTCGCCATCCTTAGACATAAGATGTAGTCTAAATATGTCCAGTAGTTACTCTGGCTACGATGTCCTTCAATCCGAAACACAACAGTACATTGTACTACTGTTTGACGGGAGAAATAGACATTGCGGTGGCACCTACCGAGGTAGCCTCTCACATATGAGAGACCTACCACCAGTGAGAAATTAAACTATACCATTGCTAGCGAGTATCGAGGGTTTATATATTGATGCTATTTGTCCAGGCCTAGGCTTCGTGCACGGAGTACTAAACACGGATAATATCAGTGTGCTTGGCGATACGATAGATTACGGACCATATGGCTTTGTGGAGAGATTCAGCGTTCATTATGTGCCCAATACATCAGATGATCTCGGAAGATACGCGTATAATAAGCAGCCTGATGTGAGTAGTTTTATCTTGATAGTCAATAATATTTGTACGTGTAACATGATGTGGTAAATATACGGGAAAAAATTAATGTTCCGAAAGGAAAAGAATGCCCATTTTACTATATTTATTGATATTTTTTGCCCCTCGATGAAACTGTCTGATGTCTCATTATTAATTTTTCTAAATTATTTTTTGGGTTCGCGTTACACTATTAACTTCTGAAAAATATGTTTTCGGTATCTTATAGCTATTATATAACTACAGTCACAAAATCAGACAGATTGCTATGATACAGTCCGGTAAAATTTGTTGGCATTTTTGAAAATTCAGTTCGGTCAAACGCTACGCGAAAAATGTCTGAAATTGGTATTTTCGATTTCGAAATAATCAAATCTATCAATTTGATGCGGTTGTGGCCGTATTGCTATGAGACAAAAAGTTTGGTTGTCATCTCTCGTACTATAAGGAAAGAAGTACAAAAAACAAAACTATAACTAATATTTAAGCGGTATTGGTATAGTGATCAACAATATTTTTTGCCGATACTATGAATGGACAATCCCCTTTAAGTTTCTAATACTTATGATGGTACATATACTAGATACAAACTTACTATTGCATTGCGTCCTCATGTGTATAATACGATGTGTTAATTTCACAGATAATTTTGTGGAACTTGGAAAAATTCGCAGAAGCTCTTAATCCAGTATTAAGTGATGAAGACAATGAGAAAATTACAACACTCAGGAGCACTTTGAAAGAATATGTCGACAAGAAAATATTGTATGTAGCTTTTATATCATTCTGTATCAACCCATATACGTCCCACTGCAGGGCACGGGCCTACTCTACAATCAAGAGTACGATTGAGAGTGGTTAGGCCATATAGTCCACCACGCTGGCCTAGTGCGGGTTGGCGGACTTACATACCATATAAATTTTATAAATAACTATGGTATGCAGGTTTCCTCACGATGTTTTCCTTCTCCGTTTTAGTGCGTGGTGATTGACTATTCAATACACACATGACTCCGAAAAGTCAGAGGTGTGCCCTGGGATTCGAAACCGCGACCACCGTGAACATGTTGGCCAACAGGCCACCACGCACTTAATTTATATCATTACATATCATCTAATCCCAATTGGCTTTGGTATATTTTACGATATTTTGATATATTTTTTTTAGGAAAACCTTTTTGCAAAAGTTTGGTCTGTTTGAAGTTCAAGATGGCGACCAAAGGTTCGTCGATGAATTTATGTTGGTACTGGAGCAGGCGATGTCTGACTTCACAGCTACATTCAGACAATTAGCCGAGGTAGGTATATATTATTATTAGTAATTTATATATTTACCGTCTTACTAATAAAAATATATTATACCATTGTTTAACGTTTATATACTTATTCAATAGATAGAGTGTGAATGGCTACTTATACAATACTTTACTAATAAACAGTGTATAGGCCTTGTATAACTATTTAATTGTTAAGACACTAACTAATGGCAACATTTTGGGAAGCGTTCCGAAACCTTAAAACGTTGAATACACCACTTATTTCTTTTTTTATTTTTCTTTTATATTTACATGATTTTATTGAGGAATAGGGCATCAACAATTCCTTTTTATCAAAACATATTTTCAGTGTAAAAAATAGAGGATTTCAAATTTGTTTATTTAAAATTTCCCATTCTGTAAATTGTCCTCGAAAAATAGAGAACATGTTTTGAACGCGCATTGAAACGTCAACTGTCATTTCCCGCAAGAAATGTAAAAAGTTAAAAACAATCCGTTGTTTTTCGTATCTTTAATTCGAATGCAATTTATTATTGATTTTGTACAGGTGTAAACAAATAGCTACTTAGCCCATTACCTGCATCTTCGAGTAAGCGTCCATGGAATTCTCCATTACCGAACTTCTGTCGCATACATGATTCTCTAAATATTAGAGAGTAATGTGTGCTGCCCCTCAAGTGTGCTACAATATCTCTAATTTGCAATTGGGAGTCACAGACTTGCACCTTAATTGAGGATACTATACCACTACCGTTGATATAATATTGGGCATTGTCTCCGCCAACTTTTTAAATTTGAGTACGTTTGCAATCAATTGCACCTATCACATGTCCAAACCCACTAATAATGCGGAATCCAGCCATCAGTTCTTCCTCTTCCTCGAGTGTTCGTAGTATATATGTTATGGGCCAAGTGTTTAATGCGGGCAGTATTCATAATGCCCGGGCAGTATGAATATTGCCGAGCCATATCGGGCCAAGTGATAAATTACAATCTAAACTCACCTATTTATCACATTGCCAGGGCCTTATGAATATGGCTACATGATGATCGGGCAATGTGTACCCACTTTATGGATCAATTAGGTCGACTGTGCCCCAAAACCAACTCGGAACACCCCGACTTCACGTAGTCTTTTGGCTACCGACCCTAGAGTGTATATAAAAAGCCAGAGGCGCGGAGGGAGAGCAGCCCCCGCCCGCTGTAACGAAGTGTAGGCAACCGTGCGAGCCGTAGCGGCTGAGGTGAGCATGGTTGCCTATCTTTTGTTACATAAGGGCGAAGGGGCTGAACTTCCCGTAGCGCCGGAGACCACGCAGAAGCTAATTTGTATTGACAACAAGTGTTTTAAGGGTTAGGTTGCTATAATAGATATTTCTCAGGAACGGTGCGTTACCTTTTCATGGGAGTGGTACCAGGGGAGGTGCGACACTTCCCCTCCCCCTCCACTCCTCCCAACCCACCTCCTCGTGGTGCCCTATTCTAAATTCTACCACTTCGGCTCATTGTTTTGATTTTGATTCGCTTTACATCACTCTGCCCAATAGGCACTTGGCATTATTCATAATGCCCGGGCAATGTGATAAATTGATTGGTTATAATCACATTGCCCGCTCTTATTGGGCATTATTCATATTGCCCGGGCATTATGAATAATGCCCGATTAATCACTTGGCGCATAACATATAGATAAATTGCGCTGCTTTACTTGCTAAGGCGACAGCAACGCGGCGACAATCAATAGTGATTGATTGTTGACTCATGCCATGTATGTCAGCTGCATTGTCTTGTACTTCTTCTGTATCAGCCCATATACGTTCTACTGCAGGGCATGGGCTTCCTCTACAATCGACAGTACGATTGAGAGTGGTTAGGCCATATAGTCCACCACGCTGGCCTAGTGCGGGTTGGCGGACTTACGTACCTTAGATTTTTTTATAAATCGCTATGGTATGCAGGTTTATTCACGATGTTTTCCTTTACCATTTTAGTGCGTTGTGATTAACTATCTATACACACATGACTCCGAAAAGTCAGAGGTATGCCCTGGGATTCGATCCCGCGACCACCGTGAATATGTTGGCAGTCGCGTCTAATCCGCTTACCAACAAGCTACCACGCACTTACTTCTTGCCGCCCCCATACCCTGAGAGTTGTACGAACTTGAAGCTCCTCAAAAAAGCCACTGCCCTTCTTTGTCTGTTCTATATCTTCTCCGATCAAGTCCACCACTTTATTGACATACATTTTAGTTAACCTGTATATACCTCTAAATTCATCTTCTTCCAGAGAAAAGGGATCGAAGCGTGTTTTATAAGCTTTTCTCTTTCTTTGCCGTTCCTCGTCGTCCACCTCAAGTAAACTCATTTGCAAAAAAAACGGGCATCTAAGCAATGAACCATTTCAAATGTTGCTATTGGTTTGTTTGATAATTATAGGTAGTTTTACTTTCACAATTTTGTAAATCAATAAGCAAATAATCGTTTTCGTCAGTATTATCATAAAATTTTTATAAAATTTATGGGTTTTAATGCTAAAGTTCACTAGTAGTGTATGCTCGCTATCCCCATAATCATATCTACCACTGGAGTCATCCCCACAACATTACACACAAGTCTCAAAACTCTTAACTTGCACCCACTCACATACATGTTATTACAAAAGGCAGTAATCCTCAATACCTGCAGAATAGTTAGAAAGTTTTTATCCATGGACTAAACACTAAAATATTTTTGGCCGAAAGCCCGGTATTTTGGTAAGGTACCCTATCTTTGGGTGAAATAATAAAGAAATATACATATAATAATAATATAATAATACACCCAACAGTCACATACATAGTCCTGACCCCACACTAAGATCGAGTCTTGTGTCGTGGGTATCAGGAACTACGAGAGACTTTTCGGTCTCACAAACACCCAGACCCGGAAGAAATATTTGTGGGCCGCACAAACATTTCTCTCGGTGCGGGGATCGAACCCGCGGCCTCTCGTTTCACAGGCGGCGTCTAACCAACTGCGCTACGGAGGCTGTCAAATATGCTCGTGAAGTAAAAGTTAACAAAGATTTTTGTTTATTTTTTCTTTAATAAAGTAAAAGCAGATAAATGTTTAGTATCGAGTGTGTTTAGTGTGTGTATGACTAGCTGAAATCACAGCTTGAATTCGTCTGGGTATGCTAGCGAGGATATCCCGGATACTTGCTTGCGGAATACGTTCCCACTCCGCGATATGATTATCATTCTTCAGCTCTCTGATGGTCTGCGGAGCCGGATGTACTGATCTCACGCGTCGTTTCAGAACGTCCCAGACATGCTCTATAGGATTGAGCCTGGTTCTGGAAGAAAACGAAGTACCCAACCACGGGATGATCGTTTTCTTGTGAGTCGCGCATTGAGAAATCGCAAGTCTTCGTATGTGGACTTTAAGAACAACCTCGAAGAAATAAGAAATGTGCACTATTAGTCTATGGACGGTCACGAGGAGGCTTCTCGCGGCCAATATACGCAGCCATCGCCCGGCCCGCGGCCCTAAGTTACTCCGTGAGCACAGAGTTGCCAGGCTTAGGTTTGGTCGAAATTGTGAGTCATGGACTCAAGAAGACTGGAATAGGGTATTGTTCTCCGATGAAGCCGGGATATCTTTGTTCGGTGAAAATCGACGTTGGCGAGTGCTACGAAGATGAGGAGAACGCTTTGCAGAGGCTTGTTTTGAAGAAATCACACCTTATGGTGGGGACCCTGTTATGTTTTGGGCAGGAATAAATTCAATGGATCGTACAGAGTTAGTCTTTATTGAAAACGGCTCACTGACTGGACATCGATACATAACGGAAGTTCTAATTCCTCATGCACAACCCGCATTGGCCGCTTTAGGCGAAGACTCAATTTTTATGGACGACAACGCTCGCGCCCACCGGTCTGGCGATGTGGAAGCGTATGTGCAAGAGGTCGGCATCCGTCGTTTGGATTGGCCAGCTCGAAGTCCCGACCTCAATCCTATAGAGCATGTCTGGGACGTTCTGAAACGACGCGTGAGATCAGTATAACCGGCTCCGCAGACCATCAGAGAGCTGAAGAATGTGATTACCGCGGAGTGGGAACGTATTCCGCAAGCAAGTATCCGGGATATCCTCGCTAGCATACCCAGACGAATTCAAGCTGTGATTTCAGCTAGAGGGGGTCACACTCGATACTAAACATTTATCTGCTTTTACTTTATTAAACAAAAAACAAACAAAATCTTAGTTAACTTTTACTTCACGAGCATATGCACTACTAGCGGGCATACACTACTAGTGAACTTTAGCATTAAACCCATAAATTTCATAAAAATTTTATGATAATACTGACGAAAACGATTATTTGCTTATTAATTTACAAAATTGTGAAAGTAAATCTACCTATAATTATCAAACAAACCAATAGTAACATTTGAAATGGTTCATTGCTTAGGTGCCCGTTTTTTTTTGCAAATGAGTTTATATCAAAATAGTCAAAATAATGCAAATAATCCATATTTAACACTAAATTAAAGTACGTCGCGAGATGAGACTTGATAATCATTTAAAATTTGTAGGCTATATACGCTCTAAACGAGGTCAATCGACTGAATAAGGATTGTATAAAAAAGCATACACTTATACAACTGTTATAACGGGCGTATAAGGTAAAAATCCCTATACATCGTTTATTAGTAATGATTTCGCTATAACGCTGGTATACAGAATGCATAAATGTTTATTAGTAAGACCGTTAACTTTTAAATAAATTAAAAACATACAGCTGAATTTTTTACTTATTCAGTCAACTTATAACTCTAATCAGGGACCGAAACCCATTCGACATAACGGTACCGGTATCGACGAATTTCGGTTACCTTTAAGATTTCGGTAACCGCTATGACGCAATATAAAGGTTACCCTTATATACGGGAACCGTTTTAATACCGGTAACCTAAAAAGACCTTGAATGCAAAAGAAAATGCGTTGTTGTTGCATAACAAATAAAAATCATACTTGTCGTGTTGTTTACACAATATCGCTGGATACGGTTCATTTCAATTTTGGTGGGTAATTCTGTTGAAAAATTCATGAAATGAGTAAAGATAATTGTGTGGTATGGTGCCATAATGTTTAGTAAAGACAAACGGCGGTATAACCACACACAGGCACTGCCCCCGCTTTGACTTATAAGGAACTTCGCATGAAACATAAAGGTAACCCTTATTTCGGTTACCGGTATGATACCGGTTAAATTCTAGGAATCGAATAAAATTGGCGGATACCGGTTACCATTAAAAATACCGGTATTATTTTTTTCGGTTGATACCAAAAAATACCGGTATTTTCGATACCGGTTTCGGTCCCTGACTCTAATTCTAATTATTAAATTATTATTAATTAAATGGCATTTATTCATATTACCGATCGAACAATATTTTTTTTGGTTTTTTTATTTCGAATTTGGAAGTTTTGGAACAATTTTTGAAATGTACCCAACAGAATATATCAAGCAAGAAAATGTATTTCAATTGACGTAGATTCATGAAACCTAGATAGAAAAAAGCATATTTAGCGTACACAAAATCAGTTATTTAAAAAAAAGGCGTTTTTGATTTAATGCCCTCCCAATTACCACGGTAGTAAAACTAAGTCGTTTTTTAATATGAAAAATTGTCAAAAGATTTTATATCTATATTATCATATGCAAGTTTTAAAGCATTCAAACGTAGTAATGATGTTTAGGTCGACTCTTCAGATTTGCTGGAAAAAGAAAAGCTAGAATCTAAATGGGCGCTCAAGAAGTTGCCGAGTTCAACGTATTGGGAAAAGTGGGTCGTGAAATACCAAGTTAGGTTGAAGGAAGAAAATGGTGAGCAATTTTGTGGCGATATTTATATAAGTGACTACTGCACATGAGGATAAATTGAAAATTCATTGTATTTCCGATTGAGTGTGCATTGTGCAAGCCAATTGTTTTTGCCGTTTGGCGTAGTTATGCACACAAACAATAAAATATTTATATAATTCTTAACAGCATAACTTTTTTCCTAATTGCAAGCAAAAAAGAAAAAAAAAACTAAAAATTAACAAAAAAGTGCAGATGGCGGTCTTATCGCTCTAGGTGATTTTTTACAGTCAACGCTTGGATAGATCTATGAAGAGCAAAAGAAGACAGGGCAGTTAAAATACTTTATAATAATACTTTCCAGTATTATGTATAAATACCTACACTATTACATTACCTACTTGTATTTTATATGTGGTGAACAAGAAAGTGTTATCTATCTATCTACATATTATCTTATAGTTTGGCTATACTAAGATATTTTGATTACAGTGAGCGAAGAAGTCCGGAGAGAGCGAATGGTGAAAGTAAATCCGGTGTATGTCCCTAGAAACTGGATCCTACAGGAGGCGATAGCAGACGCTGAGAAACTGCAGTTTGAAAAGGTAAAGTTAAACTTGACAAGGAATTAGGGACTGGTTATAATTAAGTGCGTGGTGGCCTGTTGGTAAACGGACTAGACGCGACTGCCAACATGTTCACGGTGGTCGCGGGTTCGAATCCCAGGGCACACCTCTGACTTTTCGGAGTCATGTGTGTATTGATAGTCAATCACCACGCACTAAAACGGTGAAGGAAAACATCGTGAGGAAACCTGCATACCATAGGGATTCATAAGAATTTCTATGGTATGTAAGTCCGCCAACCCGCACTAGGCCAGCGTGGTGGACTATATGGCCTAACCACTCTCAATCGTATTCTCGATTGTAGAGTAGGCCCGTGCCCTGCAGTGGGACGTATATGGGCTGATACAGAGGGTTTTAGGTGAAAACTGGTGTTATCTCATGTGTGAGAAACTGCCTGGGTAGGTACCACTGCAATGTCTATTTCACCCGCCAAATAGCTGTAAATGCACTGTTGTATCCCAATTTGAAGGCTATTGTAGCCAGAATAACTACTGGACATATGGAGACTTAACATCTTGTCTCAGGAGTGCGAGCGCATTGAATTGCCAAGTATAGCTTCATAAAATTCATGGTGTTTGGTTTTGCTACTACAGGGTAGAAGCCTTTAAAAATAATAAAAAGTGAAAAAAAATTATAGTAGGATGAAACCCATTAGAAAAGGAGGGGAATATTATAAAAATGAAAGGAAAAATAATTTACGGGCGATCTAAGGTCGGGAAGGGGATGGGGGTGAGTTATTAAGGGTAAAAAACGGTTTTTCCTCGATTTCCGGCAAAACTAAAAGTCCTATCGAAAAAAGTCAAATGGCAAAGTTGTAGGTAATAAAAAGATCTAAAACTTTTGTATTTTCTTATTTTTCACAAAACCTCAAAATTTATGTGAAAAATTAAAAAAACCAAGATTTTGGTTTTTTATTTTTATCTTTTACATAAAAAAATTCTTTAACGATTTTTTTGTGAAAACTTACCTTTTTATGTCCCAAATACGCTGTAATTTATTTGATTAAAAATATTTATTTTTTCGACTTATTTTGAATTAATATCGAAAAAGCACCCTAATTTTCAATCGAAAATTCACTTGTCAAAATATCAGCTTTTTTCAAAAAGTTGGTATGTTTTCTGTTCGTTGAAATCTCTACTTTCCGATGGTGAAAAAAAAAATATACAGGGTATCTCAAGACTGCTACCGAAAACGAAGCCGGGTGGTAGTTTTAGTGACTTCAGTCACATTGCAACAGAAAATGTTGAAAAAAAAAACGCGACGAATTTTTTTTTGTTATTTTTTCCTATGTTCGTATTTGGATGGTAATTTCATTTTATTCCTAAAATAATAGTGTATACCCTCTTATTTATAAGTACTCTAAGGTATAAAAGAGTTAAATTATTATTTTAGCAAAAACTATGGATTTACCACCCAAAAATTAAGATATTTAAAAAATCATAATAAAAATTTGTCGCGTTTTTTGCGAAAATTTTAGTTGCATTATGTTTGTAGTCAGTAAAACTACCACCCAGCTTCGTTTTCGGTAGCAGTCTTGGTATACCCGGTATGTAACTATAGTAAATTTTCTCAGAAAATGCAAAGCAAAGCTGCTTTTTTATTTCATATTCCCCTCCTTTTCTTATGGGTTTCATCCTACTATATTTTTTTTTGGTATTAAAAATTATCGACCCTGGTCTAATAGATTGATTTGTCTTCTTCGCTCAAACGGAATTCAAGTCGTTCAAAATGAACAAACATCCGATGGCTAAAAGGGTTTTTAAAATTGTCTATGAATAAGACCGGTGTTTTGTATTGTAATCACTTTATAGTGCGAATAAAGATATGCCAATTATTCTACCATCTCGTAACTTAAACAAACAGCACCTATTTTTCTAAAGTAAATAACTAATTCGTTTTCCCCAGGTTCGATTTCTCATGAAGCTATTCGAGAAACCGTACGAAGTGAACCCTGAAGCAGAGAAACTGGGCTACTCCGACGATCCGCCATCCTGGTCTTATGGACTTAAAGTTAGCTGCTCTAGTTAATAGAACAATAGCAAAATAAATATTCCAACCCGCACTAGGCCAGCGTGGTGGACTATATGGCCTAACCACTCTCAATGGTATTCTTGATTGTAGAGGAAACTCGTGCCCTGCAGTGGGACGTATATGGGCTGATACTGAAAATAAATATTATTTATACTGTCCGTCAGTTTGTGATTATGTAAATGATGAACAACTTGGATTGAGAAGGTTTTTGGCCATATTATAGGTCAAATGATTTTTTGTAAGAATCATCGGCGTAGATCGCGTAGTATTCGGTCACTGACTGCGAATCCATCCTCAGAGACATTAAATGTAGATTAAATTAAAAAATAAATATATAATATTGTAATTTGACATTCAATGTTTCTTAGTGTGGCAGTTAGTGCTGTACAGCTGCTGTGCTTCTTCATAGCATACAATATGTAAATGTAGATTTATTTTTTAAATACCTAACAGGTGCATGGTTTAAAACTAATAGCCTTAGATTTCTAATAAGAAATGCTTAAACAAAATGAATTTCTAAGAATAATTATAATCATTCTTGAGTCAAAATCGTTATATACATAGATTGGATTAACCATTCTTTATACATCTCAAGAATTATAGAAATAATATTGTTAAATATATTACATCATAGTTAAGTACATAATGTGTTTATAAGAACCTATGTACATTAGGAAGAGCCATAATATATTGTTATCTCTGCAAAGATGAGAAATTTTACAAATAAGGTTGTTATACCCAATTTATTTAAGTATGTACAGTCAGCGACATAAGTCGCTGAACACTTCACATTTTTTGATAAGCTTTTTATGAATTTAAATTTGTATGTACTACTCTGTAGTCGTAAAATATAACCAAGTAAAGTCATCTATGCCGAGAAGTGCCATACGATATTGAAAATAATTATTATTTTAGATGATAAGACAATTTCAAATCTCGTGAATGTGTAGCGACTTATGTCGCTGACTATACATTCTTGTTATATTTGGTGTTTTATTTTTTAATATCGTAATGAATAAAGCTATTTTTTATAACACTTGTTTTAATAAAAGCCTCAAAAATATAAAATCAGTATATTGAAAAGAAATTAAATAGCTCTTACGATTTCCTTAAATTATTTACAATAACAGACTTAATTATTCCTCTTATAATACAAAACATATCACTCATAATCTTCATCGGCACTGTCATCAGGTTCTGAATAATCCTCATCTTCCATGATTTTCCGTCTTTTTTTCGCTTGTATATTCTCTTTGTTTTCTTCCGTTTCTTCCTTCTGAGCTTCTGTCTGTGCAGAGCGGTGGTGGAAGACGAAAGAAATGCTCTTGGCCAAGTCCCAACACTGCTTTAGAACCATGTCAGCTAAGCTTTTTTTATCAGCACAATGATACCAATTAGATAAGTCAGAGGTACAGTCAGAGTTTTCTGGTGGAAGTGTAACCTGTATGTTGTTGACACATCTTCTGCATTTGAACTTGCTGTGAGTATCTGACAATGTGTTCTCTTCAAGCCGAAATAGGTCCTTCAAGTCTTCCGATGTGAAGTGTCGTAATGACTCTTCATTCTGATCAACTACTGTATCACTTAAGGCTTTCTTGTGTGCTTGCCTTTGGAATATCTTTTCCTCAATAGTCCCTGTTGCTAGCAGACGGTATATGTAGCACGGTTTCTTCTGTCCATCTCTCCAAACCCTAGCCATAGCTTGCTCATCATTTGCTGGATTCCAGTCCGGATCAAACATGATTAATCGGTTAGCTCCAATAAGATTCAATCCACAGCCTCCAGCCTTAGAACTCAACATAAATATCCACTCTTTATTTTCTTTATTATTGAAACTTTCTACTACTTTAGCTCTTTTCTTTATAGTCATTGAGCCATCAAGTCTGACATACAAGTATCCTCGTTTACGGCACAGTTTTTCAAATAAGTCTAATGTTTGGGTGTAGTTTGACACAAGAACTATCTTGTCATCAGTGTTGGTTTTTAGATTAGCTAAAATACAATCTAGAATCATAAGTTTTCCTGAGTATTCAGGCTTCACATCCTTAATATCATAATTACTGGGTAACAGGTCTCTAGCTTTTTCAAAACCTTCAGATCTTTCCATAATCTTATCATACACTAAATCTGGATGATTGCAAAGCTTTTTGAGTGTTGTTATGCTTGACAATGCACTTAAAGTGTTTGTGTTTTTCTCACCAGTCCCTGCAAACTTATTCCGAATAGCATCAGAATTTATAAAGTTCTTGTATATTTGAGTTTGAAGAGGTGTCATTTTCACACAAATAACTTGTTCAAACTTGACCGGCAAGTATTTTGTTAACAGACTACTTGTTCTACGAATCATACACTTGTTTACTATTGATGTCAATGTCTGGAGACATTCCTGTGCTCTCTCTCTTTCCTGGGCAGTAGCCAAGGCATCTTGGCCTCTAAGGATAGGATTTTCATAGCGTTTCTTAAACTCCTGCCCAGTTCCCAATATTCCTTCATTAACAAAATGTACCAAACTGAAATACTCAGTCAGATCATTTTGGATGGGTGTGCCAGAAATTAATATTCTTCTCTTTGCCTTTAATCCCATTAAAGCTTGATAAGTCTGGTTCTCACTGTTTTTCAACCTGTGTCCTTCATCACAGAGCACCAATCCAACTTCAGAAGAGTGCAGAATGCTTGAATATATCCTAAATGTTTCATATGATATGATAAGCACTGGTGTTGCTACTCTAGTTGCTGAGTATGTGTTCATAAACTGCTGTAATTTTAAAGTTATATCTGCCTTTGATCCACCATCCATTGCTAGTGCATTTATCCTCTGCGCCAACCACTTGTGTATCTCATTATACCAGTTCTTGACCAAACTGCTGGGACAAACAATTATTGCTTTACATATAGTCGGTTTGCAGTCTGGACCTTGGCGTAACAGGGTCCATAGTAATGTTATACACTGTAAAGTCTTGCCAAGACCCATTTCGTCAGCCATAATGCAGCCGTAGGCATTCTCTATTTGTTTCCCGGTGACACAGTCGTACATAAATTTCACTCCGTCGCGTTGGTGAGGGCGCAGAATGTTTCCGAGCACTGGATCGACTACAACAGCCACTTTGATGTCGTTGGGACTCATTTTCATCTTTTCATGCTCGGGGATGTACGGAGGACGATACAGAACTAGTGCATTAGGCTCATCAGGGTCGTGAAGTGCCCGTCTAACCTGCGTTCGTTTCAAACCCAGGCTTTTGCCACAATACGATGATACGTAGTTAGGGATAGGGACTTTGAAAGGCTTATTCAATATCTGCTTAATCAAACTTTCGTGGTCGGAGTTGGACATCGTTTGAGATGCAATTTTCTGTGTTAAATTCACCTTTGTGCATTCCCGCCTTTTGCGCTTTGCGGACTCCAATAAAGGACTTTTGAAGACGTTGTCGCCGGAGCCGACTTGGCTCGGCGCTAGACTTCGCCGCATCTTCACTGTTTCTACTCCACCATGAGGATATGAATACTTTTGAATTATACAAGAGAGAACATGTTTTGAAACTTTTTGTAGATTTTAAATTTGACATTGACAGTAGATATGGGTCGTTCGCGATTGAACGGGTCAAATAAACCGGCTCACAAGAACCACGCGATCGCTTCGATCTTTACGTACAATAAAATTCGTTCATTCGATCGATCGCGATAGAAGAATCGCGTCGGTTCAAGCGAATCGAGAACCGAGAACCGAGAACCGAGAGCTGAGAGCCGAGAGCCGAGAGCTGAGAGCCGAGAGCCGAGAGCCGAGAGCCGAGAGCCGAGATCCGAGAACCATAAGCGCGAACAGCGGTCCGCGAGCCGTTAACGTCCTGTGAGTGCGACCCGACCCGAGTCGAGCCGAATCAAGCCAAACAAACGTTCGGATACCGTCGGTTTTAGAGACGAATACAGACACTAAATAGGTCGAATGTAAATGACAAGGTTGATATATGCTTTCAGTGGTAGGCTTTAAAGTTTATTTTGCGTTACAATTTTATGGTTTTGACTTTTTGAGTGAGTTGAAGTTAGTTAGGTACATCTTGATTTATGATTGCTTGCGAATTGCGTTTGAAAAAAAGAAAATATTGTCATCAAGTAATAACTCCTTTTTGTTCGTTTTTCGTAATTAGTATCCCATTGTCCTAAGATTTTGCCTATTACGTTTGTTGTAAAATTATTTTTCACGTTTTTCAGTTTTAAAAGTGATATTTTTGTGTAAAATAATAGGTAATATGAACTTTAAAACGTGTTTACCTACCTATACTTCTACTAAGGGCCTATTCATTTATATCAATGACTTAAACGGAACCAATCGTTCGATTGATCGAGTCATTTGAACCGGTTCATTTTATAGTTGGATCAGTATTGATCCGGGTCTTAAAAATTGAACGAATTGCACATTGCTAATTGACAGTGACACATTATGTAGAGTTGCTATCCGAAAAAACGTATGTGCATTTATCATGAATGTATTAAAATTCTGAATTTCTTTGTATTTTTAACTTCAAATTAAAATCATAATTTCAGTTTCACTTGATTATTTTCTGTTTATTGTCTAAAGTGCGTTTAATGCGGACCAGTCACGGCTATCAACATATTTACGATGTTCGTGGGCTCAAAATCCCGGGAACACCTCTGACTTTGGAATAACGTGTTAGGTCAATTACCACGTACCAGTGGCGTAGCTAGGGGGGGGCGGCAAGGGCGGTCCGCCCCGGGTGTCACCCCAACAGGGGTGACACCCGAGCCCAACTTTGACCATCAGTTATAGTTCTTTCTACTTCTACCTATAAAAATCAAAAATTTGTGGCAGAGACCATAACCGCTACTAATAAAATAATCTAGGTACCTAAGTACAGCATTGTACCACAAGCATAATAAATTGATACCTATATAAATACAAATAATGTACCCACCTTAGACTAAGGAATAACTAGACAGAGCAATAAAAACTTCATATAGTAGTACTCCTTACTCGTGAGCCATTTTGTCATTAAGGGATTTCGTGGGTTCAAAAAATCGTTTTTTTTTGGCTTTTTAATTTCTACAACATCTCAAAAATATTATCCTAAATTTTCAAGTCGATCCGAATAATAGTTTCATTCATCTGAGGTGCACGTTGCACTGTGCGTTGCACACTGTCAATCGATCAGGGATTCCCCTAAAATTTAATACTCCGTTCGCGTACAAGAAGCTTATACCCAAATGGAGATTGCATTCCGTATAAAACACTGAAGCACAAAAATTTGACCTTGAATGACGTCGCTGTTATCTTCTATCCTTTTCCTTAGAGTGACAATGAATGAAAATGACATTATGGTATAAGCTTCTTGTTCGCGTATAACCAACGCTACTTAGGGGATTCCCTCGATATAGAGCTCGTCACTTGTATTGTGGATTAGACAAATTCTTTTGTTTTCGACCGCATTCATTTCAATATTCTTTTGCGTGAACGTGTGAACGTCTAGTGCAAAGTGTTTTTTAATTATTAGATATTATAAACGACAATTTTCGTATCTTATATTTATAATAAATAAACCTAGTTAATAGTCGATTCTTGAAGAAAATAAACAAGGTAAGTGAAGTATTTTTTATTAAAGGTGATACTAACTTTTTTAATTCGTTTAGTATCTAGTAGCAGTATCTTAGATTATTTTGATCTACAAGTTTTACGATCATACTTTAGAGACTTAAGGTAATAATGTTTATTAATTATTAATATACTTATTAATATACTTATTTATTATTATTTTCTGATCCAAACGGATTATATTAAGTTTAGATTAATGATAAAAAGTAGGTAATTATAATCATACATCTTCACGTACATTGATTCGGCTCCGAGATGAGTAGCTCGAGCACTACCACGAGTATTTATACGGATATCACCTAAGGATATCACAATTAACGGTGGAGTATTTAACTAGTATTTTCTAAAAATACCTACTTAAATACATATTTACACCCAGATGCAGGATTGTTAATTTATATAAATATATATTTCACAAAGCTAGTTACGTAACGTGTACCTAGGTGTTTATTTACCGTTACAATTTGTTTATAAAATCAACGTATCACTTACAAACAAAAAATATTTTTTAGGATACCCAGAACGAAATATGCCTCGGGGAATTCATACTTCGAAAAGACAAAGCGGGTTTCAACAGAGAAAAGCCAAAGAGGCTAAAATGGATCAAATTCAGAGCATGTCTGGATCTCTTTTCAAATATGTCACAAAAGCAGATAGCGGCCAAGGTTCAATTAAAGTACCCGAGTCTCCTGTTGACGAAAGTAATGATTCACATCTTGAAGACTCACATTCAGATAGCAACAGCGACAATACAGAATCATTGAAGACAACCCATTTCCTCGACGGAACCAAATCAAATAATGACAATGACACCGTAAATCTACTTTTGGAGACAGCATTAGCTTCGAAGAATCTGTGCAACACTTGAGGGATATTTCACATTGGAGTTTACCGGTTCCCAATAATGTTCGCATTGACATAATAAAAAAGGGCAGTGAACATTTCCAGAACAAAGAAGGACCGTTCCCTACTGTATCTCGTCATGGTTCAAAGATTAAAGGAGATTCTCGTCATCTTTCACAGGAATGGTTTTATAAAGAGATGCCTAGTGGTGAAAAAATTCTACGATCATGGATGGTATTTTCTCCTATATCAAATAATCTGTACTGTTTTTGCTGCCGTTTATTTGCTGTCAGTAACATACAAAGAACATTTACAACTGGATTTCAGAAATGGTGGAAACTAAATCCTAAAGTATTGGACCATGAAACTTCATGTGAACATTTAGAAAATTTCGAAAATTGGAAAACTTTGGAAATGAGATTAAAATCTCACACCACAATAGATGACGCAACCTTGCAATTAATGAATACGGAAAAACAGAAGTGGAAAAATCTGTTATCTAGATTATTTGATATAACTTTGTTTTTGGCGAAACAAAACCTAGCATTTCGTGGACATGATGAAACCCAAGGGTCATCCAATAAAGGTAATTTCTTAGAACTAGTTAAGCTGCTTTCAAAGTATGATGTTGTACTTAAAGAACATATATTATATTTGGAGCAGGAAAAATCACATAAAGTAACATATTTATCGCCCGAAATACAAAATGAGTTCATAAATGTTTTAGCTAATCACGTTAAATGTCAGCTTGTCAACGAAATTAAACTGGCCAAATATTTCGGAATTATGTTTGATAGCACACCTGACGTTTCACATGTCGATCAAATGTCTGAAGTAATTCGTTGTGTAAAAATTAATAATAGAAAAGTAGAAGTCAAAGAAGTATTCTTAGGATTTTTTCCCTTGCATGGAAAAAAAGCAGCTGATTTAAGCGCTGAAATACTAAAGAAGCTTGAAAACGATGGCTTAGATATTATGATGTGTCGTTCTCAAGGTTATGATAATGCTGCAGTTATGAGTGGTATACACGGGGGAGTGCAAGCTATTATAAAAGAAAAAAACAATAAAGCAATTTTTATTGGTTGCATTGATCATTCAATTAATTTATGCGGCCAGCATTCGTTCGCACAAAATGTGACTTGTGTTACATTTTTCGGAGCAGTGGAGACAATATTTAACTTTTTTTCAACCTCCACAAGCCGCTGGGAGGTGCTCCTCAATCACAGCAAAGCATCTGTTAAAAGACTTTCAACAACGCGCTGGAGTGCTCATTATGGTGCAGTAAAAGTATTGACTGAAAATTTTGATGGAATAATATCTGCAATTGAGGAACTATGTGACCAAGACGTAAATTTAGAAACAAGAGGTGGTGCACAAAATCTTATCCCTGCTGTGTGCAATTTCTCATTTCTTTGTTTTCTTTTCTTTTTTCTTTTTTTTTTTTCATTTATTAAGGACACAAACAGTCGTATAAAAGGCATAATAGTAGAAAAAATAGATACAAAAAGACCTACAGGTCCATATCTTAAATATACAAATATGAATATAAGAGAGCTAAAGGCGACTCATAATTTTATTCACAACAGTCATAAACTACACCTGATTATCCAGGGTACTTAAAATACTGAAAAAATAATGTTAATGTTAAGAATATAAGTCTTGGATATTGAGATACTATGTTATTCCTACACGCTAAACAGTTGAAACATTGCAGTATTAAACAGAGGAATAAAATTTATTATAAAGATACATTAT
This sequence comes from Hyles vespertilio, assembly GCA_009982885.2. Lineage (NCBI taxonomy): Eukaryota > Metazoa > Arthropoda > Insecta > Lepidoptera > Sphingidae > Hyles > Hyles vespertilio. Next base: position 1,990,569 of record CM042819.1, read on the forward strand.
TCTAAATATACATATATTACTATCCAATAAATATTACAAATCGTTACATTAGGTAAGAAGTATACATACGGAATGATAGTGTAGGTCGTGCTAAATGTAATAAGTTGGTTCGCAAATAGATAATTTAACAGTTGGCAAACAAAATTCTTTTCACTTTAGTTTTATACATTAACAGGGTACAATTAAATATGTCAACACTATTAAGAAATTGATCATAAAATTTGCACGAACGCCTGAAGAAAGAATTTTTAGCATAGTTGGTGTGACAGAAAGGTATATAAAATGTATGATGGTTACGAGAGGTTATACGTGGAACTTTAAAGCTAATGTTTTCAAGTAAGGATTCCGAGTCTATATGATTGTGTATGAGTTTAAAAAGAAAAATAGAATCAAGATAGTTTCGCCTAGCTTGCAAAGATCCGGTGATATGATGTCTAGCCGCACTGCTGTTATAGTCAGTAAATGAGTTGCCTGACCTATAGTCTAGCGATTTTAAAAACTTCATCTGAATTCTTTCAATTCTGTCGATGTGAGTAGAATATTGAGGGTTCCAAACTACACTTCCAAATTCTAATACACTACGTACATATGCATTAAATAGGGTGATCAATGTGTGCGTCGTTTTGAACGGTTTCCCTAAACGAAGAATCAGACCAAGTTGTTTGTATGCTTTGCCTATGATATTTTCTATGTGTAACGTTAAATGGAGTTTGGAATCCAAAGTAACACCTAAGTCACGCACAAAAGCGACTCGTTTAATATTTTGTCCTGAAAGCTCGTAATTAAATAAAAAAGAACTCTTTTTTCTAGTGAACGAAATAACGTAGCACTTATCAGTATTAATAAACAATTGATTGCGATTGCAATATTGTTCAAAATTTCGTATATCACTTTGTAGATCATTGAAATCGTGTTGTGTCGAAACTACCTTAAAGATCTTTGTGTCATCCGCATACAACAAATGACAAGAATGTTCTATACACTGTCCGATATCGTATAAATATAATGAAAAAAGAAACGGTCCTAGGTGGGAACCCTGCGGTACTCCAGAAGGTATCATAAGAAAACTAGAACAGCACCCTTTTAGTGCCACAGCCTGACTGCGGTTGCTAATATAAGATTTAATCCACCTCAGTAAGTCGCCATGTATACCAAACCCTTTCAATTTTTTAATGAGAATTGAGTGATTAATTTTGTCAAAGGCTTTCGAGAAATCAGTATAAATGGCGTCCACCTGGCATCCGGCATCCATTGCATTAAGTATAAAGTCAGTATAACCGATTAGATTAGTGTTTACACTACGTCCACGGAAAAAACCATGTTGTTCAGGTGGCATATTGCGACGGGCGTAATTTGTTAAATGGTTAGTCACATTTTTTTCAAACACCTTTGCAAACACACAGAGTTTCGAAATAGGTCTATAATGAGTTACATCATGTTTGTCACCACCCTTGTGAATTGGTGTTATGAGAGCTTTTTTCCAAATATTTGGAAAGCAACCTGTGGTTAAAGATCTTTTAAAAATTATGGTTAAAGGAAGAGATAATTCATTACACAACCTGGAAACAAACAATGGGTGAATATCATCTACTCCGGCTCCTTTATTAATATCAATATGCTGCAATAATTTTAGAACCATGCTTTGAGAAATTTCAACCGAAGGTAAATTTACAGGACCAAATATATTATCTTCTATTAAGTCATTCGTTTGGTGGGAGGTACTAGATATAAAAACAGAATTAAAATATGAGTTAAACATGTGACAAATAGTAGTGGCATCAGTAGAGGCAGCATCCATATATTTCATATTAGCTGGTATATTGTTAAGACAGTATTTTGACTTTATAAAAGACCAGAAAAATTTTGGAGCTAAACTAATTTTATTCTCAGCCAGCGCAACATAATCTGAATAGCATTTGGTTTCGAGCCGTTTTACACGAGCACGTAATAAGGAGAAGGTTACATAGTCGCGACAATTACCATATCTTTTCCATCTTGCATGGGCTTTGGTTTTTTGGTGGATAAGCTTGACCATGGCCCGGGTGTACCAGGGTGGATACTTACGGTGGTTGAGAAGAGATTTTTTCGGAACATGTGCAGTAATTAATTTATTTAAAACTTTATAAAAATAGCTAACCGCATCTTCGGTATCGAGTTGAGATAATTCTGTGATCCAATCAATTTTACACAATTCATCACTTAATTCGGAATAATTAGCTGAATGATAAAAATATTTAACTTGAGTAGGATACTGTAATTTCAGGACACAGTGCTGATTAAAAGTAATATCTATAGCTTTATGGTGTGAATCTTCCGGTGTTAGAGGACAAGAACAGGTCAAAACTTTACAATCAATATTACTCAAGACCAAATCCAGAATACGACCATTAATATTGAAACATGAGTTATATTGGTTTAAACCAGTAAAATTTAAAAAGTCACTAAGTAATTTTGATTTATTATCGTCATTATTATCCAATTGTAAATGTGATTCACCTTGTGAGGACCATTTCGCCGAGGATATATTAAAATCGCCTAAAATTAAAAACATATCGTTTGGATAATTATGAACAATTTCAGAGGCACTGTCAAAAAATGTTTGTAAATAATGTAAGTGATTATTATTATGTGGGAAGTAACAAATACATATGTGTAGTGTTAGCCGGGAGTCCAGTGTAGACGCAGCAGCAATGCTTAACCATAGTTCTTCCGAAGCGGATGCACAACGCCAGTCATCCCTAAGACGCGCCCACATCCCCGTTCTTACTGCCAACAAAACACCTCCCCCTCTCCCACAACCCCGGACACCCAAGGGGCGATCACGCCTGTAAACCTCATAGTTATGGAAAAAATATTCAGCATCATAAAAGTCAGGTGTTAGCCAAGTCTCTGTCAAACATATTAAATCGTAATTACAATGTAAAACATTTGTTAAAAAAGAATGTGATTTAGTACGTAACCCTCGTACATTTTGGTAATAAATATTAATATTATTTAAAGTGGACATTGCGGACTAATAAATACATATCCAAAAGAACATAGGCATCGGTGCAAATAACATAGATGGACAAAAATACACCACCAAAGTGAGATTAAATTGAAAGTGCGTAAAATATAAATGAGATAAAATAACATAGAAAATATAAATAAAAAGAAGTGTTGACATAATTATAAACTTACAATCATTGTACGTATAAAACTGCCGAGAGATCAAGATAAGATAAGAGAGCAACATCAGTGCATTCCTAACAAATGAATAAACATGTATAATAATATGATAAGAAAAATAACCAAAATTACCCATGCTAGAAGAAAAAACAGACCAATAATATTTTAGTAAAAAAATAATTTGTATGATCAACAAAGATACGGTGTATAGTCACTTGAGTTTATTTAAATCACTATCATTCCGGATATTTAAAATATTTGAATTTCTGGAATGATGTGCTAAGGGAAGTGAACTATGCTCAGATTGCATTACAAAGCAAAGGATTATGTGTTGATGAAATAATCATAAAACTAGAAGCACTTCGTCTATTCATTGGAGAGAAACGGTTGCATCTAGCAGAAGAGGCAATAGATATTGCTGTACGAAAATCGGAAGAATACAACATTTCGATGGAACGACGAATTCGTCGCAAGAAGCGCATGCCCGGTGAGTTAGCATCGTCCACAGATGCTGGACTAACACTTAGAGCGGAACTTCAAAAGGACATGTTAGAATGTCTTGACAGATTCAATATTGAACTCGAAACAAGAGTAAAGTCCATTAAAGACGTAGTTTCATTATTTGAGGTTGTACAGTCGAAGACTTTGCTTTCGGCAAACACTGAACAGTTAAAATTTGCAATATCAAAATTTACTAACCTTTACGATGAAGTATCAGAAACAGAACTACTTTTAGAAATACCAAGATTGAGAAGACATATAAAAGCGGCTAATATTACTGTCTCTAATTGGGTGACACTGGACTATTTAAAATTCACTGTGGAATGGGATTTTACAGAATCTCTTCCGAATCTAACGGTCGCACTAAAGTTATTTATAACAATATGTGCATCAGTTGCTTCATGTGAGAGAAGTTTCAGCAAATTGAAATTAATAAAAAATTACTTGCGGTCTACAATGACTGAAACCAGATTAAATAATCTTGGTATTTTAACAATAGAACATGAAGCAACACAAAATATAAATTTTGAAGACGTGATTTCGGAGTTCGCAAGTGTCAAAGCTAGAAGGAAGAAATTTTAATTTTGGCATACTGTTTTACATAATATACTACTATTTGTAATACTCTTATTTTAATAAAACGTAAACGATTATTACTTTTTATTTTATACATTGTGTTTGAGTTTTGGGGTGACACCTACAAAATCCGCCCCGGGTGCCACCTATGCTAGCTACGCCGCTGCCACGTACTAACGTTGAAAGAAAACACTGAGAAGTATTTTGCAAATCCTATGGTTTGATTTGAAACAATTTCTGTAATATAGTTCGCCATTAAGCGCACTAACCCAGTACAGTGGAACTAAAGGCTTAACTTCTTTCATACTCTCGATTTTAGAGCAGGGCTTGAAATACCGGTAAAAGTTTGGTATCATTAATGGAGCTAGACGCAGGTATCGGTAAATTCATAAGTAACGATACCCAATTTAACGTTAAATATAAATACCAGTACTACCAAACTTACCAATACTTATAACGTTATGAGTGTATTTCGTTGCCTTGGCTCAAACTTACCGATACTTTTAACGTTATGAGACTATTTCGTTACCTTTGCTCCCGGCAACTCGCAACGTTTACCAACCAACCACAATCATAGAAAGAACGTGGCGGCAGTTGGCATGCGTTTGTGGTACATCCCGTGGGATGCATATGAGAACTTTGAGGCAACGTCGCATAAATTAACGCTACGAAATTACCGATATTTTTAACGTTATCGACGTAAAAAAAATATTGATTATTGTTAACGTTATGGTATCATAACGATTGTGTTTCGTTGCAATACTCAATTACCGCTACTAAATTTTAACGATACACAGGTGACTTTGTGAAATTATGGGTAATTACCGATTCTTTTAATGTGAATTGGTATCGTTTTCAAGCCGTTTTAGAGAAGATCTGCACCCTGTAGTGGAATGTGTATGGACTGATACTAAATTGTCTAAATAAGTTTAAAGGCATGTTGATATTGGTGCCCTATAGTACCTAGGCACAGTTTACAAGAATCCTGCAGAGGGTATATTCTTTGCCACAGCGTGACTCAGTTATGTAATAAAATCTTATATGCTTATGGTATAAATGTTGAATAGTGTAGGATCCGGATGAAGTAGGATATCCTTTTTAATATGCTCTATTCTTTACACAATCAAACAGAGTAATATTATTAAGAAAATACTTTATTAAAAAAACAAAACACTTCCTCTTAAGTTACAACTTCTTAAACCAAAGTGAGTCAATATTCATCACAGACATTCAGTTTATAAATTTTACAAGAAAAAATACACAGTAAACTATAACAAATATTATAAAAGGTAGCATTGCTATTTCGCACTTAACAACACAATTTATGATTTGGTTTTAATCATGTAATGTTTAATAGTTGGGCTGCATTGGAACAAAATATTTATGCGTATTTAATTGAAACAAATGTAAACAAAAAGCCTTGGTGTTGCTATCAATAAAAAATATTAATGCTACAATGGAACCCAACTTTTTTAATGCAGACTCCGCCTTATAGGTCGGTATCATACATTATCAAACTGAATTGAAGAATTAACATCATCAAATAAGAAGCTATGCCTTATACTACGCGCTGAAAAACAAATAAAATAAAAAAGTAAAAAGACAGTGGATTTAGAAACCGGATAGCTTTTAGCTGAGATATAATCAAAATATTACATATTATGTGTTTATAAAACTTATGATAGATGATTGGACGAACATTTTATCCATAATATAATTAAGCGATACTGTATGAAATACAGTGTATGTTATAGATGCCTTAATATATATCACAAATATATGCATATGTAGTTGTAGCGATTTGTACGTCCATGACAAAATCTTATACTAATCACTGTATACACTGGTTTAGTAACTTTTAGACATACATAAAAGTAGTTACCTATATACCGATATAGATATACCGCATCGCGAATATGAAAATGTTTTGTCCTTGATAGCTTAAACGGCAAACTAAGTCCCTAAGTAATACTCGAAATGTTCCAATTTCTATAGGCGATAGAAAATATTACTTCAAAATTTAATTGAAATACGCTAGTCTCTATTTTTTTTACGTTTTATAGAATTGCTAACAAAAGATTAAAATAATATTTTAGTACTAAATAGTAATTTATAATTAAATTGTTTTTTTTTATATCTGTATTTTATCTTATTTTATATTCGCGATAGTGAATACTTAACATTGTTATGTATAACAATTGAGATACAGAAATATTATAAAAATATTGGATGCAAGCTGAATTGTTATAAATAGAAAAATAACAACCATTTTTAGCAATATCATATGAATTAAAAAAAAAAACAACTTTAGTATACATCCTTATTTCAGTAATATATTGTGAAAGGGATTTTTTGCAAATTATGCTAGTTCGTATTATTACTGATTAATATTTTGAAAGAGGAATATTTACCAGTGTTGCCATGTATATTCATAACCAGAAAATACTGGAGTTAGGACTTTCTTGCTATTCTGATTAAAAAATAAGGCAATATTCTTATACATGTTTCTCGATATCACACACACACAGCAGTTTTAAAACCTTCGAGGTTTACACCTGATTCACAATCTCCGAGAAAAACACAAATTATTATAGATTCGACTTCTTTATGCGCGACACTCCTGATGTAAAAGAGGGGTATTTAAGAGGGGAGGGGTAATTTAACAAGCAAATATAGATTTTAGGAATATAGCGAGAATGTAAAAGTTTGGAAACCGTCACTTGCCAATGGTGTGCAAAAAAATAATTTCAACCCAACCTACCCTCTCCCCTTCCACCCCTTTTACATTTGAGGGTCGTGCATGAATTTGTCAGTCTATAGTTGACTGCTAGTAACAGTTAATGCATTGATGTTATTTGGTCAATTATTTTAATTTTTTCTTGGATATTCTGAACCAGCATTAGAACATAGCACACATATGGTATATGGCGGGAAAGTTATTTCTTCGGCATCCGCAACACCTTGATATTGGTTCCGTCGTAGGCGCAGTCTGTACGCGACGGGTACACTGTTTTCAAGCTGTCTTCCATTGTTACTATTTTAACCTGAATAAAGGAAATCATAAATGAGTTTGTACGCAGATGGTGAGAAAATCATAGGCTTTTGGTTGATAGGATAATAATATTGTACCATATTGGTCTTGAAGAAAATTTTGTTAATTTATGGTATGCAGTTTTCTCCGTGTTTTTTGTTGTCACCATTAAAACCTTCGTATGACTCTGATAAGTCTAATGTGTGCCTTTGGATTTAAAATTTTAAACCCATGAATACAATATCGATAGCTAGGTCCGCTCCATTACCAATATAACTGATAAAACCAACAAATTCATACACCATTTAGGCTTTGTCGTCACGGACCAATATCTGCTGAAGAAACGTGTTTTGTTATATGAAAGGAGAATGCTCATTAATAGGATCGGTAAAATAAAATAAATATCGGCAAATCGTTGATCACGATACCGACACTGCTTGAAATTAATGATTGAGATGAGCATTTTTATGGTTTGTCCTTACATATGTTTTTGTATCCCGGGTGATAGATTTTTACATTTTGTTCACAGAGCCCAAGACTAAAGTTCTGTATAAAGTAATAAATACCTGCCGTACAGTCAGCGCGTGGAATCCCTCGGCCTGCTTTGGCTCGTCTCCGATGCCCAGCATGAGGCACTCCTGCAGGAACTTGTCCATCACGTGCTTGCAGTCGTCCAGGGAAGATTGTGACGTCACCTCCACCAGCATAGACTTGCTCTCGTGAGACATCTGAAGGCATAATATTTTTGTTGCAGATAGGTAAAGATTCTTACTGGTGGTAGGTCTCTCATATGTGAGAGGCCATCTGGGTAGGTACCACCGCAATGTCTATTTCTCCCGTGAAACAACACTGCTTAAATGCACTGTTGTGTTTCGGATTGAAGGACATTGTAGCCAGAGCAACTACTGGACATATTGAGACTTAACATCTTATGTCTCAGGATGGCGAGCGCAGTGGAATATTGCTACTGTTCATGAGCGGTCGTATCGCTTACCATCAGGCGAACGGCTTGCTCGTCTCGCCATTCAATGCAATAAAAAAAAAAAAAAAAAAGATTTCATGTTAATCCATACTAATATTATAAAGCTGAAAAGTTGGTTTGTTTGTTTGAAAGCGCTAATCTCAGGAACAGCTGGTCCGATTTAAAAAATTATGTCATTATTGGATAGTACATTTATCGAGAACTATTATAAGCTATATATCATCACGGTATGACCTATAGGAGGGAAGCAGTAGTAACATTTCTAATAATTACGAGGAAATTTTATCCGTTTTTCGTAGTCGGATTGGATTTCTAAAGAAATCATTTTATTAAGCTGGTTTACTTCAACAGGTTGCTGAGTAAATATTTAGTAGGGCTGTACAATTTAACCGGCCAAGCCGGCTAAAAAAGTTAGCTAAATTAATTAGCTAGCTAACCGATAACTGCTAATTTAACCGGTTAACTGTAGAAAAAGCCCTTTCAGATAATGTACTTGATTCTGGGACACCTAAGCATCTTCTCGCCAGCCTAGCCATTTTAGGAAACTTATGGCGTTTTGAGTGCCACCAATGAAGAGGTTTGTCACCAAGCGGAATATTTGGCTCCATTTTGAAGCTATTAATTTCTCTTTCATTTTCATTATCTAAATAATTTGGATTATTTACTATGAAATTTTTGTAACATACGACAACTACTAGAAAAATATCACAGCGCACAAAAAACATTGGCCAAAAAACTAACCAATTTATAAATTAACGTCGCCATTAAAAAAAAAAAAAACAAAAAACGCGCGCAATTTAAAACATGTATAAAAAAAAAAATAATCAATGAATAGCTGAAAAAAATTAATTAACCGGTTAGCCGTTGGCTAAATAGCTGAGCTAATTAAGTTAACCAGTTAAATTAGCTAAGCTTATCGGTTAGCTAGCTAGTTAATTTAGCTAACTTTTTTAGCCGGCTTAGCCGGTTAAATTGTATAGCCCTAATATTCAGTCAAGGTCTATATTTAAATAGGATAATCACTATATTGAGTTTATAATAACCACAGAACAGTTGAATATGGTTAGAAAGGCAATAGCCGTCAAATTGTATGAAAACCAACGTCGTCGTTTTCGGAACACAAAACCTCTTTGTAGAGGTTAGATTTGTATCTAATATAGAAAGCTTGCAATAGTCGATTTAAAGTATCGATAAAATTATGAAAATATGTTTTTGTTATAAGACCGGAATTTATTTTATCGATAGGCTTAATGTTTTTTCCTGATACAGTTATTTAATTACTATTATGTTGATAGACGGAAAATAAATGAGACTACAATTTCTAATCTGGGGGCACGACAGTGCCCCCTCCAAGTCGAGCTAAAAAGCGCCACAGTCGTACCATCCTTTTCTCGAAGCAATTCAGACCATTTTCTACCCTCTATAACTTCGTTGTGGTTAAAGCAAAGAGCCTGAATTTTCAGTTACTAAGCAGGTATTGTATAAACACGGTATATTTAAAATTTCATTCAATTTGAATCAGTAGTTTAAGAATTGTAACATGACAAACTTTCTTAATTTTGTCACTCACTGCCTGACTGACCGATCATCAAAAGTCTAAGGCACTTCTAGCAGACATAGAACCTTCAAATTAAGAATATAATTAGTATTTAGTGTCTTAAGTAAGGGAAAATTTAAACATTTGATTATTTCTGACTAGTTTTCTAGATACACCAACTGCATGAATAATAGTATAGTAATCCCATATAAATGTATAGGATTACAAAGTTATATTTGCAGTTAATGAATCATTGTACCCGTATATAATGGAATTACAGTTTTGATAGGTATCTATATACATATATCAGGCATAATAGGAGGGGGTATAGAGAGGGAAAGGGTGTATTCAACACATGAAACTATACAACATTCCTCTAGAAAAACATGACGAAGATAAACTTTCAAATATTCACTGGTGGTAGGTCTCTCATATGTGAAAGGCTGCCTGGGTGGGTACCACCGCAATGTCTATTTCTCCCGTCAAACAGCAGTTTGAATGCACTGTTGTGTTTCGGATTGAAGGACATTGTAGCCAGAGCAACTACTGGACATATTGAGACTTAACATCTTATGTCTCAGGATGGCGAGCGCAGTGGAATATTGCTACTGTTCATGAGCGGTCGTATCGCTTACCATCAGGCGAACGGCATGCTCGTCTCGCCATTCACTGCAATAAAAAAAAATATATACATATACCGGGTATCTCAAGACTGCTACCGAAAACGAAGCCGGGTGGTAGTTTTAGTGGCTACAAACACAATGCAATTAAAAATTTCGCCTAGAAACGCGACAATTTTTTTTTATGATTTTTTAAATATCGTCATTTTTGGGTGGTAAATCCATAGTTTTTGCTAAAATAATAATTTAATCTCTTTTATACCTTAGAGTATTTATAAATAAAAGGGTATATACTATTATTTTAGGAAAAAATAAAAACGGCCATAGGGAAAAAATAACAAAATAAAATTGTCGCTTTTTTTTGCAACTTTTTCTGTTGCATTGTGTCTGAAGTCGCTTAAACTACCACCCGGCTTCGTTTTCGGTAGCAGTCTTGATATATCCTATATATATATATATATACAGGGTGGACAAGAAAACGGCGCACCTGCCAATATACATTATAGTATATGGTGAAGGAATCTTAATTAAGACGGATTTGTATGGCGCTAGCGAATATTAAGAAAGATGCCGAGAAAAAAAAACTAACGTTACACATGCTACCCCTTAACATGTTAAGCTAAAGTGATTGAACCTTACAACTGAACGGTAGACATTCAACAATAAATAAGCAGAGCTCATTATTTACTTATAAGTCGATTGTGTACATCACGCTCAGGGTACATAAAAAAGATATTAAATTAATACTACCAACAGTCACATATATGGGTACTAACCCTACACTAAGATACAAATCTTGTGTCGCGGGTATTAGAAAAATAATTATGGTTCACGGAAATTATTTGTCTCGGGGCGGGAACCGAACCCGCGGTCTCTCATTTCACAGGCGGTTCTTACCAACTGCGCCACGGAGGCCGTCGGTGACTCATATGGGCTGGTTAGTTGTCATTAATGACCACCAAAATAGTTAACTGACCTTGTAATGTAAACCGTAATGACCTTGATAGGCAAAGCTGGAAGCGCAGGATCCGCCAAAACCCGCACGAAAACACTGTCACAGTTTGGTAGCACAAATCACTTTTTCTTTTACATTTCACATAACAAAAGTTACATCAAAAGCTATCAAATTGGGTAATGTTCAAAGCATAGTGAAATTAATAAAATTTACTCAAAATAACTGAAAACGAATTTACAATAATATGCACACGACTAATACATGCACACGCGATCGCAATCCGAATTCAACTAATAAAAAATAAATTATTATTTTGATTCTTGAAAGATAAAGGCCTGTTCACATTAGATACAAAGCTTTCCTATTTGAGTTCATAATAATTCATCTGAACAATTAGTATTACTACTGCATCAGACCATATACGTGCCACTGCAGGGCACGGGGTCTCCAGTGCAGTAAATTAGTAGTTAGTGTTTATTGATTTCACTAATTTTATCTCAAATAAGTCTCATATGCAAATTCTATGCTATAATGGTAGACGACATTTCTCTAGGTATAAGAATTTAGAAGAAATTTTATCACTTTAAAGTAACATTATTTTCAAAATACATTAAAATAATGTTAAATACAATAATAAGCAAAGTAAATAGGCAATTTGTAATTGACTGGATCGGCTGATGACATATTTAAATAACATTATAAGCTCTTGAGCAAGTATCAGTATCAGTCCAATAAGATCTTTTTTTAACGTAACTTTTATATCGGAGTACTTAATCCAATTAAGTTATATCAAGTGTGTAGTGTTAACACACCTCAAGATGTCGGTCTTCTTTTGCAAAATGCTAAAAGTTACAGACAAAGAAATTGCCGCCTTTCGGCACGCACTCACAAACGGCGGCGGCGACCTCAAAGGAAGAATAATCGAGCCGCGTGTGTGGATCCGACAAAGTACACTATGACCGGCGGCTTCCTTTGACTAATAGGGCCGAATTGGGCCATCATTTTAAAAATATTATTTTTTATTAATCAGTGTCATCAGATTATTTTTTCAATGAATCTAAATTATTTAGAAAATTTATATGTTATGTATGTGTTCACGGTGGTCGCGGGTTCGAATCCCAGGGCACACCTCTGACTTTTCGGAGTCATGTGTGTATTGATAGTCAATCACCACGCACTAAAACGGTGAAGGAAAACATCGTGAGGAAACCTGCATACCATACGGATTCATAAGAATTTCTATGGTATGTAAGTCCGCCAACCCGCACTAGGCCAGCGTGGTGGACTATATGGCCTAACCACTCTCAATCGTATTCTCGATTGTAGAGTAGGCCCGTGCCCTGCAGTGGGACGTATATGGGCTGATACAGATACAGAAATGTTATGTAGGTATTACCAAAACTTTTCTAATTATAATTAAATTCGCAATCTTACATGATTTAAGCGATGACCAGTGTGATTTCTTGGTATCTTTCAGTTTGGATTTGTGACACTAAGGAAAATAATGACAAATAAAATAGTCAATCCATTCACGATGCAACTGCACCTAAAGTTATTATGTTGTTAATTTATTGACGCTTAAATCTAAGTACGTCCCTGTTTAACTGATTGATTTATTTGAAATGAAACAAAAAATATCCTTTTTTGAAGTTAGAGAAGGATAAATTATACAGCTAAGAGTTCATGACCTTACTCATGTGTAAACAGCTGTTAAAGCGAAGGTTAAGAAAGTTTTGATGCTGTTAAAAATGGTTTTCGTGGTATATTTCGTTAACCATTCAATTAACGACGAAACGAAAAAATACGTATGTGTTTAAATCTTGTTCTTCATCCATTCCAACTGATTTTATGCGAAAAAGTGGTGAGTAAACTTAAAACTTTAAACGGTCATAACTTCAAAACGGATAGGTATTTTCCAAATATTATTTTTTTATTACGATATTAATATTATGCCCTTGTACCCAACTGAGCAAGTGCGCCATTTATTTGCGCTCCCTGTATATATATATATACAGGGTATATCAAGACTGCTACCGAAAACGAAGCCGGGTGGTAGTTTAAGCGACTTCAGACACAATGCAACAGAAAAAGTGGCAAAAAAAAGCGACAATTTTTTTTTTGTTATTTTTTTCCTTTGACCATATTTGGGTGGTAAATGCATTTTTTCCTAAAATAACAGTGTATACCCTTTTATTTATAAATAATCTAAGGTATAAAAGAGTTTAAATTATTATTTTAGCTAAAACTAGGGATTTACCACCAAAAAATGACGATGTTTAAAAAATCATAAAAAATAACTGTCGCGTTTCTTAGCGAAATTTTAGTTGCTTTGTGTTTGTAGTCACTAAAACTACCACCACCACCACTGTATATATATATATATATATATATATATATATATATAATACCGGGTATCTCAAGACTGCTACCGAAAACGAAGCCGGGTGGTAGTTTAAGCGACTTCAGACACAATGTAACAGAAAAAGTTGCAAAAAAAGCGACAATTTTTTTTGTTATTTTTTTTCCTATTACCATATTTGGGTGGTAAATACATTTTTTCCTAAAATAATAGTGTATACCCTTTTATTGATAAATAACCTAAGGTATAAAAGTGTTTAAATTATTATTTTGGCAAAAACTATGGATTTACCACCCAAAAATGACGATATTTAAAAAATCATAAAAAATAATTGTCGCGTTTCTTTGCGAAATTTTTAGTTGCATTATGTTTGTAGTCACTAAAACTACCACCCGGCTTCGTTTTCGGTAGCAGTCTTGATATACCCGGTATATATATTATATATCAAATATATATATAATATATATATATACCGATATATATGCTCGAAAATATCAATTACCATGAAAGAAAGAACATTAATAATTATTTATGATAAATTGATACCTACAAAAATAAGAAAACCTTAAGACAGAAGCTTTAAGAAAAATCGTTATATATATTCTAGAAATAAAAAGTTCCGAAAAGGAAAAAAGTAGGACTCTACAAAAAGACGTGATAACCCATCAAAAACATCCTGTAAAAAAATTCCAAGTCTCGCAGCTCAGTTTTTCTACCGCAAAAAGTTGTGAGATCATTGGAATACCAAGTCGATTAATTTATTTAGTCCTTGCTTAAGGGACGTTCTGTATAAAGTTATTACGTAAGTTATTATCATATCAATATTCAAAATTCTTTATGTTTTAAATAAATAGATCGACTTGGCCAGTAGCATTATGTATAAATTGTACGATACATTATGTTTTCTTTATTATTGGAAAAGCACATATATGCAATTATTACATTAAAATTATGATTTTTTACGTCAATAGCTTCAGTGGTTTTGATTTTTCATAAAAAAAGAAAATTGAAATTGAAACGAGTACATGAAATCTATAACTACATCGATATAGTTACTATGTACATGGATGGCTACAACACTGCGTGACATGTGACAAATTTCAGAGATGAAATAACAAAACTGAGTCGTATGCATTGCGTAGGAACTTGGAATTCGAGCACATTGTATGTACGCGAAATCAGCAATGTATATTTTTGTTATGTCGTCGATCATAATATTGAATTCTTCAAAATGTTGTAATTATAAACCACAAATATTGGAACTGCAAGATAAAATAGCCGCAAATATGCATTTTTACTCTATTTTGCCGGAGCACCACGCTCCAAGGCATTTCGACAACGACTGATTTGCCAGATCATCCGTTCCGCGGCAATGATGCTTTTTATGCACCACCTTGTGACGCGTCAAACGCTTCTATTTCCCTTCTAACTATATTCATCTGTTCTGTGATAATAACAATATTTCGAAGTAATCAAGAATTGCTTTGAAACTGCTGGATAAAAGCTAGAACATTTACAAGCTTTATTGTACATCAGTGACAAAAAAGAAATAAACAAAATTTTACAAAAAAGAAAAGGGTACAAGAGTTTCAGACAACCATAGATAAAATAGAGACGACAACTGTGTACTATTATTTTTCCACCTCACCTTAGTATCTTCAGAGTTGGTGATTGGCGGGAAACTGATGACTTTGCCGCTGGAGTCTTGCAGACACGGATAGTAACGCTTCCCTTCCAGTAAGTACAGGTACCTGTGAAATTATAGACAATCTTTGTATCTGATCAATGTTTAAAATTATAATTTTATTTATACTAGGTATACCTACTGTAGGCCAGCATGGTGGACTATACAGGGTGCATCAAGACTGCTACCGAAAACGAAGCTGGGTGGTAGTTTTAGTGACTTCAGACACAATGCAAAGTATAATCGTATTTTTGTGTGAAATTAAGGACCATGATAAAAATGTCTCGACAGAAAGTTGGCAGTTGTTTTTGATTGGCATACAAGTAGTAATAAACGAATCGTGTAGTCCTACGAAAAACATATGATGTAGCATTTTAATCAAAATTATAAAGTGTCGAAAAATCACGTGATATCTTACAAGACCCCTTCTCTCCCATTGTGATATTTCATGATTTTTGTCAAATCCCCCTCCCCCGTTTCAATCTTCACGTGATTAATGGACGGCCTCTTATGTGCTGGCACAAAAATATTATCTCACTTGTGTATTCCCGTGTAGACATTCCTCTTCTTCTCTTTCCTGAGTGCATCAGCCTCGGCAGACAGCTGTTGGAATAGCTGCTCACCAGTGCAAGGTCGTGACCTCGACAGCGGGGTCAAGGTTAACGCGGAGGGTGGTTTGGCAGTGTATTTGAGTTCACCTGCAATTTGGATTATGAATAGAGTTGTGTTATAACAGGTCAAACTCAATATCTGTTCCTCCTGTTACTGTTCCTTCCAAATCACAGTTCCTAATAACTGTTCTTAAATAACAGCCTGTTATTTTTATATCATTTTGTATGTATGATTTCTTCTAGCGCTGCATATTGTATTTGTCAAATAAAATACTAGGTGCTTCTCGTTCTAGCAAAGGCCTATTCAGATGGTGTGAGGGAGACGGAACGTTATAACAAGTAACACGACCTAATTCAAGAAGTATTTTTTAAAGACGATTTGTTCGTACATGACTGCCAACTGCTTTTTTTCGCATAAATACTAGGTGTGTCTCGTTTTAACAAGTGACATTCGTGTGTACATTTAAAAGAGACGGGTGATGAGAACAGTTTTGTTAATACCAACTGTTATATTTTTAAGAACAGATTAGGCCTGAGGAACAGATATTTGTTAACAGTGAGAACAACTGTTATCTGTGATTTGCTTCTACCTGTTCTTTTGAACTGTTACGATAAATACGCATCACCCCTAATTATGAATAAGCAAATAACACCCAATAGTCACATACATAGTCCAGACCCAGATCGAGTCTTGTGTCATTTATCAGAAACTACGAGAGACTTTTCGTTCTCACAAACATCCAGACCCGAAAGAAATATTTGCGGGCCGCACAAACATTTATCTCGGTGCGGGGATAGAACCCGCGGCCTCTCGGTTCAGAGGTGGCGTCTAACCGCCTGCGCCACGGAGGCTGTCGTATTATTTTGAACTTGCGATGTATTACAAACATACATAAGCTCACGCTTTTCTTCCTGAAGGGGTAGATAGAGGTGCTACTAAAACAATCAATCTAGATAATAAAACAAGATCATTATACCATTGGGTCTCTTTTGCTGTCTTGTATTGGGCATTTAGCAATGGCAAATTTTAGTCACTCAGAGGAGCCTAAAAGCGCATATTTCAGCCGAGCCAGGTCCTTAATAAAACCTATGCCAGCATACTTACATTGAAATACTATTGACTAAAATGTATTTATATTAGAAATCACTTTTATATGTCTTATAGAACTTTCTTGTTTGCTTTAAAGCTAGAAAAAAAATTACCAACCTGGTGCTACTTTACTCAAATCATGAGTAGCAATTGTAGCAATATTCCTTTTATCACAAATAGTGTCATGTAACTTAGTTTGCATTTGAATAAACTTTTTGAACGATTCCACAGTAAAGTTCAGATCTTTAACAATACAGCACAATATGAATGGTCTAATGGAGCTCAAAGGGCCTTCATTAATCTTCACTCTAAGGACATCATCTTCAACATGTAATACTTTGATTGAATGGCAGAGGTCGTTCTCAACGTCATTTGAGACCGGTTCATCCTTCTTGCCTTTCTTTGATTTGTTTTTAGATGCTGGTTGAGTCTGGTCAGTCTTGGGGCAGTGGTCGCGGATGTAATCCATGATTTGTTTGGTACGGCACTGGTCTACAAGCTTCATGAACCTTTTGTCTGTCAGTTTGTTGCCTTTTAGGTTGAATTCTGTGAATTATATTAAAAAATAAACTTAAATATAATGGATTGCAAAATACAATTTTTTTTTGCCTTTTGAAGTGTGTTGCAAATAATCAGAATAGACAATGAAAGTACTGTAGAGGCAAACTTATTAGAGATTCACTAGAGCTGGGTTGATGGCATCCCGCCAGAAGAGAATGATGTCATATGTTTATCATTTGTTTAATATTTTTTTATTTACATGTTAAGATAAAGTATTCATTATTAATTCTTATTCTAAAATATATTATATTTTATTAGTTGACAATTTTCCATTGTAATGTTGATTCTTACATGTGGCAGACTTTTATAGAAAACAGAATTGGTGTTATTGTAAACCACACAGGCAAATACAAGATTTAAAAGCAATAAATGTTGTCTTACTACTACCTATTTACACACATGACAATAAAATACTATTTGTACTGTTTAATGTATGAGATTTCTCATTTCTTTCATTTATTTGCAAGGAATTGTTTATAAAGATGTGGTGCTCAGATATAATTTCACACATATAAACTAAAGACTGTCGTTATTCAGTACATAATGGCATGCAAGTGGTGCTCTTTCAATCTATACTTTAAGTCAGAATGTAAATAATAAATATTAGGCAATAAGTGAAATTCATAAAAAAAGATTAGGTTTATGTGTTACTTTTATAGCTTAATGTATTGTAGGAAACATTATCAAATTACTCACCTTTCAATTTACCCATGGTAGCTATCTCTCCAGGTATGGTCTTCAGTTGATTGTCACCAATGTCGAAATTCTTCAACGATGGCATGTACTTTGCAACAGCACCCGGAATACTCTCAATAGCATTCCCTTTCAGTTTTAAATCAGTCAGATGAGGTAAATTGGCGCCGTCCACGTCCGGAAAACTTGTTAACTTATTATTTGAAGCATCAAACGAAATAAGATTTGGTAAAACACCAATTTTAGGCAAACTCTCGATCATATTAGAGCTGAAGTTAATACTAGCCAGTTCTTTCATATTATTCAAGCCATCTGGAATGGATTTTATCTGGTTTCTGGACAAATCGAGCACTTTTAACTTGGATAATAAGGTTATATTATTATTGAAGTCCTGTATCTTATTCCCGTACAAAAGTAAGCTTTGTAGGTTCACTAGATTCTTTATTTCATCAGGTATGAACTCTAGGCAAGTGTCGCTAATATTCAGTAAGTTAATACTTGTTAATGTGAAGATATTTTTGTCTAAACCTTGTTCTGTAATCCGTTTTGATATAGCGGCGCCCGCCAATTTGATTTCGTGACGATTTTCCGACTTCGCAGTCACGACTTCTGGCCACGCACTCATTTTTATCTAATATTCGAACTATTACTTAATCACAACAAAGGTAACCGCCAACCGGCATCCAGTAGGAATTAAATTGGAAAAAACACGCGTTCACTACGGTTGCAGGGAAAACAACAAAATTAGATATGGGTCGTTCGCGATTGAACGGGTCAAATAAACCAGCTCGCAAGAACCACGCGATCGATTCGATCTTTATGTACAATAAAACTCGTTCATTCGATCGATCGCGATAGGAGAATCGCGTCGGTTCAAACGAACCGGGAACCGAAAACCGAGAGCCGAGAGCCGAGAACCAAAACCCGTGAACAACGGTTCGCGAGCCGTTAACGTCCTGTGAAGTGCGACCCGACCCGAGTCGAGCTGAATCAAGCCAAACAAACGTTCGGATATCATCGGTTTTAGAGACGAATACAGACACTAAATCGTTAGAATGTAAATGACAAGGTTAATATATGCTTTGAGTGGCAGGCTTTAAAGTTTATTTTGCGTTACAATTTTATAGTTTTGTCTTTTTGAGTGAGTTGAAGTTAGTTACGTCTTGATTTATGATTACTTGCGAATTGCGTTTGAAAATATTGTCATCAAGTAATAACTCCTTTTTGTTCGTTTTTCGTAATTAGTATCCCATTGTCCTAATATTTTGCCTATTACGTTTGTTGTAAAATTGTTTTTCACGTGTTTCAGTTGTAAAAGTGATATTTTTGTGCAAAATAATAGGTAATATGAACTTTAAAACGTGTTTACCTACCTATACTTCTACTAAGGGCCTATTCATTTATATCAATGACTTAAACGGAACCAATCGTTCGATTGATCGAGTCATTTGACCGGTTCATTTCATAGTTGGATCAGTGTGATCAATTTTTAAGACAGTGATCCGGGTCTTAAAAATTGAACGAATTGCACATTGCTAAACAAAATGTCAAAATTATTTGCTTTTATCTGTTAATCTATAGACAAAGGAAATATACATCGTACATCCTATGTGTATAAAATATAACAAATTATGATTTTTTAAATTAAAAGGATTTGATTGAATTGATTCAAATTAAATTGAAAATGTAATTTTTTTAAACACCTAATTGCTCAAAAAAATAACAACACAGCAAAATACAAGTGACAGTAAGTACAGTACAATCCGTAATCAGCGGTTGAAATACAATATTGTATTTCTATTATTAAAATTTTTACGGCTATTGTATTTCTGTTTGAAGGATACTGCTACTGGAAATATTGAGACTTAACGTCTCAGGGTGGCGAGCTTTGCTTTGTAATTCGAGGTGTTGGTTGGTTTACTACTGTTCATGAGCAGTTCTAACGTTAACCATCAGGCGAATGGCAAGCTCGTCTTACCATTCAATATAATAAAAAAATATATAATATGTTATTGGAGTTTGGAAACCGAAACCAGTAGACTAGAACTAAAAGTTCCAGTAGGTTGATCTCGAAACGCTTTACACATGCGTTTCGAGAAGGCTAATGTGCCTATAGACCAGGGTCGATAATTTTTAAAACCAAAAGAATAATAGTAGAATGAAACCCATTAGAAAAGGAGGGGAATATTATAAAAATGAAAGGAAAAATAATTTACGGGCGATCTGAGGTCGGGAAGGGGATGGGGGTGAGTTTTTAAGGGTAAAAAATGGTTTTTCTCGAATTCCGGCAAAACTAAAGGTCCTATCGAAAAAAGTCTAATGGCAAAGTTGTAGGTAATAAAAAGATCTAAAACTTTTGTTTTTACACTTTTTTCACAAAGCCTCAAAATTTATGTGAAAAATTAAAAAAACCAAGATTTTGGTTTTTTATTTTAATCTTTTACAAAAAAAAATTTCTTTAACGAAATTTTGTGAAAACATACCTTTTTATATCCCAAATACGCTTTAATTTATTTGATTAAAAATATTTATTTTTTCGCCTTATTTTGAATTAATATCGAAAAAGCACCCTAATTTTCAATCGAAAATTCACCGGTCAAAATATCAGCTTTTTTCGAAAAGTTGGCATGTTTTCTGTTTGTTGAAATCTCTACTTTCTGATGGTGAAAAAAAATATATATGCTACTATAGTAAATCTTCTCAGAAAATGCAAAGCAAAATAAGCAAATATATAATATAAGCAGCTTTGCTTTGAATTTTATGCTTATAATATAATTTCGCATTGATTAAATTTTTATTTTTCAGGAACTAAACATAAAATAATAAGTGCGTGGTGGCCTGTTGGCAAACGGACTAGAAGCGGCTGCCAACATGTTCACGGTGGTCGCGGGTTCGAATCCCAGGGCACACCTCCGACTTTTCGGAGTCATGTGTGTATTGATAGTCAACCACCACGCACTAAAACGGTGAAGGAAAACATCGTGAGGAAACCTGCATACCGTAGCGATTTATAAGAATTTCTATGGTATGTAAGTCCGCCAACCCGCATTAGGCCAGCGTGGTGGACTATATGGCCTAACCACTCTCAATCGTACTCTCGATTGTAGAGTAGGCCCGTGCCCTGCAGTGGGACGTATATGGGCCGATACAGAAACATAAAAAGATTATTTTTCTCAGCAAAATCCCTCCATAAGGGTCTTATTAGATGGATAATATTTTTATTTTCATCTTATATTTAGTGATTTCGGAAAGCCTAAATAACGAAACTAGTGTTCAGTAATCCTTATAGTACTCACAAATTATCCATCAATCTATAATGTTTTCCACCAAAATCCCTAGATGACAACCTTTTCTAAAATTACTACTAATTATTTTTCCTTGAAATTGTTTATTGGTGGCTATTAACTCATTTGAAAAGTCCTGTTTTTTAGCCAAAAAGCGCGCAAAGGGTATAAACGCTCTTAATCATTTAACATGCATAACCCTGTCATAAATTAATAGTCAGAGATGTAGCGGCTTCGATTGCGCGATCCAAGTCTCGGTTTATTGCGTGAAGTTCGTTAACACATAATATGTCTCTGATACGTCCACCACGACTGTCTTAAAAGATCGCAGTTGATTCGTTACTAACAGCCAACCATGGACGATGCAGCCAACAGGCTACCAAGAACTTATGAACGTACGATGATATTCTTATCTAAATTAAACCGCCCTGATTGCTGACTCCTAATTCTTCAAAACAATTCTCATCAATAACTGACAGTGTAACTGATTATGTAGGCAGGATATAGATAAATACAATTACGATTACAATCAAAATATTCACCGAAGGATTAGACAAGTAAATATTCGGTAAAATGGCCGTTTTGCGGAGCAGTTGTGTTGCTTGCTTGTCTTGGTGCCTCGGTAAGATTTGTTTTGTTTTGACTAACATAAAAAAAAACATACAGCCAAGACTTACAACTTTTTTTGGCATTAGAATGAACTGCCCATTGCTTTTTTTATCGTTGAATGGGGGAGATTTTTGCTGGAGATTTGATGTTCGTATCCACCCCGATAGCTTATATAGCAGTTAAGAGCCCTTCATAGTAACCCATCATAGGGGGTCGTTACATGATCAGTCTGTATACATCCTAGATATTCCTCTATCATCCTCTCTCATCCTAGATATTCCTATAATCCTGAGGATTTATTAGTTTTTACAATTTGGTATCAAATGCAATAACCTTACTTTGTCGGGCTAGTAAAATACCTTGGTTTCAGACTAATAAGTATGTTACCGTATGTTACACTTAAAATGCCAAGTATTTGTACGAATAGGATGACGTCAATGAGAGTTCAATGCTCTTATGTTTTAAAGCTATGTCTCTTACTTTACAAATTAATTATTTTCACCAGATTTTAAGCGTGCTAAGTTTTAAGGCCGTTGGCTCCTATTACCTGACAACAATAAGTCACAATTTTTTGCTTATGCCAAGAATTTGGCCTTGCTAAGTTGAAGTTTAGGCATGTCGATATACCTTATATTCGAAAGAACAGTACGAGCTTTCTCTAAATTTGCCGTTTGAACTTCGTACTTAATCTGCCCTTTGCTTTTTATCTTTCCCTTCCAACATTCGACAGCACGTTCTACTATTAAGACATTGTATATGCCCGTAAACACCACTTATTTTCTCGATTCATGTCCATTCAACAGACAAATACATAGTCCTGACCCCACACTAAGATCGAGTCTTGTGTCGTGAGTATACACTACGAGAAACTTTTTAGTCCCACAAAACCGAAACAAACACTGTGTATCACACAATGACGTGTTTCGGTGCGGGAATCGAACCCCTAACATACATTTCACAGCCGGCGTCTAACTGTGCTGAGGAGGCTTTCATCACCGATTAACATCGACATTGCACGTTTTTTTAAAGGTTTGAATATTAATACAAAGTAAAACAATTTAATCTCCTGAAAGTTGACGATTTTGGATAATGTACACAGTCAGGTCATAAGTATTGTCACACAGTAAAAACTTTTCTTTTAGAATGCTGGCCACAAAAAAGTTAATTGAATTCGAATTTCGAATCGTTCATGAAAATAAAAATGTATACTTTTTAGAATTTTACTCATTTTTAAATATGGGGTGGACGCTTAAAGAAGACCGTGTTGCAGTTATTGCGTTGCATCGTTGCGGTTACGCCACAGATCACTTCCAATAGATACCGCATTACGATAGTTTTGTTTTGAACCGAAAACGCCAACGAAGGGAACTGCGCGGGGGGTGGGCGCGTTGCAGCGCGGTCACGTGGACTGCACTGGAGAGATGAGGCATAAGTCGATAAATAAAAAAATGTATCGATAGT
Source organism: Hyles vespertilio (assembly GCA_009982885.2). Taxonomy (NCBI): domain Eukaryota; kingdom Metazoa; phylum Arthropoda; class Insecta; order Lepidoptera; family Sphingidae; genus Hyles; species Hyles vespertilio. The sequence goes on from CM042819.1 coordinate 2,014,291, forward strand.
TCGATTTGCCAGTAAGTTCATGTGTTATGATCGCTTCTATAACTTAATTACCAACTTGTTAAATGTTTGATATTATTTTTTCACCGGCCTGATCTGATAAATTATACCAACCAGCAACCGCTAACTACGAATAAAATAGGATTAAGATTTATACTTTAGTATGTAACGGTTTTATTTCTATTATTCACCGTGTATTTTTGTATACCATAATGGCGAAATACCCAAATTAAGTGTTGATATAAAAGATCAGATAAAAATATGAAATAGTAAATAACTAAACCTCACGCCCTAAAGGGCTTCAATAACTTATTCCGTTTCTTGAGTTCTGACGGCGGCTGTAGTATATGTAATATCGACAAGTGACGATGAAACCCACTTGACGAACTATGAATGTTTTTGAGACGATATATACAACGTATGTTAAAATTAGTGCAATAGCTTGTGCTACTGATTCTCAATAAACTTAGTATACTAATGCCCAAATACTGGAAAGCCAATTAACTTTTAACTCCGATTAACTAGCTCTAATGACCTGTTAAATTGATTCCAGTTAAATATAACTTCGATTAAACCACTTAAGAATTAAATATTTAATGGGGCATTATTCATCTGATTCGTATTCTCGAAAGCAACTTAAGAGTTTGACAGCTGTCAAACAGTCAAATTTTTAAGAATTTCTAGTTTTAAGCAGCCGTCGTCTTAAGGCCGCCTGCGACCACTCTTAACTTCAGCAATTCTACATAAAATTTACTAAAATGACTCTCGCGTCGGTTTCATCGCTGTCTGATGACGATATAGCTTCATCAAGGCGAGTCAATCAAGAAAAAAATCAATGCTTTTGACAAATACAAAGAAGAAAACATTCAAACAAAGTGAGGTTCCGCCTGAAGAAAGAAACTGTTCTGCATCTGCGTTCCTTGCTGGAGGCAAAATAGAACCCACTACAAATAGAAGTCGATTGATAAAAACTTGCGACCAACTGTTACTTGCTTTATGATATTCTACGACAGGCAGTTACCAGAAGATTATTGGAGATGTATTTCATGTGGAACAGCCGACTGTACAACACAAAGTTGCAGCAGAGTTAGTTAAACTACAAAATCGTGGCATGAAAATTCCCAACTAACAACAACAATGCCATATTGCGAATGATTTCTATGCGATCGCAGGAGTGATTGAAGTTATAAATTTCATACATATAAGGATCAAATCTCCAGGTAATTTCTACTTATAATAATGTATACATAACTATTAAGCTTTTACATGTACACAAATATATGTTTTCTTATCCTATTTTAACTAAATGTGCTTCTAAAATGCCTAGCGTATTTTATATTGTGTAGTAAACATTTAGAGTATCCCTTTTTACTGTACATAATATTATATTATTAATCAAAGAATAGAATAATATATTATGCACAGTATAAAGGCACACTCTAAATGATTTCTACACAATAATTTATATATATATGCTTGTTGGAATCAAAACATTTAGCAGGTAATTGGCTCTTCCCCAGCCCACTGTACCCCATATAACCAAGCTCTCTAAATAGTTGTAGGGCTAAATATTTATATATTATTATAATATAATTAATCATACAATGATTTGTACTGATTGTAGCTATTCAGTATATACTGGAACAATGTTCAACTACAATAGTAGTTTCCTATAAAGAATTCAATTTTATGAATATATTTTTTCAATTTACATAAAATTATTTGTAGTTTGAAATAAGAATATTTGCTAGAGCTTTAATTTTTATTATCTTGTTTTTAGGAGGACCACAAGCAGAAACATTTAGAAACAGAAAAGGCCATTTTTCTATAAATGTGCAAGCAGTCTGCGACCCTAACTTGAGGATAAGAAACATTATAGGCCGATAGCCAGGCGCGGTGCATGATAGTAAAAATTTCAATGATTCTCCTTTATGTGCATTTCTGGAAAGGGGAGACTGAAGAAGCTTACAATCAAGACCATACTAAAACAAGAAACCCAGTGGAGAGGGTCTTTGGTTTTACAACAAAGATCTTCTTGTCTGCAAGTTGGGCTATAAGTTTTTGAAAATTAGCTTACTATTATAGAGGCATGTGCTGTGTTACATAATATAGCATGTTCCCAGAATGATCATATATTGGAGATTGATCTTTCTGAATCATTTCCACCAGCTCCACATAGTATAACCAATGAAAATGTTGCAACAAGGAATAATATAATAAAATACATATTTTAAACCGTACAGTGCATTTTATTGAATTACCATGGAATGAATACAAATAAAAATGAGTTATGTTTTATTGTAGTATATTTATTTTAATAACAGCATTAGTACATATTATATTTTTTTAATTATCTACATTTCTTTAGATCTGTCTTACATTTATATCTATATTCCTTTATAAACACAAAACAATAACAATTATTTTAACATTAATTTAAAACTAAATTAATAAATGTACTATTAAAAATGTACAATAGAAATATAATATGACATTTTTTAACAATGAAAATAGGTGAAATAAACAATTTATTTTATGTATTACATATTAATTAAAATTCATAACATTCTTCAACTTTGATTTAAAACACTGTTTTCTGATGCAAATATTTCTTCCTTGACACAATTTGTCTCATTCTTTTTTGTATATGTTTATATTACATACTCATTTCAAAAGGGTGTGTATTGTCCAAATGATTTGTTGTATGCATGATTTCTATAGCGTTACCTGCAAAAGTGTTTAAGTTAAAGTATGTCATAATTTTATATATCTCTTTTTATTTTTTATATATATTTGTTGAGCTTAGTTATTTAGTCTATAGCTGATATACTTGGCACTATATATATGAGCCATATTTCTTGGACGGTCTTATTATATAGGTACACATTGAATATTTATGTACTCCACTCCAGCTCCTGAAACAAAGGATTATTTATACACATTGTACCATACTTTATTTTCCATATTTATTACATAATACTACTATATGAGGAGGAGATAATATATAGGAGGCATAATATGAGAGAAGCCTATAGGTACCCAGCAGTGGGATCCTACAGGCTGTAGATGATGATGATGATTTAAAATGTGTGAATAATCGATTCATATTATATATTAAATAGTTAATTATCATATAAATTCGTTAAAACTTAGAGGAATACGTGTATACTTACCTGTTTATAATATCCAGCACAGCTTCTTTCTCATATCGTATTTATTTACATAGTCTTCTCCATTTGGTACTTAGGTGGTTCTGCAGCCGTTGTTTGGTATTTTATATACCTATTTATTGAAAAGATATTCCAAAAACTAACTTTAAAACCGAGTGCAATTGTAAACAATACATAAAATAAACAAACATCATAATATTTTTAAAAAACTCGCTACGGATATAGGGACATAAGTTTTTTCACCCACATGATTTTATTAACAGATTTTTAAAATAATAACATGGCAATATTTAATATAGCTTCAAACATAATCGTAACAAAAGTAAAAACGTTACAATGATTCCTCATATTAAATATAAAGGGTTAAATTTCCAATTTAGGGAAATCATGTATGAAGAATATTGCGTCAAATGGAACGTTTATATTTATACAATAAAAATTGTAACTGAAAACAAACTTTTCGTTAATCTGTGGAAATTTAGCTGGATGTTTGCTGAGTAGACCGATTTATGAGCTAAATGGCTATCCAGTATTTCATTTCGAAATTTAACAGAACCTCAAAATAACGTCATATCAAATGAGTCCGGTGGCTGAGTAGCTATCCAGTATTTGGGGGTAAAACTTATGATAAATACCCTCCCATTATATTTGAAAACGTATACAACTAGAGGGAAAAAAGGAAATTTAATTACGCCAAGGATAAAAATAAATAAAAAAATATTGCAAAAGTACCTTATTAACAAATTTAACTATTTCAAATTACATAAAATAACGTAATTATGGTAATTTGCAATATTTATTTAAATCTATATATATTTTGTGACATTGTCATTTAATAAAATTAATTTACATTATTGTTTTACAATATCGATATTTCTGGGAATTATATTACAAACATGCGTCAAACACTAGAAGAACGCGTGATTTCGCCAAAAGAGATGGCTTATTACGGTTATTGCTATGCGAAAAAGAGACGGCTGATTCTTCATCCGAACTTGACTGTTTGACATTGATACATTAACTAGTATAAATTGAGCTCGCTCGGGACCAAATTAATTTAAAGAATATTAGTTATCGATGAAAACTTATTGCGTTTTTTTAGATACTTAATTTTTTTGAATTTTTTGCACACCATTTTATTGAACAAATCATTATTAACTGTAATATTATGTTTCCAAAATGTGATTTTCGCTAACGTGCGACGACATGTGCGGGTCCATTACTTGGACGACACTGATGACGCGACATTTGGCATCGGTTTATATCTATCTGATAACTTATATGTGTTGGGCGCAACCGCTGCCTTGCATTAGGTATCTATTGGGAGTGATCTGTGGGTTACGCTAACGTAGTGTTTTAAATTCTCTTTGGTTACGCGCCAATTCAAATTATTGACATACTGAAAAATTTGAATATAACCAAAAGATTTGTTTATCGTACCATCAAACGATACAATGAAGACTCTAGTGTAGATGACAGGTCAAGCAGTGGTCGCCCTCCGTCTGTTAGGACTCCAGCAGTGATAAAAGCTGTGAAGGCGCGAATTCAAAGAAATCCCAAACGTAAGCAGAAACTGTTGGCCCTTCAGATGGGGTTAAGCAGAACCACAGTGAAAAGGGTGTTAAATGAAGACTTAGGGCTTCGGGCATATCGAAGAAAAATAGGACATCGTTTGAATGCTCGTCTAATGGACCTGAGACTGAAGAGATGCCGCGCTTTGTTGAAGCGGTACGCGGGAAAAAAATATCGGGAAATTCTTTTTTCAGATGAACATTTTTTTACCTTAGAAGAGAGCTACAACAAACAAAATGATAAGGTGTACGCACACAGTGGTGAAGAAGCGAGCAACCGTATTCCGCGTGTCCAACGAGGTCATTTTCCATCCTCGCTCATGGTATGGTTGGGAGTTTCTTATTGGGGCTTAACAGCGGTACATTTTTGTGAGAAAGGTGTAAAAACGAATGCAGTTGTGTATCAAAATACAGTCCTGACGAACCTTGTGGAACCTGCTTCTCACACCATGTTCAATAACAGGCACTGGGTATTCCAACAAGATTCGGCGCCAGCTCATAGAGCGAAGAGCACACAAGACTGGCTGGCGGCGAGTGAAATCGACTTCATCCGGCACGAAGACTCCAGTCCAGATTTGAATCCGTTAGATTACAAGATATGGCAACACTTGGAAGAAAAGGCGTGCTCAAAGCCTCATCCCAATTTGGAGTCACTCAAGACATCCTTGATTAAGGCAGCCGCCGATATTGACATGGACCTCGTTCGTGCTGCGATAGACAGCTGTTCGCGCAGATTGAAGGCCTGTATTCAAAATCACGGAGGTCATTTTGAATAAACTTTAGTGTCATAAGAATCTATGTTTTGTTAAGTTCATTTTGGTATATAAATGGTTACATAATAAACTTGTTTCAATTATTTTATATTAAACATGTGACAGAATTTATGACCTGACTAGGTAGTGTTAGAAGTACAAGGATCATGTGCAATCTATAGAAAAATCCAGATTCTCCTTTTTGAAAAGTTAGAAACGAATACGTGACTATTATCATGAGCGAAATTTTCAGAAATTGTTCATTTGTAACCTAACTACAAGGTCTAAGCAATTAATTATTAATCATTTAATTATGTAATTATTAATTGATAATTTCAGGTGGCGTCTGAGCTTGAGGCCCAATCAGGTATGTTATCGATTCCCTAATCTCAGTTTATTTCTGTTAATTGTTATGATTTTAATATTACCTATTATTTTAAGTGTAGTAGGCTATTCTGGAATTTACATTAAGGTATTTAAAGGAGCGACTGTCCACCATCGTAATCCGATGGTGTCCAGTTCTTCAGTCCGGGAAATCTTTGAGCTTGACTACCTACTAGTAGGTATCAAATGAATAATTATAATCAAGAGAGGGATTACTTTCAAAGATATTTTGGCGTCATACTAACCGTCCCCAATCTTAAGCATTAAGCAAAGCCCACATAAACTAGTTGCCTTTGAGGCAAATCAAAGTAAACCAACGTGTCTTTCTCTCTCCAGGTCCTGAGTCAAGAATCGTATCAGGATGGCCGGCGCAGGAGGGTCAGTTTCCCCACATATTCTACATGCGCAGCGTGGACATCCACGCACATATATCCGCCTGCGCTGGCTCCTTCATCCATGAGAGTTGGGGACTCACTTCTGCCAGATGCACTGCTAAGTAAGCGCTTTGTTTTTCTAAAATAGTTTTTTGGAAACGCTCCAACTGATAATAAGTTGCCAGTGGCGGTATTTCTCGATAAATACGACTTAGCGACCTTTAAAAACCAGCGTAATTACACTTTGAAGGCCGGCAATACATCTCTATACCCATAGTGTTACAGATGTTCATGGGCGGCTGTGATCACTTACCATTAGGTGAACCGTATGCTCGTTGACCACCAATTATACAAAAATCTTATTTATGTTGCTGAGAAACATCCATAGTACTTAGATATTAGTTATTAGTTGTTTTGCCAGGCTCATAAAGTAGGAAAAAAGTCATAAAATAAACGGGAGAAGTTACATTTCTTTGGCCATCGGGAAAGTAATTTACATAAATGAAAGAAAGAAAGAAAGAAACATTTATTTGTTGCAAGCAATGGATTACAGCTTTAAGTACTACATACAATATATATTCGTATACAATGACGTTTTACAAATAGACACGTCATACACTAACATAATGGCACAAAAAAATGGCGCGATGCGTATTGTAATTTCTAATTGGTTCGAAGAAAGAGTAAAAAAGCAAGATACATAAGTTAGAAGAAGATGAATAGACATCGCTAGTTACGTAACAATAAGTGCCGCACGGTTATTGGCCAAAGCGCGTGTGACGTAGCACCAAGCATGAAGTACGGGATGACGTGGCGAGAGCTGTCAAACGTCGCCATGAGAGCGAATTTATTAATTTTATTTAATAAAAAATTACATTAGTGTGTACTTGCGCACTAAATAATATATTTTTTTTTGTTTCACTGTTTCAGAATCATTGTACAAATGATATTTTAAATCACTCTAATCTATTTTTCCGCATTTGGTTTTGAGAATACAAATAGTCAGAGAAACGTGTATCCGCGACACTGGTTGAAGCGTGACTAATTGCATGGGAGGCAAATACCTTCCAAACGTCTTGCCATTATAAAGCTCGGACAACGCATCTATGCTTTATAAACATCTTAGTTCGTATAACAGTGCTAGTCAACAAAACGGCGCAAGCTCAGCATGTGCTGGTATAAACCAACGCTGGTCTTCCGCAAGGCCGGCAGATGACGTCACAAACGCCAAAAACATAATACACAAAAAAAAATATTAAAAAATTAAAATTAAACAAAACAAAATAAAAGCAATATCCGCCCAGATGTGGGTAGTGACAAAAAAAATATATTAAAAAATTAAAATTAAACAAAACAAAATAAAAGCAATATCCGCCCAGATGTGGGTAGTGACATATAAATAAATATATCTCGCGTCCCGCTGACGAGTGCACACTGAAAAAAGACTCCCCGGCATCTGAGTTCTATTAAACGGTGACCAAGTTTAACAACAACTTTATACAACTACAAGACTAGAAGAACTAAATATGATATGAAATGAAATGAAATGAAAATATTTATTGAATCCATAAAATGTCATACACTATTTAGATTCAGTCATATTTTTTTTTCCACTACCACCCAGTTCACAAGGCTGTTTTCGCCAGAGAAGAACGGGCAAGAAACTTTAGCGTTGCTCTTTTCAAAATAAGTTTACAATACAGTGATCATACAGGAGTTGAAATTCAGAGCAGTTCATAAATTATTCTGAAATGAAATGAAATGAAATGTATTTATTGATCACGTAGGCAATTAAGGAGCTCTTATGACAAGTCAATACACATAGAACTTAATCTCTATTTACAATATATTTCCTAAACTTAGTATTACTTATTTTAATTTCTTGCTTTTATCAATTTATTTATTAATTTTATTTATTTTTAAATAAATTAAATATTTATTTATAATTAGTTTTATTTATTTACTTAGTTTTTATTCATATTTTATTTAAAGTATTAGTTTTTACTTTATAGTAATTTATTTGTCAAAGAAATACATTATTTACGTTAGTGAAATTAAATTATATTATTTGTGGACCATAAATATTACAACGGTGCGTAGCGGTTTATAGTTACCACCGGATCCAACGCGGCCCTTCCTGAGAAGACCCGGCGAAACAAACTCAGTGGGCTTACACTACCACTGGAACTACGCGACGCGACCCAGTCCTGAGTATATCCAGCGACTAAGACTCAGTGGGCTTGTTTTGGGTCCAACTTAAGACAACGACCATAAGTATTTCCGATACGTCCCGTATGTTTAGGCTTACTGCCGGATCCAACGCGGCCCTGACTGAGAAGACCCGGCGAACAAACTCAGCGGGCTTTACTTTACCACTGGATACTACGCGGCGCGACCCATTTCTGAGTAGATCCAGCGAGTCAAACTCAGTGGGCTTGGTTTTGGTCAATTTACTAAAATAAGTATTTGTGACTTGTCTTACAAAGATTTGCCATATTAATTATTATTTTTATATGTTTTTTTCGATCGGTCGTCATATAAATTAATTGATTTATTTGATTGTATATTGGTTAATTTTTGAGTTCACAATTTTAGATATTCATAATAATAATTATATTGTACGGCTGAGTTAAGTGTGGCGCCCTGACCGCGGAATCGGTATACACTGTTCAGCAAAAGCAATGAAAGGCAATAAAAAAAAAAAAAAACAAAATAATTAATATTATCATTATAAGCAAATTGAGCAGACCAGTCTACACAAGCAGCACCCGTTCACGAGTATGACGCATGTGCCAGCCATCGGTCTCCTCAACCGTGTTATAGGGAAGTGACCGACCCGGCACACGATGCCGCCGCAAGCACAAACCTTTAAGCGAGCATGACGTACTCAAATTGCCTACAACTATGGTGACACAAGTGGGATAATTATTTTAATTATATTTAACAGAGTACACACATCCGGTTCGGGGACTTATATTATGTTTTATTCCCACGCCTTACTATCTTCTAAGTATTCTGAAATTTTATAATATGCTTTATTACACAACTGTCGTTTAATATTAGATTTAAATTTATTTATAGTTAAGGCTTTTATGTGAGTGGGAACTTTATTATAGAAATGTATACAGTAACCCTTAAAAGATTTGCTAATTTTCTGGAGCCTGTATGATAGCCGTCATCATCAGTTTTCTCAGAGATTTTAGATTTGGGTTAAATCCATTCGTACAGCCGTGTATGGTAACTATAGTATATCCAAAACTCTAAGGCTCAATAAATATAAGGCACAATAAATAAATACTTGAAAATGTCATCGCCATACATTTGAGACTTATTTGACCTGGCTAATTTCTGAGATTGAAATTTTAAAGGCCAAAGATATTTGACTACGTCATTTGATGTCTAATGCTGTCCCCAGCCGTTTGAACCTGATGATCCGTGCGGGCATGGTGAACATCAATCGTCCGCGCCTGTACCTCGAGACCAACACATACTTCACCGCGCCGGAGTACATGGACGAGCTGCAGCCGCTGTCGCAGCCGCACGACATCAGCCTTGTTAGGTTCAACAGCCCCGTCAGCTTTAACCGTCAGTATCAGTCAGTTCATCCGTCTCTATTGCAGGTAGTCAGGCAGTTTTACTGGTCGTAGGTCTCGTACCATACATATATACGATGGCCGTTGGGGCCAAAAGTTTCTAGAGTGGAGGCAAGTGAAATGTCGGACGCCCGCCAGCAAGGTGGACGGACGACCTGGCTAGAGTTGCAGGAAGTCGCTGGATGCATGCCACTTCCAACAGGTCAATGTGATCCTCGGGGGAGGCCTATTTTCAGCAGTGGACTTCCTGTGGATGTGAATGTGAATTTACGCCCAGAAAGAGAAGGCAGAGGTACTGTCAGGACACCCACTTTTTGCTTAGTGTGTTCCATCACATGATGTGATAGAGGGAGAGTCTGTCGCCACATCGGGCACAAACTCCTGACTCCGGGCTGATAATAAATAGAGAAATCCAATGTTTTGCCAGACCCGACATTAGAACTAAAGACTTCAGCTTAATAATCATATATTTAAATTGTTGGGTGTTATTTGTTTATTTGAACATTTTGCTTTCGACTTACTTCCGATAATATTTATTAGATGGCTCGATATTCGCAGCCATATCATTGATACTTCTATTGTAATAAAAGGCCTATGCTCACATTTTAAATCAGTGTTTAAATGTATCTTTTCTGTTGTCTAGAATTCATCCAGCCCGTGAGGATAATGCCATCAGCAGATATGAACAGGAACTTCGAAGGCGTAAGGATGACCACTGCTGGATGGGGCATTACTTGGACTTTAGGTAAGACATTTTTATTACTACACATGTGACATTTTTATTACTACACGCCGTACGTAAAACTTCACTTATGTGCTTAGATACTCCACAAAATGTTGAAATCCTCTACTTTACATCGCAACCACAGACTATGTTCGGAGAAAATGAAAAGTATAGTAGAGAATAGTATTGATTTTTACAATTGGAAATCTTATACCTTACTCGGAATGTCGAACATGTGAACATTCGAAGTTCGTATCGTTTTTATAGAGTAATCCCCCAGCTTGACTCTGAAGTCGTCAATATCAACATTCGTCATAATTATCTTCCAATAATCCTGGGTCCTTCCGTCGTAGGGGAGGCATTTTTGTAGGCCAGCATAATTGGGTCGATTGGCATGGGACTGCCGTCTGATGCCATTCGATACACTGCCTGGACGGCATTTGCGCATACCATCGGGTGCAGTGTGGTCACAATACCGGGGCAGAATAAAAAACCTTGTAACTTCAAGCTTTTTGGATCATACTTTGTCAACAAGATTAGCCTAGATTTGCAATCTAAACGTTTCACGTAAACACCATCTAGTGGTATCAGTGACAAACTTGAGTTATCAAAGTTAAGATTCTATTTGGTAGGTTATATCAAGACTGCTACCGAAAACGAAGCCAGATGGTAGTTTTAGTGACTGCAAACACAACTTAACTAAAAATATGCAAAGAAATGCGACATGTTTTTGGGATGTTTTAAATATCATCGTATTGGGGTAAATCCATACTTTATGGCAAAATAATAATTTAAACCTACTGCACTACTATTTTAGTACAAACTATGCATTTACCACCCAATATCCCAATAGGAAAAAATAACAAAAATAAATCGTCGTTTTTTTGCATAATTTTTTGTTGCTTTGTGTCTGGATTCACTAAAAATGCCATCCAGCTTCTTTTTCGGTAGCAGTCTTGATATACTCTGTATGCCTTCGTATTTTATAACACTATTGCTTGTAGGTGAGGCTACCGACGATCTGAACTGGGTGTTCCTGAACGGCATCACGAACTTCATGTGTTTCCTGATGTTCAACAACAACGGCTTCTTGATCCGGGACTCCACCATCTGCGCCAGGCCTTACAACGTCACCAGCCAAGGCATCTGCTCCGTAAGTAACAGTTCTTGGTTCAATCATTTTTTTATTGCGATGAATGATGAGACGAGCCTGCCATTCGTCTGAAGGTAAGCGATACGACGGCTCATGGACAAACCAAACAACACAATGAATAAATAACAATATATAAGGATACATTGCCAAGGGGCATTCCACTGCGATCGTCACACTGAGACATCAGATGTAAGTTTCAGTTTGTCCAGTAGTTACTCTGGCTGCAATGCCCTTCAAAGCGGAACAAAATAGTGCATTTACACTGATGTTTAACCTCCCTGATTACTTTAATCTCTGTAGAACAAACACTATACAGGGTATATCAAGACTGCTACCGAAAACGAAGCTGGGTGGTAGTTTAAGCGACTTCAGATACAATGCAACAGAAAAAGTTGCAAAAAAAAGCGACAATTTTTTTTTGTTATTTTTTTCCTATGGCCATATTTGGGTGGTAAATACACTTTTGTCCTAAAATAATAGTGTATAACCTTTTATTTATGAATAATCTAATGTATAAAAGAGTTTCAATTATTATTTTAGCAAAAACTATGGATTTACCACCCAAAAATGACGATATTTAAAAAATCATAAAAAATAATTGTCGCGTTTCTGTGCGAAATTTTTAGTTGCATTGTGTTTGTAGTCGCTAAAACTACCACCCGGTTTCGTTTTCGGTAGCAGTCTTGAGATACCCGGTATAAACTTGATGTATAGGGCGACAGCGGAGTACCACTCACCATCGTGGACACCGACGGGCAGATCACGCAAGTTGGTATTGGTAGCTTCGCCTCGCAGTTCGGGTGCCATGCTGGATTTCCCAGTGGTAAGATTGTTGTTTTTTATTTATTTATTAACACGCTTCACGACAAAAGTAAACATGATTAACTATCTAAAAAGAAAATATAAATACTTAAAACTAATTTTCTTAATCAAATAAAAGATTTATTGTCTCCGAAACTAAGTAAAAGCTTGTATATTAGGTGACAGACAGAATATTTAAACGAGCTCACAGCCCGTGTAGAAGGTGTATTTCATATGTTTTTCAGAAGATGTGATACAGGATCAGATTGACAAACTGGTAAACGATTGTCAGAACGTTTAACAGTTAACACTAAATCCTATTCATTTTGTTGTTTGTTTAATTTCGCTGCGGGTTAAATACAACTTTGGCGTGCCTTGGAATTCCTTTGCTTGGAGTTATTCTGTATCTAAGAAACTACTGCAGCAGAAACCGATAGTTTGATTTAGAAATATTATGATAATAGCCGCCCGGCCGGAATCCACCCGGGTGCAGTACACAGTACACTATTTTAAAAACATAATGTAGCCTATGTTCATTAGGAATAAAATAGGATTGTAATGATAAAATATTTTTTCAAATCGGTCCTGTAGTTTCAGTCTATTCAATGCAAACAAACAATCAAAACTTGCCTCTTTATAATATAGTTTAGAAACCAGACGACCTCTTATATCCTCGACGATGTAGGGAGGACGAGAACCCCTCCTATTGGTGGCAACCAGTGGCACCCACGTTTTGTTGACTCGCTTTCGTTCAAAGTTATGGTTGGGGGCGAGCTTACTACCATGGCTGACACGACCTCAAGTGATGGCAAGTCATATGAGATTTCTCAAACAGCACTCAACCTCACTTAAACTTTATTGCCTACCTAAGATTCAAACCCTGGAACCCACAGAACATAACCTACATATTCCCACCAAACCAAGAACTTCTTAATCTTCGAGAACAAACGTAACATATCTACTCAACATTTCAATATTCTGAGCAGTAGAACTGAAATTCAATTAAGGTCACCTGCAATCAAACGCGTTTCGCGCCATAACAGATGACGTCATCCGTCGGGCCGGGCACAAATTATATTAGATTGGAAGCCGTTTCAGGCTTTTGTCGCAGTGGAAGCTATTTAATTTATGGAAGCTATTAACTTGAATTATGGTGTAGACGGGTCTAGAACCAAGGCCAGGGTGGAATAAACCTTGATACTTAGGTAGGCAGACTTTGTTGTGCTGGTCCCCTGGTACTACTAAGGCTCATGAGCAGCGGCAGCCGCTTACCTTCAGGCGGCTCGCTAGTTGGCCTGCCTATAAAGGCAATAAAAAAAGGGATTTGAATGACAGAAAAAGAAATAGAGGCAGTGGTACACTATCGCACTTTCGTGCTATTCAAATTTTGACGTGGTTTCTCATCTTCTACGTACAATATATTATGTTTCATACTTGTACGCTTAAGAACACATTAATTATGTTGGGGTTATTGAAATCTTTAAAGATCCAGTAATGAAACAGATTAACCCAGCTTTAACAGTGAAAAATTGACACTGAGCACTAAGCTCCGCAAATGTCTTAGTGAATCTAGATTGGGTTTAACTCAAAACGAAATAAATATGTAAAATATTGGTTCTTATATTTACGCGAATGTTACAAATAGATATAACACTATTTTTTATTTAAACTAGTATTATAAACAGGAAAGATGTGTTGTTTTGTATGCATTGAATTGGATTTGAAACTACTGGACCGATTTGAACATTTTTCATAATTTGAATCCAGAATTATCCTTGACGACTATAGGCTACAGAATATTTTCAAAAAAGTACCTGTCTCAGTTGGAGCTGGGCTGGGCCGGTTTATGGTATAAAATTTAAGAATCTTTACTTCATAATTAAAAGCTTTTTAGATACGAGATATCGAATTTATTGGCGAGAAATAATTATCTTCCGTTGATCGATTTTTGAAAGGGTTCTGCAAAATGTAATCTTTCACGCGACACGTATTTTTAGCGGATAAGGACAGGAAGTATTTAACGTCATTATGAAAACGAATAATAATTGTTCATTGTATTTGTACGATCTACGTTTTTGGTTATCGGTTGTTAGCGACGAGATCTAAAAGTTGCACGCAGTTTCTAATATTTGGGATAATGTTGGACATAGTTAGTTTTTGCTTTCTCCACTAGAATGTTTAAATGTGGATATAAACTCATTTGCAAAAAAAACGGGCACCTAAGCAATGAACCATTTCAAATGTTACTATTGGTTTGTTTGATAATTATAGGTAGTTTTACTTTCACAATTTTGTAAATTAATAAGCAAATAATCGTTTTCGTCAGTATTATCATAAAATGTTGATAAAATTTATGGGTTTTAATGCTAAAGTTCACTAGTAGTGTATGCTCGCTAGTAGAGCATATGCTCGTGAAGTAAAAGTTAACAAAGATTTTTGTTTGTTTTTTCTTTAATAAAGTAAAAGCAGATTAATGTTTAGTATCGAGTGTGACCCTCTCTAGCTGAAATCACAGCTTGAATTCGTCTGGGTATGCTAGCGAGGATATCCCGGATACTTGCTTGCGGAATACGTTCCCACTCCGCGGTAATCACATTCTTCAGCTCTCTGATGGTCTGCGGAGCCGGTTGTACTGATCTCACGCGTCGTTTCAGAACGTCCCAGACATGCTCTATAGGATTGAGGTCGGGACTTCGAGCTGGCCAATCCAAACGACGAATGCCGACCTCTTGCACATACGCTTCCACATCGCCAGACCGGTGGGCGCGAGCGTTGTCGTCCATAAAAATTGAGTCTTCACCTAAAGCGGCCAATGCGGGTTGTGCATGAGGAATTAGAACTTCCGTTATGTATCGATGTCCAGTCAGTGAGCCGTTTTCAATGAAGACTAACTCTGTACGATCCATTGAATTTATTCCTGCCCAAAACATAACAGAGCCCCCACCATAAGGTGTGATTTCTTCAAAACAAGCCTCTGCAAAGCGTTCTCCTCGTCTTCTTAGCACTCGCCGACGTCGATCTTCACCAAACAGAGATATCCTGGCTTCATCGGAGAACAATACCCTATTCCAGTCTTCTTGAGTCCATGACTCACAATTTCGAGCAAACCTAAGCCTGGCAACTCTGTGCTCACGGAGTAACTTAGGGCCGCGGGCCGGGCGATGACTGCGTATATTGGCCGCGAGAAGCCTCCTCCTGACCGTCCATAGACTAATATTCACATTTCATACTTCTTCGAGGTTGTTCTTAAGGTCCACATACGAAGACTTTCGATTTCTCAATGCGCGACTCACAAGAAAACGATCATCCCGTGGTTGGGTACATGGTTTTCTTCCAGAACCAGGCCTTCTCTCGACGGAACCGGTGTCTTGATACCGCTGCCAGGTCCTTTGAACCGTCGAGCGACTCACACTTAGCCACGAAGCATTGGCTGCAACCCTCTTCGAGCAGCGCAATAATTTTGGTAGCTTTTACCACTTTCTCTAACATTATTGAGACAGCTAAACAGCAACAAATGAAGCTTTGACAATTAAGAATATGAAATCCCATCAAAAACATCCTGTAAAAAAATTCCAAGTCTCGCAGCTCAGTTTATCTACTGCAAAAAGTTGTGAGATCCATGTAATACCAAGTCGAATAATTTATTTAGTCCTTGATTAAGGGACGTTCTGTATAAAGTTATTACGTAAGTTATTATCATATCAATATTAAAAATTCTTTACGTTGTAAATAAATAGATCGACTTGGCCATCGCATGAAAACATAATGTATTGTACAATTTATGCATAATGCTACTGGCCAAGTCGATCTATTTATTTAAAACGTAAAGAATTTTTAATATTGATATGATAATAACTTACGTAATAACTTTATACAGAACGTCCCTTAATCAAGGACTAAATAAATTATTCGACTTGGTATTACATGGATCTCACAACTTTTTGCAGTAGATAAACTGAGCTGCGAGACTTGGAATTTTTTTACAGGATGTTTTTGATGGGATCTCACGTCTTTTTGTAGAGTCCTACTTTATTCCTTTTCGGTACTTTTTATTTCTAGAATATATATAATGATTTTTCTTAAAGCCTCTGTCTTATGGTTTTTTCTTATTTTTGTAGGTATCAATTTATACCAAATATAGCGGATTTGATTATTAGTGTTCTATCTTTCATGGTGATTGTTTTCGAGCTATTTAGTCTATTTATTTGCAAGTTTTTCTTCGTCATGTTTTTCTAGAGGAATGTTGTACAGTTTCATGGGCTGAATACACCCTTTCCCTTTCTATACCCCCCTCCTGTTATGCCTCATATAATATATATATAGATACCAATCTACAACTATTATTCCATTATATACGGGTACAACGAATCATTAACTGCAAATGTATCTTTGTGATCCTATACATTTATATGAGATTACAAAGTTATTCACGCAGTTGGTGTATCTAGAAAACTAGACAGAAATTATGAAATGTTTGATTTTTTCCTTACTATAGACACTAAACACTAATTATATTCTAAATTTGAAGGTTCTATGTCTGCTAGAAGTGCCTTAGACTTTTGATGATCGGTCAGTCAGTCAGTGAGTGACAAAATTGCGAAAGTTTGACAAGTTATAATTCTTAAACTACTGGTTCAAATTGAATGAAATTTTAAATATACCGTGTTTACACAATGCCTAATTAGTAACTGAAAATTCAGGCTTCTTGCTTTAACCACAACGAAGTTATGGGGGGTTGAAAATGGTCTGAATTGCTTCGAGAAAAGGATAGTACGGCTGTGCCGATTTTTAGCTCGACTTGGAGGGGGCACTGCCGTGCCCCCAGATAAATTCATAAAAATTGACTAAAAGTTATGAAAACCGATATTATCTTTTGGAACTTCGCACCAAAAATGTAGGATAAAAAGTGGTTTTCTGTAAAAACGAGCATCAAACGATAATTTGAATTTAGAACGTACTGTTTTAAACATAACGGCATTTTTAAAACCGGCCAGTAACATGTACAAATGATTGAAATCATTTTGGTACCGTATTTTTTAAAGAAGAATTAAAATCAAAACCGCCCGTTTTTTTTTGCAAATGAGTGTATATGGATTACAATGAAATTAACACTAATTTTATGTAGCTTTATCTTATTTTTTGTTATCTAATCTATTCACGTAAGTTTGTAGCAATGACGAGAAAGAAAACAATTAGATTTTTTATTAAATCTGCTTGTCAGGATACTTCTGTACAATAAACAAAGAGAAAAATGATTGCAGTAATGTTCATGCTATCTCCATTATGATTCTCGCTAGAAAACTTTTAAAGCTGTACATTTATATTAAAATAATATTTGTCTATATTGAGTGCGTGGTGGCCTGTGGGTAACGGACGCGGCCGCCATGTTCACGGTTGTCGCGAGTTCAAGTCCCAGGGCACACCTCTGACTTTTCGGAGTCATGTGTGTATTAATAGTCAATCATCACGTACTAGGTGAAGCAAAACATAGTAAGGAAACCATAGCGATTTGTAAGAATTTCTATGGGATGTAAAGTGCACCGACCCGCACCAGGCAGCGTAGTGGACTATAGTCTATATGGCCTTACCACTTCCGATCTTACTCTCGATTGTATGGGAGGCCCTTGCCCTGCTGTACGACGTATATGGGCTGATACAGTACAATACAGTTACATATTTATTGCGTGCATAGTTTTTAACTTGTAAATTAAAGTTCCTCATAGATTTTTTTGACTGCCTCTGTGGCGCTACCGGTTAGACGCCGCCTTCGAAACGGGACGTCGCGGGTTCGATCACCGCACCGAGAGAAATGTTTGTGCAGCCCACAAATATTTATTTCTTGTCTGGGTGTTTGTGAGACCGAAAAGTTTCGTAGTTTTTAATACTCACGACACAAGACTCAATCTTATTGTGGGGTCAGGATTATGTATGTGACTGTTGGGTGTATTTATTTATTTTATTTTTACACAGCTTTCGTCCGGCCCGGCCACTACCATAGCTGGATTCGTGAAGTGACAGGCCGTAGCTTCGACTGGAACCGTTCTGCCATTTCTGATGACGTCAAAGAAACTTCCGACACCAAGGAAGCGCCATTAAACATTCTCAATATTTTACGCAAATAACTTTTAAATTGAGAATGTGTCAAGTTTAAAATTTAAAATTAGAAATGTGTACAGATGTAAAAGTAAAATAAAACGGTAATGTAAATACTTAGAGTATATACAGGGTATATCAAGACTGCTACCGAAAACGAAGCCGGGTGGTAGTTAAAGCGACTTCAGACACAATGCAACAGAAAAAGTTGAAAAAAAAAGCTACAATTTTTTTTTGTTATTTTTTTCCTATGACCATATTTGGGTGGTAAATACATTTTTTCCTAAAATAACAGTGTATATCCTTTCATTTATAAATAATCTAAGATATAAAAGTGTTTAAATTATTATTTTAGCAAAAACTATGGATTTACCACCCAAAAATGACGATATTTAAAAAATCATAAAAAATCATTGTCGCGTTTCTTTGCGAAATTTTTATTTGCATTGTGTTTGTAGTCACTAAAACTACCACCCGGCTTCGTTTTCGGTAGCAGTCTTGAGATACCCGGTATATATATATAGAGGGAGCGCTGGTACTTCAAAAACGTAGATAAAAATGGTGGTGCCGGGGCCACCTTTTTTCTTCTCTACATCCAGTGTGAATTGTGACAGCTTGGAAAACGCATGACTTACATGAAAAAGAAAAATCAAAAAATGTAGTTTAGCGCTATCGAATACCATCCAAATTTATTTTAGGGGTTAATTATTAACTGTGTATTCGTTTATCATCGACACTAAATCCAATTTCTTATTAATTAACAAGAAATAATTTAAATAATTTTACAGAAAAACATTCATATTTTTGAATTTTCGAACGCTTTTTTATTCAATTTTGCAAGTAATTAAATTGTTGAAATTCCGAAAAAGTTCCGGAATAATTTTTATGTAAAAAATATAAAATATTTGAATTGGGAGCGAAATAAATTATAATAAGCCAAGGTAGAGTTTTATTTTTTATTTATTATTAATATTTTGTATTATGACAGCTTAAAACAATGTAACGTGAATATGTTAATTTCCGTTTATTTATTTATTTATATATTTTTCGTGGAAAAGTCATTTATCGGTAACATTAATATAGCAGTACTACCAACATAACGAACAAGAAAATATCTACGTTTTTGAAGTCGCAAATGTATGACAGCGCTCCCTCTATATATAAATTCTCTAAGTGTAAATAAAAATAAATAGCAAAGTGGAATAAAACATAAATATCAAAGTGATTGTTTTCGTTAAACCTTATATGCTTATTTTTAAAATAATAATTAAGAAATACAACAATCGATGATTATAAATGCATTTTCATTATTAGTGATCTGTTTGTAGGCTGTGGTTGTACAATTTTGTGAAAAAATTAGCTTGTGGTAAACAAATTAATCTTATCTTGGGTTGGTTTACGCAACTGGGACTCTCTTTTCAAAGAAATGCCTAGGTAAGGTTTTGTATACAAGGCGTTAAGGATGCTAAGTGGAGGGGAAGTACCTTAATTATTGTGGATAGACCATTTTATTGAAAAAAGACATCATTTTGATTATGAAAACAATTCGAACTGCTTTCAAATATTTATGAATAATCGCTATCATTTTACGATATCAATCAATAGGTTCGATCACAATGATTACATTTTTCTTAATATAACATTGCAACTGAAGTAAAAGGATGGTGAGTCCCAAACACTAACTAATTAAGAATATAGTTTTGTAGAACTTCTTCCTTTCTCCTCGTTCCCTCACTGCTGAGTATCGAGATCACATTCGATGCCCCTCAATCGTGCTCAGTCCTGGGTGAACGACACGGTACAGGCTACCAACCGCTTTCTTAACGATCATTTGGCCGGTATCTCTGCCTCAATATTATTTTATTTAGTTATTTATTTAGTACCTGTATTATGGGTTTCTGTAATTTATGTCTGGGAGAACTAAAATAACCGACATAGCCCACCGGATTAGCAAGTTGAAGTGGCAGTGGGCAGGGCACATAGCGCGGAGATCTGATGACCGATGGGGTCGGAAAGTGCTCGAATGGAGGCCACGTAGCGGAAAGCGCAGCGTAGGACGTCAACCCACAAGATGGTCCGACGACCTGGTAAAGGTCGCGGGACGTCGCTGGATGCAGGCTGCCTCCAACAGGTTTCTGTGGAAATCATTGGGGGAGGCCTATGTTCAGCAGCGGACTTCCTTTACCTGATGGATGGATGGATGATGTCTGGGAGACCGCAAGTGTTCAACGAAGCTCAAAACACCTTCCTTAAAATGACAGAGAGTCTGTTTTAAATATTTAGCTCCTTGAAATGGACTCGTTATTTATTTATATTATACTTTATTTATTTATTTTATTTTATTTATATATGCTTTATTGTACACCAAAATGAAAGACGCATACAAAATACTTAAAAACTAAAGGCATGGTTACAATAGGCGGCCTTATCGCTAGCTGCGATCTCTTCAAGGCAACCTTTGGATGGACTGGATTTTTAAGAAATTGAAATATAGGGTAGTGCAAATAGTGAGAGAGAATAAACCATAATAATAATAATTGATGTACATGCTATATTATATTATTATACACCAAAATGAAAGACGCATACAGAACACTTAAAAACGTTAGTTACTCTTTAGTTATCTTTAGTTGGCATTCGATAGAGTGGTTTTGTAGAACAGTTGTATTAAATTATATTAGGGAACTTGTTTATTAAGTAAAACATAATGAATGAATATTCGGAGCAAACCTATAACGATAAGTCATTGTTCGTTGAAATAAAACTAGTTTTTACGGATTTTATCGCGGATTTGGTTTTTTAATGAATTTGTTTTTTTCCAACGTGTTAACGTGTGTACATTCACGTCAGTCTAACAAACTATTAAATCATTGTTTATTAGATATTCATATTTGACCAAATATTATTTTAAAATACATACATAAACTCACACCTTTTGCCCAGTAAGGGTGAAATGAAATGAAATGTAACGGAGCAGAAATATATCATGTAAGCCAAGCTTGCCAGCCGCATCACAACTCTGCCAAGCCTGCCATCTGTGATGCCCAGCCAAGCCAAAGCCGTTACGACAACTCCGTGCCGGAATTGTCAGCCACGCCATCTATGTTAACTGTACTAAATAATTAGTGACGTCACGTCCGAATGTCAAACGGAGCCTATAAATACTCGGGACGTTCATTCGAACGATCTCTTTGGAACGTGATCGAGTGCTAAGACGAAACTCTGTCCGATAGTGCTACAACAAGTGAATAAATTGTATTAAGGAATTGATACCTTGCCTTTATATTTTCACTCCTGTTTCAGAAATGAAAAAAAAAAGAAGAAAGGTGGGAAGAAGTATTGCCAGGACACCCACTTATCTTTGTGTATTCCGTCCCACTATGTGATAAACCGCGAGCTTTTCGCCATATCGGGCACAAATTCCTGATTACAATACTCAATTCAATGAATAGAAAACTCCAATATCACTTTGTCTGACCCGAGATATCAGCTTTAATACCGTACCGCAGTACATTATCATTAGATCTTCACAATTTTTATGCTGTCTTTCAATCAAAGAATAAGTAATCAAAATCGGGTCACCCATTACAGAGATATTAGATAACAAATATAAAAATACATACAGTTCGTGAGACCCTTTTCCTTTTTTTGGAGTCGGTTAAAAACCATATACACAGTCAGGTCATAAGTAGTGTCACACAGTAAAAACTTTTCTTTTAGAATGCTGGCCACAAAAAAATTTATTGAATTCGAATTTCGAATTATTCATGAAAATAAAATGTATACTTTTTAAAATTTTACTCATTTTTAAATATGGAGTGGACGCTCGTTGCATCGTTGCGGTTACGCGCCAATTCAAATTTTTGACATACTGAAAAATTTGAATATAACCAAAAGATTCGTTTATCGTACCATCAAACGATACAATGAAGACTCTAGTGTAGATGACAGGTCAAGTAGTGGTTGCCCTCGGTCCTAGTCCTAGTCCTAACAGGTCTCCAGCAGTGATAAAAGCTGTGAAGGCACGAACTGTTGGCCCTTCAGATAGGGTTAAGCAGAACCACGGTGAAAAGGTTGTTAAATGAAGACTTAGGGCTTTGGGCATATCGAAGAAAAACAGGACATCGTTTGAATGCTCGTCTTATGGACCTGAGACTGAAGAGATGCCGCGTTTTGTTGAAGCGGTACGCGGGAAAAAAATATCAGGAAATTATTTTTTCAGATGAAAAAATTTTTACCGTAGAAGAGAGCTACAACAAACAAAATGATAAGGTGTACGCACACAGTAGTGAAGAAGCGAGCAACCGTATTCCGCGTGTCCAACGAGGTCATTTTCCATCCTCGCTCATGGTATGGTTGGGAGTTTCTTATTGGGGCTTAACAGCGGTACATTTTTGTGAGAAAGGTGTGTAGCGGTCCCTCCGCTAACTAAAAGCTGCGCGGGCACACAACACGTCACCGACAGTTGTCTTCATGACGTTACTAGATGGCGCTAGAGCGCGGTTTAACTGCGACGCTAGGTGGCGCTACTTACGTCATGCTTCAAGCAGCACGCACAGCCCACGTGACGGCTGTTGCCTCTTGTCACCGACAGACGGCGTTGAATCGCGCAGCATACGTCTCCGATTGGTCAAGACCCAGCAACGCACGGGATTGGACCTCGACTCGACACTTCGGCGACACTCGGGAGTCTTCGGCAATGTTCGTCGCTCAGGACTAACGGGAATTAAAAAAACTGCCGATTCACTCCGCTTACCACTGTCTACAAGTTCGCGCGTTACTCTATACTATATCGTCCTGTTATTGTAAGGTTTTAATATACTGTTGCTGCTTAGCGCTAGTTTTTATTTCCGTGCATCACTGTGATCGCCTTCACTACGCTTCACCTTCGCTTACACACTGCACTGCCGCTATACAGCCACACCCACAAATTGGTGACCCCGACGTGATCGTCGTGATCAAGACTCTCAAGATCTTCGTGGGTACGCTGTGACTGACTCTGGAGAAAACGGACACGCATTAACCGTAAGACTAAAAACTTACTCAAGGTGAGCCGTTATTTTTTTTAAATCTCAAAGATGAGTGAACCAACGCCTGCGAGAGATAGTAAGGAGGAAGTATTGCGTGTGGGAGTTCGAATACCCCCATTTTGGCCTGAAGAACCCGCTTTATGGTTCGCTCAAATGGAAGGTCAATTTATCCTTTCTAAGATCACTAGCGACGAGACCAAGTATTACTATGTAATGGCTCAACTAGAGCCGTGGTACGCAATAGAGGTCAAGGACATTATAACTAACCCACCCGCAACGGGCAGATACGACAAACTGAAAGCCGAGCTTATTAAGCGCCTCTCGGCCTCTCAAGAAAAGCGAGTGAAACAATTACTGATGCACGAGGAGCTTGGAGACCGCAAGCCATCCCAATTTTTGCGACATCTGATGGGATTAGCGGGTCCGTCATGTCCACCCGATTTTTTAAATACATTGTGGTCTAGTCGTTTGCCGCAAAACGTACAATCTGTTATCGCTCCTCATATGGAGTTGCCGCTTGACAAACTTGCCGAGTTAGCGGACAAAGTTCACGAAATTGCACCTACAATTCCTCAGGTAGCCAGTACGTCGTCGGAAGATTCGCGCTACGAGAAGATGACTAAGCAGATTAGCGAGCTCACACGGCAGGTCGCGTTGCTCACTGCGCAGCAAAGCGAAGCAGGACGCAACCGTTCTCGTCACAAAATGGGAAGGTACCAAAAGTCACGTAGTCGTTCCAGACCTCGGCAACCACCAGTGGATCACCCGCATTGCTACTACCACTATACCTACGGGTCAAAGGCAATGAAATGTAAGCAACCTTGTTCTTTTAACGATGCGTTAAACTCGCAGGGCGGTCGCAAGTAGCGGCCAACGACTGCCCTACATCTACAGGCCGTCTATTTGTCGTCGACCGAACATCTAAGATGCGATTCCTGGTGGATACAGGTTCTGACTTGTGCGTTTTTCCGCGGTCAGCAGTTAAGACGCCCTGCACACGCACCAACTACGACCTGGTAGCTGCAAACAACTCTGTTATACACACATTCGGACCTATGACACTGCACTTGAACCTTGGCTTAAGGCGCGTATTTACGTGGAATTTCACAATCGCAGACGTTTCGAAACCTATTATTGGAGTGGATTTTTTAAGCTTTTATAATCTGCTTGTGGATTGCAGAAGCCAGCGATTGATTGACGGAACTACGACGGTTTCAGTGGCTGCAGTCAACGCAAATTCAACAGATGGCGACATATCTTCTGTGAAAGTCATCACTGGTGAGACCACATACCACGACCTACTGCGTGAGTTTCCGGAAATCACCCGACCTGCAGGTATTTTATCTGAACCAAAACACAACACTGTGCACTACCTCAGGACCACCCCAGGGCCTCCAGTTTCGAGCAAGCCGCGACGCTTAGATCCGATTCGTCTTCAAGCAGCAAAAAAGGAATTTGAAGACATGTTGAAGTCAGGTATAGCTCAGCGTTCCGAAAGTTCTTGGTCATCCGCACTCCATTTAGTTAAGAAAAAAGATTCCGGTTGGAGACCGTGTGGCGACTATAGAGCGCTCAATGCGAGAACAATACCTGACAGATACCCTATTCGCCACATCCATGACTTTTCGCACCAACTCTCAGGATGTTCGGTATTTTCTGTCATAGATCTAGTTAAGGCCTACCACCAAATTCCGATGAACCCAGATGACATTCCGAAAACTGCAATCTCTACACCATTCGGTTTGTTTGAATTCCGTTATATGACATTTGGTTTACGAAACGCTGCGCAGACATTCCAAAGATTTATCGACGAAGTGTTACTTGGACTGGATTTTTGTTTTGGCTATATTGACGACATCCTTGTTTTTTCTAAATCTCCAGAGCAGCATCGCACACACTTGCGTCAATTATTTGACCGCTTGAAACGCTACGGAATTTTAATAAACACCTCTAAGTGTATACTGGGTCAAGCAGAAGTCAAATTTCTCGGTTACTTGATTTCAGCCGCCGGTACCAAACCTCTGGACACAAAGATTGCTGCACTCAAACAGTTTCCGGTCCCGAAGACTGCGAAGGAGCTCCGAAGATTCTTGGGCATGATAAATTTTTATCGCCGATTTATGCCCCACGCAGCGCAACTTCAAGCGCCTCTAAACAACTTACTCGCAGGTACCAATGCAAAAAGCTCTACTCCTATTGAAATGACTTCCGATTTGGTTCAAGTTTTCGAAAAATGTAAGGATTCCTTAGCGCAAGCAACACTCTTGGCCCATCCAGACCCGTCCGCAGAACTGGCCATTGTGACAGACGCCTCTGACTCTGCGATTGGGGCCGTGTTACAACAACGCAGTAATAATGACTGGCAACCGCTCGCATTTTATTCGCATAAACTGAGTACGTCACAGAAAAAGTATAGCCCGTACGATCGTGAGTTACTTGCAGTTTACGAAGCGATAAAATACTTCCGTCACATGGTCGAAGCGCGAAATTTTATTGTGTACACTGATCACAAACCGCTCATATACGCATTTTCACGAAACAGAGAATCATTTTCGCCAAGACAATTTCGCTACCTCGATTATATCTCCCAGTACACAACGGACTTAAGGTACATTCCCGGTGACAAAAACGAAGTAGCAGACGCACTTTCACGCGTGGAAGAGGTTACTCTAGCCATAGATTATGAAGAACTTGCACAATCTCAGGAAAATGATCCAGAGCTGCAAGATTTGCTCCGTCGTGGCACGACCCTTAAACTGAAGAAGATGGTAACCTGTGACAGTAACGTGCCGATTTATTGCGACGTCTCAGTACAATCCTCGCGCCCTTACGTCACACCCGAATTCAGGAAGAGAGTTTTCGACATGTTACATAATCTTCACCATCCCGGAAGATCAGCTACAGTGCGACTGGTCACTGAGAGATTTGTGTGGCCAGGGATACGTAAAGATTGTAGAGAGTGGACTAGGCATTGCTTACCATGCCAGAAATCTAAAATTACTCGTCATACCATTTCCCCACTTTCCAATTTCCACGTTCCCTCTTCAAGATTCTCCCACATACACCTCGATATCGTAGGGCCACTAACTATTTCATCTAATTACAGATACTGCCTTACAGTCATCGACCGCTTCACTCGGTGGCCTGAGGCGTATCCGCTCCAGGACATCACAGCAGAATCCTGTGCCATGGCTCTTGTGTCTGGCTGGGTAGCCAGATTTGGGTGTCCAACTCGCGTGACAACAGACCGTGGACGTCAGTTCGAGTCCCACCTCTTCAAGGCTCTTACTACCTTGATTGGCGCTCGTCACTTCCGTACCACTGCATATCACCCAGCTTCAAATGGCATAATCGAGCGATTTCATCGACAGTTGAAGTCCGCTATCATGTGTCACTCTCCAGCACAATGGACCGAAGCTCTACCACTAATACTTCTTGGCATACGCAGTTCCTGGAAAGAAGACCTACAGAATACCCCTGCCGAACTAGTTTACGGGGAAACTCTTCGCTTGCCAGGACAATTTTTGTCCCCAAAGGACAATGTCAGCACCGAGGATATCACGGAGTATTCCACTCGCCTGAAATCATATATGAACCAACTGACACCGAAACCAACGTCGTGGCACACTAGTTCATCACCCTTCTACATACCAGTCGACCTACAGACTTCTTCACGTGTGTTTCTCAGACAAGACCACGTGCGTGGTTCTCTAGAACCACCTTACGCTGGTCCTTTTAAGGTCATTAGACGTCAACCAAAATTTTTTACCTTAGAAATAAAAGGTAAACCGGTAACTATTTCTGTTGACAGACTAAAGCCAGCTTATATGATGCGTGAACCAGTGTTTCCAGCGCCTGCTACTACGCCACTAGCTCCGCAGAAGTCCACGAAAAGCGGCCGCCGCGTGAAGATACCAGATCGTTATCGACCGTAGTTACGGTCTGGCCGGGGGGAATATGTAGCGGTCCCTCCGCTAACTAAAAGCTGCGCGGGCACACAACACGTCACCGACAGTTGTCTTCATGACGTTACTAGATGGCGCTAGAGCGCGGTTTAACTGCGACGCTAGGTGGCGCTACTTACGTCATGCTTCAAGCAGCACGCACAGCCCACGTGACGGCTGTTGCCTCTTGTCACCGACAGACGGCGTTGAATCGCGCAGCATACGTCTCCGATTGGTCAAGACCCAGCAACGCACGGGATTGGACCTCGACTCGACACTTCGGCGACACTCGGGAGTCTTCGGCAATGTTCGTCGCTCAGGACTAACGGGAATTAAAAAACTGCCGATTCACTCCGCTTACCACTGTCTACAAGTTCGCGCGTTACTCTATACTATATCGTCCTGTTATTGTAAGGTTTTAATATACTGTTGCTGCTTAGCGCTAGTTTTTATTTCCGTGCATCACTGTGATCGCCTTCACTACGCTTCACCTTCGCTTACACACTGCACTGCCGCTATACAGCCACACCCACAGGTGTAAAAACGAATGCAGTTGTGTATCAAAATACAGTCCTGACGAACCTTGTGGAACCTGTTTCTCACACCATGTTCAATAACAGGCACTGGGTATTCCAACAAGATTCGGCGCCAGCTCATAGAGCGAAGAGCACACAAGACTGGCTGGCGGCGAGTGAAATCGACTTCATCCGGCACGAAGACGGCCCTCCTCCAGTCCAGATTTGAATCCGTGAGATTACAAGATATGGCAACACTTGGAGGAAAAGGCGTGCTCAAAGCCTCATCCCAATTTGGAGTCACTCAAGACATCCTTGATTAAGGCAGCCGCCGATATTGACATGGACCTCGTTCGTGCTGCGATAGACAACTGGCCGCGCAGATTGAAGGCCTGTATTCAAAATCACGGGGGTCATTTTGAATAAACTTTAGTGTCATAAGAATCTATGTTTTGTTAAGTTCATTTTGGTATATAAATGGTTACATAATGAATAAACTTGTTTCAATTATTTTATATAAAACATGTGACAGAATTTATGACCTGACTAGGTAGAATATCGATTGCCAAGTATGATACTTAAATAAGGGTAATTATTTTCCGTACGTATTTTTAAAAAGGGATATGGGCTTAGAATATTGATCATACAGGGTACCTATATCCAGACTGCTCAAAAAACGAAGCTAGGTGTAATTTTTAGTAATTAGAGAAGCTAAAAATGACGTTTGTTTAGAAGTCTTACAGATTTGTTACATTATAAATACTTAATTGTCTAATTGCTAATGACAAAACACCACATATATGTAGATAATGCGACATTGTTTTTTTGCTATTTCTAAGTATCATCGTTTTTTAGTGATAAATACATTCTTGCTTAAGTAATAATTCAAACAGCTGCGTATCATTGCGTCTTTTAAAATAAACAATTTTACATTAAAATTTTGGCTAAAATAAATACGTATTTACCACCAAATACGACGATAACTGAATAATAAAAAAAGTCGCTGTGTTTTGCCAAATTTGTGTTTGTAGTCACTAGAACTATCACCTGGCCTCGTTTTCGGTAGCAGTCTAAATTTACCCTGTATAGCGGGAGCGCTGGTAGATATGTGGCGGTTGCAATACGCCAACTTAGATATAGCTTTTAAAACGGGTGCAATACGCCAACTTATATTTAGCTTTTAAAATAACACGCTTATTAGTTGTAATTTGAACATTATTTAAACACGCATTTCATTTTAAAATATGACTGCAGATGTTTAACCATAAAACATCTGCGAGTCGTTTTATTACAGTAAAAATTTTTGTGTACCTTATTGTATAATATTAGTTAAAAAGATGCTGTGCTAAATTATTGTTTCCTAATTGTAATGGCCCGTTCATACCGGGGCAATAAAACTGTATTATTATAGTAAGTTCTTTAGTGGCGGTAATCCTTTGTAACAAATTTATGTTTTTTAGACAATAGTACACATGTTTTGTAAACCTTTCTGTTTGGACAATAGCCCAGATGTTTGGGCCGACCTTAATTTTTAGTTGAAAGGATAGACCCTATTTTATGGCTTAAATATATTTTCTGGAAGATTTATCCCCACCGATCCTCATTCGGGTAGTCCTATAAAAGGGTCGGTTTATTTGGATGAAAGAAGACAGTCTGCCATCTCTCGTCACGAGCACATCTCGCTCCGAGTCGCATAGTTATAATCTTACTCTGTCTGTGAATGTATTGAGTGTTAATTTACAAAATATACAATAGTTAGTTCCTGGAAGTGAGTGCTTATTCTAATACCTACACTTATAACCACCAAAGATACAACAAAATGTAGAGAAAAATGCTGGTGCCGGGCTAATCTGCGCTCCTATTGGCTGATATCTGACAGGTTTTTCAAGCGTCATGTATTTGAAAAATAATATTACTGATTATTTTTCCGACCCAAATATCGACCAATAGAATTGCACCATTCGACGTCACGTGGTACAACCTACATGGTATTATACTGATATTTTTTTTTGTAAATTTTCTCTGGTAGTTGCTATATATAAAAAAAAAAAACATGATCCAGTCAAATTAACCACACGTCAAACTGACAGGTTGAATTCAATTGTGAAAATTGGAGATTTTGCATGAAAATGAGTTTGAAATTAAAATTTGGGACGGAAAAATAATCCCCCGAATACCACACGAGCTTCAAAATTATCTGGCATTTCCCTCAAGGTTCCCTGCAAACAAATAAACTCGTCAAGTTTTGACTCCTTCATTTGTTTGCAACGAACCTATCGGGAAATACCCGATAATTTTGAAGCTCTTGTGGTATTATAAGTGAAAATTATAGGGAATCTTTGTATAGACAGTTTATGCTTACTTTTTTGATTTTTTGGAGGAACCTAATTCACTGCTGGTACGTCTCTCACATTTGAAAGGTCGCCATCCGCCTGGGTGTGTAAATGCAATGTAAATGCATTTTTATGCACTTGGTAATTCGAACGAAAAAAACCTTTGCTATATACATAACAAAACGACGTGTTAATTCGAACTCAACGGCTTCCAACACTCGGCAATTCAAAGTTTTAGAGAGAAAGAGGAAAACCAGTATAACATAGTTCTTTAGAAATATTAATTAATTCAAATTATGAATACCTGTATGTACACGAATGTACCTCTAAAGTTTTGTCATTGTTATTGAATAGCAGTTAATAAATAATAATTGATCAACACTTAATAATTCAGTTGTATTTACTTTCTCTCACAAATTTTGAACCTTTTGATATTTCGAACACTCGATAATTCGTAGTATTTTAAGAATCCCTCGAGTTTCGAATTAACGAGAGTTGACTGTAATCTGTTTTGACTGATATGACCAATTAATTCGGTTTTACCCATTCACAATCATAATTATGTGGGTACGATAGGGATTTCCCTGAAAAGACTTGAAAAACTTAAAAGCAAGGCTATTGTTTTGATTGATTCCGTCAAATGAGTACCTGATGAACAATGAAGAATAATCGCTGCATTTTGAAATCCATAACACTTAGGTCTTCGATGCGTTGCCAGCCTCCCAAAATGGGAGAGGAAATGTAGGGAAAATGATTAGAGGAAGTAAGAATGGAGCCATATCAATTCTACCGTCGCTTCTTGACGCTTTTCAATAGGCAGAAGTTTTTGTAATAAATAAATAATAAATAATGAGCCCGCAATCAGGAATTTGCGCTCGATATGACGATAGGCTCGCCCCCTACCAAATCGTGAGACGGAACATACAAAGCGCAATCTAAGTGTGTTCTGGTTGCCTCTGCCTACCGCTTCTAGGAAAAAGGCGTGAGTTTATGTATGTATGTAAATTATAAATAATTTGTAAGATGGATGGAAGATCTGGTTAAGGTTGAAGTCGTTAGGTGCAGGCCTGTTCCAAAAGATCGATGTGGAGATCCTTGGGGGAGGCCTACGTTCAGCAGTAGACTTCTTGTGGTTAAAGAGTGAGAGAAAAATAGACAGATTTTTTTTTTATAATCTTTACTTTGAACTTTGATGGCGCTAATCTCTGGAACTACTGGTCCGATTTAAATGATTCTTTCAGTGTTGGGTATTCCATTTATCTAGGAAGGCTATAGGCTATATATCATTACGCTATGACCTATAGGAGGAAAGCAGTAGTGATATTTCTAGCAAATACGAGGAAATTTTGTTCGTTTTTCGTGGTCCGATTGGTCGATATTCTAAACTGATAATCAGAATTAAACATTATGACCGCCATTTTAAAACGTGTATTATATTATATTGCCATTTTTTAACCCGGGCGGAGTCGGGCCCGACCGCTATTATATGATAATCGTATCTCACTAATAAATACTTTATGTACCCGCATTGCAATGCGTGTATCTGTATCAGCCCATATACGTCTCACTGCAGGGCACGGGCCTACTCTACAATCGAGAATACGATTGAGAAGGGTTAGGCCATATAGTCCACCACGCTGGCCTAGTGCGGGTTAGCGGACCTTACATATAATAGTAATTCTTAAAAATCGCCATGGTATACAGGTTTCCACACGATGTTTTCCTTCATCGTTATAGTGCATTGTGATGGACTATCAATACCCACATGACTCCGAAAAGTCAAAGGTGTGCCCTGGGATTTGAACCCGCGACCACCGTGAACATGTTAGCAGCCGCGACTGGTCCGTTACCAACAGGCCAACGAACTTACACTGTTTGGCAGTACAGTACAAAAAAAAATCCAGATCTCTTTTAAAACATATTTGAAGGATCACAAACACCAAATTAATTAGACAAAATCTATACAGATAAACGTGAGTAATGACCGTTAGTAAAGCATTATCGGATTAAATGGTAGGCTTATCTAAATGCTTTATATTATCATTTAATACCAGTTAATTCAATAATTATAATTGATTTTAATTTATTCAATAGTGGCTAAGATGGCGCTGTGGGGTGTTGTGTTTGCTCTGCTTTCGATTGCTGCTGTACCGGTAATTATTTATTTTTTTAACCGACTTAAAAGAGGAGGAGGTTCTAAATTAGACTTTATTTATTTGTTGCTTTTTTGTGATTTGGGATGCGTAAAATAAGTCTTCTTGTGACGAGTCAATTCAATATGATTATTATGCATCGGTTAAACAATAATTTGATGATAATGATGATGATGATGATAAACAATAATTTAGTTTAAAGGTTGAAGTGTCAGGTACAGGAGCCCTACTATATTCATCCGAAACGAAGTTCGAAACTTCGGACGGTCGAAGTTTTTTATACGATATGAATATATTGTGTTTGTAGTCGCTAAAACTATCACCCGGCTTCGTTTTCGGTAGCAGTCTTGAGATACCCAGTATAAGACATAAGACGGCACATACTTTTTGCTTTTTTAATTATTTTTGTCGGAAATAGTGCAATTTATTTTTATGTCTCTGGATTTTACTCTGCATTTATGGTATTCACGTTTCGACCGGATAAGACTGACCTATAATCACCTAATCAGTAATTATGAAGGCTGAATGATTTATTGTATGTAGGCATCTGTATTTTAATCCAAGATATGTGATAATTGATAAGGTAATTCGAAGATAATGTACACATCATGAGCAATTCAAAAAAGAAGAGAAAATAAATTGTATTCCGATAAAAAAAAAAAGAAAATGAAAGATATAATAAGACGGTTAGTGTTGCTGAGTACGTATTTTTGCTGAGTTACTTCTTTACATCGACAGCATTTGAATTTGAAAAGCTTTGAAAAAATAAGGTGAATTTTAATAAGAATACAAATAGTTTATTTTTCACATATCCTTACATAACGTGTAAATTTATTTGCGGAATCGGTTTTTAAAGAGCGGTAATAAACGGTAATAGGTACATATCCTTGATCCAGTATACCCAAAAGGGTAGGTAGAGGTGCTAACATTGCAATTTATAGTTAACTTTTCGCATAGTGATGGTCGGGCTTATTGCAATGTACCCCACATTTCATCACTAATTTCAGTGATGATTAACTTATAATTATAAGATATTTTTTTAACCAAAATAGTCACATAATAAGTTGATATTTAGACGTTAGAGTAGAAACCAGGAGCTCACGGCTCACAGCGCTTAGTACTAGCCACCAAACCAACATGAAACGAACAAAAAATGCTAAATATGTTTGTTTTTTTTTTAATTCCAGGCATTCGCTAGCTCTCTAGCTACCTTTCCTGAAATAGCAAGAGGTAAGTAATCTACTTAGAAATACTTTTTAATTTTATTATTTAATATTAATTTTACTGCTTATCTTACTTTGCATATAATTATTGCACATTGCTATTCATAAACGCACAGACGCGTCCTTCGGACTGTGCTTCGGATGTATGTTATATCTGATCCGTTACTTTATCACACATGTGTTTTTTACGTACCATATTTTTTCATCGTCATCAATTGTGATCTTATTTTATAGTAAATTCCTTGAGTTTGTGTACCGGCAGCAGGTAGGTATATCTATGCTCATTCTCACCTTTCATTAGTAGTTTTTATGTTAGGCATGGTACTTGTGGTGGGTCTCACATATATGTGAGAGGCGACCTGGGTAGGCACCAATGCAATATCTATTACTCACGCCAAAAGCACTGTAAATGATCTGCTGTTGGTTTGAAGCACGTTAACCAGAGTAAAACAGTACAGTAGTACATAATGAGACGTAACATCTTATGTCTTAGGATCATGCCATGTATGTTCATGCTAAGCATGGCATTGTTATTCATGGTGTTGTTCGGATTTGCTGCTGTTCATGAGTGATCGTATCGCTTACCATCAAGCTCGTCTCAGCATTCAATGCATGATTGTTAGGCAGACCGGTCGAGCAAATTCGTGAATATATTAGATATATAGAAGATGGTTATTGTCGTTTAAGAAGGGGGGAAACAAAATCCGAATTTGAGTCTTTTTTTTTTTGGTCTTTACCAGGCATCACAGCCAGGTCCCAACCACCGTGTTTCATATACTAACAGCGTATTTGTTTATTTGTGATCGAAATCTCTGTTGAGTTTTTCAAACATCTTGATTACATTCATTCTTTATTTTAGCAAACTCAATTGTTTAAGTGA
Source organism: Hyles vespertilio (assembly GCA_009982885.2). Classification (NCBI taxonomy): domain Eukaryota; kingdom Metazoa; phylum Arthropoda; class Insecta; order Lepidoptera; family Sphingidae; genus Hyles; species Hyles vespertilio. The sequence continues at coordinate 2,048,981 of CM042819.1, forward strand.
AGTAATCATGTATTGTTTAATCCATTATATTGTGTGGATGTTCTATCTGAAATAAATATTATAATACAGGTAGCGCGAGGATCGTGTCAGGATGGGAGGCGACGGAGGGCCAGTTCCCCTACCAGCTGTCTCTTCGCATGGTGAATGGCTCAGGATCTGTCAACGCATGTGGGGCTACCATCATCCACAGTGAATGGGCTCTCACTGCCGCGCATTGTACTGCTACGTGAGTATAGAAATAACCTTATGTAAGAATAGTTGTGTAACTAAATGGAAACACTATATGGGGTAATCTCTATCTAAGTGGGTATTTCCATTCTCAGTTTTGGGTGTTCGACAATTTCATTAATTGTACGAAATACTAAAATTAAATTGTTACTTCCGAATTTCCATATATTTTTGGAGACAGTGATAGCTAGCACGCCGATTGAGCCAATCCACATTACTGACTGCAGCTTTAATGACAACATAGCTCTATCACTTATAATACTCGTATGTACATATAATGATGCAGTGATAATGTATTTATTCATAATCTTATTTCTCGCTCATTCATTTGAACTAAAAGTAAAAATTATACAGATACCCCCTCCTTCTTCTCCTAGCTTCCTTTAAAAACTAAACCAACTTCCATCCATCACATCATCATCACAAAGCACTTAAGAACTGCCATAACCTCTAAATATTTCCTCAGACGCATCACAATCGTGATCCGCGCCGGTGCAGTGAACATGACCCTGCCCGCCGCTCTCTTCGAGACCACGGAGTACTACAACCACCCGCTGTACAACGAGGCCATCCAGAACATCGTACAGCCTCACGACATCGGAGTCATCAAGTTCGGAATCTCGCTCACTTTCAGTGGTATGTTATTTATCTTCAGCTGCTGGGTATGTGTGATAAAGTCTCTCGTAGTTCCTGATACCTACCACAAAAGGCTTCATTGATAACGTGACCATACGTCCCGCTTTGGGCGGGACAGTCCCGCTTTCAATAAGTCTGTCCCGGTGTCCCCAGCAAGGCCGACATCGTCACGCTCTTGCAAACAGATCAAACAATAATTTAAAATGTATTTCTAGCTCGAAATGCTTTACCGAACGACTACTGAAAACTGCGAGGTCGTATTATACCAACACTTTCGTAAAAACATCTTGACTTAAACTTTTCCTCAATTATTGAGTACGTTATGTGTCTGCCTGAAAGTAACGCACCTATCGAAAAAGTTTTGTCTCACATTACCAAAATATGGACAAGTAATAAAATAAAACACAGGTGAGTGTCGCAGTAATGAAAGTAATTTTGATTACGAAAATATATATAAATAAATCATGTACTGAGATTCACACATCTAAAAACTAAACCCGATGGCTTAAAACAATTTGTTCAGCCGACAAATACAAAAATACGATTTTGATTATTATTTTATGTTATTCAATCTTCTATGATAACAACTTGTAAGTATAACAATACAAACATTATTATTATTATTATTTAATTCCACTGATGTCCCGCTCTGGCACAAAAAATAAATGGTCACGTTATTTATTGATCTTAATGTGGGGTCAGGACAATGTATGTGACTGTTGGGTTTATTTATAAAAAAGGAAAAGAAAAAATGTTGCTGATCATTGCTGAATATGGGCATTCTAACAGTATGCCATGGAACTTGATCCTCGCTATATTAGGCACATTAGGGACTTGTGCCTCAGATATTCCTCAGATCGGGCATTTCTCAAATTAAGGCATAATCGTACTGATGAAAATTGGGCGTCCTACAAAGTTGCAAGAAATCGGTGTATCCAGACGATACGTAATGCTAAACGCCATTATATTTCCGAAAGCATATCTTCCTCTTCTCCTGGTCATATCTGGAAGTTTCTCAAAACTCTAGGTATTGGCAAACAGAGACCTCTAGATTTTCAACAAACAATTGGCTTGGATGACATCAATATGCACTTTACTAAGACCCTCTTGTTAGATTACCAAGTCAAGTGTGGTACGTTGAATTATCTGATGAGTCTTCCTTGTACTGATATCGATCCTTTCCAATTTTCTCCAGTTGCATCTGACGAGATCAAAAAGATTATCCTTAATATCAAATCTAATGCGGTAGGCTGCGATAACATCAGTCGTCGTATGATTACCCCTATCCTTGACCAACTCTTCCCTGTCATTACCCATATTATAAACTTTTCCTTAACCTCCAGTGCCTTTCCTTCTTTATGGCGGAAAGCACTGGTTATTCCTCTTACTAAAATTTCGAACCCTACTCTTGCCTCGCACTTCTGGCCTATCTTTATTCTCCCTTTCCTCTCAAAAGTACTTGAGGCTTGTGCACATAGGCAGATGTCCAGGTTTGTGCACATGAATCAACTTCTTAGCCCATTTCAGTCTAGCTTCAGGCCCGGACACAGCACTATATCCGCCCTTCTGAAAGTGACTGACGATATTAGGACAGGTATGGAGGATACCAAAATAACCATACTGGTTTTGGTTGATTTCTCGAATGCTTTTAATACCGTCAGTCACGATATCCTGTTATCTATCCTCTCCTATCTTAATGTCTCGTTGGAGGCACTGGAATGGTTCTCAAGTTATCTTCGAGGGCGTCAATAATCAGTACAACTTGGTGAATCATCGTCAATTTGGTGTGACCTAAATTCTGGCGTCCCTCAAGGCGGTATACTTTCTCCACTTTTTTTTTAAAATTTTATCAATCTCTTAACCCAGGATCTTCAATGTGCGTATCATCTTTATGCCGATGACTTGCAACTACATATATGCTCAGGCGAATGTTGATAGTGTCTATTCGGCTATAGACAAGGTTAATAGGAATTTGACACATATTCAACGCTGGTCTGAGCGGTTTGGGCTATCAGTCAACCCATCTAAATGTCAGGCAATTATCGTGGGAAGCCAGCGGTTGTTAACCAGGATAGACATAACGAGTCTTCCACCACTTTTCTACAACGGATCAGTAATACCTTTGTCTCCTGATGTTTAAGATCTTGGATTACACATTGACTCAAATATGAACTGGCGAACTCAAGTCACCTATGTTTGCCGTCGAGTGACCGATACCCTTCGTGTTCTTTATCACCTGAAGAATTTTCTTCCTCTTAAAACTAAGGCAATGCTTGTGCAAGCCTTAATCCTCCCAGTAATCGACTATGGTGATGTGTGCTATTTTGACCTGAATGCAGATCTTCTCAACAAATTAGATCGACTTCTGAATAACTGCATTCGTTTCATTTTTAATCTTCGCAAGTATGATCATGTGTCGACTTGCCGTTCCCAGTTAAAGTGGTTGCCCATTCGCCAACGCCGAAACCTGCGGGCACTTACATTCTTCTGCATTCTTTTCTTGTCTCTCCTTCTCCACCTTCTTACTTAATTCCCTGCTTCCAATACCTTGGTAGCAACCACGATAGAAATCTTCGTTCATTTAATAATTTACTTCTTAAGTGTCCCTCTCATAGCTCTGATTTTATTCATTCCTCTTTCCATATCCAGTCCATACTTCTTTGGAACGCGCTCCCTACGGAAATTAGGACGTGCAGGAATCGTCTTGCATTTAAAGTAAAGGTTCGAGAACTGTTTCTAAAACAAATGACAGAATAGTCAAATTAAGTTCTCGTTTCATTTATGAGATGTATATTTTATAGCTATATATTGTATTCATCTATATGTGTTATGTATGTATAAATATACTGGGTATCTCAAGACTGCTACCGAAAACGAAGCCGGGTGGTAGTTTTAGTGACTACAAACACAATGCAACTAAAATTTTCGCTCAGAAATGCGACAATTATTTTTTATGATTTTTTAAATATCGTCATTTTTGTGTGGTAAAGCCATAGTTTTTGGTAAAATAATAATTTAAACTCTTTTATACCTTAGATTATTTATAAATAAAAGGGTATACATTATTTTTTTAGGAAAAAATGTAAATACCACCCAAATATGGTCATAGGAAAAAAATAATCAAAAAAAAATTGACGCTTTTTTTTGCAACTTTTCTGTTGCATTGTGTCTGAAGTCGCTTAAACTACCACCCAGCTTCGTTTTCGGTAGCAGTCTTGAGATACCCTGTATATATTGTATCTTAGAAACACCCTTTTAATCTTATCTCTGCATCTCCTAAAGGTTGACTGGTAGAAAATGCCGAAGGCACTAAGTCCGCCTGTACATATTGTATAAAGTTTAAATAAATAAATAAATATTCCAGAAGCCCATGGACAGCGGTGGTTACTACTACTAGACAGACAGACTATAACAAAAGCACTCAGCTTCTTCTTTCCCACCCACAGCTCACATAAGCAATGGAAAAAATCTCTTCTCTTATCCATTCCCACCCAGTCAATAATCGTCGGTCCATCATTTCGTGTAATACTCATGCTTCGATTATCAGTGACTTAAACGAGATGATTAGATTGCTTGCTTAATTTCATGCCTGCATATAAACAAGAGCAAACAGTCCGAGCTTAATTAATATGCATTACAAGGCATTGCACAGCGCTCGTCGCTCCAATATTAGTTATAAAGTCTCTAAATACTCAGTAATTATTAGCTATAATGTTCAAAACACAATACAGCTTAGAAAACATATAATTCAATGTAATTCCCTAGTGCAGAACATTGAAATTAATTTATATTATTTGACGAATTTCAGACAGAATTCAACCCGTTAGAATGCAGAGTTCGTACCAGAGAAACAAGAATTACGAAGGAGAGAGACTGACCGCCACCGGCTGGGGCCGTACCTGGACTGGCGGTAACCATAAAATTCTTACCATTAATAAGAGTTTGATTAGAAATCTAAGGGCATAGTTTATCACGCTGAACGCAGGCGGATATTCTTAATTTTTTGGCCAAAACTTATTGACATATTTATATCTAGAAGAAAATATAGCTAGAGAACATTTGCTACAATTTTAGTTTCAATATTTTTTGTCGTAAAATCAATAGTTTAGGCGTAACAGCGCCGCAAAGTGTCCTACTAAGTCTATTGCTGAATGCAAGTCTCATAAACATCAAGCCTGCAAACAGCGAAGTGTCAGAGGTCCTCTTAAAATGTGGAAATGCGACCTAGATGTCTGCAAGTATTTGCTGAATGCAAGTTTTCAACAGGCCCTGGATGAGTTCCTCGGAGGAACTCTAATATTACGATAATAACTACAGGTTGTGAATGATGTTGATGCTCTACTCTTATTTTACAGGTTCCGCTCCTGAGAACATGAACTGGGTATACTTGTCGGGTGTCAGCAACTTTGACTGCCTCATCGCTTACGGTGGTAGCTGGATCATTCAGGAGTCTACTATCTGCGCCTCTGGGTACAACGTCACAAGCCAGTCGACTTGCCAGGTAACCATAGTTGACAACAGCCAAGGGTATGTGGTTACATTCTTCCGGGCCCGAACTTAGAAGTACACAATCTTTTATCCTATCATGAACGTTTTGATATGGCATAGTCTCTGTAGCTGAATTGATAAGAAGCCGGCTGTTTTACCAGAAGTAGCTGGTTAGACAACGCCACTACAACTAACTCTCGTCGATCGATACAATTCTGTCAACCTTTCGCAGTTCGATATACGCAGATTGATACAATTTCGTGGGCCACTATGGTGACATATACCCAGTTCTGTGTAAATTTATGAAAAAATATTATTTTTGTGTAGTCATGATTTTCGGAAAAAAATCAAAATTATTTTTTTTCTGGATTTTTTTTTTCGAATATTTTGCAAATGAAAAATGACAATTTTTGGGAAAATTTTCTAGACCTAATGAGTATTTACATAAATTATTAATACGTATATTTTCAGGGCGACAGCGGTGGTGGTTTGACAGTCATCGATGACGACGGCCTCCCCACCCAAGTGGGTATTTCATCGTTCGTGTCCGCGACTGGATGCCACACCGACTTCCCTGCCGGTGAGTCAATGATAGAAGATATTCTATTTTAAAATTATTGTTGTTGCATTGTTGTCTTGATTCAGAACTGAAATATTCCCCTGTGTCTTTCAGATGTAAACTAAGGATCAAATCCGTTGTTCATAAGTAATTTATAAACAACGGATTGCAATAAACCTCTTAACTCTCTGATTTATCTACTGAATGTATACGAAAAGTCTTCATGAGAAGAAAATCTAACACCCTAGGTAGGGTAACGGCTCCAGTAGTCAGCCAGGCACCAGTACTCAGCCTTTTTTCACTTTAATCGCATGGGAATAGCGGGATAATTTAATTTATCCAAATATATTACATTTTATCGGCGCTGTGACTTGTCATTGGTGGATTCTGAATGAATCAGACACTATACAAAGTCAAAATCGCGAGTAATTAAAAGTCTTTTCGACGGCGCCAGCCGACAATCGTGCGCGGGTCATGTCCGCCATTTTTTTTACAACGGTTGATGGTTGTAAAAAGGTTAATTTTTCCCCATTTTATGGTTCTTCTATATTTAATGTATAAGAATTTTGACTGATTTACATATTTAACTAAGTTCTGTTAATTGAGACTGGATTCAATAATGGAGGCATTGTGTAGTGTAACTCATGTTTTGGTACTGAATAAATACACTTTATATGTTTTGTTCCCTATTAAGCGTTTCCAAAAAAGTAATTATTAATAATTTATTAAACAATAGCTTTGTCAAAGTATATTAATAAAGCGAGGCATTTTTACCCAAGCGTTAGACATAATTGTATGGCCAATTTTGGGTTATATTCTGATTATTGCACTCACAATGCAAGGAAACTAGGTATAAAGGCAACGGAAGAAAAATAATCTGCTTAGAATTGCCTTTTTCCTTTAGTTTGTCGCAGTTCGTTACATCCAATAGTTTGATCCTTATTATAAACAATATCGAATGGTGTAACAAAGACTCCACAGTTACGTATAGAAATAAAAGAAAACTAACAGCGACAAGTAATAGCGGTTCAGGATAAAACATTACTATTAACATTAAAAATAATAGAAAATTAATAGCTGGAAGCTCTGTGACTGAACATACAATAAATCAGAAAATAAACTAAAAATAAAAATTCTTTTGGTCCAAACTACCTATTTTGAACCGAAACAAAACATTCAAAAATTATGTAGTAACCAATATGAGTATGTGGACACGAAAAATTAAGATTTCTTTTTTAACAGACATTTAAAAACGAAAAAGAGTTTACTGATTTTATTAACTTGAATAGCAATTAATAAAATTATAAACAGTAAACACATTTATAGATATTAGGCATATAATATTAGGTTGATTATTGTAAAATTATGTTCCTAATTTGAGCATATAATAAAATAATTTAATTAAAAATTAAAAGACCGACTTCAATGTGCACTACAAAGTAATAAATAATATATATTTCATTGTGCTAGCACACATTGATTAATTTTCTTATTGACTAGACTAGCCAACAAATCTTAAATACGTAATATTTTGAAGGCGGGTCGCCAAGTGCCAATCGAGAACAAATTTAAGTAATGTAATACAGTTGAATATTACCTACTTGTATATGTATCGTTGGCGCTCAGTTAGGTCCATATGTATACTAGAAACAAATTAATTTAACATATTGATCCTACGTATGCATTTGTTGAAATTTTAATAGAATTAATATGTGTCATATGTGTGGTCTAATTTTAATTTATTGCATATGATCAAAGATATAGTGGTCAAGGGTTTCAACTCCAGGGTACACCATTGACTTATTGGAGTCACTTGCATATTTATATGTGTATACAATTACTTTAACAGTGATAGGAATCATAGTGAGGAATGTATAAGAAAGGGAAGGGTTGTTAAGTTTGTATGTTTCGCTCGATTGTAGATAAGTCCGATGCTCAACAATGTTAATTAAGAGCTGATATATTAGGACGGGCGATTTTTCTATTATGTAGTTATCAGGACAGGGATTGGAATTTGCACCAGATATGACTATAGACTCTCGCCCCCAATCACACCGAGGGACAAAACACGCAAGGCGTAACGTGGGTGTCCTGGTTGATACCAGGAGAATCTCTGCATACCCCTTCTGGGAAAATGGCGTGAGTTTATATAGATTAAGGTAAATTAATATTGCGTGTAAAATTGCGTATTTTTCGCTAGGATGTTTTACACAAATTAAATTTAAGTGTAGGACGTCGTGTTCGTCATTTGGCGACCCGCCTTCAAAATATTACGTATTTAAGATTTGTTGGCTAGTCTAGTCAATAAGAAAATTAATCAATGTGTGCTAGCACAATGAAATATATATTATTTATTACTTTGTAGTGCACATTGAAGTCGGTCTTTTAATTTTTAATTAAATTATTTTATTTATTACTTTTTAGTTTTCATAAGCATTGCAATAATGCCAAAGGTAATCATATAATGAAAAACTGGAATCAATGTATACAAAAAATGAACCACTGTGATCCTTTATAATTTCAAAAACGAAAATTAATATTTTATGATTTTTAAGGAAGCTACACTGTCATTTCGTTTTTATGATAAAGAAAATACTAAAATCGGCTCAACCTGCTAGAGATATTGAGTACACTTATGCGTGGTAATCATTCGTTACCCGTTATAAAACACATATACTTAACCTAATGGACGAAAAATCATTGCGTTTCTGCAAAGTTTTGTGGAGGTCTGCTCTCCAGATATGTACCTATTCATCAGATCATCACCATATTTTACGTGACCAACATTATGTTAATTATATAATTCGTTTCGATTGTATAATTCGTTCCGAAGAAAAGTTATTTAAAATAATTTATTTATTGTCGCAGATATTTAGTATTTTTATCTTTTAAATAGACCTTTGTGTATCTGTTTTTGTACGTCGTTTTTAATGCTTGTGGCAAATAAAACTATTTTTCTTTCTTTTCTTTCTTTCTATTTATCTTTGTATACACAGTCAGGTCATAAATATTGTCACAAAGTAAAAACTTTTCTTTTAGAATGCTGGCCACAAAAAAGTTTATTGAATTCGAATTTCTAATTGTTCATGAAAATAAAAATGTATACTTTTTAGAATTTTACTCATTTTTAAATATGGAGTGGACGCTTAAAGAAGACCGTGTTGCAGTTATTGCGTTGCATCGTTGCGGTTACGCGCCAATTCAAATTTTTGACATACTGAAATATGAATATATTATAAGATTCGTTTATCGTACCATCAAAGATACGATATAATGAAGACTCTAGTGTAGATGACACGTCAAGAAGTGGTCGCCCTCGGTCTGTTAGGACTCCAGCAGTGATAAAAGCTGTGAAGGCGCGAATTAAAAGAAATCCCAAACGTAAGCAGAAACTGTTGGCCCTTCAAATGAGGTTAAGCAGAACCACGATGAAAAGGGTGTTAAATGAAGACTTAGGGCTTCAGGCATATCGAAGAAAAGCAGGACATCGTTTGAATGCTCGTCTAAAGGACCTGAGACTGAAGAGATACCGCGCTTTGTTGAAGCGGTACGCGGGAAAAAAATATCGGGAAATTCTTTTTTCAGATGAAAAAATTTTTACCGTAGAAGAGAGCTACAAAAAAACAAAATGATAAGGTGTTCGCACACAGTAGTGAAGAAGCGAGCAACCGTATTCCGCGTGTCCAACGAGGTCATTTTCCATCCTCGCTCATGGTATGGTTGTGAGTTTCTTATTGGGGCTTAACAGAGGTACATTTTTGTGAGAAAGGTGTAAAAACGAATGCAGTTGTGTATCAAAATACAGTCCTGACGAACCTTGTGAAACCTGTTTCTCATATCATGTTCAATAACAGGCATTGGGTATTCCAACAAGATTCGGCGTCAGTTCATAGAGCGAAGAGCACACAAGACTGGCTGGCGGCGCGTGAAATCGACTTCATCCGGCACGAAGACTGGCCCTCCCCCAGTCCAGATTTGAATCCGTTAGATTACAAGATATGGCAACACTTGGAGGAAAAGGCGTGCTAAAAGCCTCATCCCAATTTGGAGTCACTCAAGACATCCTTGATTAAGGCAGCCGCCGATATTGACATGGACCTCGTTCGTGCTGCGATAGACAACTGGCCGCGCAGATTGAAGGCCTGTATTCAAAATTACGGAGGTCATTTTGAATCAACTTTAGTGTCATAAGAATGTATGTTATGTTAAGTTCATTTTGGTATATAAATGATTACATACTGAATAAACTTGTTTCAATTATTTTATATTAAACATGTGACAGAATTTATGACCTGACTAGGTATATTCCCCCCCCCCCTTCCCACGCCCCTTTCCATCCCCTCCCCCCTTGTAGTAGTAATAAACGTATACTGAACCTAATGTAAAAAGAATTATTGCTGTACTGTTCAATTTTGAGGAGTTCTGCCCTTCAGGTCCAAAGATATTCATCAGGTCTTCACAATATTTTTTTGGTCTAACCTATCATATAATACTCTTTGACAAAAAAGTTATTTTTAAGTCGGTTAAGAACTGCCGGAGATATTGAGTATTAACAATTGTACCTATTTTCTACCCCCCTCACCCCCCACCCCCACCCTTTTCCCATTTTTACCCACCCTTTGTAATAATATACTTATACTTAATCTAACGCAAAAAGAATTAATGCTGGATCGTTTAATTTTGAGGAGTTCTGGTCGGCAGATCCTAAGATATTCATCAGGTCTTCACCAATTTTATATGGGACCAACCCTGTATATCATGCTTTCCAACAAAAAAGAAATTTTCAAAATCGGTTCACAATTGCGGGCGTAATCGCGTAACAAACATACAAAAAAAAAATGGTTGCCTGTAAAGTCGGTTTTACGGGCGAAGATTTTACGTGACAACGTCTTTTTCTCGGTAGAATATTTATTGATATGAATATAATTAAATTGCACAATAGGAACAAGGAATTGAATGAAAATAAGAATTGCACAAATTTTAACTATAGAAATATATTTTGTTTACTAAAACATTGTACATGTAATGACGAATCTAAGCACTCCATATTTTCACTACAGACACAGCTGACGATACTTTAACCACACGTGTGAACTTGTATTGTGACGCTTTCTTGTTTTTCCAACGCCAAGAACGTTCGAGAAAGACAAAGACAGAGACACAAGCATGCGCCGATTCAATGCGCCTAATTCTCTAGTGCTGCGCGCGCACCGTTACACTTTTTCATAAGTGACTCCCAGCCGCAACCTAATTTAAGACGTTGTCACGTCAATAAGAAAAATCGTATTTTGCCTGCTCTCGATTGTCGAGCTCGTCAAGACGATTCCTCTGACTCCAAACACGGGGGGTTTACTTTAAGAAATGACGGAGTTATGCCTGGACAAATATTTTAGGGGAGAGAGGGAGGAATTTGGGGATTTGGTTGGGGCCAATCTGTAGAGCTCACCGAGCCGGTTCCAAAGATACCAAACTCGGTGGGTCTACGATCTATATTGGCCGAGATAGGATTGGGGGGGGGCGAGGTAAATTTTCGGGGTGGGGGTAAGGGAGGGGGGGGGGGAGGAAGGTTTCGTGGGGAGGCTAACTTAAATTAATTTTTTGGAGGTAAAATATTTTTTTTTGGGGGGGTAATTTTTTGCGTAATTTGGGATTTCTGGCGGGGTCAATTTGTAGCCCTCACCAAGACGGTTCCGAGGATACCAAACTCGGTGGGTCTACGACCTATGTTGGCCGAGATAGGATTGGGGGGGTGAGGTAAATTTTCGGGGTGGGGGTAGGGGAGGGGGGGGGGGGGTAGGTTTCGTGGGGAGGCTAATAGGCACTATTTCGGAATAAGGGTGGGGGAAGGCAGGGGGGGGGCTATGGGACAATTTTGGAAAAAGTGGGTGAAACTGAAAAATAATTCTCTAGTGCTGCGCGCGCACCGTTACGTTACCGGGCGTTACACTTTTTCATAAGTGACTCCCAGCCGCAACCTAATTTAAGACGTTGTCACGTCAAAAAATTCAGTCGAATTGATTACCTCCTCTTTTGAAATCGGTCAAAAATGATTGATCTCATAGATATAGTCAATGGCCGACTAGAAAGAAAGAAAGAAAGAAATACGATTTATTTGTCACAGTCGCAACATACACAGGCATTGTTAATAGAAAACGCAGAATAAAAATACAAAAAAGACTGGTCGCGGCTGTGACTGGTTGGTATCCACTCAGCTCATGCTATGATGTGGTGAAAACCACAACATAACGCTGATTTTCAGTGGACACCTTAAGTGACGTCCGCGCGTCAAGCTTGCCAATAACAATTATACATTAAAAATAAAAATAAAAAAAAATACAAAAGTGAGTAGACAAGTGAGTAGACTACTGGATTAGTGTGGCTGAGAACTGGATTTTGGGGGCTGAGCACTGGTAAAATGTGAAAAATGAAAAATAATAAATACTTTACCTAAAATTATACTCAAGTTTAATTTTACTCGTATATTACTCAGTTCCCAGGAGTATGAATTTGTGATTTGCGTTAAAAGGCTGACTACTGGAGCCGTTACCCTACCTACTACGACTAAAAACAATATTGGCCTGTCATTACAATTTAGTTCAGAAAATCATTTACTCACAAAATGAATTCATAACCTCCTTCTTTTTTGAAGTCGATTAAAAAGCCCAATAAGTCTAATAATTGTTTCCATTCATCTCAGGATTCATCCGCCCCGGCCACTACCACGCGTGGTACACTGAAGTAACTGGTATCGACTTCGACTGGATCCCTGAGCCGCAACCGAAGCCCGAACCCGAACCAGAACCCAAACCCGAACCCAAACCCGAACCCGAACCCAAACCAGAACCCGAACCCGAACCAGAAACCGAACCCGAACCCGAACCAGAGCCCGAACAAGTCCTCGAGCCCGAAACCGAACCGGAAGAAATTGGAGGCGTTCAATTTGTTGACAACTGAACAATTTGCTAATCTAGTATTGTAATTTTTATTGATAAACAATAGAATGTCTGAAAAAGTGGCAATAGATTATATTATTAGTGATTAAAATACATTTCATTTCAAGGTTGTTAGAATAGCTTTATAAATTATTAAATAAATAAATTTTTCCATCTGTTGGATTTTCATCAATGTCGCGCCTTGAAAATTGAACAAATTATCTAATTTTGTGCTTAGTTCTTGCTCTCCGTTCTATAGATTTTTATTGACATGACATCTCTTATTTAATAAATCAATGTAAATGATAAATAAATATTTATTTTTAGAAATTGTATTTTATTTTTCTACTAAAATAAAACACTAATAAAAATATGTAGGTTCTAAAGTGGAGGCCAAGTACAGGCTAGCGCTAGCGAAATATCGGACGCCTGCCTACATGGTGGACGGACGAACTGGCTAAGGTTGCAGGAAGTCGCTGGATGCAGGCCGCTTCCAACAGATCGACGTGGAGATCGTTGGGGAGGTGGATCATTGCTATGTTCAGCAGTGGACTCCCTATATCTGAGATGATGGTGATAAAGATGATGAATAAAAATATTTCTTTCAAAAATTAAGAATCACGCATATACACATATATAAATTCAAATTACACATTTTTCCGTAACTAATATTTTTCTACCTCGTTATGATGGCCATCGCAAATTAAAAAATAATGCGAATAAACAAGCATAAATAAATAAATAAATACACCCAACAGTCACATACATAGTCCTAACCCCACACTAAGATCGAGTCTTGTGTCGTGGGTATCAGGAACTACGAGAGACTTTTCGGTCTCACAAATACCCAGACCCGGAAGAAATATTTGTGGGCCGCACAAACATTTCTCTCGGTGCGGAGATCGAACCCGCGGCCTCTCGTTTCACAGGCGGCGTCTAACCAACTGCGCTACGGAGGCTGTCGATAATACCCCGATACCCCGTATTCTATTCATCCTCCACCTACAACCAGTAAACCGTTCCTAAATCCGAGTTTCCATTGTAAAAATATATCAAATCATTTAAATGACGTATTTGATTTACACCCCCACAGTTAACATTAAAATTGAATTAAGCTGTAATCCCCGTGGGTAGTCAATATGTGCTGCGACCTTAGCATACCCAAGAACGTGGCGTGTTTCGTGAACAATTAGCGGTAAATCGCACAAGAACAAAAATAGGCGCATGTCATACGACGTCGTATTGCAGAGGCGGTGGAACGCGCATGCGCGGAAAACTATACCAGCTGTTATGCATTGTCCCCGACTTTTATTATTTGGGGTAATTTTATTGGCGTCTTAAATTGTTCTCAGGGTTTTGAACATTTTATTACACTTTTTATTGGTTGATTATATTGATAAGTATTGATATATCTTAAATCATTTATGATTCCAATAAAGCTTTTAATGAAATGTAAATATTAAGATGCGTTATTATTAATGAGCACACAAAGTATAAAACAATGAAAGAAAATATCAAAAGCATAATAAATCGATACGTCGCGTTTTATAAATTCTCCCATTAACGTAGGTGATTGTATCAACATGGCAACACCTGCTTGCAATTGGCGCGCGCGCGAAACGATCCCCCAATTCAACATGGCGAGCGCTCCGAGAGCGCGGCCCGCATTCTAACCCGCCGGAAATCCTATCGCAATATCATCTGTTTAACCGGGTGTCATACGCTTTATCAGTGCCGTGTAAAATGTTATAGTGTCCGTTTAAAGGGTGTGTGGATTCTTTTCTGTGTCAGTGAGTCATTGTTTGTTGCATGAGTGGAACTGATGGGGCAGGCGTGCGGGACGATGGACGCGATTCACCGGCTAGCACCGAGCAGCTAACGTGGGTATTTCGAATATGGAACTATTCGAATTTCAAATTATTATTATTTTAAATCTACGGAATGAACAAAACCTCTTTACCAAATTAATATGCATGGAGGATTTGTGAAACCTTTTTGGTTCCGCTGAAAAAGTTGCCCTCTTTTCGTAATGGAGGGAGGCAGTTGGTGTTATGGGTAGGTAGGGTAGGGGATTGGCTCACCGCACCCTTTGTAATGACAGTGGTCGGAATTTATGACCGCGTTTTACGTAATTTTCACGGAAAGCTTTCACAAACATCTATATGGGTATAGTTTGATGCCGGCATTGTGATTGTTCTTGACGAAGTGTGCTCTTAAATTAATTAGTTTTTACCGGCTTTTCTGCCGTATAGCCTGATGATGGAACTAAAATTCGGTTAAAGACACAGTAATCGCTTTGTAAAAAGGTTTAATTCGACAAGTCTTATAACATAAATCAATAGCCTCTGTTTCGAAGCTTCTGTTGCGCGGTTAGCAAGTTGTAGCAATGAATTAATTAGGTCTATTGTTTCCTTAAAATTACATAAAAAAAATAGTCTAACTTTGTGGACATTATTGTAGACAATCTTTTATTAGTAATGATACAAATATTTAATGGCAATAAATAAATAAGAAAAAAATAAGTTCCGGTCAATTGTTTATGTAACATAAGGTACGCAATATTATAGAAAACAAACCAGTGATATAAGAGCTCTGTACTTAGGTCCATGTAAACCACGGTTCTTTAAAATAAATAAAAGTTATGGATATTTTAATTAATTATTTATGTGATTCATCATAATATTTTTGGGAAATAAATATTGTTTTCGCGCCGTTTGATCTAGAAAAATATCGTATCGTAATATACCCATTATGATTTTTGGTGCAAGAACTGCTAAGGTAAATACCTTTTATGTGGTATTAATTACTTTCATAATGACTCTACCGACGGGCATAGCTAGTTTATGGTTTATTATTAGGTCTGATTGCTATCTTTTACCCGTGATTTCATTTCATCGTAAAAATAAATATATCTTAGACAAAATATCGCTATACAATATATCTTAGAGAAAACGTCTATTAACTGATCAATAATTGGCTAATGACAATTTCCTGTTCATAAATTTTATAGAAAACAAATCGATACGTTGTTTTATTGATGCCCGAAAGTGGAACTAACCAACAGACATAGTCTTGAAGTAGATAGTGAGGTATCAGAAGGAATTATCGTACAAGCCACTCTACAATCTAAAATATTTTTAAATTTCCTTGACAAGACAAAATATCTACAATACACTTCATTATTACATTCTATCACTCTTTTCTCTCTCTATCTCGCTCTTCAGCCTCAGGAAGTCTACTGCTGACCATAGGAATTCTGTGACATACTCCTCTGCATCCTGTGACTTTCTGAAATACATTTACATAAGTCGCTGTGGTGGGTTTTCCACCATTATGGACGGCGGTCGTTCATGGGATACAAACATCTTGCCTGTCTGTTATACTCGTATTGTACTATTATTGTTAGACGCCATCTGCGGGACGAGAAAAAACGGAGACAAATATTTGTGTGATACACGAATATTTGTTTCAGGTCTGGGTGTTTGTGAGACCGAAAAGTGTCTCGTAGTTCTGATACCTACAACACAAGACGTGATCTTAGTGTAGGGTTAGGACTATTTGTACGAGTTAATTACTGTTAGGTGTTATTTATTTATACATTTAGTTGCTCACTGTTCAGCATTCCAATCCTCTACAACCAAGAATTAGATGTAGAGCGCTCAGGCAATCCACTACGCTCATCTAATGCGTGTTGGCGGACTGCGTACTATAGCAAATCAATGCAAATGTTGTTGATATTTCTAAAGTTTACAAATCTTTCTAGAATCTCATAGAAAATCTTTGTTTATACGTCTATGGTTACTAGGTGTCCCCATGATAATGGTTTACACATTGAATTAAAACAATTTTTTACGGATTATATCGCGAATTTGGTTTAATTTTACATTCTTTAAATTCACGAAGTTTCGATTACTTTATAGCTTTTGTGGTCACTCGTGTTTTCCTTTACTGATAAAGTGCGTATCGATTTTCTTACTGGTAAAGTGTTAATGAAAAACTCTGCCATCAAAAGGAAACTAAACGTCACCGTACTTAACGATCGAAAAACAAAACTCATTCACAGTTTAGAACAGGCTTGCATATTTATTTTAGCTGGCTAGATATCTTCAAACCACCATATACGAGAACAGGTGTATACTTTTTTAAAAAATTGCTTTGGATGTCTAGACTCTAGACATAGCATGACGTTCGCCTGAGCGATAAAACGACTGCTCATGAACAGTAGCAAAACCAAACAACACCTTGAATTACAAAGTGATGCTTGGAATTCCACTGCGCTTGCCGTCCTGAGACATAAGTTATTAAGTCTCAATATATCCAGTGATTACTCTGGCAACAATATCCTTCAAACCGAAACACTACAGTCCATTTACACTGCTGTTTGGCGGGAGAAATAAACATTGCGGTGGTATCTACCCAGGTGGCCTCTCACAAATTAAGGACCTACCACCAGTAAGATGGCACTTATCATACCATTAGATGCATTAAGGTCACTTTGCCCTGTCAGTTTAATGAAAATTAATCTAAAGCTTAGTAACTGGTCATTATTTTATCTAAATGATTTAATATGGTTAAATCATATTTACGTGTTGGACAGACATTGGGGCAACTTGGATCCAAATGCAAATGTATTTTTGACGAGTCTGATGAAGCAAATAGTCGTTTTGTTATTGCAATGAATAGCGAGACAAGCATGCCGTATACCTGATGGTAAGCGATACAACCGCTCATGAACAGTAGCAAAACCAAACAACACTTTGAATCACAAAGCAATGGCATTCCACTGCGCTCGTTCTCCTGTGACATCAGATGTAAAGTCACAATATATCCAGTAGTTACTCTGGCTACTATGTTTTTCAATATGAAATACAACAGTGCATTTAAACTGCTATTTGGCAGGAGGTTTGAAGACTATTTATCTAAATTATATTCTTGATAGAGGTTGGTCTAGTGGTTAGTTCAAGGGTGTCTGAGGAGTTTCGTGTTCGATTCCGAGAAGAGTTGACATCAGGCCAGCGGTCATGTGTTAAATATTTAGGTAGCCTAATTTTTTGTTCGTGATTCATTGACCGCAAAACAAGCTGTGAGCAAAATGTCTATAGGTTTCTTCCCCACGTTTAAACAAGTAACTATGCACAAATATTTGATTTTGATGTTTTAGGCCCTATGTTATGGAAACGATAAACTTATTTCAATTTACGAGCTACAACATATCAAAGGATTTTTGCTGTGGGGTCTTTTGTGTTAGCTAGAATATCCTGAAAATCATGCCGTTTGCCTGACGGTAACCGTCATGTTCGCCCATAAAAAAGAAAAACTCTATTAACGACTTATTATTGTAAATGTCTACTGCTCTTCATATCGAAACATCGAATTATTCATAGAGTTATAAAACCTATATTAGCTATCAAATGTTTTGTCTCTTTCGACGAACGATATTTGAATTTAGATTGAGCAAAGAAGACAAAACCTTCCATAGTTAAAATAGGTTTTACGACTGTCTTATGAATACAGCCGTAAGTGTAAAGTTTCTTAATGCCAATCACTGGCCGTTGAGTGGAGTTATAGATTTATGAAATATAAGAACAGTTGTTAATGCATCGATAAATCTGGTTCCATGCAGACTGCACAGAAATATACTATAGTTACTCGCGTCTGTTATGAATCTAATGTTTGTTGATCGTATAAACATTTGTATCAGACGAGGGTTAAACTAGCAGCGTCTCATTTCGCAGACCGCTTCGCGCCGAGTTATTTTGATTCTGTACGTGTTTTTATCGTTTGTTTTTACATTGTACAAACGTATATTTAAATAAATCGAGCAAATGGCTCACTTGATGATTGGTAATAACTGTCACCAAGTAAGTATCGTAGATGTTAAATTACACTTAGATTGTAGATTTACATATTACAGCAAATCATGCATATTTAAAATGTATTTTTTTAAATTTCCACTCTCAATCGTACTTTCGGTTGTAGAGGAGACCCGTACCCTGAAGTGGGACGTATATGTATGAGCTGATAGAGACACAGATTTAATTTAAAAAGGAATCACATTAACAGCTACTCACTACTAAATTACTAGAATTCTCTACGAGATCGAATCAGAAATAAGGAGATCCTTAGAAGAGAGGTTACTGACATTGCATTGAAGTGGCGTAGCGCGTAGAACTGATGGCAGTTGCGGCCGAAAGGTTCTATAGTGGAGGCCACGTACAGGCAAGCGAACATATACGTATATATACATACATCGTTTAGGTGAGGGATGTGGTTGAGGTTAACTTTATATGGCATTAATTACTGTTTTCTACCAAATTATATTCGTTAAGGAAAGCAAACTTTTCGTACGGGTTGCTTTTTTGCTTTACCTCATTATATAGTATATGTAGAGAGGTAAACTTTCGAAACCGAATGTTTTTGTCCTAAAATGAAAAACTAAAGTAGATAATGAATTTAGTTGGGAAGTATGGGAGTCGTGAGTAGGTTGGTGCGGCGCTGCGTTGGCTCCGGGCCAGGCTACGTCACGGCTGCGTAAAAATCCATACCATTGTGTAACATGCTGCTCCTTAGACAAAACTTATACGTAGTTCAGTCGCTTCGATGTAGGTTGCGAACCCTGGATTTAGGACCTGATTTGGAGATGGGCTAACATGTTCTGTGACGTTATTGTGGGTAGCAAGGCGGTATTTTTACCATCGAACTGTGGGTTATAATAGTGGTTTAAAAATTAATGATTTACTTATTTCGGTGTGTCAATACAGGATTTTGGATTTGGGAGCTAATTGAGGATGGCGTTAAATTCAAGAATCTCTTTTTAGTTATTCAATTCGTACTTAACATGGCTGATTGCGGTAGACACTACATCGTCGCTTTTGTCATAGAACTGTAGCTAAAATTAGTGGTTTTTCATTGTTTACTTGCATCGTTGTGTTGCAGTATGTTCGATTTGGAAACAAATTGTGGGTGGGACAAGAATCTTCTAGGAGTTTGTGAATTTTTCCAATAATCTAGACTTTATGTGTCCAAGTTCATTCATTGTAAACTTATTCCCTGAGGATAGGCAGTATCAATTAAAATGTATACTTTTTAAGGGCTACGAGGTCACTGGATGTCATTGTATGGGTGCAAACAAACCACCCCTTTTTAGAGCTATTTACAGTAGGGGAGAATCAAAGCACTAATCACAGCCCCATCTATATTACACAAGGGTTGTAAGACGGGACCCTTGGCTTCTTAGTACTTGTTTTTTGTAACTTTAAATAATATAAAAGGACTTTTCGCGCCTGTTTGTTGATTCAATTTTCGGTGCTTTTTATGTTTAAATAACCAATGTTTTCTCAACCATTTTCGAAGACTTAGCTATTGTGCAAAAAATATAGTTTTATTGTTACGTCTTAGATAAAGGATTTTAAAAATATTTTATACATATACACATACGTACACTCACGCCTTTTTCCCAGAAGGGGTAGGGCCTAGGTGCCAGTACGCCCAAATTTCGCCTTGCATGTCCCACGATGTGATAGGTGGCGAGCCTATTGCCATATCGGGCACAAATTCCTGGCTCTGGGCTGATACTGAATAGAAAATCTCAACATCACTTTGCCCAACCGGGGATTCGAATCCGAGACCTCAGCTTTGTAAGCATACTCTAGTACAACTACGCCACCGAGGCTGTCTTAAATATTACTATACTAATAATAACTTGGTATTAATAATCAAATCAAATATATTTTTTTTCCCTTGAATTATTTTTTATGTAGCGACATCTTGCGTCACACTTACGCACTACTTCACGTTCACCAGCCTCCAAACTCGCATTTAATTTATCTAAAAATTAGCTGTTACAGTTTGCATGCAATCCGCATGTCGATAAAGCTGACGGAAGGGTGAATACGTCACAGTTTAAACTTTAATGTAGCTATTTCAAGTAGAGGCATATGTTAAATTTGAATGACGCAGGTTGTATAGATTGCATTACGATGTTTGAAGCGGTCGATTTATATGTGTTTATAAATATTCACGGCCTTATTCATAAACAGACTTAAAACTTTCTTTAGTTATTGAATATTGTGTCCCTTTTGAAAGACTTTTGAGTTCAGTTTAAAGTGAAGACAAATAACCGATAACCGACAACCGCTTGAGTAAGTGTTCTGGAGTGGTGACATAGCATGGGACGCCCTCTGGCGAGATGGTGGGACGACAATAAATAAAATAGGTTTTAAAACTGTCTGTGATTGAGGACATTAGTGTTTTTCTTTCTGTATCAGCCTATTTATGTCCCACTGCAGGGCACGGGCCACCTCTACAATCGACCGTACGATTGAGAGTGTTTAGGCCATATAGTCCACCACGCTGGCCTAGTGCGGGTTGGCGGGTGTTTCTTTGGTTTAATCTTATTCCTTTTAGACATTTTTATTAATACATGGTTTTTGTTCGTTTTGAATTTCGCGTTGGCAGCCGCGTCTGATCCGTTTACTAAAAGGCCACCATTTAACAACATTACGAACTATAGGAACATTCAAAATCAATGATTTGCAATATCGGGCATCATGCAAAACCTATCTTATATGATGATAGGTTTTTCCGCCATTTCGCTTGGCATATATGTAGGTAAAGGTTTTTTTCTATTCTAAAAGTAATTTAATGTTTGAATCATACCCTATATTATTTTCTGTACTCTTGAATATGAGTATTCAAAACTTAATGATGATCGGTTTTGTAGTTAAAGCCATAGAACATAACAAACAAATATTGTATCCTCATTTAAGTATAGGTAAGGATACCTAGTACACCCGAATTGATTTAGTATAGGATATTCTTATGTTACAGTGTAGTATGTACGAATACCAGTATACCTGATTTAACTTAGTATAGAAATAGTGGCACAATGTAGGGTCTAAATGTCAAACTACAAAGGCTCTCGCGAAATGCCGTTTCCACTGTCGGTAAGACTGGAGAGGTGTGTGCGTGAGTATCGATTAAATCTATCTAGACGCAAAGCATTGCTTTCAATTCGGTAGGATATCGTCTGTCATAAATTTAGGTTTGATCGAGAATATATTTAACCCTTATGCTATAGTAAATAGTTTTCATAAAATTTGTATCATAAGGGTGCGACTTCGTACATGAAAAAATTTATAACGATTACTAAGATTCTAGCGCCACGCTCTGGGGAGAACGGGAAATTATCTTGGAATTACATGAAATCTAATTATTAAATGGCGGAAGTGTAACACTAAACCAAGAAATATGTTATGTTTGTTGATATTATCATCTTTCTTGATATTAAAAATAATTAGTTATTAAATTTAGTTAAAATTACAAGAGGTTACGAAAGATACACATTTTGAAATACAGGAATAACAAATATGAAATTTCACGCTATTGCCTAGCGCGCTCTGATGGCGAAATCACGTCGGAAAATAAAAAAAAGTGGAGTTGCGCATCTATATCTATCTCTGTATACTTGTAATTCTAATCTATGATTTGTATGTCGAGAGTTATTTGGTATTTAGTTAACCTACAGGAAGCCTAATGTTACAGATTTGCTGTCGCATTTCGTTAGGTGATTGACTGCCGGATGCCCTTTTCCTCTTTCTATCCTGGTTCTCTCCCGCTCTCCTACCGATTTGATTTGATCCGATTTGATTGGTAATACATACATGATTAAAGTGTTGTGGATGTTCATGGGCGGCAGTGATCACTTACCTTCAGGTGACCTGTTTGCTCGTGGTGCAATAAATAAATAAATAACACCCAACAGTCACATACATAGTCCTGACCCCACACTAAGATCGAGTCTTGTGTCGTAGGTATCAGGAACTACGAGAGACTTTTCGGTCTCACAAACACCCAGACCCGGAAGAAATATTTGTGGGCCGCACAAACATTTCTCTCGGTGCGGGGATCGAACCCGCGGCCTCTCGTTTCACAGGCGGCGTCTAACCAACTGTGCCACGGAGGCTGTCAAATATATAAAAAAACATCAACTTTTTATATTATTTTATTTTTATTTATTTGTATTCATTATTTTATTTTTATTTATTTGGTTCACAAATCGGACAATACAATTTCGCACTTACTTACTATTTACACTCTTACTATTGCATTACACATGCATGTCCTAAAATAGTGAACATAGCATTCTAAAACAACTTAGATATTTATAATAATTTACTGATTATTACTAATTTACACAGGGGAAAAAAGAAAAAAAAAACTGAGGAAAGTAGTTATGTCGAATTGATGCCGTAGATAACAAAGCTTATACCAACATTCCTTCCTGTTAATATAAATGGTTTTGCCTTCCATATTAGTGATTTTAGAAACAAAATAATTGTTATATTACTCGGAAAATTTACAATGAACCTAAAATAGAATGTTAAAAGCAAGATAAATTTCGTTACGTTTTCTTTAATATAGCTTTCTTCTCCATGCCCCCAACAAAGCGCTGCTGAATACTAAAACAAAAAAATATTTTTAATGTACTGTTATATTTTTAATAGATATTCCGCTGCAATAAGTCCACCTAACTACTAACAACAAAAAATCTCTCATATAAATTGCTTTGAAATCCCGCTATATTTTAGTCACAAAAATTGACGCAGTGTTGACGTGACGTTAAGGTCTAAAGGATTTCATAAATCGTCTGGCGCCTCCGTCCTTCGTCTGGTGACCTTCACCCAGTGTACGAAGGACCCTTAAAACTACAGTTTAATATAATTATATTACTACATACTTTGGACAGCACCCAAAAACTATGAATGTTCAAAGTTGAATTTAAACGGCATTATCCATAGATTATTATTTGCATTGTCTCTGCAGTCACTAAAACTACTATCCAGCTTCGATTTCGGTTGCAGTATTGATATACCCTGTATTGAAATTCACTTTAAATTAAATGAAGAATAAAGCGATGTCTAATGTTTTATGGCAGTAATAAGAGCATGGGTTTGGGCGTGTATGGTAGAAGCCCTTGAGCAACCGCGCCTTGTTTTCAACGATCAATTCGCAGAGAACCTTGGCACGTCCTCATAATTTTACCATTACTATCTTGCTCTTACATTAATAAAGTATCTAAACTGTTATTGCAATGGCGAGACGAGCATGCCGTTCACCTGATGGTAAGCTATAAGACCGGCTTGCATCCAAGGACTTCCTGCAACCATAGCTAGATCGTTCGTTCAAAAGTTCATGCTGTTTTGAAAATATTGCCTACCCTGTATATATTTTCACGAAGGAAAAATCTGTGATGTTTTAATTCCACGCATCTATTAAGCAAAGTACAAACATCAGTAGCGACACTAATATGGGAAGTTGGCTACCTTCCATTGCTAACAGCTGTGGAGCTATTCTTGTATATCCGATACAATATTACATTATGTTGAATTTATATTCTTAGTAGACATTTTACTCGTTCAGTGTGGACTTTGAACTGTGACGTTTTGAGTTCGATTTTTAGAACAACGCCCTATATTTAATTTAATAATGATTTAGGTTATTTTTTTATAACAATGCATAACAAGACGATCATGCCAATCGTCTGATGGTAAGCGAAACGACGGCTCATGGAAAGGAGCAAAACCAAACAACACTATGAATTATAAAGCAATGCTCGGCTTTCACTGCGATCGCCATCTTGAGACGTAAGATGTTAAGTTTCAATACTCCAGTAGTTACTCTGGCTTTACTTGATCTTTCAATGTGCTCTCTATCTGTTCCACTTCTAACGCTGGGGATTGATTATGAAAAACTGATATTAAATTCAGAACCGTATTAAATTCAGAAAGTACCTACTCTACATGTAAAGAGAAATTCAGAAAAAACGCTCCTACAACTCGGAAAGTGTATTTAATTCTGTTCAACAGTCGTTAACGAGAGTATTTGTTTATAATCAGTCCAAATCCAAACAATATTTTTTTTATTTTTATTTTATTTTATTTTTTATTTTTATTTATTAGGATCTCCAGCAAAGAATACACTTTACAAGCTTTGCTAATGTACTGTTGCAGTTTAAACATTGTGTTTCTTCAATTAGAGGAGATCACAACATGCAATAGTACTGTACAACAGGAAAGAACTATGACATAACTTTTCCATAAACTATCTATATAAAATAAAACGACAAAATTTAACGACAAATTAGGAAAAAAAATATTTTAACATAAAAAAAAAACAACATAAGAATTAAAGACAAAACAA
Organism: Hyles vespertilio; assembly: GCA_009982885.2. Lineage (NCBI taxonomy): Eukaryota > Metazoa > Arthropoda > Insecta > Lepidoptera > Sphingidae > Hyles > Hyles vespertilio. The sequence continues at coordinate 2,074,025 of CM042819.1, forward strand.
AAGAGAATACAAATATCAATGAACGAGCATAAAATTAAAATTAAATGAGATTAAATGAAGTACCAAACACTCAACATATACATAAAAATAGTTACATAATTTAAGTGAACAACAATGTAGCTAATATATTATAACATAGTATAGACACATCAACATTTACACATTGGTTAATTGTTTAGATATAAGATACTTAAACTTATCTAGTGTATTGGAAAATATATCGACATCCTTCGAAGAGCTGGCTACTGAATTGTATTTGTGAACAATTCTTGCGATGGCCGAGTGTTTTCCTAAGTTACTCCTACAACGTGGAGCTTTAAATAAAGGTCGAGGAAAACGTGGTACTCTGCTCGGTACGCTCAAACATATTTTGCTTAGCACTTCAGGAGATATTCGTGACTACATTCATTTTTTACCATGAATTATATTCCCTCTACTTTTAAGGATTTACTATCTAAAATGCCCTTAATTTAATCTTCCATACATGTCACTAAAGGTAACTTTTTATTTTCTCTTCATGTTAAGTAATATATATTTTTAATAAATAATACGAAGTAAGGGAAGCGTAGTAAGAAAGGAAGTATTTTTGAGATGACACCAAAGGGCAAAGGAAACGCGATAATGCCTAAATCAACCATAGAGTATAGACACCCACGAAATTGCCCAAATTATTGTTATGGTGCCGGTAGAGCGATACACCGAGTATTTTAGCCACAATTGCTTTAAATATAGATCCTGCTATAAATAAGCGTAAACTCCTTGACCACGAAACTCGTAGTGGGCGGTAACTGCTCTGTATAACCTATATGACATGTTGTTTTTACAATATGAAGGATAGGAGTGGAATGCGGTAGCTATTTTTCAGGTAATGAGCTTATCGAATTTATTGTTGTGAAAATGACAGCAATTATTTGTAGCTATTGAATACAACCAGTCTTTTATTCGGCGCAAGTCCAGCAATCTTATGAATTTCCCAATGAATAGCTAATTTAGTAGTAAGTAAAGAAGATACTTATAATATAGTCTTGCATCTATAGTAGACGATGAACTTTAAATATACATTTATTATGCATATTTCCAAAGAAAAACTTAATATAAAATTCTGTGACAACTGAAACGATTTCCAACAATAGGAATGTTTACAACAATGAACCTTTTACAACACATTTAACAATAAATGCCATTCTTGAACATGTTTGTTTGTTTTACTAACAACCAGATCTGGAGATAGAGTATCTGGTACGTTAGAAATATGGCGATGTGCATGAAATTATGTATAAAATGACAATTTGTGGGTTCTAATTCCGCCATAAGATAAATAATTGTGTAAGAAACTAATAATTGAATACACGGAGTTAGGTTGTAATTGTTTATTTTTTGACATAAGAGAACATGCGGCCGGGCCGCTCGCGTACACCGTAGAGTAAGTAATCACCACAGACTAAATAAATGTTAATTGCCCGCTAATTACTAATATACTACAGAAACAAATATTTGTTTTCGCATAGGTTTCTACAGAACTAAATTGTCTGATTTACTTGGTTAAGATTTAAGAGTACTCTGAACTTATTAGAATGCATGAAGAGGTTAATGAAAGTGGACGAAATGAAATTGTAGGGATCCGGCAAAGTGGAGATCCATATTCTTTGCCTACCCTTATGGGATACAGGCATGACATTTATGTATGTATGTCAATTGTCTCTTTTTCATTCTCTATTCCATCCCAATTTAGATAGCCCGCCACGGATCTACAATCTAAATGTCTTGATATTCATGTCAATCACTCACCATCAGGTGAATTTTCGCAATACAATACGTACCATCATCTTTCACTTTAAATTGATAAGTATTTTCATATTTTACTCTAAGTTAGTACATATTTTTATATTGTATTGTTGTTTATACATATTGTATTAAATGATATTTTTATTTTATGTATTACTTTCTTTCTCATTACAATTATTCATATATTTTTTGCGTTTGCTGTGACCATCTTTTTCTTCCTTTCTTTTCAATCCAGTCCATCTAATGCTTGTCTGTAAGAAATCGCGGTGAACGATAAGACCGCCAATTGTCACCTTTATTTGCACGAGTTTTTTTATTTGCCTTATATGTTAGCATGTGGTATTCAATAAAAATACCATGCTTATTGAACCAAAACGCCACCCCTCGACTCATACTCCGATGCGCATAACGCGCGGCAGTGGGTCAGCAGTGAGCAGTCAGCACGCATGCCAACTAGCGCCTATTTTATTTTCCTACTTTCATGGCGCCGACTCGTCTGGGGAATATTATCGTTTTTTGTGTTGCTCTTTCATTGAGTAAAAAACTGTGGTTTGATATTGTACTTTGGTGGAGTAGTTAAGAATGTTTTGAATACGAATTTCTCTTAGATAATTAACCTTGCTGTGTCAAAATATTTTTTAAGTGTTTTACTCTTTAAAGGTGAATTCATTGTTTCTGTGATAGCTACATACAGCTATATTCGAGGCAAAAATGATCCTATATTCGTACAAGAAATACGCGCCTAACCTATGTACTATTTGGTTATAACCAGACAAAATATCAAGCTTTGGACTGATACAAAAGCTGAATCTAATATAACAAATAATACTATCACTAATAATAAGAAGACCTCGGTATTAGGGTCACCAATCCGCCAGCCAGTTTAAGTAAAGACAAATTGTTTTTGAGTAACGCTCAATGATGTTATCTTTAGCTTCCCAGGCTTCGATCAATTATATACTAGACACAGGACCCGGAACAAAATCACACGTCAAAAGTGTCCGAGGTTGCTTATACTTATACATTTGAATTAGGAACTAAGAGATGTAGCAAAAAGTATTGAATTATTATCAACTTCAGGTAACAATAAACCTTATTCCTTTGAATTAATATTTATTATGTTTTTGGACCATACTAAAATCAAATAAGAGCACACGCTTATTAGAGCTCTTAATTCTCTTGTCGTTTTTTAGGCCGTGGCTTATAATTTAGTGTATATTTGATCGAAGTTTCCAGGGCTGAAATAACTTCAAGACTTACGTGGCCATGGTACAGCTACATCAAGCCAGTAGCTTTCAAGTCTCCGTGCCTCGTGCAAGACAATGCCCCGTCTCGCTTGGAGTGCGTCTTCAAAGCCTTTTGTCTATACGAGTGTTTCGTATACCTCGGATTTCTAGGTTATGTGACGTAACGCTTACACTTTTAATTAAACGAACACGTGTAGATTTAACAGGTTGATGTGTCGCAAAAGCCATTAATGTTATAATGGCGCCCAACGTGGGAGTTGACGCCCAGCGTGGTGTTTATGTTTGTAATCATTTTTGCTATGTAGTTTAGTGTTATGAGTTTTGAGTGAGCCATATTTAAAATTTATGCATGTGTATTGTGGACATTTGTTATCTCCGGAGTACAATCAAATTGAATATTATGTAAAATAAGTTATTGTATAAATTATGCATATAAGTTCCACGAGTTTTCGTTGATAATCAATGAAGAAATATATTTATTTAACACTTTTTGTACACGAATTAAATTATACGTAGATAATTTAACAGAAAAAAGCGTACAAGACGGTCTTATTGCTCAAATCAATTTCTGCCAGCCAACCATGGGACGGATATACGGGAGAAAACAAAAGTTGGGGCAGCTTATTTACTACAACAAATACATTAAGATATTATCAATTGCTATTGAATTGGTTTTAACGTTAATAAAATAATATATTGACGCAAGCGAAGCTAATGATGGGCCGACTGTAATATGATAAGTTGAATTCGATTTTTTATTTATTTACACTTTACTGCACAAAAAGAAAAGAAATACAAAGAGAAATCAAATACATAAGAGTACAATTGGCGGTGTTATCGCCGAAAGGCAATGTCTTACAGACAACCATGGGATGGATTTAAGAATAAGTTAAACAGAGGTAGTTTAAAGTGTAAAGGATAGAACCTACCTAGAAAGGAAAATCGAGTAGGGGAACTATGACCCTAATAGTATTAATATGTTAATTATAATAGAATGTGAAAGGAGAAAACTGTTTATATTTATAAAAAACACCGAAAAGTCGTAGACGATCTTAATAAATACATTATGAAGTCAAATATCAATGTCAATGGATATAAGGATTAAATTTGAAAATAAATAAATAACAATACTGCCTAATATTGTTAACTAGCGGCCCGGCCCAACTTCGCCCAGGTGCAAATAGATTTTTCGACTAGTATCTGGGGGCACGGCAGTGCCCCCTCCAAGTCGAGCTAAAAAGCGGCACAGCCGTACTATCCTTTTCTCGAAGCAATTCAGACCATTTTCAACCCCCCATAACTTCGTTGTGGTTAAAGCAAGAAGCCTGAATTTTCAGTTACTAATTAGGCATTGTGTAAACACGATATATTTAAAATTTCATTCAATTTGAACCAGTAGTTTAAGAATTATAACTTGTCAAACTTTAGCAATTTTGTCACTCACTGACTGACTGACCGATCATCAAAAGTCTAAGGCACTTCTAGCAGACATAGAACCTTCAAATTTAGAATATAATTAATGTTTAGTGTCTAAAGTAAGGAAAAATTCAAACATTTCATAATATCTGTCTAGTTTTCTAGATACACCAACTGCGTGAATAACTTTGTAATCTCATATAAATGTATAGGATTACAAAGATAAATTTGCTTGATAAAGTTTATGATTCGTTGTACCTGTATCTGTCTGTATCAGCCCATATACGTCCCACTGCAGGGCACGGGCCTCCTCCACAATCGACAGTGCCATTGAGAGTGGCTAGGCCATATAGTCCACCACGCTGGCCTAGTGCGGGTTGGCGGACTTACATACCATAGAAATTCTTATAAATCGCTATGGTATGCAGGTTTCCTCACGATGTTTTCCTTCACCGTTTTAGTGCGTAGTGATTGACTATCAATACACACATGACTCCGAAAAGTCAGAGGTGTGCCCTGGGATTCGAACCCGCGACCACCGTCATCATGTGGGCAGCCGCGTCTAGTCCGTTTACCAACAGGCCACCACGCACTACCTGTACCTGTATATAATGGAATAATAGTTGTAGATTGGTATCTATATATTTTATATATGAGGCATAACAGGAGGGGGGTATAAAAAGGGAAAGGGTGTATTCAGTCCATTAAACTGTACAACATTCCTCTAGAAAAACATGACAAAGATAACCTTGCAAATAAATAGACTAAATAGCTCGAAAACAATCACCATGAAAGATAGAACACTAATAATCAAATCCGCTATATTTGTAATAAATTGATACCTACACAAATAAGAAAAAACCATAAGACAGAGGCTTTAAGAAAAATCATTATATATATTCTAGAAATAAAAAGTACCGAAAAGGAATAAAGTAGGACTCTACAAAAAGACGTGAGATCCCATCAAAAACATCCTGTAAAAAAATTCCAAGTCTCGCAGCTCAGTTTATCTACCGCAAAAAGTTGTGAGATCCATGTAATACCAAGTCGATTAATTTATTTAGTCCTTGATTAAGGGACGTTCTGTATAAAGTGATTACGTAAGTTATTATCATATCAATATTAAAAATTCTTTACGTTTTAAATAAATAGATCGACTTGGCCAGTAGCATTATGCATAAATTGTTCGATACATTATGTTTTCATGCGATGGCCAAGTCGATCTATTTATTTACAACGTAAAGAATTTTTAATATTGATATGATAATAACTTACGTAATCACTTTATACGGAACGTCCCTTAATCAAGGACTAAATAAATTAATCGACTTGGTATTACATGGATCTCACAACTTTTTGCGGTAGATAAACTGAGCTGCGAGACTTGGAATTTTTTTACAGGATGTTTTTGATGGGATATGTATGTATTATACATATAAACCTTCCACTTAAATCACTATATTTATGAAAAAATCCCCATCTAAATACATTGCGTTGCGTTACGTTGCATAGATTTAAAGATCTAACGGCCGGGTGCAATACTCTGTCTGTCTTTTTCTACCCGTTAAAATCGCTAACTCTAGTATGAGTTCTGTCATTTTTCGGTTTCAATAATCGTAGACAGATGATTAAACATATCTATGATTTGTATCTATCAATGGGAGGGCTCTCGCTAACCATAGTTAGAAAATTCCATACAAATTAAAATATACGCGTTTCGATAACGATTCGAACTACTGTAGTTATTTGTGTTTAACTAGCTGTCAACGTTTTCTAATATCGCTGCAATATGGTGGATAATACATCGATTAACCAAGATATGTAGTATTTTCATGGAAAAAATCAGCAAAATAAACTGACATTAATATATTCAGTGATAAAAGTGATAACGAAATGTTTAAAGCTGGTGTATTTGACGCCGATTATAATTTATGAGAACCAAAAAAACTATGCGAATATTCTAGTTCAGAATTTATTTACAGATTTACTTTTTAGATGAAATAATACATCAGCTATTATGTTTATTTCTACATTTAAACCCAGCCTGCAAGGAACCTTCCTCCTGTAAGCATACATATCAAATATTTCATTAAGTTTTATAAGTGTATTGAATTATTCCAAAATCATATATTCTATAATAAATATAACAGCTCGGGAACAATAATGTGTCACTGTTCCATTAATTGCTGCTATCATTGTGGTTTTATGTACTGGGGAGAATGCATGTTCAGTAGGTAACTATTTTGGGTATCAAAAGCTACAGTCAGCCGAATCATTACTGATGTGCCTTGGGCTATAACTGAGCTATATTAGCAATATGTAAAAATATACAGCCACACAAGAGATAAGACAACACACAGCATGAGTTTCATAAAATTGCAGTTTTCCCAAGAATCTTTGGTGCAATTCATTGCACACATTATATTCCCATAAAGCCACCTGATTAGTAATGACTATCTTTAGATATATTAGGATTAATTATATAATAATTATGTATTAATATTGTCTATGATTTTAACATAAATCTTGGTATTATGTATCAGTTATCTGATCACAATGTATTAATCTTAATATTTTTATTTTTATATTCAAATATAGGAGAAGAATTTAGGAAAATAAAGGCATTATTGTTCAAGAAATGTGTATTGCACAGTTACTTTTCATGAATGTATTGGAACGCTAGCCTGGGCCTCATGAAACTACTATATTTAACAACTCTGCTAAAAGGTATTTATCTCATACTTTATATTTTGAAAGAATTCAAATTCAAAATACTTTATTGTGGTACATAGGTGAAAGTGGTGTTATATTCAATTGTTTTGTGCAGCTATGACCCGCCATATTGGCAAATAATAATTTAAGATGCAACAAATATGACAATTAAGTTGGTTAAGAGAATATATTAAGATTAATACATATTTTGTGAGTAGTTTCCTAATAGTTCCCTAGTTTCAAAAGGGTACAGCCTGACGGAAATCATCAAAACATATTTTCACTTTAAATCTTTTATTTTTTGTAAATAACATATTTATTTTCAGTACAATGTGAAGAAGTTATATAATAAAATAGTAATAGATATCTAATTGGAGATAGTGCATATCCACATACTACTTTATTAACAACACTGCTCAATGTCTACCATAGAGTATTGCAACAATGCGGCTCATATAAAAACAGAAATACTACCCAAAGTTACTATAATTAATATTTTGCTCTTCCATCTTTTACATCTTTCTTTCATCTTTATTTCAGGTCTTATGATGTTTGGAAAAGAAGATTTCCACACCGTTCACTAAAAATAAGTCTTTTGCGATTGCACACAACTTTAAACATTATGAGTGCCACAACGGTGTCAGATAATATTTGAAGAATGAAAAGCATTGCTGATGTGGAACATGAAATTGACATACCAAACACTGCTAGGCTAGACATAAATATCATTTACTTATTTTAAATTAAAAATAAAGTTTCAGTACTTTGTCAATAATAAAGATTAAAGATTTTTCACAAATTATCTTTGATATTTTATTTACCCATAATACAATCTGCGGAAAAGGGGGTTCTTACATTTTATTTGTAAATACATTTTTATGTGATATATAAAATGTCTAACAGTTGTTTTCTCTATAACTAGTCATTACAATTTCGAAAACTTCTAGCATAGTAAGATCACCTGAATCAATTATTATTCTTAATTTGATTTATACTGTTTTAATTATAATAATATTCTTCAGTATTTCTTTGTAGATTAGCACTGAAATTATTTCAGGTCTTTAAAGTCAGATTGATTACAAAACTAAAGTAATGCAACTATGCAATGTTTTATTTTCACACTTTTCTTCGTATTTATAAATATTATGGTCTCTAATTCAATTTAAATTTGTAACTCTATCGCAGAAATAGCGCCGTAAAATTCATTTTTGAATTCATTCTTGTTGGTAAACATTGATATTTGTAAACTTCTTTTTTACATTTGACATATCATAAATCAGTCATGCGATGCGTTTTGTTGTTCTATGTAAGCTTTGTATGAATTTTTAATTTGCCATTATTTGTCACAATACTTACATTATTAATATATTTTAACGTTTTATTCTTCTAATTATACATTAATGATGATTTATGATAATTCCAAAATAAAGTTAATAATTAACCTAATAAATATTGACCTCAATTAAAAGTGCAAAAATTAAACGTTTGGGAGGAACGGTTCTTACCAGAGATATATGCAATATCTACGTTCAGCATTGTTAACCTAGTTTAGTTTTTGTTATTGAAACATCGGTTAAACCACAGTTAAACAAAGATAGAAGACACGTATTATCGGGGATAATTTTTACCGCTTAACTGTCAATATATTATTGAAACCGGCCGTAAGCATACATAGGAACAGACAGATAGTGATTTGCTTTATATTTTAATCCTAAAAAACAGCCTGTGAATTTGTATTTCAAGCAACCTGGAAGTATCAACATTGAATATCCATTGACCACGGTATCTATACAGTGTGTAGCGGTTATTGTGTACTGAAGCCGTATGAACTAGAATGATACGTAATTGAGGAGGAAGGTTACCATTGACGTGATTAAATGCTTTTATATTAATTATACTGCCTCGATAAGGAGATAATGTTGACGTCACGAGCGGTTACGACAGCCCACGACAGCCGTATTATTTACATTGATTTCTATTTTGAGTCTAATATTGCTTTATCATCATATCATGGTGTAACCCCAAGTAGAACTGGGATAGGGGGAGTGTTATAGTCACTATTTATGGTTAATATGAGTAATATTGTAGTAGAATTTAACTATTAATATTTATCGGCTCGTTTGCTATACACCACGTCTTCACACCGTTCCGTCCTTCACATATTATATATATCTGTTCTTATTCACCCCTGGTTAGATTTGTGTATAATTCGAGACGACAAATGCAAGGAGTATCAATATATCAACACTCTACAGGTAGTAAGGACGAAAATAAGGGGGCGTCCATTAATTACGTGAGGCATTTTTGAAAACTTTTCGCTATTACTATAAAGAGAGAAAAACTATTCTTATTGTTTTGATAATAGCGCTTCCGGCGACAAAACATTGTAGAAAATTTATTTAAAACACTTGCGGGATACGCAGTGTATTTTAAGTAGAGTATCTACTGCGTCCTACTTGATATCCGATATACAGAAGCTAAATTCGAAACGCCACATACGTCATGTATGTCACTAATACGATTTTTCCGCATCGGGTGCGGTTGTTGCTATCTGGGAGAAAACAAATAAAGATATCAAGACTTCTCTGCGTTTTATAATGCAAAAAGAAGGTTACACTACCGTATCAGTAGGGAAAGTATAGTGAAGTTTTTAACTAAAGCATCAATGAAAACAATCCAATGCCGTACGAACATCACGATAAAACTGACGTGCAGCTGTGTTTTCTCTTCGTTCGGTTAGTTTCATGAAGGTTATCGAATCAAACGTTCAATCAAGCACATTCACGCAAAACGATCTGTTAATATCTATTTTGCAAACTACAAACCCTTTGGATTGAATTATTTGGCCAACTAAAACCGCTATTGACAAAGTTGAGGGTGTTTCGCTTGGGATTATGTCAAACATCTATTCATTAAAGTTTGCCCTCTAACTTGTTCGATATAAATTGGGATGGTTAAATGGATTTGTGGTAAGTACCTATATACAGGGTATCTCAAGACTGCTACCGAAAACGAAGCCGGGTGGTAGTTTAAGCGACTTCAGACACAATGCAACAGAAAAAGTTGCAAAAAAAAGCGACAATTTTATTTTTGTTATTTTTTTCCTATGGCCATATTTGGGTGGTAAATACATTTTTTCCTAACATAATAGTGTATACCCTTTTATTTATAAGTAATTCTAAGGTATAAAAGAGTTTAAACTAATATTTTAGCAAAAACTATGGATTTACCACCCAAAAATGACGATATTTAAAAAATCATAAAAAATTATTGTCTCGTTTCTATGCAAAATTTTTAATTGCATTGTGTTTGTAGCCACTGAAACTACCACCCGGCTTCGTTTTCGGTAGCAGTCTTGAGATACCCAGTATACATTTCTGTTAAATGATGCAATTGCTTGGTTTAACTTTACCTTATACCATAGAGTTTTATAAAAATGTATATGGTATGTATCCACCAACCCGAATTAGGCCAGCGTGGTGTATACACTATAGTCATATGGCCTAACCACTCTCAATCGTACTCTCGACTGTAAAGGAGGCTCGTGCCCTGCAGTGGGATGTATATGGGCTAAACAGAGCTTTACCTAGGTTGACCGTTACTAATTCTTCTACTAACCTTTCAGACCGTTACTAACCTTTCAGAGATATTTCCTCTATTTCCTTATTATTAGAAATAAGAGTATAATGTAGCTCTACCACTTTTAAAATGGTTTTGTTATTTTTTCCATGCCTAACTGTAACAAATGCTTATAATTTACTGGTTGTAGGTCTCTCATATGTGAGCGACCAACTGGATGGGTACCACCGTAATGTCTACTTCTCCAGCAAACACCAGTGTAAATGCACTGTTGTGTTACGGTTTAAAGGATATTTCACCCAGAGTGACTACTGGATATATTGAGACTTAACATTTTATGTCTCAGGGTGTCGAGCGCAGTGGAATGCCAAGCCTTGCTTTGTAATTCAAGGTGTTGCTTGGTTTTGCTACTGTTCATGAGCGATAGTATCGCTTACCATCAGGTGAACGGCATGCTCATCTCGCCTTTTATTGCAATAAAATAAACAAAATATTCGCCACACGACAACAGAATTTAGAAAAATTATACAATCCAAGCTATTTGTTGAGGAGACAAAAGAAATGCTAGGCCAGGGCATTTAGACATTTCTCAGTGTGAGTCACGGCTTTTAGCTATCGATTTTGAGCACTGTTTTAACACCTATATTATAAACACTGATGACCTAAGCTTTGTAGCTTCCTGGGCATTTTATTGCGCCGATTACCGCACATGTTTTGATCGTATACAGATTGTTTTGGATCTGGTTTGTATATACTCGTAAAACCCGCGATAGAATAAAAATTAGGATTAAATGATTGAAGTTTCTAGGAACAGTTTCAACCGTGTGGTTTTATTTACCTATATTATGTTATTTATATTTCCTAATGAAAGATCTTTGTATTATATGGACATACCTAACAGGTTTAGAGAAATCTATTGAAAGGTGTCTTTGGTTACTTTCCAAACTCCCAAACATCGTAACTAATCCGTACTTATACCAGCCCATATACGTCCCACTGCAAACATGGGTTTTTCTACAACCGAAATTACGATTGAGGGCATATTGTACATCATGTTGGCTTAGTGCGGTTTAAATAGAAATGTTTCAAATCTCTATGGTATGCAGGTTTCCTCACGATATTTCCTTCACCGTTATAGTGCGTGGTGATAGACTATTAATACACATATGAATCGGAACAGTCTGAAGTGTGCTCTGGGATTTAAACCCACGGTGGCCAGGCGCGTCCGGTCCATTTATCAACAGGCCACCATTTATAATAAATTTTACATAAATTCTTAGTGTTATTTATATATTAATACGTGATGCAAAAACTTTGGAGCCCTTTTTACGAAAATTGCACGGACGCAGGAGCATAAAATTTGGCACACTTATAGTTTATGTGTAGGAGAAGTGCAGAACGCTAATATTTTTCGATAATAATGCTTATAAAGTACATTAAATCAAAAAATAAAACGTTACACACACTACCATGCATTTCACACACACATACATACACAAGTATTTGTATACGCATACATACTCTAGTGTCAAATTGTTTCTTTTCTTTTTCATTTTGTTCTTCTGACATAGACATATAAAAAAAAAGGTTTTATTTGCCTCATTTAATATAAAAAAAGATTTTAATAAAACTGCATAAAAAGTACATTAAATCAATAAATAAAACATTACAAAAACCAGCATGCATTTGACACACGCATTTGTACGTGTGTCAAATGCATGCTGGTTTTTGTACTCTTTGGTCAAATCGTTTCTTTTTTTTATTAAAGACATAGTTGACATGTCAAACAGAAAAGTTTTATTTGACGAATACTACGTGAAATACTGAGCGCTTATACAAATTGTGTAGTAGTAAGATACATTTAAATGTACACGGACTATCTTTATATGCATAAAGAAAGATCTGTAGCAGCAATCTGCAAAACAACATAATATATATAATTTGCTATTGCTGGTTCAAATCAATTATTGTAGTTTACGATTTCAGTAATTGTATATACTTCAGGATAAATAAGTGATTTTGAGAGATATGTACATTTAAATATGCACGAATTATCAGAAAAGCAACATCAACATACAGGTAAAAACTTTTTCTCTTCTTGATTTGGTCGAATTTCGACCACTAGTACATATAGTTGTATAATCGCAGTATTTTCGTCTAGTTATGATGAATTGATAATTAACTTTAGTAAACATCCTTGAGGAGTAAATAACAAATAAATATCAGCAACAGTCACTTACTTATTGTTGTATGCAGTAATTGTTGAAAATTCAAGCATTTTCACTACCCCGACGGCCATCTTTTACAAAAATTTATGCAATTAGCGCTGACAAGATACCTCCAGTAGATTAGAGCTTAACATCATGACTAATAGACATAAGAAAAAGGTGTTTTTCACTTAAGACATAAAATACAAGGTAGACTAACCTAAATAAACAGACTAATAAATACTGAGCGACTTGTCCTTTTGCCCTTGTTCATCCAGTCTGACCTAGTTGTACAATCTAGAATGTGATAGGTATCTTGCAAGTAAAATCTAAAAACAGCTCAATGTATAGCATAAGGCTTTCATCTCACCATTTTGAATTTGTTTACTTCTTGGCTAGACGAAGCGATAGTCGGTGGACTAAGGCATGACAGAATTATGGCCTAGAAGGGCCATGAGGTAGGTAGGCAGACCACCTGCCAGCGGATGGATGACATCGTTAGGTTTCAAAGAAAACGGTGGATGTGACAAGCATAGGACCGGGAGAAGTGGTGTAATGAATAAAAGGCCTATGTCCAGTAGATATGTTTATTAAATTCTAGCAGCTCGGCTCGAGTCCGCCAGTGTGCAGATACACTTTTTTGAAAATATTCTAATTACTATGCTCATCGGGTTAACGTGTAATTCTAATGGTGAAGATTCAAATCAGTTCAGTAGTTTCGAATCGATTTAACAAACAATCAAATCTTTTCTATTTGAAATACTAGTATAGATTTTGTACTTACTGCACTATAAAGGTTAATTTTGTGGGTTCTCTAGCAAAAAATAAAGTAATCTGTGTCTGACAACGTTCATTGTCCACCAGATATTAAGACTTGATTGCTAGTGGCTAGATGTTCTTTTTGCTTGTGTGCCTCCGTACAAAAAGTTAATAACCTGCCGTAGTGAAATTTCTTGGTTCAGTCCTTCGATCAAATGTGCTTCTGTGTATTTCCGGCAAATTATTAATTTATATCAATGGTAGATACTCTGCCTCTTCTGTTACCATCGGGACCATTTGTCACTTTCTTTCTTTTCCCGAGGCAGAACAAAATGTGATTATTTTAAAATGTGTGAATGTTTGTGGCTTTTACGAAAATAATACTGAACAGATTTTGATAAAACTTTACAGTGTCATTGTAATATAGTATAAGTGTCCCGGATAACAATTATACTATATTTATATGACCTGTATTTATGCCTCAGATTGTAATAGAATAGTAACAGATTATTTTCTCACTGGCTAAATCCTGTTAAAGTTTAGTAATAAAACATAATTAAAACCTATTATAAATTTGGTTTAATATAAGTGTACAACGTGAAATATCTACCCTTTCCCTCGCTGTCTGGTGGGCATAACCAGCGTATAAATATTATAATAATAATGTAATCCGACCGATTACGGCCATGGCGACCACTTCGACCCCTTATAGGGCTTGGCGCTGATGCGCCCGGAGATGGCTTACAATATTACATTTGTATAGGAGATGTAAGCTAATCCAAAACTCGAAGCTCCGCGCCCGCGCTGTGATAGATTAACGCGGGACGCTCCGTGGCATATCTCTACATGTATATGTACAAGGGCGGATCCAAGGGTGAGGCCATGGGGGTCATGACTCCCCCCCTCCTGGCTCCAGACTGACAAAATTTATTACTTAGTTATCTTGTTAATAAAATTTATAAGCACATTTAACTCTTTGTATGTCGATAAATAAAGTTAAAAAGTATGTGTGTATTCACAAATCACGCCTGTAACAAACTTTAAAAAGTCAATATTAAGAATTGGAGTATTGAAATCGGACCCAGTGTTCTGACATGACCTATGTGACCCCCCCCCCCTGGTGTAAAATCTGACATGAACTACATATAATGTGACCCTTGTATATGTAGCTATATTTCTAATGGGTTAGGCAGTCGTACAACTATATTTAATGTTAACATGATATAGAGACTGCGAAGTATTAAAAAAAGAATATCCCCTGACACATTTATACTCGATTTGATCGAAATAAAATAGACAGGTTGATCCTGAAATGAGAAATAAATGGTTATTATAGTTGATTTTCCTTTGCGTTAAAATTGATCTATATTATATCCATGCGAACTATCTTTACCCATCTTTATTTCAATTTGTGTTTCATTTATTTATTTCGTGTCTGGGTGTTTGCGAGGCCGAAAAGTCTGTCGTACTTCCTGATAACCACAAAACAAGACTCGATCTTAGTGTGGGGTCAGGACTATGTATATGTGACTGTTGGGTATTTATTTATTTATGTCTTCAAACTTTTAAATGACGCACACCAAGTTTTGAAACTCATTCATTCTATATCTTTGCTAGCTTAGTTATTAAATAATAAGCTCGGTGAGTATCATAAAGACAACAATAACTTTAGATAAACCACAATGAAAATAATCCAAAATAATGTGACGCACCTGTGATAAGCAAAATCATTGAGGTGCTATACAAAATATAAGTACTTATTATCTTTCGCAATAGTTTTTAATAGACTTTGCGTGTGTAATACACAAAATACTGACTTAAAATATTCTAAATGATCTTATTTTGCTTTAAATTTATTCTCAAAAAGACAAAACAAATCACTTATGAGAATAACAAAAACTGCTTAAGTAAAATTTAATTCGTAGTACAGTGGTCGCCGTGCACTCATTTAACATATTATGTGTGTAATTTATAAATATCAAGTATGTATTGTAGTTGTAGCGAGCAATATATGTATACGTATATATATATGTCTATTTTTTATACAATTTAACTTCTTGCAATTAATTATTTTCTTTAAGTAATATAAAGATGTTGACTTTCAAGTACGTAATTTGAACGTTGAGATTTAAAATAGTGAAATAAGCTTACATTTTTTAAATCCGTAGGTATTTTATTGTAGTATTGTGCTCCCTTAAAACTGTTGTTTTTTCTGCATATTTTGTTCGCATATATTAAAACACTAATTATTAAACCTACGTGATATTAAACAAGTAGGATAACATCAATTTCGGTACATGTAATACGCCTCGCTTAATGCTCTACCATGTGGAACTAACATCTTCATGTGTAGTGACCTGAATTAGAATGTTCCTTTGCTTAACTTCCTTACAAATAAATGGATTCCAAACGAGCAAACAGATTACATGGCGATTGCCTCTATCTTTATATATGCAAATTCAAATAAACAAAGGTTTGCAGGTAAGATAAAATATCACCCTTGTTTCCCTCTGAGGTAGGCAGAAGCTATAAAATGCTGAGCATTAAATAAGAATGTAATCTGCGTATAGAGCGATTGAGACGAAAGGATATACATAAATTTAATTACTTATAAGGTCCGCGGTATCAGAATCTGGCGTAGTGTAAAAAAGCATCTTGGCAGGCCGGCATAATGAAATGAAAACACTTTATTGAATTCTCAAAATGTTATACATTATTTAAATGCAATCACTTTTCTTTTCTCTTCCACCCGGTTCACAAGGCTGTTTTCGCCAGAGAAGAACGGGCAAGAAACTCTAGTGTTGCTCTTTTCAAAACAAGTCATTATACAGGAGTCGAGTTAGTTAAATCCAGAGTAATAAACAATGTATAATCATAATTAATTATATTAAGTTAAGTGATTTTGTACGGCTATGTAAAGTAAAGCCGCCCAGAACGGGGAATCGGTAAAGTTATATCGAATGGCACAGGTGCGCTGTCTGATACCATTCGATATACTGCCTGGACAGCATTCGCGCTTAACATAAGGTGCAGTGCGGACATATTGCCGTGCCACTGTAAATAAAGTAAATCAATTTATATTTATATGCTAAGAGAATAAGCAGAGAGTTTGGAGAACTACATAATCAATCCATCCACTTATTTTTCCTCTTTCAATTTAATTTCCTTCACGCAAGCACGTCGACACGAAAAAACACACTAAACCTAACATTTAATTGCCAAAACATCGGAATTACGTTTCAACTCTCCAATTTGGGTTAAAACAATTCCGGATTGACACTCCCTCAAATCCGGGAATGGGAGACCCGGGTCACGTTATTTCCCGGACACGGCAATCATTGTCACTTTGACAGACGGGTTGTCATAGACATCGTGACATATACACGTTGGAGTCGAAAGGTTCTAGAGTGGAGGCCACGTATATTGACTCTAAACATCTTGTGTCTCAGGATGGTGAGCGCAGTGGAATGCCAAGCATTGCTTTGTAATTCAAGGTGTTGTTTGGTTTTGCTACTGTTCATGAGAGGTTGTATCGCTTACCACCAGGCGAACGGTATGCTCGTCTCGCCATTCAATGCAATAAAAAAAAAAGCAACACTCGCTCTTCTTCGTTCAGTTTATTTAAGGGAACTGTGACATCCTGATAAAAACAATAACATAGTCGAGAATGCCATACATCGAGCGAAATGGTAAAAATTGAGCGTGAAACTAGACCAAGACTGACATGAACATGAAGCATCGAACAGGATAATGCCAGACCGAAAGAAAAAAACCCAACTTTAAAATAGAACTTAAAAACTCAAATGTAGGGCTAACAAGGAATAAAAATGAACAACTACATAAACTAAATTTCACTTGCCCGACCTTTGAAAGTTACAAATACAGCTTTCGGAAGTTCGATAGGTGACATGAAATCTGTTTCCGACTGTTAATTCGAATTTCTCCAACAAATTATTGAAGTCGTGCAACCTATTACGTCTCTACGTAATTTGAAATCCGTCGCTTTTGATGTTTAAGTTAACTTGGAATTGTTACAAAGTGATAAAATAGGTATCGTAGCACTACTTATATTGGCAACTATGATGTAAAAGGATTTGTGATATATTTTATCTCAACACATTTTCTTAATAAATAATAAATATAATAAATACACCCAACAGTCACATACATAGTCCTGACCCCACACTAAGATCGAGTCTTGTGTCGTGGGTATCAGGAACTACGAGAGACTTTTCGGTCTCACAAACACCCAGACCCGGAAGAAATATTTGTGGGCCGCACAAACATTTCTCTCGGTGCGGGAATCGAACCCGCGGCCTCTCGTTTCACAGGCGGCGTCTAACCAAGATACGGAGGATGTCAATTAATGACTATAATATTGTTATTACTATTTAATATTTTGTTGAAAAGTTTTTTTATTTTCTTTGTTTTTGATTGTATTCTTTTTTATATTTTATTTGATTGTATTTCCCACAATTTGGGCAAGATGTGTCGTCCTGTAATTTAAGACGCACAGAGATTATTTTTTTAAATTATGTAATTTATTGAATGTATGTTATGTATAGTTAGTTGGAGACTAATAAATAAATTAAAATTAAAAACACAGTGTATTTTATTACCCGCGTTCTCTATTGTTTATTTTTTTGTTTGCTATTGGCTTTTCGTACGCGTTAGTTAATTGGAAATACAATGAAAAATTCTTGAATTTACAAAATTTAATACCTACGGGGCTTGACTGCAACTACATTATCCCACATAATATGCATGTGATGTACCTGTGATGAAGTAATATTTAAGATTGGTTTCGTGTTTGTTACCAAAATAAACGTTATTATATATATCAATCTCTTATTCGATTCCGATTTTTTTACCAACTAGTTGGTTTATATGGTATTAATTATCATGCATTTATTGACAAACCAACAAATCAAAGTGTTGTTGCTCTGAAAAATCTAATATTATTTTAGCATATGTTTACACAATTATATTACAAATCACACTGTTATTTTAATTATACATTATACCTGAAAAAAGGCAAAGAAACGACATTTAAAGTATTGTAATTAATTTGTCCTTTCTATTCCTTTCTACATTAATTCTTTGTTTATATTTTCTTTATTTATTTGACTGTTTCTATAAATGAAATTAATTCACAATTTTGCTTTAACTGCGATGGCGTTTGTACTTACACGACGGCATGTCTCTAATATTAAAAGTAAACTATTCCTGTTTTACTAATAATAATCAAGGAATGCGTAGAAATCTCAGTAAAAATACAAATAATCACACGAATACAGCCAACAGAACCTAAACACGCTACAAACACGCTATTCAATTCTACCAGTCATGTTCTCCAGTTATAATGATCAGTCGCATTGGAAATGTCTCATGCCTCAAGCGTTAAGCCCGTGTAAGCCGATTGACGGCTTAAGTCCTAAGGCTTACGCTCGCACCTGTCCGGCTGTAAAGGGTATCCGACGGTATCTATTGGAGATAATAGTGGACAAAGTAGTGATGTTCTGACTGGGTTAGTGAGAACTGGGAAGGAAATTTTACGATTGCTTTTTTTTGTGTTTATTTCAAATATTGTTTATAAGGATGTTTAAGTATAGGTGTGATATTATTTATATATCCTGTATAAACCTAATTAGTGTTTATAATCTTATATGGGCCAAATCATGGAACAGTTGAATATGGTCAAAAACTGTGTACATATGAATTTGACAGGGTTTTCAGTGAACCACATAAAAAATACTTTCACGAAATCTAAATTTAACTATACCACGAAATACTTATTTAAAACAGCACCTTCTTTTGCTACAATAAAAACATAACAACTTTATAAAACAGTGTATAATTGTACCAATTTTCAATATCGATTATATCAACCCCTGTACGAGGGTGCGACCAGGTAAAGGTTCATAGCACCCCTGCGACGGGGTCGTGGCGACTTCCGGGCGCCATCACCCTAACGGACACTTCTTTGTCCATCCCCTACTTAGTTTTCTTGGCATTTGTAACTCATCAATGGCTTTGAATATTAAAATATGTGTACATGCTTTTGGATTTCAAGCGTTGAGTTTGAAACTTATAAAGCGTTGGCGTTATTATGTATGATATTAAATAAAACTTGACTGCCTTGACTCGCGTTCGAATCTTGGATTGGGCAAAGTACTTTAGATTTTTATATTCATTATCGTTCCAGAGTAGAGAATTTTTGCCCGATAGGGCGATGGAACATACAAGGCGAAATGTGGGTGTCCTGGCACCTCTGCCTACCCCTACTGGGAATAAGGCGTGAGTTTATGTATCTTAATGTATGCAAGGATAACAATAATATTTTCCCTAAGCTTCTACATTCTATTACAATTCCTTCGATGCTATGCCAACATTCTGTTGTCATGATTCCTTTAATATTTAGGGTCTGTAAAAATCAGTCACTCATCGTCCGAAGCCTGTTATACAACGATCGATACTATAAACGTTTGAAACGTAAGCCGTAGATAATACCGCTGCGGCTTGGTACAAGCCGGACTTTTAGCATATCTCTTATCGGTGATGCAGGCTTCGGCTTATCACTAGGCTTGCGGACTTACTGAATTAATTACATAATTGTTTTGTGTAATGAAAGGTTAGGTGTTTTAGTTTTATTTAGTAAAATTGTTATTGACATACATAGGTAAATGTGGGATCAGTTCTTACTAGTCTTAGTAGTCTTCAATAGATATATTTTCTTCTGAATTAATATACGTCTTTACCTTCTTCCGTCGTTCCTCGTCTTCCAGACTGTTCTACTCTATCCCATCCTTAAGTACTTCAACATCTTAATCATTCACCCTCTATAACTTTCATTAGTCATCTCTTTCACATCTGTGGTTTCACACAAACCACGTTCCATATCAGTTATTCGTCTAACGTTTCATACTACTCATCTTTCTCCATAACATTCAAATCTAACACAAAAAGAAAAAAAATATTATCTATAATTAAACTAATCATATGATTTATAGATATCTCGATGTGGAATTATAAAACTAGGTCTGTCATTTCAGTGTCGGCTTTTCGCCGACTTTAGCAAAGACACTATCCAAATTAATACGAACTAGCTGAAATCCATACAAAAAATATTTGATACAAACTACCCATTCTATTCCATCCGTGAATCAAATACGGTAGCTTTCCTATCAATTTGTCTGTCACTGATCCAACGGCTTGTGGACATTAATAATGTTGGTTTCATTTACGCAAATGGACTGCCAGCGTGACGTGTTGTCTATTACCTACGGCAGTCAGCACGATTCAATAAAATTACGTGACGCGGAACTACGGAAGACATTTGGACGTACAAAGCTCTGCGTAGTAAATTGCGGGTTATTTCATATGAAATTGATGATAATACTTTATTGAATCTCTAAAATGTTATACATATTTAGATTCAGTCAGATTTTTTTGTGTCATTCGGTTTACAAGGCTGGTTTCGCTAAAGAAGAACGGGCAAGAAATTATAGCGTTGCTCTTTTCAAAACAATTTTACAATACAGTGATTATACAGGAGTCGTAGCTTAGTTGAATTTTGTATAACATACATATATAATCGTCACGCATCACACAGGGCAGGCAGAAACTATAGATCGCCACTTTGCTCTATAGTCTAACCTGATATATTATTTTCGCCATCCACTTACATAGCTTCTTCATAGATTCTCGTCTATTCTGGGTACTTTATGCTGGTCCTTGCTGGTCCCTGGTGATCAATATCCGAAAGTGTATAATTCTCTCTCTCTCCTAGTTTCTCTTTAACAACAGAAAGTGCTCACATAGGCTTTTTCCAAACAACATGAACATTATTCCATCAAAAACACAATTTATATTGTTCGCGAAATGAGTTCACGGAAGACAAACGTGCCTTATACGTAGCTAGACGAATTTGTCAAAACTGGGATGTGAGCCAACAAGCGGCGTCCCGGCCCTGACCGCTGAATCTTATACATCGCCAGCGCATTCAATTAAAATATTAATATGTATTATATTCAACGAGCCTCTCATGCAGAAAACTATTTTAAGTTGTTAGTTACTAGTAAAATCAACAAGGTGTAATGCACTAATGTATTATTGCTCGCAGCTTCGCCCGCGTGGAATCATTTTTTTCGGGATAATTGTCGCTCTTCATATTTTCCCGGGATATCTGCTATAGACCTATACGTTGTGCCCTATATCCTTCCTCGATAAATGGACGATCCAATATTAAAATATTTTGTCAATTTCGACCAGCAGTTTATGAGAAGGATCAGTATAGAGTATAAATTGGCGCATAGACATGCGATGCAACGCGGAGTCATCTGAAAAATGCAGTGTAGAAATATTATTCTTGTGTTATATGAAAATATCCAACAGAAATATACAGCCCTAGCATACTTTTAAAATTCGTATCTTATGTCGTAATTATAAAAAACTAGAACAGTCTTTCCTGTTCCGTAAACTTTTAAACCGGAAAGACCACCGCTACTGGTGGTAGGTCTCTCATATGTGAGAGGCCATCTGGGTAGGTACCACCGCAATGTCTATTTCTCACGTGAAACAACACTACGTAAATGCACTGTTGTGTTTCGGATTGAAGGACATTGTAGCCAGAGTAACTACTAGACATATTGAGACTTAACATCTTATGTCTCAGGATGGCGAGCGCAGTGGAATGTTACTACTGTTTATGAGCGGTCGTATCGCTTACTATCAGTCGAACGGCTTGCTCGTCTCGTCATTCACTGCAATAAAAAAAAAAATGATTGCGGCTTATACAAATGTCTTGAAGCGGGGATCGACTCGAGCGCCTTTTTTACAGCCGGCGCCTTAGCTAATTACACCATAGAGCCTGCCAAATGAATGATAAGAAATGAATATGGGAAAAAACAATTTCAATTGTGTTAGGATATTAATTGTCGGAGGTTCGAGTACGTGCGGTGCTTAAAAGTAATTTTAATTACTTATTAAATATAAGCTTGCTTTGTTGTAAGGTGCGTGTTTGATCTAACCGATGATGTCTTTATGAAATTCTATATTGGTAGGTTTTATTAACAAACTTAGTTATGGGAGCACGAAAATAAATTGATAGTGGAGTGTTGATCTTTGCCAACCCCTTTGGGTAGTCGTGAGCGTAATATAACAGGCGTAGGATACTTCTATATCGGGTACGATATAATATGATTAAGGCCCGTCATCCGTGCATAGGTAGGAGCATTATTATACATATTACATTTCGTCATGTCAAATGTCCGAAAAAAAAAATTGTTAACATTATTTTCGAAAAAAATGGAAAATTTCCAATTATTTTTCCACTTGAAATTCGAAATTTTATTGAAATACGGAGTGAATCGAAACTGAGGGACAAATAGAAATAATGGATGGAAAATGGACCTCTTGTCTAAAAATTAATTTGATTAATGAAAATTACGAGTACACATCACTATATCTAGAAAAATCCGTCAGTAAAAGTTACCTCAATACGGTTAGAATTAAAAATATTAATTTGAAACTGCCATTTTGAAAAATATATTGTTAAAATGCCAGAAAAAGATATGGCTGTCCAAGTAGTTTTCGTACAAAAAAGACGATTAAAGCGGTAAGAGATTGATTGATTATTTTTATGAAAAAGATATCAAAGCCTTGCTACAAGTATATCAAGATACCATTCTTGAGAAGGTAATTAAGCTCCTTTTAAACCGGTATAGCAAAAGATTATTCCCCTACCACACGTTTAATAAAAGTTCGTCAAAGTGCGGGTGGAACCAGGGCCGTCTTTACCTATGATGGGGCCCTGGGCACACAAGAATTTGGGGCCCTTTTGAAAAATAAAGAAAAAAATTAATCTAACATTTATCTACTATGATCATTTCATATCGAAGTTATGTATCAATCTTGTCGGAATTGTCCCTCTCAAAGGGATTTAATGTAAGAAACTGTGTATGATGTCTCTAGATCTTTCTAGGTTACCTTATTACACAGTAACTAAAATGTTTTTATTAGTGAGTACTGATTACCACTAAAATGGTTAATAAGTTTTTTTCTAAAACGATGTATTATACCGGGTATCTCAAGACTGCTACCGAAAACGAAGCCGGATGGTAGTTTTAGTTTTAGTGGTACAAACACAATGCAATTAAAAATTTCGCTTAGAAACGTGACAATTTTTTTTATGATTTTTTAAATATCGTCATTTTTGGGTGGTAAATCCATAGTTTTTGCTAAAATAATAATTTAAACTCTTTTATACCTTAGAGTATTTATAAATCAAAAGGGTATATACTATTATTTTAGAAAAAAATGTATTTACCACCCAAATATGGCCATAGGAAAAAAATAACAAAAAAAAAATTGTCGCTTTTTTTTGTAACTTTTTCTGTTGCATTGTGTCTGAAGTCGCTTAAACTACCACCCGGCTTCGTTTTCGGTAGCAGTCTTGATATACCCTGTATATGTATGTTTTTTTTTTTTAATTTATATGGTATTAATCCTTATCAAAATAATTTCGTTTTTAATCTACTTAAAAAAAAGAGATTATGTATTCGATGTGTATGTATGTAATTTTGTCAGAGATGCACAGTTTTTGGATATGTTAGTCTATGCCAGCGCCTGAACACGAATTTCAAATTAAAAATGTATGCATGTTTGTTTGTCCACGCATAGATATGCGACTTATACTTATTGAGATCAAAAAGTATAAGTCGGATTTAAAAAAATATTTGCTTTCAATTAGATATAGTCCAACTTAGGAGTTGTATAAGTTTCATCAAAATCGGTTACTTAGTTTTTGAGATAAAAGGACAGTATTAACGTACCTAATAGAAAATATATATTTTTTAAATATTTTTCTGTTTGCGATGAATTCAGAAACGGGTTAATGTATTTAGATAAAAATTGGTATGGAGATAGCTGACACCCTCGATTAATAGGCGACTTTTGATCCTAAATTAATTGTTTTGTATACAATTAATCTAATTTATGGTTTGTGTAAATTAGCGTTCTCGCGATTCAATTAGTTATTTATTAGTGGGATGAGGAAGGAATTCAGATAAGTATATTTGTTTTTTTATTTATAAAAAATGACATGTGCTAAATGCATTTAAAAGTTTAATACACTGTTAATAACATTACCAAAAAAATGTTAACCCCTGATAATTAGCAAGTAAACAAAAGTGAGTTTTTAAAAACTATGACGGGATTAGGCATCCTGACCGTACCCAAAGGTATAGCTACTGGCAGCGCCGGATCTAGGTATTTTTCGAGGCGGGGCAAAAACTGAAAAATGCCGCCCCCCCTTGCCTATATTTTTGTCTTAATAATCATCATCATTTTTAGCAACCAGACGCCCACTCAACACAGGCCTTCGGGAAAGAACGTCATTTTGCCACCATGTTAAGCATTTTTACACGCTTTATATTAGTGTCACTTTTGAGGGTTAACGTCACACACGTCTGTAGGCTTTGACTCTAGTTTTCCTACACGTGACCCCTGGGTAGTGCCAAATGAGTGACACAGTTCGTGGTGGTAGGACTTAAGTGTCCGTCTGGGTAGCGATCACCGTCCACGGGGCGGAAAGACCGTCATAGTGATCTGATAGTGATTTTGTACGTATTTTTGGCCGCTCTCGAAGGGAGGAGTGTTGACCCGCCGGCCAAAGAGACAGTACAGTACAAGAGCCCAATCGTGGCTAACCACCACGAGGGACTGCCTCACCATGTCGCACATAATCTTGGGTGGGTACATCGTCCCGGTTGGTGACTGGATGTGGCCGACCTTTAGCGACATGCCAACCCTTTCATGCCGGTGCCCATTCGGCCTACTTAATGCCCGGACTTTGGCTTCTCGGTGCCTCTTCATCAAAACAATTAAACAAAGCGGGTCTTTCAGCGGTGCATAAGCCCACCATCGCGTTCACTATGGAGTTCACCAACATCCGAGAACTCCAAACGACCTTCATTGCCGTCCACCAGCATCTCGAGACGGCCTAGTCTGCTTTGCTCTTCTTGGTGGAGACGCGGATTCGTTGTCCGGCCGAATATTCCTACCTGCTGTACCCCGGTTATTCGCTTGAAGAAAGCTTCAAACCTAAAGCCGAGGTATGCTTGTATGTATATTCGGTTGGACATCTACTGTCACCGTTTAAGCTGCATGGAGGGCCCCTCCTTCTCCGCTTTGTGTTTGCACATGAATCTTGGTTGCCTGAGCCGCATCGACGTGTGCCTTTACAGGTCTCACAACGGGGACGATGAGACGACTCGGCTGTTCAGGTATCTCAGCCATGTGGCTGATGACAGGCGGACGCAGTTCCCGTCGGCTGAAACGGTCTTGGGGGATTTCAATGATGGCTAGAAGGGCAATAGAGAAGCTCAGGAAAATATGGAGGAATCGTACTACTACAAAGGCTACTAAAGATCAAGCTTGTCCGAGCACTTTCTCGTATTTCTGTACGCCGCTGAAACATGGACGTTACGGGAGAAGAAAAATGTAGATTCCCTAGAGATGAGGTGTTGGAATGCTTGGAATATCAGGTCGGAATTCCACACAAACGTTTCAAGAACTCGGCATCAAGTAGCGTCTTTTCGAGATAGTACGGCCCCGTATACTTCGAATATTCGGTCATGTCTTACGACGAATTAACGACTCCATAGTACGTCTTATGGTTAATAGGGCAGAGTAGACTGAAATAGACCTCGTGGTAGGACACCATACACATACATTTATATACATTATACATACGTACAGCGGCACAGATATTATGGCGGATATTATAAGGATAGCCTTGTCAGGCCTCAAAACTTCCAGGTCTGATTCAAACTCAATTTCCTAAAAACACGGTGAATACAATACCTTTTTTTAATTGATATCTACGGGGAGATCATAAGGTGCATGTCGGGGTCTCCAGCCTTCCAATCTGGCGCACGGGGACAATTATTGTCCATACCTACCGCATAGATATTGCAGCCCGGCTGGATCCCTGAAAAAATCTAAGAAGATTTTTTGCCGGCATACCGACTGAATCTCATGGTGACCATCGCAGGTATTACGGACGATAGGCGATGCGGATGAGCGAGTAGCATCTAGTTGACTCGCCGTGCCACCCAGCACACTTCCTAATATGGCTCCTCACAACTTAGGTAGGCGTAGATTTTCTCTGCAACGGACGCCCTAACCGTGGGCGTCCGCTATGAAGCCACGAGTTCTGCCGCCCATCTTAGAGTTGGCCAGTGACCCCAATGACCCCTATTAATCGCCTTTTACGACACGCAAAGCAAACCGTGGAGGAATTTTGCCGCCCCTTGACCACTGGGTGCGTGAAAACAATAAATAACCAATTTAAATAAAAAAAAACAATATTATTAACAAGGAACTCTAAAGACTAAAATCAATGTTAATAGGTGTTTTTTCACATTTAAGAGCGTTTATACCCTGCACGCGCTTTTTGGCTTAAAAACAGGACTTTTCAAATGAGTTAATAGCCACCAATAAACCATTTAAAGGAAAAATAATTAGTACTAATTTTAGAAAAGGTTGTCATCTAGGGATTTTGGTCGAAAAAGATTATAGATTGATGGATAATTTGTGAGTACTATACGGATTACTGAACACAAGTTTCGTTATTTAGGCTTTAAATGGCAATTTAGAAGCTTAAGATATCCAAAACCACTTAATATAAGATGAAAATAAAAATATTATTAGACTAATAAGACCCTTATGGAGGGATTTTGCTGAGAAAAATAATCTTTTTGTGTTTAGTTCCTGAAAAATAAAAATTTAAACAATGCGAAATTATTCAGAAACTCTCGTCAAGAACATATTTTTTTTCACCAACTTATCGTACATAATTTTTTATAGCAATTGCATATTACAATAGAAGAACATCTTATCAATAAATTACCATTTTTATATTTCAACTAAATTAGTTTTCATGTTTTCTACAAATATTTTAAAAACCACTATAAAACACGCTGTCCGACGTGGATCAAATCAGACCGCCGCTTCTATAGGGAGGACGTATCGCTCGTCGCTCCGGCCTGGCTGCAGTCGATTATGCCGCGGGTAGTAAAAATAGCCACGCGCGGAATGCGATTACCACATCTTAGTACTTTGGTAGTAAAATATTTAATTATTTTTATTACCTACAATGATTTTGTAGTGAGTATAAATTATGTTTCAGGTAATATAATGGGATGTAATTCCGAGGCTAAATTATGTTATGTATTGTAATATAAAATTAAATATATTTTGTAATTGTAAGGGGTTGTAAGGCCCCTAACACTATTTATGTGTTGCGAACACGAAATGATTAATAAAACGTCCGTAGTGTATACTGATTGAACACTGATTTGAATGCAACTTAACAATGTAATAATAACGAAAATATGATTAGTATCCAAAATTTGTATTATTCATTGCTTGCACAGTAATATTTGTCTACTTATAATGCAAATACAATATTTTTATGATATTATATTACAGTTACATTTCAATTGAATATTTGAAGCGCACGGATCAAAGTTGTTTGAGCCGATTGTATAGCGAGCCGACGCGGCAGCTCTACGCACACAGCTTTGGTCGCTTATGTGTGCGTGAAATTAACGAAGAAATACCTATAGTTGACTTTGCGCGCAAGGTGTATACGCTCTTAAGCAAGATTTTTTTATAATGTATCACTATTGGAATATTTTATAATACCCAAGTACAGATATTTAATAAAGTGTTTATTATTAAATTTTCAACGTGGAGACGTGGGAACATATTACTGAAATATTTTAACTATTCTTAATTTTCAAACCCCATTTTTTCTGTGTATAAAATATTGCCTTTTATTATTTCAGTAAAGTAAAACAAAAAAAATTGGCCCAGATTTGCCGCCCCTTAAAATCTGCCGCCCTAGGCTCCAGCCTACTCAGCCTACTAGTAAATTCGCCACTGTCTGTACCACATAAAAGACGTTCGTTCTTCGTTCGGTTAATTAACTAAAACTAACTAGTAAACACAAATTGGGTATTTGAAACTAAACGTAATTGTAATTCACGCACGGCGAAAAAAAAAGTGTAAGTGGTGTTACGTTATTAATGAGTTTTGTAGTTGTCTCCCAAGATTCAATTTGCCGGCCCCTGAACTTGCCGCCCGGGGCACAGACCCCGGCTTGTCCCCCCCTAGATCCGGGCCTGGCTACTGGATTACATGCCGCGAGTGGCAATGAGGTGGGACAGTCACATACATAGTCCTGACCTCACACTAAGATCGAGTCTTGTGTCGTGGGTATCAGAAACTACGAGAGACTTTTCGGTGTCACTAACACCCAGACCCGAAAGAAATATTTGTGGGCCGCACAAACATTTCTCTCGGTGCGGGGATCGAACCCGCGGCCTCTCGTTTCACAGGCGTCGTAACGTCTAACCGACTGCGCCACGGAGGCTGTCAAACGTTTTGATATAAATAATATGTTGCTGATTTGGGACTGGATTCATCATTCAAAAAGGATCTGCACACGGGCGGAGCCAGTTGGGTCCAAGTATAGAAATAAATAGTTATTGACATTAACTTATACATAAATATATCTCCTCTAAAATATTGGTACCGTGGTAATTATTTTCACAAATTTTAAAATTAATTTACATAGTTATTAACTTGTCTTACTGGTTATTTTTGAACTGATCATCGGAAATCTAGTTTACATTTGATCGAACTCCATAGATTATATTTTTAAACATCACACAACAGCATATAATCTCAACATACATGTTGAATATTTAAAGAATAAAGATTTTTCACTTCCAAAATCCAAACCACAGCAAACCCAATTGGTAATTAAGTGGTAATTGAGAAAATATGGATTAAACGATTGTGAAGCAGTACCTACATCTAGTTTACAGAAACCACGCTTTACAGACGTAAAACATAGTAAGTAGTATCTTAGGAATTATTCCGATTTTTTCATATTGAACTGTTTTTTTAAAGTGTAACTAATGTCTGTCAGTAGCGTAGGTAACTCTTTTTTGTTTTTTTTTTTTTTTTTTTTTCTCGCGGGGAAAATCCCTTTACGGACCATCCCACCCCCGAAGGGGCGAGGGTGTGTCGGACTCACCGGCGCCTTCCGAGCCCAGCGAGCAAATGACGCGTGTTGCGTCACGTCTCGGGAGCCGCCAAGGTAGGGACGGCGGCCCCGCGTGGCCTCTGCGGCGCCGAGTTAGTTGTTGTCCCGGCGCCTCCTACGTCTCCTGTGGCGACGAGCGGGATCGGTCTGCTCCCGATCCCGCTCAGCGCTCTCCTTCTGCGACATGACACGTTCGCAGAAGGAGAGCATGGCTCGCCACGAACTCCGGCTGCCGACCATGGCGGCGACCACGGCCGGCAGCGAAAGGTCACTTCCCACAACCGCAATGAGAGCGCTGCGCTCCTCGTCCCAGGCTGGGCACTCCTCCAGCGTGTGCTGGGCCGTGTCCTCACGGCAGTTGCCACAGTGGTGGCACACGGCGGACTCCTCCGCTCCGGCTATGCGACACAGGTACGCACCGAAGCAGCCGTGCCCGGTGAGCACCTGCGTCAGCCGGTATGTCAGCGCACCGTGGCGCCTGTCCAGCCACTGTTCGAGGACAGGTCGCACTGCCGCGACGGTCCTCGTACCAGCACTAGGGTTCTCCAGCCCGGAACGCCACTCCTCCACGGCGGTCCTGCGGAGGGAGGCCAACATGGCCTCGACCTCACGGGGGACCAGCCTCTGCCCACGCCCGGACGCCTCCTCTCGCCGGAAGAAAGCCGACGAAAGAGTTTTAGCGTCCAGCACCCAGGGCAGAGTTCCCGCCAATACGCAGGCCACCTCGTGCGAGACCGTGCGGTAGCCCCTGATTATTCGCTGCGCCACCATGCGCTGCGGACGATGCAGCAGGCGGACGCAACGATCGCCCAGGGACCCGGCCCAAACGGGACACCCGTAGAGGGCCATGGACCGCACGACTCCAGCATATAGGTTTCGGCAAGGAATGCCAGGACCATCAGTGTTGGGCAGCAGGCGCCCCAATGCACCCGCCGCCCTAACCAGCTTCGGCGACAACTCCGCAAAATGCGCGCGGAAATCCCATCGACTGTCGAGGACGAGACCGAGGTATTTCATCCTCGAGCCGACGGGAATCCGCACGCTCTCCACTGTGATGTGGGCCCCAGGCGGAGGCCCACACCGAGGACCGTGGAAACACACGGCCTCGGTCTTGTTGAGGGCCACCGTGAGGCCCAGTCGCCGAATCCTGCCCACCACGAGTCCGGTTCCGAACGAGGCGAGCAGGGCGGACCTCTGGAACGTCCTGGCCGTCGCTGTCACCAACGTGTCGTCTGCATAGCAGACGACAGCGACGCCCCGAAGGTTGGTACCACGCAACACCCAGTCATAGCCGATGTACCACAGGAGCGGCCCAAGAACCGAGCCCTGTGGAACACCGCACGACACTTCCCTACGGTGCCACTCGTCGGCGCCCGGATACACAACGTACCTGTCAGAAAGGTACGTGTGCACCAGGCGCCGAAGTTAGGGCGGCACTTCGTGGTACCGCAGTGCTTCTTCGATGCAGGCCCAGGGCATAGTGTTGAACGCGTTGGCGATGTCGAGAGACACCGCCACCACGACCCTACCCTGGGACACCGCACGCTCCGCTTGTGCCTTCACCCGCAGAATCGCGTGGACCGTCGACCGGCCCCGCCGGAACCCGAACTGGCAGTCTGCCAAATCCGGGCCCGTACCCTCCAAATGCTCGACGAGGCGCGCGTGGACTACGCGCTCGAAGAGCTTGCACACCTCGTCGAGCAACACGATCGGCCGGTAGGCCGAGGGCGAATCTGCGGGTCGCCCTTCCTTGCGGAGCAGGACAATCTTGCCCGTCTTCCACCGCGACGGGAAGATGCCCTGCTCAAGACACGCGGAGAAAAGGCCGCGGAGCCTCGTACCCAGTGACTCGACGGCCAGCACCCAGACACGACCAGGCACCCCGTCGAGATCCGGGGCCGAGTTCTTGCTCCGCAGCCGAAGCACTGCCGCCTCTAGCTCTTGCGGCGAAACCTCCGGGATATCCCTTACCGAAACCAACGACGATGGCGCCGGTGGACGTGGCGCCATCGGTGGAGGAGTGAACTCCTCGGTGGCCGGAAACAAGGCCGCGACGACGTCCTCCAAAAGGTCGGTCCGGAGACTCTGGGTCAAGGGGGGCGCCCATGGGCGGAATTTACGCATCGCCACACGGTACGGACGCCCCCACGGATCTCTGTCCAGAGACCTCCGGAACTCTTCGTTCGCCGCGGCCTTCGCTTGCGCGATGGCCACCCGCAGCGCTCTCTTCGCCTCTCTGTGGAGGTCGAGAAGGTGCTGCTCTTGCTCGTCGTCGCCGGGTCTACGGGTCCGACGACGACGGTGCCTGGCGAGTCGGCGGCGCGCGACCTGGCAAGCCGCGCGCAGCTCTGTGAGCTCGGCCGACCACCAGTACACCTGGCGCTTCGCTGGGAGGCGGGTGACCCGGGGCATGGCCGCGTCGCAGACTCGCGACATCGCCACCCCGAACCATTCCGCCTCTTCCTCGACCCGCACCGGCCCGTCCGGCACGGGGAGCCACGCCTGAACAATGGCAGCTTCCTTCGCGGCCTCCACATCGAGGCGCTTCGCGGCCCAACGTCGGCCGCCCGTGAATCGGGCAGTCTGACCACCACCGGACTGGCGGGTGGAGACCTGGGAGGATGAGACGCTGAACCGAATGTAGAGATGATCGGACAGCGTCTCCTCCTCAACCAAAACCCTCCAGTCCCGAACACGGCGGGCAAGGGCCGGGGTGGCGAACGTGACGTCCACCACCGAACCGCCGTTGTGCCGCACGCACGTGTTCTCCGACCCCCGATTCAGGACGACCAACCCGATGGAGATCGCCCATTCCTCCAGGGCCTCGCCCCGCGCGTCAGTCACCGACGAACCCCAAGCCGAGGATTTGGCGTTGAAGTCGCCAGCTACAATCACGGGGCGAGGCTGGCTGTCATGCTGTACCAGGGCCCCCAGGCGCGCGAGGAAACTCTCGAATTCCGCCTGGGACCTGTTGGGAGAGAAATAGACTCCCACTATCCATACCCCTCCCACCAGGACCGCCACGCATCCCGCACCCTTCGCTACTTTTTCGAAGGGCGGAGAGCCAGCGGCGCCCTGGGTGAAGACGGCCACCGAGCCATCGAGGTCCCCTGCCCAGTCTTCACGGGCAGGGACAGAGTATGGCTCGGCGACCACAGCCACGTGAATCAACCACTGCGCCAGGGACTGTTCGAGCATGTGCTGTGCTCCTTGGCAGTGGTTAATGTTCGCCTGGAGGAAATTAAGATCCATCTAATTATGGGCGATCTCCATCGCCTCAGGGCGGGACGGTGTCGGCCGCGTCGCAACCTCGGCTCCCACACCGCGTTGAGAACAGTGCGGGACCGACGAGGCAGCGCAAGCCTTGCCGCCCACCCGGTGGTCCGCGGGTTTTCCGGCATCTGCGCAAATTGCGCAGTGCGGGTCCGCCGAGCACTCTCGGGCTTTATGGCCTGGTTTACCGCAGCGGTAGCAGAGCCCGCTGCGGTCGCACTAGCCGGTGCATTGCACTCTAACGTGCCCCTTATAGAGGCATCGGTAGCAGCGCAGGGGCCGGGCCTCAAGCAGCCGCACTGCCGCTGCCACCCAACCCACGAGGACGCGCCCCGCCTTCACTACCTTCTCCGCTGCCTTGGCTGGGCAGCGGAGCCACACCGCGCCCAGGCCCGAGCGCTCGTCTCGAATCTCCCCGACCTTGACGTCATCGGGGGAGCACTCGCCGAGACGGGCAACGGCCGCTGCGACTGCCTCGGGGGTGGCTGAGGCGTCCAGCCCCGAGACCCGCAGCTCCGCAGTCTTCACGGGCCGGGAGACGCGCACGTCCTCCTCCGACCCGCGAAGGACCTCCCTCATTTTAACGATGAGGGAGTCGGCCTTCGCCTCCGACTCGGGCCCGGGCACCTCGAAGAGAAAAGCCCCGGTGGCTATGCGCCTAGATTTCAGCCCGGCTGTTATGCTAAGGCTGGCCAGGTCCACCTTCTGCTGGACCTCACGCAGGACTTTTGCGTAGGTTACTCCCCGCTTCAACGCCTCCGGCGACATCGTGAGAGTCACGGCGGCTTTGCGCGGGAGGCGGAGCTGGGGAGCAGCCCTGCGTGGGGTCTGGGCCGGCTGTTGAGCCGCCCGGGACTTCTTCTTCTTGCCCCCTTTTTTTGTCACCACAGTCCACGGGGTCTCCGTGGATGTGGCTGGTTGTGGGGGCGGGTGTGGCGTCTGCGACCGAGGCGGGGCGCGCTTCCGGTTGCCTCGGGCTCGTCCTCGCGGTTCCCGTGCTACGACTGGCGACGGAGCCGTTGTGGTCACGGTCGGCCGGGAAGCTAATGCGGGGCGGCCAGCGGCCGCAGGGGCGGCTTTCCGCTTCCCCGCTCCTAGGGCTGGCCATGAGGCGGCCGGCATCCCCACGATGGGTGGCTGCAGCTTCGGGGCTGTTTTGTCCCTAGCCCGGTCGGCAGCCAGCGGAGGGCGGAGAATCGGCTCCGGAGGCAGACGCATGGCGATCGCCTCTAGTTTGGCGTCGACTTTCGCCATGTGCACCTCTAGCAGCTGCTTCAGGGCGTCCGCCTCCGGAACGCCGGATGCCAGCTCAGCCGCTGGCCGCTGCTGTGACCCGACCGTCGCCATCAGGTCCGCAATCATCTTGCCCTGGGTCGTGAGGGCCGCCTCCAGCGCCGTCACTTTCTGGCGGAGTTCGCGGTTCTCCGCCTCGACCCTGGCAAGCTCCGCAGGAGCCGGCTCTTGCGCCAACGCCAACAGCTCCGACACGCTCTCGTTGATGTCCCGAACGAGCGTAGGTAACCCTATACTATCTGAGGCCCGTGGCAAAATCATCGGATGGGGCCCTCCCTTACTATAAAAAACTTAACTTTATAAATTCTATGAATAATCCAAGAATTGGTACGCAATCCAGCGAATTGTTGATTCTATTTTACTAATTTTATAAATCAATGTTACATTCATTCTCTGCTTACGGCATCTCGGGCCGAGGACCCCGTCAGGCCTGAGGCCTTTCAAGCTCGGGGCCCCCTTGGACCGGGGGCTCCATACCTTGGTGTTAAACAAATGTTTTTATGATGCATACATACTGTGACAGAGAACACATTTATAGCATTTCACTATTAGTTTGGAAGGATCTCTTTTAGGATGTGGAATTATATTATTATCACTAATCTACTGAAATAGATGATGAATACTTCTTACAAGTTCATAAATATACGTACATATTATAGGTGATAGGAGTCGTGAAACGTGTGAGTAAATGTGTGAGGAAAATTTTCGGTTTGTATTTTTTTTACACTGGCTCTTCTTCGGGGCCCCTCTAAGGATGGGGGCCCTGGGCACGGGCCCCGTGTGCCCTTAGTGTAAAGACGGTAATGGGTGGAAGTAGTACTACTTTACCTACCGCTTAAGGGAGCTGATGTCAGCGTGGTGATTATAAAAAATAAATAAATAGTAATAAGGGTACATGGCGAATGATTTACCCCCTCTCACATATACACTTTTGACACCAACAGAATAGTTTGACGAGCTGTGGATGGCAATATTGTCACGACTACATACCCCTTAAGCGAAGTAGGAAGGATAAAAAACAGTGTAGTCTTAGTAGTTCCTTTGAAGGAACTACTGGGGATTTTCAGTCCCAGTAGTTTCTTTAATTATTGTAATGGAAATACTGGGACTCAAAAGTCCCAGTAGTTCCTTAAAGGAACTGTGAATGGAACTACTGGGAATAAACCCATAAAACTGGATTCACCAAATCTTGGTAAGAAACGAACGTTTCGCACTTCATCAGAGCTGAAGACTGGCCTTCATTTAGTCCTGATCTTAATAATATTGATCATAATCCAGAGGTTATGATTTATGGTCAGTTTAAGATAGTAAGGCTTGCTCTAAACGCCATAATAATTTGGAGTCTCTAAAACAGTCCATACGATGGGCAGTCAAAAATTTTACCATAGAAAATTTAAAGGACTGTATTGCTAATGGACACTGTAGTGTATTGATAAATTCCTACTCTTAGCATCTGTCGTCTCGAACTATACACTACGCGAACCAAGGGTGAGTGAGATAGATATAGAAGGAGATAGATCATAGACGTGGAGGACGGAACGGGGTGTGAAGACGTGGTGTATAGCAAACGAGCCGATAAATATTAATAATTGTATTCTACTACAATGTTACACATATTAACCGTAAATAGTGACTATTACAGACACCACTTCGAATAAGCTTTGTATATTGTGAATGGTTTTATATTAATGTATTAAACAAACACACTGTAATAGTAATAAATGTTACGAACAATGAAAAAAATGTTACTTAGTGTAACAATATTTATGGCAAGACTAAGTACATTGAACGTGCCATCAAAAGCATTATTGTATTTTTGTCGCGACAAGATAAAATAAAATAATGTTATATTTGTATTTTTGGTCATTATTATGGCACGACATAGTGACCACACTGAACCTGATGATAAGCGCAAATGCCGTCCAGGCAGAGTATCGATTGTACACGACAGTCCCATGCCAATCGATACAATAATGCCTACCTGCTAAAATGGTATCTAGCCAAGAGTCTACATAACTAACCTAGTCTATTATTGTTACAGAAAATGTGGGGAGAAGGACTCGATAGGGCTGGACAGCGCGGCGGTAGGTAGTAGGCTGCGCGGCGCGATGGGCACCCGGCCCCCCGCGCGGTTCTGGCCGCAGCTGTGGGCCACGGTGGTCCGTAATCTGCTGCTCAAGAAACGGGACACTAGGAAGACTTTGGCTGTAAGTATGAAGAGTTAAGAAATGATACTTACTGGACCACTGGTGATAGGTCTCTCATATGTGAGAGGCCATCTGGGTAGGTACCACCGTATATAATGTATATTTCTCCCGTGAAACAATACTGTTATGTTTCGGATTGAAGGACATTGTAGCCAGAGTAACTACTGGATATATGGAGACTTAACATCTTATGTCTCAGGATAGCGAGCGCAATGGAATGTTGCTACTGTTTATGAGCGGTCGTATCGCTTACCATCAGGCGAACGGCTTGCTCGTCTCGCTATTCATTGCAATAAATAAAATGAGCTGATTAGAAAACGTTATTTATAGATGTCAACATTTACTAATCAGCTACTTAACATCAAGCAAATTTTAAGCAGCTGGACATTTGATATTACTGTCAAGTGAATCAAGAACATTTCTTCTGTGAAGTGGCAATATGATCTAAAATACGTTAAAAAATATTATGAATAGAATACTTAATTAACGTTTTATCTCCTCTTAACATAGTTTATGTTTATGTGGTTGATTAACGGGTTTTATGAATACGGGGGATTCGGAGATGTCGGTTAGGTATCCAGTTCTTATTTATACTAAAACACGGAATAATTAGTTTTCTTTTATATTCGGTGGTACTGGGGTCATAAAGCCATTTTAACCTAAATATTGATAGAATGTAGCATGTAGGATATATGTGAAAATTATGTACCGCTCATTAAAACAGGTGAAAGAAAAAGATTTACATTTATCTATAAAACGTTACAATATATTAGAAGCAAAGTAAAACTATGTTTAATACCGTTGGAGAAGTGCCAAAATCACTGCATGTACGAGTACATAGTATAGGTAAACTAAAGGATATAAACATTCCGGGAATAACATAACTGATGAATGATTAGTTCAAAATAACAGATGTGACAAAAAGCTACATCCGAATGCTTTCAAAATGACATCAAGTAGAATTCTGTGTATACTGATTCACTATGCTATTGTGTGACACGGTAATGCTTTGGTAGTTTGGACGTTAAGTTACATTTAAATCGTTATGTTAATTAATTAACCCCCAACAATCACATAAATAATCCTGACTAGAAATGACTAGAAATATTTGAACCCGCGGTCTCTCGTTTCACAACGACTAACCGACTGGGCCACGAAGGCTGTCGTTAACAAAGACTACAATCGCGCGGATATTTGAAATGCTTCATACAAAGAACCTTAACCTTATTTATTTATTTATTTGTAATATTTAACATAAGAGTACAAATGGCAGTCGTATCGCACAAGACCATCTCTTACCGACTACGATGGGATGGACATACGCGAAGGAAAATAAAGCTATGTTTTGTTTGTCTAATTTTTTTTTGGCATACTCGCCATCATACAATGTACAGTGGCAACAGCACCTTCTCACTTTTTCACTTATTTAGCGTAATTTCACAATCAATTTAAGTGTCTCGTAGTTCCTGATACCCATCACACAAGAGTCGATCTTAGTGTGGAGTCAGGACTATCTATGTATGTGTCGGGTGTATTTAATTTAAATTATAATCTCTTTTCCAAATACTCTTATAACAGAAAACACATTAATAGTATTACAGTTAAGAAATATAGTACATTTAAAAAAATATAGTATCGCAAAGATTAGAGACCAGTTTTAAGACGACTATAGAAAATTGTTTAGTTATTGTAAAATCTTACCTATTCATGTCAACGTTGAGTATACTTTACTTGTGAAATATTATTTTAATAAAGAACCTAAAACAGAAATTAACCATCCTATATATACGCGTGCAATCGCACAAAACAAGTTAGTGACGCCGCGGGCTAACAATAAGTTTACGGCGAGCGAACGGCCTCATACCTTGTGCCACGTTTAATTAACAAACTACCCCCAGATTTACGCGATAGTTTAACACCAAAGAACATCAAATATAAACTCAATACTTACTTTTTAAATAATCTAAATGTAAATAAATAATAATCTTTGAATGAATTTCTAAACTCCTATTATCACTACAGTATAAATGTCTTGTTATAAGTTATAACCCCATTGTCAACTCTGATAGCATCAATATAAACCTTAGTGGTTTCTTATGCTATTTACTAATTATTGTGTATTTTGTTAAGCAAGTTAAATAAAAGAAAGAAAAAAAAAGATATATATATAAAAAGAAAGCAAATAATATCACTGATATGTATGTCAATAAAAGATGTTCCTCAAATTCGTAAAATTAAACAAACCTGTTACAAAGTAGAACCAAAAAATGGAAACAAATAATATAATAAAGAATTAATCATGCTTCAAGACATATCTCAGTGTGGAATGAGCTATATAACTGTTGATTTCGTATATTTTCCACAGGAAGTCCTAGTGCCCCTGTACTCGTTGGGCGTGCTGATATTCCTCAAGATGCTGGTTCCTAACCCCAACTTTCCGGAGGTGCGAAAGCCAGGACGGCTGCTGCGCATCCACCACGACGCCTTCCCCGAGAACCATTCCGTTGCCGTTGTTGCTGACTGGCTGAATGCCAATGGGACTGTGGTAAGACCTGGCATTTGGAAAGTTTGAGTTTATGAGGTTAGAAAGTACCTATCAAACGAATGATAGGGAAAAATAATATTTGACTCGAGAGATCGTAATGTTATAAATTGCGGGTAAAGGTTTAATTTTATCAGAAATATGGTGATGGGACAAAATTTGGTATGTGTTGTGTTATGTTTTAAATCATCATCAGCCCGCGTCTACTGCTGGACATATTCCTCTCCTGTGACACGCCACTGAGCTCGATCTTTAGTCCATCGTCTCCAACCACTACTAGCCATATTACAAAAATTGTCACTCCGCCTAGTTGGTGGGCGTCCTGCACTTCTCTTATATTTTAAATAACCTAATGAAATTGATTAAAATATATTTTAGGATAAGGGCCGATAAGGGCACTAAACCTTATCTGATAACCTTGTGTAAGTATCTTACAATTAGAAGTGTCCAGCTATTTGTCTCGTGTGACTTTTAAATCTCTCAAATGTTTTACTTTCAGGATTTTTTAGACAACATAAATGACGTACTGCTGGAGTCGGGACAGCACCCGATCCGCTGGATTAAGTACAACAACACTGAAGATCTGAACGACGCCTACCACAATGATGCCAGGAACTTCCCTATAGCAGTCATCTTCCACACGGACCCTAGCTCTTTTAACGAACCTCTGCGGTGAGTCCGTAACCTCAACTCTATTGTTAACAGATTAAACGTCAGATTCTGCACCATCGGCGTTTCCCGGGGTACTGGAAGGAGGGCTTAATATCTTTTAGAGAAAGGAAAGCGCCTTAAGCTCCCCTTCCGGCGCCTCGGGGGGGTCGAAAGGAGTGTCTGGATCACAGGATTCCAGCCCTACGCGTGAGGACTATTGGACGCACCATGCAGAAGTTACGCTGGACCCTAACCAAAATTATACGCCAGCATACGGACTAAAACATTTCGGTGGCTATACTAGGTGGCTTACTATACTTTCGTTAAGTGTTTGAATTCATATTTTATCAGTCAGGTACAATGAATTACATTGTGAAGAATTTTTGTCTCCAGCTGTATCACGTAACGGTACGTCCATCCAATAAACGTTGTTTGCCCTGGGACTGTCATAAAAAATGTTCTAGGAATCCGATGTTGAGAGCTCAAAGGGAGCATCGGTTATCTCATGGTTTTGATCAAATTTATGCCTGCTACAGTAGACGAGCATCAGGATAATTCTACCAATGAATATAATAATAAGCAACAATCCGGGAAATAATCTAACATAGAATACATTGTTCCAGATACACAATCCGAACGAATCCCTCTCACATAGGCACTCCATCTACGCGGACTTTAACAACCTCCCCAGCGAAATGTCGAGAGAGGACCGGTGTTAAGGACTGGTCTTCCGACTGGTCGCGAGGAGGGCAGCTGATACCACTTTCTGAGATGCACAGAGAAGACACGTGTCCTGTGTTGCAGTATTACTACTCTGGCTTCTTAGCACTGCAGACTTTGATCGATTATATCAAGATTAAGGTGAGGATTCAGACAAATGTTTATGTTCGACTGTTTGAAGAAAATGGTATTGTGATTTGATGTGTTGTGATTAATTTAATACCGTGTTGTATTTGATAAACTGCCTTTTAAGTTATTTAAGATTTTGGTGGATGCTTTGGAACTATCTTAATAAACTTGAGCGCCTTCAAAATTTCTGTATTAGATTTATATTTGGATTACGCAAATATGATCATGTTTCAGAGTTTCGCAGAAAGCTCAAGTGGCTACCCATACGGCTTCGTCGGAATACACACATTCTCTCTCTTCTTTTTAAAATACTCTTTAATCCACTCTCACCCCCATATCTTAGAAATAGGTTTGAATTCCTACATGACTCACATTCGAAGTTTCTTAGGTCATCGGAGAACTTAAGACTGAAAATCCCCGTGCATTCCACTTCCTTTGTAGATAAATCTTTCACAGTACAAGCTGCACGGCTGTGGAATGCTTTACCGGTAACAATAAGAAGGGCCAAATCTCTAGCCATCTTTAAAAGGATGGTTAAAGAACATTACTCTCTGGCTGAATGAGGACATTAGTAATTGTATACTTTTTCCTATGTGTATTTATGCCTAATTATATGACCTTTATGTTGTATAGATAGGTATATATATGTATGTATTGTGTGTATGTATATGTGTATATTGTATGTATGTTTATGTATATATGTTGAATATAGACACTACTATAATATTCTACAGGTATTATTCGTACACCTGATGCTGCCCCAACTTTCGTCCTTTTCTCTTATATCCATCAAATGGTTGTCTGTCAGAGATTGCCTTGTGCGATAAGACCGCCAATTGTACTTTTTTTTTTTCTCTAGTTTGAATTGTTTCCTTTTGTTTTATTTATGGTGTACAATAAAGCTTATATAAATAAATAAAATAAATATCTTATAGAGCGTTGTGGAGTATATCCATAAGACAACCACGTCACCAGGATTATCTTACTAGTTTCTGCCCAAAAGACTAGTATAAATCTTATCCACATATTATTTTATCAGGTCTCCACAAACCACAGCGTCTTGGTGGTTTGAATACCATTTACGGCATAACTCTCATTATACGAGTACAATGTACTCTGTGGGCGTAAGTTAATTTGCTGGCTAAAGCCACACACAAGCCCTCACAAGGGCTACAAAGTTCTGTAAACTTACAACATAACTTGCTTTGTTCTACTAGTACAATATACACTGCCCTCTCGCCTGCCCTGGTAATCGATAAGATATTTGTTGTTAAAATGATAGGTGTACAGAATAAGAATAAATAAATAAATAATACTACCTCGGAGGCGTAGTTGTACTAGAGTATGGTTACAAAGCAGAGGTCTCGGGTTCGAATCCTGATTTTTCTATTCAGTATCAGCACAGAGTCAGAAATTTGTGCTCGAAATGGCGATAGGCTCACCACCTATCACATCGTGGGAGGGATCATACAACGCGAAATATTTGTATCCTGGCACCTCTGCCTACTTCTTCTGGGAAAAAGCCGTGAGTTTATATATTTTAATTACTCCAACAGCTAGACACAGATTCAGCGATACCTCCTCCACGCATCGACTTGCGCCAGTTCCCCAAGCCGCAGCACACGGGCGACTGGCTGGTGATCTTCCGCGTCATCATGCCCATGTATATGGTGATGACTCTGTCTCAGTTCATCACATACCTCCTCATGTTCGTGGTGGGGGAGAAGGAGAAGAAAATCAGGGAGGGGATGAGGATAATGGGACTCAAGGACTCGGTGTATTGGTGAGTTCAAATATAACTGAATTTAAATATTTTTATACTGGCATGACAAATTGACCGTGATGCACTTGGTAAATTACGAGTGTATCTAGATTGCGACCTTTCTGTCCTTTTTCGGAGCGGCACGTACCATTGCGTCTTTAAAAATACAAGTGTGTATATTATTACTTTAGAAAATCCTATGAATTTACTACCCTAACACTAGTCTCTAAAACTACCTGTCTTTTTTTTGTCATAATCTGGATACACTCGGTATTTCAGATTAAGTATTCAATGACTCATTATTGTTATCCCTCCTGGTTGAAACAATTGTGACACCCTGATTGAAACCAGAAACACAACAGTGCATATCCACTCCTATTTGGCGGGAGAATTAGACATTGCGGTGATATCTACCCAGGCGGCCTCCCACAGTTGAGAGACCTATCACCAGTACCAAAAGTTAAAGACCAACGGTAAAATTATTTACCAAATCTTTTTGCAGTATGCACAAAATAGCCAAAACCACGGCTGTGTAGGAGAGAAATTATAAAAATCATAGTATTTTTTATTTAATTTAATCTTCTTTCTTAAGTAGGAGGATATTTTTCGTCGTTAGTTTGTCCAGATGGTCAACTGTGTCAGGTATTTTAGAAACAGTCATGTTTTGGCATTGATTCGGTCCAGACAGTCATTTCTCAAAGATAATACATAAATCATAATGAAATTGCATGATGTTACAGATAGACTGAGTGATAATGCTTTGAGGAGTTGTTGTTCTAATAGTTTGTGGTTTCCAGATGGGTACATAATTTTCATTTATCTTTAGTTGCTATCTAAAAATGCTACTTTTTATTACATCAGTGTTTACCACCGCCTCTGAACATCATATGGATCAAAACTGTGTTTCTGGACTATTAGAATTGGGAAGGGGAAAAAATAATCGGATAAGGCAAGGGCTATTGAGCCTCTGGCAAACTCGCTCATCGAAAGAAATACTACAGTTATACGTTTGTTTTTGTAGCTATAAATGGAGACGAGCATAAGGGAATACGTCCCCTCACGGATAGTATCAACACCAAACAACACCATGAATTACAAAGCAACGCTTAGCCTTCCTGAGGCATAAGATATCAAGAGTCAATATGTCGAGTACTTACTATGGCTACAATGTCACTTAATCTTGCTAGTGATTAAGTGGTCCTGCTTTAGTACAACCAGCCCCTTGTTGGCGAGCCCCTAACATTTTTTCCAGTGTAATCTCTGTTTGTTTTCAGGGGTTCCTGGTTCCTGATATATGCAGTTTTTGTAACAATACTTTCTATTGTTAGCACTGTTCTACTATTTACTCTAAAGGTAGGTAGTCGAAATTTAAAAATCAATGTAATAATACAATTAATATGCCTTCATTTGATTTAAAACAAGCGATTTCAATCGATGGTCTTAATCTTTGCTAAGCGCAAAGTGATGAAAAAATAATTCAGAACCTTAAATTGGTAAATATTTTAAAAGCAGAAAATAGTCAATCGATTTCTTAAGAAATTGCAGACAACCATATTAAAAATAGTAAAATTGAAACAGCTTCAAACAAAAATTAAAATCTAATTATAAATCCCACTTTTTTTGCAATTGGCACTCACTTGGCTGTCTATTAATTTGTTGACATCCTTTAAAAACTAACAGCTGCCATTACGTCATTGGCTTGACTCCAGTTCGGTTACAGGAAATGATACTTATCTATGCAGGTGTTCCAGCATTCTTCATACATCCTTATTTTCCTGCTGATGCTGCTGTTTGGGTTCACTATCATCACCTTTGCGTTTATGTTAACGCCTTTCTTCGACAGAGCCAGGGTAAGTTGAGTGGCATTTCATAGGAAATGTGTAATAGTCATAAATAGGGGACTATTCTGACCTGATGATGCAGTAAAAAACGTAACCTCTGTTCCAATCTATGCCAATGATAAGGCCTACTGCAATATAGTTTGGTAAGAAACTTCAGAAGCAAAAGAATTTAATAAAAGTGTAGCAGTTTACGTCCATCACCTTTAAATTAATTACTTTGGCCTAAGCCTTCAAGTTTAATCCACCAGGTGATCATATTTGAAATTCAATCGAAAAATGATTAAAGTTGATGTTGACACGCGAGTACAAGGAGACCCTGTTTTTATTCATAGCACAACACTACCGCAAAAGTTCCT
Organism: Hyles vespertilio; assembly: GCA_009982885.2. Classification (NCBI taxonomy): domain Eukaryota; kingdom Metazoa; phylum Arthropoda; class Insecta; order Lepidoptera; family Sphingidae; genus Hyles; species Hyles vespertilio. The sequence continues at coordinate 2,118,621 of CM042819.1, forward strand.
TTTTGTTGACTGGTCTAAATCAATATTCTTCTATATCGACCTTCTAAGTTCTGTTAAATTCAGTAATAAGGATGAATACTGAATTCTCTTGGCTTGTCCATGTATTCCAGCTGCGTTTTTGGTTTAAATTTCTGTACTTCCTCACAGACTGCAGGTATCCTAGGCAGTTTCGCAGTGAACCTGATGAGCGGGCTGTACTTCATCCAAGTGTTCGTATCCAACGCGGACTCCCTCGCCTTCTGGTTCGTCTCACTCATCAGCTCTAGCTGTTACGCACTCGCTATGGATAAGGTAAGATAATTAACATTTATTTTTAGTAAGACAATTAATTTTGATGTATGACTTATCACTTACGAGAATTGTAGGAAAACAATAATTACTGATGCAGTACCAGCCACCACCATCAAATACCTTGCAGTTTACCAAATTAAAGTGATTTTGTAACACTTATAGTGTGGATATTGATAACTAATGGAATCAAAGATTCTCTGTTTTTGTTCACTATATTTAATTTCCTCAGTGTATTTTTTATTGTATTTGTATTTAAGAGTAAGTATGGCCTATTTTTATTGACCTATTACATTATGCCTAGTCCAAAATGTAGTCTACATACGTACATAACTCAAGTCTTTGTCCCAGAAGGGGTATGCAGAGGTGTCCCTAATAGCTACCAGGACGACCACGTCTCGCCTTGACTGTTCCGTCCCACGATGTGATAGGGATAGCCTATCGACATGGCACAAATTTCTGACTTCGGACTGATGATGAATAGAAATATTCAATATCACTTTACGCGACCCGGGATTCGAACACGTCTCAGGGTTGGAACCGTATCATAAAACTACGCCATCAAGGCAGTCTTATCTGCTGTAATAATTAATTACAAATTACCTTGCTAAATTATCACTACAGGCTTTAGTCCTCGACATGGCCGGCGTGGGGGTGACTTGGGACAACCTGTGGAGTGGGCCAGGAGTGCCGTTCGGAGGAAGTCTCATCATGATGGCCGTGGACACGGTGCTCTACGGCCTCGCCGCTTACTGGCTGGATGCTGTTATTCCTAGTAATAAATTTTATATTAAAACCAACACTTTTATTTTAAGTTGATTTAATTTAAAAAAAACCATGAAAATGATTGATTTTAAATATTTTTTTCCTTATTTACACCTCACATATTTTTTCCCCATATTTATTTTATGAGTAAGCCAGACCTTTAAAGATATCAAAAAACTTTGTGATTTTGAACGAGTTTTTAGTAGGAAAAAAATATGTTTATTTTAATTCGAAATAATTAAATCGAGTCCTCTAATCACAATAATAATAGCTTAAAGATAACATATTAATATAGGTAACATGCATACGGAATTGGTTACAATCAGGGGTATCGTTACCCCAGATTGAAAAAAGATCAAAATTAATGATGTGATCAAGGCAATACGTAAAAAAATCCACCCCTTTTTTGTTATACCCCAGGTGAATACGGCATCAAACAGAAGCCTTGGTTCTGTCTCCTGCCATCTTTCTGGCTCGGCAGTCGCCGCGGCCGCGTCTCGGCCGTACATTTCCATTCCAACGGGGAAGCAGCTCACAATAAGGACATCGAACCAGTCCCACGGTTTGTAGAACTTTCTAGATTCTATATTATTACTCTAATTTATTTTCTTTGTTTTCTATATTTTATCACCCAAATAGTGTGATAGCAAAGGCACGGAGAATAAATTCAAACTGTTTTTTCGTAGTGTAATGTACAGTGAGTCAATAAATCAATATTATTATTTTATTATTGGATGGTTAAATCCAATTTCCTCATATTTAAATAGACCAATTTAACGTCAATGCTGATTAGCCTGATTTAAGTACAGGGGATCCAAATATTTGCTGAAAAAATACTGTAAAATATTCGAGGGAGATCTATGTTTAGCTCTAAACTAGTTGCTAAAAAATCCCAATCAAATTGATAAGCTCCTCCTTTGAAGTCACTTAAAAATTGAATCATTCTTTTAATTTCTAGAGAGCTCCAAGACAAAGAAGCCATCAGGATTGTGGGTCTCCAAAAGAGTTTTCGCCACTGCCGACGGCCTGAAGTGAAGGCTATCGATGGAATAGATCTTAGCATCTACGAAGGGCAGATTACAGCAGTACTAGGACACAACGGGGCTGGGAAGTCGACGCTGTTTAATATTTTGACAGGCCTTACTGCGCCTTCTGCTGGAACCGCCTATGTTTACGGTTTGGATGTGAGGTTAGTATTTATAGGAACAAAATCATAGTAGTTTCTTAGTTTTGAACCTCCGTGGCGCAGTTGGTTAAACGCCGATTGTGAAACGAGTGGTCACGCTTTCGATCCCCGCACAACAAATATTTTTCTGAACTACAGCTATTTCTTTCGGGTTGACTGCTCGTGAGACCAAAAAGTCTCTCGTAGTTCCTGATACCCTCGACACGAGACTTGACGTTAGGGTGGGGGCGGGACTATGCATGTGACTGTTAGATGTATTTTATTTAATTTACGAGAGTGTTATGTCTATTTCTCCCGCCAAACAGCAGTTTAAATGAACTATTTATTGTTTCGGATTGAAGGACATTGTACCCAGAGCAACTACTGGGCATATTGAGACTTAACATCTTGTACCTCAGGATGGCGAGCGCAGTGGAATGTTGCTACTGTTTATGAGCGGTCGTATCGCTAACCAAGGCGAACGGCTTGCTAGTCTCGCCATTCATTGAAATAAAAAAATAAAAAATACTTTTGTGGTCACAGGACGGAATGAATTACGCCGTAAATAATAGTTTTATTTTAATGGAACAAAATCAACAAAAATATCAGCAATAGGTAATATCAATGAAACTTTTAACATCCAAGATGTTTGTGAAGATAATTTACTAAGAATAATAAAATCCAAGATTGATGGTACATATTTCTCTAGAAGTTTCTTGTGAAGTTTGCTTGTTTAAAAGTAACGAGCAAAGTTCATTTAACAGTTTTACAGTAAATTAAACTAATAAACTGTGAAGTTTAGAATTAATTGGGTATTGGGAGAATTTCTTGTCGTCAGTTACATAGTTTATCTATATCTATACTATTATTTTTGTAACCGATCGATGTCTGTACATGGACGATAAATGATAAAAACTAAACTAGGGGGGGGGGGGCTGTATTAACTCAATAGAACCCAAAACAATGATTTTTAGAAATTTGGACTGTTTGTACGAACTCAGAAACGGCTTGACGGATTTTGATGAAATTTGGCATGGAGGTAGCTGACACCCTGAAGTAACACTTAAGATACTTTTTATAGCTAAATATGTATAAGCAATAAATTTTAAAGAAATATATTTCCAACTCTTCCTATTAATTTCACTTTCTGATTAATTTCGGTGCGGGTTAAAGACATGTTAGACATTCCCGGAGACTCGCCGAGCTTCAATGCTCGGTGTCATTACATTGCGTGCCACTGTTGATCCCGCGACACAGGAGTTGTAGTGGTGGGTGTGAGGGTGGGACAGTCTCTAAACTATAAGAAGAGCGATAAGACCGCCATTTTTACTTTGTGATCTTGTATTGTCTCTAAACTATTATTATTTTTATTATTTACTATAAAGAATTAAATAAATAAACAATGTAGGGGTCTCGTGGGATAAAAAAGAAATTCCGATACATTTGTTTCTTTTTTATCCACAAAGAGTTGGGATGGGACTGGATTGCATGCCTCAAGTGTGAATGAGACGGTACAGGTCGAGATATAATTTAAAAAATATGTTTATGATCTGTATTAATGTGTTGCAGAGATCCAAACGACATGTACGAGATTAGACAGATGATCGGCGTCTGCCCACAACAAGACGTTCTGTTTGACCTACTCTCCGTAAAAGAACATCTACAGTTTTTCGCTTCAGTAAAGGTAACTGACAATTTCATTTGAAAAATGAAGTACAATATTTGGCAGACAAAGTTTGGATAAACTTGATGAGAACTTGTTATAGTTGGTGATTGTTAAAAATCATCACGAAATTTTAACGAAATCGTTACACCACAAGAATTGTCTAAAATACAGATTTAATTTTTCCTTAAAAACATATCCTTGATATATTTCCATCTTGATGTATTTATATCAACATCATAATGAACTGGCATATTTATGCAAAAAATCGTATTGAATTTCTGAAGTTATCGAATGTAATATTTTACAATTACGTTTGTTTTCAGGGTATACCACGGAAGAGAATTCCCGAAGAGATCCACAAAGCTCTATCAGAAGTAGGACTGTTAGACCAGGCGGGAGTGTTCGCTAAACATCTGTCTGGTGGACAGAAGAGAAAACTTAGCATTGCTATTGCGTTCATTGGAGATCCAAAGGTAGGCACTTTGTATTTTAAATGCCTAATTCATAAAGATACACAATAATTTATTTAACACCACAAATTACAGAAAAAATAAGAATTAAAGTGAAAAATTGGCGGTCTTATCGCTATGAGCGATCTCTTTCATACAATAAAAGATATACACTTTTAAAACCCATTTAATACTGTCTATGAATAAGCCCGCGAGTATTTAAAATCAGGGATTAAATAACGATTAGGCTTATTTTGAATGAGGCTTTCATGCCGACATAAAGTCATTTAGGGAATATGCTTTCTTATTTATGTATGCCTAGTCATTTTGTAGATGTTTTGCACTTTATACCTTTGTGACATTTATCATTAATTTTAAAACTACATTAAATATTTTGACTTAAATGAACTTACGACAGAATGGAACTGGCATTCAATGAATTAATCATAAATAATGTTCTAACACAACATATGCTAAATATTAAACATTTCTATACAATGTGGTAATAATAAAACACCTATTTTTAAATTCACAATTTCTATTCTACCTTTTGAGTTCAAAAAAAGTCATCATCCAGAACCAAACAACACTGTATTTATCAAATAACTCTTAATTTCCAGATTATAATCCTAGACGAGCCCACAGCAGGTGTAGATCCAGTATCAAGGAGACAAACATGGCGAATACTGCAGCGAGCGAGGCGAGGCAAAGTTCTGCTCCTCACTACACACTTCATGGATGAGGCGGATATCTTGGGGGATAGGAAGGCTGTCATTAGTAAAGGAAGGGTAGGTAAAACATCTCAATATTGTGTGGTACTTCTGCAGCTTAAAAAGGTCCTGCCGTAACATGTAACAAAGATTTTTATATGAAATCGTCATAATCATAATTAGCCCTCTTGCTTCTTCCAATCTTCTGTGCGTCGTGTCTAACCGCTGCCAGACAGTCTACACAAATCGTCGCTCCATTTTATATTTAGACATACTGGTGGTAGGTCTCTCATATGTGAGAGGCCATCTGGGTAGGTACCACTGCAATGTCTATTTCTCCCGTGAAACAACACTGCGTAAATGCACTGTTGTGTTTCGTATTGAAGGACATTGTAGCCAGAGTAACTACTGGACATATTGAGACTTAACATCTTATGTCTCAGGATGGCGAGCGCAGTGGAATGTTGCTACTGTTTATGAGCGGTCGTATCGCTTACCATCAGGCCAACGGCTTGCTCGTCTAGCCATTCATTGCAATAAAAAAAACATATTATGTACATGCATAAACTCACGCCTTTTTCCCAGAAAAGGTAGGCAGAGGTGCTACCAGGGCACCCACATTTTGCCTGGTATGTATCATTCTACGATGCAATAGGGGGCGAGCCTATCACCATATCGGGCAATATTACTCCGGGCTGATAATGAATAGAAAAATCCCATATCACTTTCCCCGACTCGGGATTCGAAGCCGAGACCTTAGTTTTGTAACCATACCTGTAGTACATCTACACCACCGAGGAATTAATATTTAGATTTTAATATTATTATTAACTGGCGGCCCGGCCCAGCTTCGCCCGGGTACAAATAGATTTCTGTACAATAATATGTACGTATTATAAATATAAACCTTTCCCTTGAATCACTATATCTATTAAAAAAAAGCGAATCAAAATTCGTTGCGTATTTTTAAAGATTTAATCATACAAAGGGACATAGAGAACAGAGAAAGCGACTTTGTTTTATACTATGTAGTGATTGTACTGTTGCTATTAATTTATGCTGACTTTACTAATAACAACATCTCATGTTTTGCAGGTTCGCTGCGCCGGTACATCACTATTTTTGAAGAATAAGTTTGGTATTGGATACCATTTGACTCTGGTGCTTGATGGTGAGTGAAATTAAAAATATTTGTATTAATTAACAGCAAAATGTACAGAAGATATTTATGGTCAATATCGATACCTTAAAAGTCTCCAGATCCAAACTGCTTCCAGTAATCGTTTCCTATTAAAACCTATTAGCATATGATCTATACACAGACTCTAAATAAGCCAACCTCCAGGACGCAGTTGGTAAGACGCCGGCTGTGAAACAAGAGTATTCGGGTTCGATTCCCGCACCGTGACAAATATTTGTGTGTTCCACAGTTATTGAAGTGAAAACTTCTTTAGCGGCGTTAAGCGCTTTTTCTGTAATGGGTATAAAATCTTAAACTCGCGTCAGGACACGTGACCTGATCGTAAGACGAAAAGCGTAAGACGGATGGAGAGTAGACAGCTGTCAGTTAGCTGTCAGTTTATAAAGCTTTGATGAATTGCCAATGATTTTGAGTGGAGATTTCAACATAAACTTCGCAGACGATAAAAATCAACTATTAATTGAATTTTTAAATAATGGATTTGGTTTTAACTATGTCGAATGATCGCAATCTTAGCACAACGAAATACAAAACTACTATTGATGCGGTCTTTATTAGACATTTAAATAGGTTCGAATCAAAACTGTTCGTTTCTTACTTCAGCTGCCATAAACCTATCGTATCAGTTTTAGAGATTGGCGATGATAGTTCTGGTAATGATGATGGTGAAAAAGTCGTTGAAATTATGGATGAAAGTTGATTTTTCGGAGAGATAAACTTTTTAATGTAAAATAATTGTAATAGTTTTAAAGTGTTAAATTTTTAATGTAATATAAATTGTCATGTTTGTGTACGATAGCGCAATAAATGAATATTGTATTCTACCACATAAATGATAGTACTTTTATACTGATAAAGCAATTGGTGCAAAATTATTCCCTAACCATTCCAAAATATCAAACATGCTCAACGTTAATAATTTTTTGTCGGGTCTGGGTGTTTGCGAAATCGAAAACTCTTTCTTAGTAGTTTGTTACACAAAACACGGTCTTAGTGTGGGGTCAGGACTATGTATGTGACTGTTGGGTGTATTTATTTATCTATTTTTTTCTCAACAATATACTCTCGATAATGATGAACTGAATGCCAAGCCGCACTAGGCCAGCATGGTGGACGATATGGCCTAACCACTCTCAATCGTACTTCGATTGTAGAGGAGGCCCGTGCCCTGCAGTGGGACGCATATGGGCTGATACAGATTGGTGAACTTAATATTCCTGATGATTCCAGGTGCCTGTCGCGAGCATCAGATAACCCGCGTGGTCCGAGGCCACGTGCCCCGGGCAGTGAAGGCGCGGCGGCACGGTCGCGAGCTGTCTTACATCCTGCCGCACTACGCCGTGCACCTCTTCCCGCCGCTCTTCCACGCCATCGAGAAGGAGATCGCTGAGAAGACTAACAGGCTCGGTAATATTTGAATTGGTGTCTTTGCTTGAATTTAACATAATTTTTTTGGCCATTTTATCTTAGTTTTACTATGATAAAATTAACTATAGTTAAATATATTTAATGGTAGGAATCCTGACACTAAATCCTGACGCTAAAATATATAGTTTTTACAATTGGTTAATATAAAACTAACGGTCAAGGTATAGTCATCGTTAAGCAGCCATTGGGAGCCATTATTTATTAGGTTTTGTTTCTTATAATAACACAATATAAATGTTCATACACCTATTCGTAAATAAATTTTAAATCTAATATCACTTCAAATTAAGCTCGTGGCAGGTCTGCTATTCCGCGTGTTCTTGCAGATTTGTTCACTGATGAATGTAAAGTTATTTTATCAGCGTGTGTGGAATACTGCGAGACAAATTACATGTACTAAAAATATCGCATGATTTCGAAGCTAAGCCTAATAGCACTGACATAAAAAAAATCTTTCCCAGGCATAACAAGCTACGGGGTATCAATGACGACTCTGGAGGAGGTGTTCCTAAGCCTGGAGGGCGAGAACGCCGAGGAGACGGAGGCGGTGGAGGGAGTGTCGTCCGTGAAGCTGGTGCGGGCGCGCGCGCTGTCCAGGAGTCTGTCGCTGCAGAGCAAGACGCTCAGCTATCAGGTATGGATATTGGAGCTGTTGTTATAATTGTTATCGGTTCAAGAAGAACGTGGCAAGACGCTGAGATATCAGGTATAGATATTGGAGCTGTTGTTACTTTTCTCATCGTTTCAACAAAATATGAGAAGACAATTGGTGTTGCTGAGGGAGTTTCTTGTTTGGTTACTTGTTCACAACCACAACACGTTCCGAAGCGGTGGTAACAGAAATTAACGATTCAAAAGTTCTTTGGAAAGACTTTTTGAATAAATAATATTTTGATTTTGACAAGTTTATAATACATGCTGGTATCGCTGCTAATTAATAGGACGAAATCAAGATGTAGGTGCTCTGTCAATCTTTGTATTTTCTCCAGAGATTTTAATCATTAAAATACCTACATAACTAACCTAAGCCAGCTTTAGAAAGGTTTTATGACGGGAGAAATTTTTGAAAAAGTGATGGTCAAAAGTATTTTTGCTTTTCAGGAGCTAAATGACAAAGACCTGCAGAAGACACCGGCGTCGCTACCGACTCCGCCTGCGTCTCACGCACTGCACTCCACCACACATGGAGTAGAACATGTTAAGGTACGGAAACTATATTGTTGTGGAATAACATTTGTAGTTTTACTGATGGTAGGTCTCCCGTATGTGAGACACCGCCTGGGTAGGTACCACCGTAATGTTTGTTTCTCTCGCCAAAAAGCAGTATAAATGTACTGTTGTGTTCCAGTTTGAAGGCTATTGTAGTCAGAATTACTACTGGACGTATTGAGACTTAACATCTTAGGTCTTAGGATGGCGAGCGCCGAGCGCAGTGGTATGCCAAGCATAAAGTATTGCTACTGTCCTTAAGCGATCGTACTAATAGATGTTGTTTCCTTTTACTATCGTGTTCTTTTTGTTTGTGTACAATAAAGATTACGTTAAAAAAACGAAATTATACGAAGGATGGCTCCGCGGAGAACTGTATTAGGTGGATGCTCGTCTCATCATTTAAAGCAAAAATACTCATGGTCTGATCGTTCCAGGTGACCCCAGAACCGCCAGTGTCAGTAGAAGTCCTTGGCGAGGTGGTGAAGACGGAGCCATCATGTTGGCGCACATTCTGCGCGCTCGTGTACATTCGCACCGTGCGCATGATACGCGACCCATACAAACTATACGTCATGATATTCTTACCAATCAGTAAGTACTTATAGTATTACTGGGTGAATTACATTGTGGGATGCTGTTTGTAAGTTATTTTAGGAATCGGTTGAACTCTCATCTTAATTAACTACTTAAGATTTCGTATCAGCCCGTATATGTCCCACTGCAAGGCACGACCTCCTCTCCAAGCAAGTTTACGATTTAGCGTGTTGTTTTGATTATTAATTGAATGTTCGTTTATGGGAATAGTGAACGCTTTCGATCTATTAGAGAACATAATTTTTAAATGTACCTATCTCATAGAACTTATTTTTCACTAACTGGCGGTCTAGGATCGACCCGATTCTTACTTTTAATTGACTTTGAATTCAAGTTAAATAAATAACACCCAACAGTCACATACATAGTTCTGACCCCACACTAAGATCGAATCTTGTGTCGTGGGTATCAGGAACTACGAGATACTTTTTCGGTCTCACAAACACCCAGACCCGAAAGAAATATTTGTGGGCCGCACAAACATTTCTTTCGGTGCGGGGATCGAACCCGCGGCCTCTCGTTTCACAGGCGGCGTCTAACCGACTGCGCCACGGAGGCTGTCAAGTTGACTCTTACCATTTTACATTGGGTTTGAAAGTTAAACAATGGATGCACTATTTATGAATTAATGTTCATAACACGCATACTATAATATATTATCGTTTCAACTCAGATTTTCCTACAATATTTGATGATACACTCATATTTACAACACATTAATTTCATTTCCAAAATAATAGCTAACACTAATTTCTTGTTACAGTATCCTGCGCCCTAGGCCTCTACATGAAATCAAGACAGATCGTGTTCTTTAGAATGCAGCCACTGAAACTAGACCCCAACGCGTATCTTAACCGAACGCCAATAGCCCTTCACAGCGAGCAAAACAACTTCAAAGATCTAGCAGACCTCAGAGAGTCACTAGAAATCCTTGGAGCTCACCCAATAGTAGACTTTGATGGAAACTTCTCGAACCTTCTGGACATGGAGAACTTCGGAGCGTTCAGTTTGAAGGAGAGCCTGATACCCTACGGGAAGATAATGGCCTACTACAATACAACTTATACACACAGCCTGCCTATTATTATTAATTTATTAGACAATAGTGTTTATAGGTTAGTATTCGACTTCTATTATCGTCAAACACACTTTCTTTGATCCTATTTGATCAGGATGTGGATTTTTGGTCAATTGTTGAGAAATAACTACTAAAAAATATGTGCATATTTGAGAACCCTCACTTCAATGATATCATTAAATATTTCGTAATATGAAAACTTTGACAGGATCCATGGTGCAGTAAGCAGTTCTTTAGACGCGGATAGTGAAACGAGAGGTTGCGGGTTCGATCCCTTTCGGTCTGGGTGTTTATGAGACCGCAAAATCTCTCTAATAGTTTCTGACACCCACGACACAATAACTTATTAATCTTAATGGAGGTCAGAACTATGTATGTCACTGTTGCGATGTTTCTTTATTTATCTCAAACTTATAAAATGAATATATTCTTCCAGGGTGCTGATGACAGCGTCAGGTCTGGTGGAGAACTTCAAGCCTATAGAGGTGCTGGCGCATCCGTTCCAGCAGACGGAACAGCAGGAAGAGTTCAACGTGGGTAACGTGGTCTGCGCCATTTTCGTCGGCATGATATTCGCTCTGGTGCCTGTCACTCTTGCTGTGGACATCGTTTATGATAGAGAGGTGAGAGTAGTGTCTAATTTTCTAATATTTGGTGTATTATGCGCAGTTACTACGATTTATGTTTGGAGGAGAGAAATCTATATAGAAAGTTCATTTTTTTTACTGGGTAAGCGAAAAATGGTAAAATTAAAAGCGCAACTAGTTATTTCACAAGTCACGGGTTTCATTGTTTCATTGTTGTTGAAAATATTCAACAATGTTGAATGATGTTTAAATTAAATTACTTTGAAGTAATTCTTTGACTGATTTAGGTCTCTCATTAAGGTACTTTTATTCTTCGCTACTATATATTTGTTAGATTTTAAATGCCTTCTGACTAGTTATTTTGATGCAAATCTGGTATTAATTTTGTTTACAGATAAAAGCAAAGAACCAGTTGCGCGTGAACGGGCTGTCGATGAGCATGTACTTCCTCACGTACTTCACAATCCTGATCTTCATCATGATCATCACCAGCGCCGGGGTACTGGTATTGGTGAGTATCTCCATCATCAGGTATAATACCACTTCTGAGCGTAGTACTGAACGAAGTTTTTATAATACCACTCAAATCTATTAGAGGGCAATTGACCGTTGGAACGAGCACACATTTTTGACATAATTTTTCCCTCTAAATGGTAATCTATAAAAAATTTCAATCTGTATGGAATATTTTTGCCAATATAAGCTGGAAAATCCAAAACATTACCGATATTATTACATCAATTCAAATCCGACTTACTCTTTCGCTTTTCTACTGCGACATCAATCTATGATACCTTCAATCAATCTAAACACAATTGTACAGTTCGTTCGATGCCAATCAATTTTTTCTAACAAAACTACACTCACCCTCATATTCAATCACACTACCACTAAACAACGTTACTATCTAATACACTTCTGCTATTATGTGCTAAACGTACATATATAAACTCACACCTTTTTCCCAGAAGGTGTAGACAGAGGTGCCAGGATACCCAAATTACGCCTTGTATGTTCCGTCACAAGATGTGATAGGTGGCGAGCCTGTCGCCACATCGGACAATATAATGTGCTATAATAAATATTAATTGTAAACTTTTGCTATAATAAACATATATTGTATGCCTATTTTATGCCCTAAATAAATTTAAAAAATAATCCCCAGGTAATCCTCAACGACATCCCTAGCTTGACGAACGGCTCTGCTATCACGATGCTGTCAGGCCTCCTGCTACTCTACAGCCCGTCCGCCATATTGTTCAACACGTGTCTCTCCTACATCTTCGACAAGATGGACTCCGCTCAAAGCATCATGCCCAACATCACTACTTGGGTTGGCGTCATACCGTTCATATTAGTTGCTGTTCTCGACACTTTTAAATGGGGTAAGGTATTTGTTTTAAATTAGATTTAGGCTGATCCTGCGTTGCATTTTGATAACCGTTTTAATTTAATATGTATAAATGATCTACTGATGATGTGTAAATTAGTTGCAAAATTTTGCAGTGAGTTATTTTGATATCAATGTAATGAAATTTAAAAGATTCAGAGCAATCGTTTTTTTCAGTAATAGCTTTACTGCAATAAATTGTAGTCTTTTTAACTTTTCGAATATGATATACATTTAAATGCTTTGTCAATACCCGTTGAACGTTTAGTTCAGAAGTCTTCCAAATAACTTAAGGATTTTTTTCATTTGTAATATTATATACAATACTAGCAGTTTATATAATAAACCATAATAATAATTATTTAATTATTTTGCAGGTAGCGACATCGCGTTCTACCTTCACATGGTGTTTAGTTTTCTGGACGTCATGTATATTCCTTACGCGATCATTTACTATGTGGATAGGTATGTAATATGTATATTTTATTAATTTTCAATTGCATTAATTTACTCTATACATAAAATGTGTATACGGCGCGTAAGGTGTTCAAACACCCATGTTTTTTTAAGTTTATTTATTAATAAATAAATAATTTACTGTGCATTAATTTTAATTTACACATTTCAGTAATAATACAAAAAAACATTAAATACGTATAACAAACGGCTATATACAGAAAGAGTCTAAAAGTTACAACCACTCGTATGTGCCATTAAACCAACATGACACCTTAATGCCTGATGTTGGTTTTATATTAATGCCGAAGGATTGTTTTAAATTTTTACAGTGTGTTACCGATTAAATGATTTATATAGCCTAAATATCATAGTATCCCTAGCACTTCTTATTTAATCGTAAAGTAATAAATAATTTAATATCCTCAGGGTGTACCTAACGTGCAACCTGCGCGGTTTGTGTACAACGCCATCTCTCGGCAGTTACTTCACAGCTGAGGTGTGGGTACTCATCGCCGCCACGCTGCTGCACGTGCCGCTGTGTGGCGCAGCGCTAAGGGCTGCTGATAGACTCAAATCAGGGGCTGATTTATGTCAGGTAAGAACTATATGGCCTATATGGCCTAACCACTCTCAAGCGTACTGTCGATTGTTGAGGAGGCCCGTGCCCTGCAGTGGGACGTATATGGGCTGATACAGAAACAGAAAAACTATATAGGAGTGGATATTGCTGGGCCGTATGATAGTTATGTCAAATTAATAGGATTTATAATTGAAAATACAAAAGAACAAGGAGATAGAACCTGGTTCAGAAAAGGAAAAAATAGGGAAAAGAAATCATGAAACAAACGCAAATAAGCAAAGAATAGGCGGGACGGTATTTTATGATGGTTGTCTCCTTATATGAAGTGTTGTATAATCCAAAAATATTTCACCGCTGTCTAATGTCTCCATGTGTAGGAATAAATTATTTATTCATATAAAATAAACAAAATATTGCGATTTGGGATTGCGAATCAACAGACTCCGTGGCGCGGTCGATTAGACGCCGCCTGTGAAACGGGAGGCCGCGGGTTCGATCCCCGCACCGAGAAAAATGTTTGTGCGGTCCGCAAATATTTCTTTTGAGTCTGGGTGTTTGTGAGACCGAAAAGTCTCTCGTAGTTCCTGATACCCGCGACACAAGACTCGATCTTAGTGTGGGGTCAGGACTCAGGACTATGTGTGAGACTGTTCGGTGTTATTATTATTTTTTAGTATTACATTGATTGATACGGCTCTCCCTATCTGCCATTGGAAACCTTAATCTAAATAGTAAATAGATATAAATAATAAATAAGGCGATTACCAAAAACTTAAACTAAATAAATTTAATTTATTTAATGATATTATCAATTATTTTGTAGATATTAAATTACTACAATGTATTGAGTTGTCATAAGAGCGATTTAATTGATACACTAACTGCCACTCCATTTTCTAATCTTAAACTCATTATAAATTATTTTTACTTTTTTAGTTGGGTCTTTTATTAAAGCATGTGTTTTTTTTTTAGTTTTTTTATACTATTATTTATTTGAAAACATGAATTTTGTTTAAATGTCCAGCGGAGTCGCAAGCCCTCGGAGCCCCGCGCGGACCCCGAGGTGGGCGTGTGCGGGGAGGCGGGGGAGGACGACGACGTGCGGCGCGAGCGCAGGCGCGTCGCCTCACTGCTGCAGCAGCCCGCCAATAACATGCCGCCGTTAGTCGTACACGTGAGTTATATTGTTCTTGGTCTTTTGTGTTCTTGGTTATTTCAGCTGTCATTGATTTGGGGTGAGGTAAATGTGTTTTCGAGTGGTGGTAGATAACATTCGTAATTTTAAGACGTTTCAACTGTAAGTTCACCATTTTCAGGCAGCTTTACAGTTCTGTGGAAATTAAGATTTCAGACATCAGCAAATTTACATTTAATACTACAACTATTGAGCAAGTTATGGAACCACCATGAATGATAATGAATGGAAAAATCTAATATCACTTTACCCAACCTGGTACTCGTACTCTAGTACAACTACGCCACTGAGGCAGTCTTACGAAACCGTTATTCTTAAATTCCCAGAACCTTCGTAAAGAATACAAGGTCCGCGGCACGGGCGGCGGCGGCAGCTGCTTCGGCGACAGCAAGGAGTCCACACACCGCGTGCGCAAGGCGGGCCTGGCGCGCCTCAGCCTCGCCGTGGAGGGGGGCGAGGTGTTCGGCCTGCTCGGACACAACGGCGCCGGCAAGACCACCACCATGAAGATCATCACGGCTGAGGAGCGGCCTACTTGCGGGACGGTGGGAATTTGTTTTGTAACTTAGTTTTACTTAACTTTTCCTTTTTTTAATTCATACAAAAATGCAGCATCAGAACCGTCAACAATTAATGTTCAATTTGTTTGTGTCTGCTAATCTACGGAACTACTGATATGAATAGTTTTTCTTTTTGTTCAATAGGCAAATTATAGATGAACGCTATAGGCATAACATCACGCTATGACCAATAGGAGCGGAGCAGTTGTGAAAAATGTATCAAAAATATTTTTTTGTGCTTGCTTGCTTGTGGAGTGGAGTCAAAAAGTATCTGCACCCCGATATTTTTTTATAATTTACTTTACGAATTTCACTACTCTACACTGGGCAGTCAGCAGTGTAGTGATGTCTAACTAATCTTAAAATCACAAGATACCCAAAAGAATAAAGAAAAATATTAATTATTGTAACAACCCTTTGTCTCAATCAGGTGATGCTGGGTAGCCAAGACATCAGAGATTCCCAAGCGTCAGCGTTCCGCATGCTGGGCTACTGTCCTCAGCACGATGCTCTGTGGAAGAACGTCACCATCCGAGAGCACATCGAGTGCTACGCCGCCATTAGGGGAGTCAGCAAGACTGATACGCCCAGGTAACTTACACTTTGCTGCTGTAGGAATAGATTCTGTTTTGTAATGAAACAATAGGATTATGGAAGAACGTGACACCCTGCAAGAACATTAAATCCGCCGCCATCAGGAAAGTTACCCATCAGGTAAGTACAGGCAAGCGAAATGTCGGATGACCTGGCTAAGGTTGCAGGAAGTCGCTGGATGCAGGCCACTTCACTTCACAAACACCCAGACCCGAAAGAAATATTGGTGGACCGCACAAACATTTCTCTCGGTGCGGGGATCGAACCCTCGGCCTCTTGTTTCACAGGCGGCTAACCGATTGCGCCATGGAGGCTGTGAAATCTTATGGCTGATTTTAGAGTCACGCTAACGGGGGTCAGCGCTGACAACTACGCTGACTAAAACGCTCCTTAGAAGCTCATACATTTCTGTCAGCGCTGAAGGTCAGCGTGACTCTAAAATCAGCTCATGTGTGTCGAAATATGTGGTGGCAGGATCGTGGACGCGTACCTCCGCGGCCTGCAGATCTCGGAGCACGGCGGCAAGCACGCGGACGAGTGCTCGGGCGGCACGCGGCGCAAGCTGTCCTTCGCGCTGGCGATGGTGGGCGCGCCGCGGGTCGTGCTGCTCGACGAACCCTCCACCGGGATGGACCCGCGGTCCAAACGGTTCCTGTGGGACACTATACTCGCTAGCTTCCAGGTTTGTAACTTATTTATTTAAACATTCTTACTCAGCCGGCGCTGGATGCAGGCTGCCTCCAACAGGTCTCTGTGGAAATCATTGGGGGAGGCCCATGTTCAGCAGTTGACTTCCCTTGGCTGATGGATGGATGACTCAGCCGTGTGTGGAGACCGTGTCTTGGCAAACACTACGCTAGCGAGCTATGGAGCGTGCGGTGCTGGGTCTCTTTAAAGGTTAAGAACCGTAATGAGCTTACCGGCCTGAGACCCAAAGTTATAGACATAGCAAACAGGATTAGTAAGCTGAAGTCGCAGTGCGCTGGCCACATCTGTCGAAGAACCGATAACCGTTGGATTAAACGGGTTTCGTGAGTGAAGACTGCTTCTTTGCTTACGTAGTGTAGGACGCCTTCAAGCTATGTGGACGATTTGCGAAAGGTCGCTGGCTGATGCTGGATGCGACAAGCCGAAGACAAGGTGAAATGGCGCAATTTGGAGGAGGCCTATGTCCAGTATTGGACAACAGTATAGGCTGATGATGATGATGACTCAGCCGTGCTGTGTGAACATCATTTGTTGTTCTGATCTAATCTGATAGGCCCTTCAGTACATTTGAGTTTCAAAATGATGATCGTCAAAATCGCGCCAAAATATATATTCATACAACTTAATTCAATATATTTCGTTTAAACAGTGATAAGAATTATTAGCTTTATTTTAGTAATCATTTAGTCATAATACAAGCAAGCATTTTCAAAATCGTAACGAGCGACGACTTATTTTATTAACGCATTTATATTTTACGCATTAATATCAATGGTTGTAAACAATTATTTTTATCCTTTTTGTTATTTTAATATGAAATACTTTCGTTTGCAGGGCAAGAAGGGTGCTATACTAACCACACATTCCATGGAAGAGGCTGATGCGTTGTGTTCTAGAGTCGGGATTATGGTTAAGGGAAGTTTAAGGTAAATATGGTTTTCTATAGCAGAAGCATTAAATAAATGAGCATTTGCCTTATTTACCAGAATTCCAAGTAACATTGAAGGTTGAGAATTAAGTGTAGAGTTAGTCAGGGTGGGAATTTTGAAATTGTGAAGTTCATTCTTCGATTAAAAGTGGAATGATACTGTAAATTAATGAAAAACCATGTTCAATTATATATATCTGTGCGATACTGTAAATTCATGTTGAAAAATCATGTTCAATAAGTTCAATTATACATATCTATGAGTCTAATAATCATTTCTTTGAAAAATCCGAGAGCCTCCGTGGCGCTGTTGGTTAGACTCCACCTGTGCAACGAAAGGTCGCGAATTCGATCCCCGCACCGAGACAAATGTTTGTGTGAACTACAAGCATTTGTTCCGAGACTGAGTGTTTGTCAGACCGAAGTCTCTCGTAGAGTCCTATACCCACGACATGATATAAAACTCGTTGTTAGTGTGGGGTCTAGACTATGTATTGGGTGTATTTATTTACTGTTTAAAAATACTAAATTACTTTGGTGGTAGGTCTCTCATATGTGAGAGGCTGCCTGGGTGGGTACCACCGCAATGTCTATTTCTCCCGTCAAACAGCAGTTTAAATGCACTGTTGTGTTTCGGATTGAAGGACATTGTAGCCAGAGTAACTACTGGACATATTGAGACTTGACATCTTATGTCTCAGGATGGCGAGCGCAGTGGAATACCAAGCATTGCTTTGTAAATCAAGGTGTTGTTTGGTTTTGCTACTGTTCATGAGCGGTCGCATCGCTTACCATCAGGCGAACGGCATGCTCGTCTCACCATTCAAAGCAATAAAAAAAAAACTTAACACGAATATGATCAAATAACCTACAGATCTATAATAACGACAAAAGGAATATCTATAGAGTAAGGAGTACGTTAGAATTAACAAGAGTTTCAAACTCCAGCTTAATAAAATAAATATTTGTGTGCAGATGTATTGGTTCGACGCAACATTTGAAGAATCTGTACGGTGCTGGTTACACGCTAGAAATGAAGATTGGACAGAGCTATCAGAAGGCGAATGTAAGTTTTTTCTATTATACGCATCAATCTTATTGGAATCTTGATAAATCATTATACGGCATAACATGCATAGGATATTTAAGATTTTCGAAATATCTTATTCACACATGTTAATCTGGTCAACGGGGTGTATTAGGCAATCCTAGAAAAAAGTTTCCATTCATACTAAAAATAAAGGCTTAGTTAATCTAAAATTTAGTACTATCGTCCGTGCGTGGGTGCGTGGTGGCCTATTGGTGATGGACTAACCTGGACTGTTGGTTATGGATGTGTGTATTGATTAATCAATCACCACGCACTATAAGGTGAAGGAAAACATTGTGAGGAAACCAGCATTCCAGAGCGATTTGTAAAGTTTCTATGGTGTGTAAAATCCTCCAACGTGCACTCGGCCAGCGTGATTGACTATATGGCCTAACCCTTCTCAATCGTACTCTCGATTGCAGAGGAGGCCCGTGCCCTGCAGTGGGACGTACTTATATAGGCTGATAAAAAAAAATTGGTATCAGCTGCTTTCGTCATCTCTTAATACTCTATTACATCTTTATATGTTTAATGGTTTCTTAGATTTACGCAAATGTTACACATTGAAATAAAACTATTATTTACGGATTTTATCGCGAATTTGGTTTAATTTTTACATTTTTTGAATTCCCGACGTTTCGATTACTTTACAGCTTTCGTGGTCACGGGGCGAACCGCCTATCTATATATGTTTCGAGTGGGGTTTTACGATCGAGCGGGATTAGATCATATATGTCACCAGATTTTCTATAACTTACATGAAATAAAACAATCTTTCTCTAGATGATGGAGACAGAAATGTCCATGTCACCGTCACCGCTGCGGTCTACGGAGAACTCTCCGTCTCTCGGTGAAGCTGACGAAGGTACCGCGCTTTCCTACATACCCTCACTTCTACACTAATTGTCTTTCTACCCTCTATTATTTTATTTTTTAGTTCTTCAGTTTGATCGTGGATTTCGCAAGTGGTCGAATTACCGTGAGCTTTGTTTTTGTTGGACTTTTTGTTTTGTGTATTAAATACTTTATTTTGTGTACGTAATTATTTATTTGTTTCGTATGTGAACCATTGGTCAATTCACACTGTCTTTGATTCTGATGTAACTATTTGTGTCGTATTTTTAACTTTCTTTTCATTTATGCTAGTTGGTTACATGTATTCCTTATTTGTCTTGTTTATGTTTATATGTACTGGATCTACCCTGTAGAATTGTTTACCATGTTACTAGTTTTAATAATTGTTTCTTTGTGGCGTATCCGATGATATAGTGACCGAAAAATAATGGTAAATGTCTCATTTTCCTCAGCGGCCCGATTATTTTTATCGTTTTCAGACTATTTACATGCCACGAAAATTCATTAAGTGGTTAAAACCTTGCTATTACATTCATTCTTCAGATGCATTACTTAGATGTCGCATGTCCAATGTTTCTAACTGTCCTGTATTAAAATATTTATAGAATTCTATTAGAATATTTCTGAAATTCTACTAGAATGTCTAGAATTCTAGAATAAATACATACGACAGTTAGGATTGTTTACATGCCCATGTATCGTGTAATATGCATTTAACTATACTGAAAACTTTGAAACTGAATCTTGATACTTTGTACGTACGGAACATCTGTAGTAATTTAACCTGTATTCTGCAAATAAAGATTTGATTGATATTTGATATAGATTGAATCGTGTGTTATCCTCCAGGAGGTTCAGGGCCGGGCTCTGTGTGTGAGGAGGGCGGGGAGGGCGAGGCGGAGGCGGTGGACGCGAGTATACACACGCCGCTGGTGGCCGGCACGCCGCCGCATCTCACCAGGCAACATCAGAGGTACATTCAGTGAGATTACCTTCTTGGAAAAAGTGCCATTTTCTTTTTTTTTCTACTACGTCACAGTGACTGCATTGCACCTGGTGGTAAGTGGAAATGCCGTCTAGATAGAGTATCGAATGACATCAGACGGTGGTCCCATGCCATTCGATACGATCATGCTGGTCCGCTAAGATGCCTCTTAATGCTGCGGCGGAAGAACCCAGGATTACAGCAAGGAGGGAGCACGTGTGATGGCAAACCGCTCCAAAGCTTGACGATACGGCAGAGAAAAGAATTGGAGAACCTTTTGGTTCGCGCAGAGATGGTTTGAACCATCAAAGTAAGGTTCCACAGGCCAGCACTTCGGGGTTTGTTAAGGAAAAGAGAGGAGGGGATCAAATTATAGAATTCCTCCAAGCATTTGTCGTGATACAGACGGTAGAACCAAATACCAAAAAATATCAAAGAGCCTCGACCAATATTTCAGAGGCGCTCAGTGGGCCGTTGGGTCCAAAGCCAGATGTAGAAGGCAGTATTGCTGGATAGGGCACTTATAATGAAGATATTCCTCAGTTTAGGATCCAAGCTACGGGTGTCCTAAACCTCGTGATCGAAGAGTGCATTTTTTTTTACATTTTTATTTATATTGGTATTTTATAATATGTATATAAAAATGTAAAAAAAAGATATACGAAATAAAGGAAAAATATCTATGTCTAATCAGTATTACGAGTAGTTAAATTAGTAATAACGCAGTTGTTTTCCGCAAAGAGTATACTCAAATTAATCTTCAATATCATCAGACAATTAAAAGAAATGTATGCTCAAAATTTGAACTAGTATCGTTCCCCAGTCTTCAATATTGAATCAGACACATAAAATAAATGTATCGTCGGACTGTTGTCCCCAGGACGGAGTCTAGCGGCGGCGCGAGCGCGGAGGCTGCGATCGCGCTGGTGGGGCAGCTGTTCCCGGCGGCCGTGCTCGAGGAGAACTTCGCCGAGCGGCTCGTGTTCTCCGTGCCGCAGTCCGCCGTGTCCAGCCTCGCGCGATGCTTCCAGCAGATCGAGGATGGTGAGATGCCTCGGCCATTAGCCTGACAGCCTCCGTGGTGCAGGCCTAGACGCCGTCTGTGAAACGAGAGGCCGCGGGAATGTTTGTGCTGCCCACAAATATTTCTTTCGGGTCTGGGTGTTTGTGAGACAGAAAAGTCTCTCGTAGTTCCTGATACCCACGACACAAGACTCGATCTTAGTGTGGGGTCAGGACTATGTATGTGACTGTCGGGTGTTATTTATTATTATTATTTATTAGCAGGCAAACGAACTGGACTATATGGCCTAACAACTCTCAATCATACTCTCGATTGTAGATGAGGCCTATGCCCTGCAGTGGGACGTATGGGCTGATACAGGCAGAGCTTGTGGCCCGCCTGATGCTAAGCGATCACCGCCACTCATGGACTTTCGCAATGCCAGGGATCCAGCACTGCCAGGCCTACCATAAACATAGGATTCTCTTTTTGTGTGGTTTAGTGCTGCCCCCTTTGTCAAGTTACTAGCGCTTCCAATCTATTCTCTTTCTACAATCGTCAACGCCTTAGCGTTAGGGATAAAGTTTCGTTTGCGCTAATCAAATTGCAACTTTACAATCTCATGACATTTTATGATCGTTGATGCGCCTAAAATATTATGTCGCGTACCATTGGTTCGCCATCCCTAGTTTAAACTAAGCCAACGTGTTATATAATATTAATGAATCGTTTATTTTAATTATTTTAGTAAAAATCCCCACATATTCCAATACAAACATTCTCCAATTGTTTCATTGCATCAAAATCCCCCAATCTCTGAAACACCACGTTGGGCGCCAATATCAACTCCATAATAATTGATCAATTTCCTTCCAGCAAAAGAGAAGCTAAACATCATAGAGTACAGTTTCAGCCAGACGACGCTAGAACAGGTGTTCTTGAAGTTCGCACAGTCGGAAAACGTGGAGTCTTCTGAACAAGAACACTAGCGAATGTTAAGTGTAAGGTACAACGCTGTCCATTTGCACTGACGTTACTTACAAGGGAACCAGAGTACTCGAAGCAATATTGTTCTGTCCATTTAGCGGGTATTATGGGACTGATTCAAACCTACCTCATTGTGTCGTGGCCTCGACGATTTAGGGTATTAGGGCTGTCATTTGCTAACAGTCTGAGGCAATCTGTCTTTTTCGTACTCGTAGTAAGGCGTTCCTGTATTTTGCCATCCCTAATTTTGACTTAGTCTTTTATTACTTAATTTTTATTCTTGTCACTAACCAACAAATGTTAATGTTAAACAACCATAAAATAAATCCGAAATCTTTCTTCCACGCTTTATTTATTGAGTTCTTTATTGTACATTGTAAAAGAGTAACAGTTTTTAGAGACAATATAAAACAACAAAGTACAAATGGCGATCTTATCGCTCCGAGGCAATTTCTGGCAAACTATCTTGGGATGGATATATGAACAGGAAAGAAAGTTGTTTGTAACAGCAAAATTAGAATCTGAGAGTAAATAAAATTAGCAGATGCAAAATAATTACAAAATATCTGAAGTTGAAGACTGACCGCCAAGTGTGTGCTATGGCGAAAAATCTATCTATAATTTTATTTTTATCTTTTTTTTTTACTTATAGCCAATAAAAGTTTGTTAAATCAACAGCCATATTGCCATAGGAAAGCTAGATACCCTTTTATCCCAAATCCCCTTCAACTATTTCGAACGTAGACTGTGGAAGTGAGAATGTCAGTTCAAACGGATAGCGTTATATGTGCTTTTTTGAATAAAAAAAGTTGTAAAATAACGATCGCTTCTGATATTACAATATCGTGTAGATGATTTCGTTGTGTTTTCAAAGCTTTTTGTACAAGGATCCCGTGTCCATGTATGGGTTTGGACGCGGCGTTTTTTTACACGCCCCTAACAGAGTTGAGAAGTTGTACTACTACTACTACTTCTACTATGCTTGCATGGATTATTATTACTTCCAATTCCAATATAGGTCCAAGTTTAATTGACTACTAAAGTCAAATAAAGTTGAACATCAAAAATTAGCTTAGTTACTGAAATACAATTGTACAAAGTATTTCAAATAAATTGTGGACATTTAACTAAGTAAATTAAATTCAAATAAAGAAACACAGAATATATTTCAAGCATCAACTACAGTTAAAATATTTTTAGGGAGACAGAAAAGTCTTTCTAAAGACTATTGATAAAATGACAATTGAAAAACGCCTTTATGAAGACGGTAAAATCTTTCTAAAGACTATTGATAACACAACAAACAAAAAACGCAGCGTTCAATCACACATATGGACTCGAACCACAAAGTTTCCGATTAAAGAGAGAATATTGCGTAGGTGTGTCGTAGCGTGGATAGCCGAAGTTGACTGTGTGTTTTATAATTTGATACAACGTATTAATATCCGTTTTATATGAATAAATAGCAAGGAGTAGACATAGAGTGAGCATTGTGTCTGTGGAAAGGGATAGAAGATCATTTTACTTTATGAAATATATTTGTTTTTTCACTTGCTTGAAGTTTAGAAGAATTCGGACATATTAATAACGGTTGTAATTATTTTGTAAGCTTTACAAGAAATCTGTTAATTGTTGATTGAACTAATTGACTTCGAATAGTAAAAAAATATAAGAACTTGTAAAGTTTCCAAATTAGAAAATTAGTTTTACAGGAACATATGTAAATTCGTGAACAAAAAATGTGTCATTTAAAAAATAACTGTTATAGAAGAAATATCGTGGCAGCTAAATAACAGACACAATGCCCACATCGAGCATGCATACAATTTACACTGGAGCAACCGAAAATAGCCGAAAATTTGACGTTAACAAAAAATAGACTAGAATTTGTTATCAACCTCCATTGTGAATTGTGCGCCTTTTGTACAAAATGATAAAAAAAAATTCATGCGGTCTAACAGTGCCTAAGATCCGGACATGACCTAAAATGTTACTTTTTTAGTCGTTTAAACATTAATAATTTAAGGTTCGTTTTAATGAGGGAACTTTTGTGATTTTATTTTAATATTCTAGTCAGCAACACTGGCTTTGAGTAATTATGTTCACATAGAAGGTATTTACTTCTGAAACTGGCAACATATGTTACACCTTAACTGAAAATTCGTTACAAATAACGGATTCTTATTTCAAAAATGACAAACGATGGCATGGTATTGCCATAATAATGGCATAATTACTCAACGCTATCGAAAATAAATTTAAGAAATCTACAATTTCGTATTTGTTGCTATAATGTTTCATGAAATCGAAACTATGTATATTATTACCGCAAAATTGTTGAAAATTTTTCAAAAAACACTAGTCTTACATAATTAATGATCTTTAAATAAATATATATGATCAGTTCGATATAAGTTTGTTTGTACGTGTCGGGTGTGACTGATGAGTGCGTAGATAATCTTGCAATAGATTAGTACGGGTCATACGCTAAATATCTTAGCACAATTCGATCAGTGTCTTAGACATTCAATTGTTTTACGTCAACAATTGACTGTGTCAGACACTCTCTTGCTACATCTTGACGTTGAAAAAAATCAGATCATAGTTTACGTTGTAATGTCATTTTTTTTGTTACAGTCTTTTGTTTTTTTTTTTATGTATCAGAAAATACTATTTGCAATATGATACCATAGCGTTAAAATATTTTTTTCCAAATGTAAAGCGTCGCTTAAAAATATAATTTTGTATCATTATTTTTGTTTCTATCATCTTTATTTCGTATTATTAATCCCTTTCAACGTGTCTTCCCTAAAATCGAAGATAAAAATAGCTGTAAGGACAAATTTTGACATACATAAAACATCAATTTGGAATAAATAAGTTATTTAGCGTATGGCAACATTTGTTACAAGGACCGGCTGGGTTGCCAGCCTTCTATACAATCATAGTTAAATCATTTATTGTTAGTTTAAGTAATATAAACAGTATTAGATTAAGTTATGTGTCCTCATTTGCTATTTTTAGTTTAGGTGCTTTAAAAGTATATTTATGCTTTGGTATTTTTCCAATTTTTTCCAATGTACGGATAGGCGTGGAGAGCGGGAATTATGTTTGGCTGTACGTTTTTCGGTGGAGTTTCATTGGTTAAATAATAATTGTTTTATTATACAGGACTACTAAAAAAATAAACTTTGTACGCGCGGTATAGTTACTATGTGTTGTGTTTTTTTTCAAGTTATTTTTATCCACTTCTCCCAGTCTTTGGTCACTCTAAATCTGTCGCTACAATCTTTCATTATTTTTCAAAAATGAAGGTCAATTTTTTTTATTAACTGCTATAAATTCTTATTAAATATTAATGTTGAGGAAAGTCATTTTCATGTACTGAATTCACGAGCGGTTATTTTCAATAAGGAAAATGGATTGTGACATGAGCAAATGTGTGTAACTCCATTCTTTCCTATCAACGATAAGGTAGCCAAATACGGCGTTGTTTGCACTCCGTGATAATGTCAAATTAACATGTTTTTAAAACATTACATGTCGACTTTTTCTGATAATTTACGCTCAGTCATTTCCTTGATATATTTACAAGTGTATTGTGTTGAAAAATGGCAGCTCACTTATTTATTTTTCAATAGAGGCATCTTAGCAGGCCGACATAATTGTATCCAATGGCATGGGACAGACGTCTGATGCCATTCGATTTTCAGCCTGGTCGGCATTTGCGCTTATCATCAGGACCAGTGTAGTCATTATGTCAGTTGAAAAAATAAACGAATATAACAAAGATGGAATCACCTGTAAAAGACTCGACAAAATTGAGAAGGTTGAGTGGAGTTACATTTTATATTAGTAATGATAAAACATAATTTACACAAACAAACATCACAAGTTGACATATAAAAATTAATTTTATTTTAGTTTATTAAGTTAATATTATTTCTCTATGTGATTATAGAAGGCGTGATAATAATTGTTTATTAGTTTGTCATTTTTGAGGTTAGAAATTAATGAATATTGGTGCTTACAACTTCTGAAAGGTGCGTATTATTTTCGGCACTGTATTTTTTCATTTTAATTATTAACAAGGTTACAATTTAGCCGGTGAAACTCCATAGAGAACATTTTTATAACAGTGGTCTTAAGATCATGCGAAAAAAATGTTAAAAAATATATTAAAAATGGAAAAATCTTAGCACAGTGAAACGCTTTAATTAGTGAATTAAATAATTTATATATCATTAGGAAAATTGTGTTTAGTGAACATTGTTGAGTGGTCGGTAGCTGAATATTGCTTTTCTTGAAGAATACGCTTAATTTTATTTCTCAATTATTTAAATGTAAATCAGAGACGGATTATACAGGGTATATCAAGACTGCTACCGAAAACGAAGCCGGGTGGTAGTCTAAGCGACTTCAGACACAATGCAACAGAAAAAGTTGCAAAAAAAAGCGACAATTTTTTTTTGTTATTTTTTTCCTATGGCCATGTTTGGGTGGTAAATACATTTTTCCTAAAATAATAGTGTATACCCTTTTATTTATAAATACTCTAAGGTATAAAAGAGTTTAAATTATGATTTTAGCAAAAACTATGGATTTACCACCCAAAAATGACGATATTTAAAAAATCATAAAAAAATTGTCGCGTTTCGATGCGAAATTTTTAATTGCATTGTGTTTGTAGCCACTAAAACTAACACCCGGCTTCATTTTCGGTAGCAGTCTTGAGATACCAGTTATAAAAAAATAATGATTGTATTTATTTAAAAACATTGCAGGCTCTTTATTTCTGTCAATGCCAGTGTAATGAGTAATCTAATTTTAATGTTGCTAGTATAAATATAAATACTTTTAAACCTATCAAGTAAACATTTCTACCCTCGTTACATAAAAATGTTTTGTTATTTTATTTCAATAAATTATTGTTTTTGATATGAAGCAACCATGTATCTAAAATGGGTCATTAGGCCCACATTTTTGTTCGTATGTTGGTGCTTCGACAAAGCTAGAAGCTCCTGTAGATACTTAGCATAACAGTATAACTTCACTATCTTAATGAAAATTAAGGTCTCCACCAACCAAGTTTCAAAAATTAACACGACTCTAACATCAATAACATATAATTAATGAATTGACAGAATATGTATGAAAATCTAATAATATTTGGGTACTTGACACTCATAAAGATGGTGGTAGACCTAAAGCTTTAAGGCTACAAGACGTTTGTGTGGTTTTAGTTATTTTCTAGTCATTGTATGATATTGCATTCCTTCGTTTAGTACATTTAAAAATGTATCCTTTAAATAGCAACCTTTATGAAAGGTAAAACGATGAATTTCGTAATAAGTAAATTCGGTATTCTTCAAAATAATTATGCTTTTAACTCTTTACTTTGGTTAAATATATGTCAGTAAATAAGAACCTTCTCGACTTCATAACCGCCATTAAAACTTTTGTAAAACAAGATCGAAGGCACACATTTATTGACACCGAGCACTGAAGTTCGGAACGGAGGAAAGTGGGCAATAATTTATTTCCAACTTCTCCTATTAATTTAACTTTCTGATTGATTTCGTTGCGGGTTAAAGACAAGTTAGACATTCCCGGAGACTCGTCGAGCTTCAATATTAGGTGTCATTACATTGCGTGCCACTGTTGATCCCGCGACACAGGAGTTGCAGTGGTGGGTGTGAGGACGGAACAGTCTCCTACCAGTAGTAGAGCAGATTACCAGAAAATTATACATACATATTTATACTAAAACGGAGGAATGCTAATGAAAACATGTATTGTTTTATATTGTGAGAATATCGATTGCGTTCGCTATGCAAAATTAATTTGTATGGAAAATATTTCGTTTAGCCTTGATCGGGGTCTCTTGATTGTTTTTCTGTGTGTACCAAATAGAATAATTATATTGAATTTATTTAATAAGATTATAGATATTATGTATTTTCTCAAAATATTTATAAGTTTCTAAAAGTACCGTAATGAGCACTGTGAAAGAACTTAGAAAATAATTTAATTATCCTTCGTAATTATGGTATGAATTTTCTTGAAAACCAAAAAATGAAGAAGAAATTGTCTCGGATTAAATTCAATTTTGAAACTAATTCAACTGTCCATTAGCGACACGACTACTCGTGGACAGTAGCAAAACCTAACACTATGAATTACAAATCAATGCTTCGCGTTCCACTGCGCTCGCCGTCCTGAGGCACAAGATTCTAAGTTGCAAAGTCCTTTAAACTAAAACATAACAGTGCTTTTACACTGGTTGGGTGGGAAAAATAGATATTGCGGTGTTAACTGCCCAGGCGACCTCTATATGAGAGACTTACCACCAGTTAAAAATAATTGTTATAATACAGCATTATTTGGCTATATACAGAGAAACCCTGAAGAGAACAAATATGTAAGGCACTGCAAAGCATGTAGATAAGTTACAACCGCGCTGTGAAATGTGTGAATTGTTTAATTTATCAGTAAATTTTAGTCAATTAATTTAGTACAGAATAAAAACATCCGACACGAGCGTGGCTTTTATTTTAACATGCAAGATAGGAGAATCCATAGTGACTGGTAAGAAATTTTATGTTATATAAAGTCCGCCAACCTGCATTAGGCCAGCGTGGTGGACGCTCACCTAACTACTCAATAGTACTCTCGAATGTAGAGGAAGACTGTCCCTGCAGTGGGACGTACATGGGCTGATACAGATTGGAAACTATCCAGCACTCATAATCTGCCACTGAAGCTTCTGACGGCTGAAGATGATGTATTCTCAGCGATCTTCACCCCGCATTGAAATTAATCCAACAGTAAAATTAATAATGGGTAATGTTCAATGCCAGGTAGCTGTATTTATTTATTTATTTATAAGTAGCAGACTGCAGTGTAACCGACTTGCTGATCGTGTATAAAGATTTTTTCTTTCTTTATTTTACAGTGGCACGGCATAATGACTGCTTTGGCATTGCACCTGATGGTAAGCGCAAATGCCATCCAGGCGGAGAATCGAATGGCATCAAACGGCAGTTCCATGCCATTTAATACAATTATGCCGGTCTGCCAAGATGCCTCTTCACACTACGGCGGAAGGTGACGACAAATAATGCCACAGCTTGACGATGCGGCACAAAATTTGCACAAGAATTTGCGAACCTTTTGGTTCTTGCCGAGATGGCTAGGACCATCAAGCTATGGCTTCACAAGTCAGCACGCGTGGTTCTGTTTAAGAATAAGATAGTGCCTCATTAACAAGAATGTGGACAAGACCTGAAAGCTGTATTCAGTTGATGGAAGCAATGCACTTACAGCTCGCTGTGGAAACCTTTGGCGAAGGCCTACGATCACGTATTACAATATTACATTCACAACTCTACATAAAACTTAACACGAAAATAAATACTCCAGCAGAAAGGACATAAATTATTGTAACTTGGTCATATTTTCAATAATAGCACACGTAATTATCAAGTTTTTTCAACAGTATTATAAATGTTTAGTTTTGAAATTCATAATTCCCACGACTATGTTAATAAATCTGTTGTTTCCGCGGAATGTGTCAACTTTATCGGAGATTGTGACTCAAATATTTTATTCTTTACAGCATCAACTATTATCGTTATTTCAACATAAGAGTGTTTTTTTTTTCTAATAGCCGCTATGGTGCTACGATTCTCGTAAAATGCCCTGTTGAGAAGGTCGTAAAAGTGTTCTACTTCTTCATCGCTCTAGGAAGATGTTGGCGCAAGTTGTATAGGTAACCGTTAATGTTCTGTGTTTAATTAGTTGGAAAATCAATTCAACTATTCTTTTAGAATAAACAAAAATCCAGTGCAAATTTCGGCAAAGTGGCAAAATACAATATCGTCTCTTTCTATAGTTTCTTCATCCTGGCTTACTTCCGCTAATCCTATAATATCCCAGTTTAGGTCTTTAATGCATTTTCTAGTTCAGTAAGACGTTATTTTTCATGAGAGTGTAAACTTTCAGAACAGAATTTCAAAACCTTGGGCTAAAGTTGATCTCCGCTAATTCGTGTTTATTAATCAGGCTTTAAATTCTCTCATAGTGTCAGATAGAAACAAATGAACAATAGACTGATCTTAATATTAGGTCACGACTATGTACGTGTCACGTGTAAATTTAGTTGGGTTTGGGTTAACGCCATTATACTATCCAAATCCAAGCGAAAGACAGGATAATACCTATAGGTTACAGTAAATCCCGGCATTTGGCTCTCTTTTGGACTGGCACCCTAGGGCCGTCGCCCAACCGCGCCCTACCCTAACATCGGCTTTGGGTGTCATTTACATATTTTATTCTTTTACGAGGCATAAAATATTGATACGTAGTAAACGCGCCCATTAATACAACATGTTTAGTTTGTAGTAAAATATTTGTACAGATGTATTTAACACAAAATAAGTGTAACGAAGCGATTAAACAAAAGGTACGAACAAAAAGCATTATGACGTTTTACCATTTAATTTCAGTTCAAAACCACAAACAGAAGATAATTTGCACAATTAATTTGCCAAACTCTTGTTTAGAATGTAAGCAAAAGATAATATTATATCCTCCGCCTACCTTTTGATATATTTATACTGGTGGTAGGTCTCTCATATGTGAGAGGCCGCCTGGGTAGGTACCACCGCAATGTCTATTTCTCCCGCCAAACAGCAGTGTCAATGGACTGTTGTGTTCCGGTGTGAAAGACATTGTAGCCAGAGTAGCTACTGGACATATTGAGACTTAAAATCTGATGTCTAAGGATGGCGAGCGCAGTGGAATGCCAAGTATTGCTTTGTAATTCAATGTTTTGTTTGGTTTTGATAGCTTTCATGAGCGGCCGTATCGCTCACCATCAGGCGAACGGCATGCTCGACTCGCCATTCATTGCATTAAAAAAATATCCTTTGCAACAGGTCGATGTGCAGATATTTAAGAGGCCTATATTCAGCAGTGCACTTCCTATGGCTGAATTCTGAAAAAAGAAACTCATTTACTGAATCAAGTCAAAAAAAGAGTTTAAAGTGCTTACGAGAAAATATTTTTACTTTACATCAAGTTATTATCTTTATAAATGTAAATTTAACGTGTTAAAAAACTGGTCATATAATGGTGATTATCGCTGGTATTACACCTATACACACAGGCGGTGTTTTCATGGTATAAAATTGACAAACAAATAGCTCATTTGATGCTTAATGACCACCTTGAAAAAACCGCATTTGTACCAATATTTTCTGTATTTGTATCGGCCCATATACGTCCCAATGCAGGACACGGGCCTCCTCTTAAATCGAGAATACGATTGAGAGTGGTTAGGCCATATAGTCCACCACGCAGTACCAATATTTTGCCTGAGAATATTCGTATTATACATCTGGTTAGGGAATAATATACAGCAGTTAAGGAGCCCTTATAATGAGCTACGTGTGTTGCGTTTCGGGTTCTGTGTTTACTGTTTATCAGGATACAATCGGGAATAATAATGTCGAAAACAAAAGTTAGCTCGCGTCGGTGAATAATATTTTGATTACACTGAACAAAATAATTTCTTACGTATTTGTTTTATTTGTTTATTAGTTATATAACACTTTATTCATAGTATTTTTACTGTACACCAATTAAATATAAAGTAGAAAAGATAACATCAGAAATGTATAAGTGTCGGTAGTATTGCTCAAAGAAAATTCTGTCAGATAATCATAGGATGGATATACGGGAAAGACGAAAGTTGGGGCAGTTTCGGGCTTACTCGTATTAATCCTCAAGATTCGAAAGAAATAAAAGGAGACCTCAGCTTTGCCGTAGTACAATACCGTATTATCCGAATTTCGAGTCAAACTCAAGTGGCTATCAATACGTTTTCGCCGAAATACTCGAATTCTCTCACTCCTATATGGTATCTTGTTCCATCCCTGCACCCCCCATTACCTTAAGAACCGCTTTAATTTCCTTAGTCACACTCATGCGCGATCTCTTAGATCAACAGAGAATTTAACGCTAGAGATTCCCAAGCACAGCACATCATTTCTTGACAAGTCCTTTACCATCCATGCTGCTCGTTTGTGGAACGTATTACCACTGTCAATTAGACAAGCTAAGACGCTGCCAAGTTTTAAAAGACTTGTTAAGGAACATTACTTATCACTACAGTAATCTTTATTCCTGTCATAATTGTATATATGTATGTATGTGTATATATATATATGTATGTGTATTGTCATCTTCACTGTTTACTTAATATATAGTATATTATGTATGTATGTATTTATAATTTAGGTATATAAGTATGTTATATTTAAAACATAATATATAACGTGTACATCTAGTATAATTTTTCTTTTATCTCGTCCTCTGTACTGCCCCATTAGATCTTTATTATATTAATCCAGTCCATCCAAAGGTTGCCTGGAAGAGATCGCAGCTAGCGATAAGGCCGCCAATTGTTACCATGTCTTTAGTTTTAAGTATTTAATCTGTTATTTTTCCTATTTTATGGTATACAATAAAGTATATATAAATAAATAAAATAAATAAATATTATACCGTAGTACAACTGTGCTATCGAGGCAGTTCAGACGCATAAAATATCCTACATACATAAACTCACGCCTTTTACCTAGGAGGTATAGGCAGAAGTGCCAGGACACCCACATTTCGCCTCGTGAGTTCCGTCTCACGATGTGATGAGGGGCGTGCCTATAGCCATATCGTGCACAAATTCTTGACCTCAGCTTGATAATATATAGAAAACTCCAATATCGCTTTTCTGACCCGATTCTAACCAGAGACTCCAGCTTTGTAACCGTACCGTATTAGAGCTACGCCACCGAGCTAGATAAAATATACTTTAATAAAGCAATCATCGCTCCATTTGTTCATTTCCACAGTTTTCAGTGAAATATTGTTATTAACCTACTTAACAAAATAAGCTTGGATCCGAATGAAATTGTTTGAAAATATTAATAACATACTTTATTTGTGTGACGCTTAATTTAATAGTTTTAAAGCATCTTTCACTTAGTACTTATACTTATTGGGGCATTGTGTATCGTTGAATGAAATCCAGCTATGTAATAACTTCTTTAGACAGTTGGCAGCACGCAACAATAATATTAAGTGCTTCTGTAATGATTCTAATGAATCACTGAACAATGTTTTTGAAAACAATCATTCACGTATTTGTTTTTACAAGCTATTTATTTATCATCGAATACAATATGTCGGGGTGTTCTTATGTAAGGCTCATATGCTAAATAATTGTAAATCGACCGTCAGTAATGTACGGGTAGCTGTAAAAGTAATTTTAATAAAGGAAACCCGATTGTGGTTCTATTTCACTACCCACAGTCAGAGTAAGGGTGGGAGCATGACAGTTTGCAATATAAACCGCCTGCGAATCGTAGATAGGGCATTCGAGATCCAGCAGTCGGCAGTGAAGCATAGACATACGCGTGTTTACTATAAAGTAACAAGTTGTCGCAGATATTCGGATAAATCGTTAATCCGTTAATTATAACGTGTGGTGATAATAATAATTAAATAATTAACACAATGGATTTTAATACCGTCATCCGACATCAGAAGCGGGATCGTCCTACGATGTAGCCACAACCGCTTGGTTATCGACATCAGCTGGCGCAGAATCTGACGTGAGTACCATAACTAATAACTTGAGGTAAATTATGATGACTGGTGACTGTTATGTGTAGCTGTCGTGTGTGACTCACGTGTGTGACTGTCATATTTGGCCCACGTATGTGGCTGTCATGTGTGGTTCACGTATGTGACTGTCGTGTGTGACTCACGTGTGTAGCTGTCGTGTGTCTTTCATGTGTGACTGCCATTTGTGGCATAACTATCAAAATTTAGATAAAATTACTTCGTATAGAGAAGTTATCCCATACAAATGTCTCGTTCGATTTGGTAAAAGTTGAAACTAAATCGCTGCAGCGTAGAACAAATAATTAGTCGTCTAACCAAACAGAATAACCATGCAGCGCTAGGTCGCTTTCAGAATGTCGTTTTCTCGCGACCAAAAGGTCGAAAGCGCCGCGAATTTCATGGCGCTTACGCGTTTTTGAAAGAAAATGCACTGCACCTAGGTGGGACACATTTCTCACAAAGAACGTCTTATCTAGTGTAACATTGATATCGATGACTATCGAATTGTACTACCTACATGAAGGAGTTATACGAAAAAAAATAAACCTACTACTAGAATCAATCAAGAAAGATTGATGGGCATCTGTTCAGCTGTGCCCTTGGTATTGAAATAGCCCATGTGCTGCGGTGACTGCTTACCATCAGGTGACACACCAACTCATCTGCCTGCCTAGGCCATGAATTGTTATCAGGAGCAGTGACATGGAGCTGTGCCTGTGTGCCCTGGAAGTTCCAAGACACCTGCATCTTCACAGGAGTGTTTCAAATTGGTGAGATCTTTCCATTTTAGTTTGAATTTAGTTTCGCCATTTTACTTTTGTTAATTCGTAGAGCAATTTAAGAAAATATGACGAAGTGCGCAACAATATAGATTACTTAAAGAAAACACAACCTTAAAGCAAAGGTACAGATACCAATCTCAAAAAGGGATATTGCATTGTTCCAGGCAAACTTCGTGGACTCTACGATGAAACGGCAGGTGCAGAGCACGCCCCGCCGCGCCGGTCCGAACTGCTGTATCGGCGCAGCAAAATCAATTCTTAATATATTAAGACCGACTTAGTAGTTGGACCAAAAACAAGCCCACTGAGTTTGATTCGCTGGATCTACTCACAGCTGGGTCGTGTCGCGTTATTTCCAGTGGTAAAGTAAGCCCGCTGAGTTTGTTTCGCCGAGTCTTCTCAGGACAGGGCCGCGTTGGACCCGGTGGTAACTTTAAAACGTTTATACCTACGTAACGTTTCGTATATCCTCATGGTCCAAACAACGACAGGGTGCCCGTGCACTCTTATTACTCCCGAAACATAGAATCAAGCTAGGCTCGATGACAATAATCGACCCACGCATTTAAGCTACTATTGATACCAAGAGTTTTTTAGAAATAGCATTTAGTAAAAGATTTGTAAGGTGAACGTTTTCATAGACACAGTTCACATGAAGTAATTTGATAATTAATAATTACTATAATTATTGAGGGGTTTCTTTGAGACCTGTGAAAAAAGAAGAGAAAATACAGTCTGATCTGCAGAGTTATGCAAAAAAAAAGGAAATTTGTTTAAGCTAAAGGGGAATTATCCCGGTCTAGCTAGTTCGG
Source organism: Hyles vespertilio (assembly GCA_009982885.2). Lineage (NCBI taxonomy): Eukaryota > Metazoa > Arthropoda > Insecta > Lepidoptera > Sphingidae > Hyles > Hyles vespertilio. Next base: position 2,154,380 of record CM042819.1, read on the forward strand.
TCCAGTTTTTAAACTGAAGGAACAATCTGCGCACTTGAATGGTTGTCTGAAGGGAATGCTTTCCGGACCAGACTGTATAATAATTATTACCATTTTGCGAATTGTTATATTATGTGAACTGAGTCAGGATGAACGAACGAATGATTTCCTTGTCCTCAAATGATGACACACACACACGAGGACGTGTGCACGTCAGTATGGCCGTGTCGGGGTGTTCTTATGTAAGGCTCATATGCTAAATAATTGTAAATCGACCGTCAGTAATGTACGGGTAGTTGTAGAAGTAATTTTAATAAAGGAAACCCGATTGTGGTTCTATTTCACTACCCACAGTCAGAGTAAGGGTGGGAGCATGACAGTTTGCAATATAAACCGCCTGCGAACCGTAGATAGGGCATTCGAGATCCAGCAGTCGGCAGTGAAGCATAGACATACGCGTGTTTACTATAAAGTAACAAGTTTTCGCAGATATTTGGATAAATCGTTAATCCGTTAATTATAACGTGTGGTGATAATAATAAATAATTAACACAATGGATTTTAATACCGTCATCCGACAAATACATAGTGTTGTTTACATAGCAATAGTATACAATGTATAACAATTGGTTTTATTTGTAATGTGAATGGCATTATTTTCTTCTTACCGCCTCGGTGGCGTAGTTGCACGGTACGATTACAAAGCTGAGGTCTCGGGTTCGAACCCCAGTTGGGGCAAAGTGATATTAAATTTTACTAGTTATTATACGCCCGGAGTCAGGAATTAGTGCCCGGTATAGCGGTAGGTTGGTGAAATTAGGGGGTGCCCTATCACATCTTGGGACGTAACACGCTAGGCGAAACGTGATTGTCCTGGTAGCAACTCAGCCCACCCCTTCTAGGAAAAAGGCTTGAGTTTATTTATACATATGTATATATGTAAGAGCATGGAACTAAGCATATTTATTTCTCTCTCTCTTTGTTCAGCCACAAGAATTCTAGTGCTAAATAGAGGACTACCCTAATGATCGCCACATTTAGATGTTAGAATATACTCGTATAATAAAAAGTTACAAATTAAAAATGCTAAAATAATGGGCTATTACCATTGAGGTATACGGACATCGGGAACAAAATCTCTTCGTATTGTGCGTGCACACGGGTACACAGTTCACTGTGTAATATTATGCGTAGGTATACTCTGCGTAGGCGTGACAGAGACAGAAATAGAAGGAGCGGTACGGTACCGTTAATTTTATTACAAACATTTTGTTTGCAGTGTCCCAACTAGTATACTATTTCAATGGCTATTACATAAAAACTTTAATCCATACAAAACAACAACGTGAGTAGTAAAATGGCGTCTATTTGAAGAGTTTACCGCAGTTCTCTGTCGTGCTAAGTCTGCACGTCATTGCTTTTTATACTCGAAATCCAGAGTTTCAAGGAATTGCGCCCTATAAGTGTCCTGCCATGTCTTTCTAAGGTACTGGAGCGTGTGGTATACTCACAAATCACAGAGTATCTTGATAATTATAATATTCTTCCTGATTTTCAATCAGGATTCAGGAAGGGTCGCGGTACTTCTAGCGCTCTTTCAGATGTAGTGGGTAATATCTTGGAGGCACGGGATCGAGGTGAAGGAACTATTCTGACTCTACTTGACTTCTCGCGAGCCTTTGATGCCATCAATATCCATTTGCTCTTATCCAAATTGCGATACTATGGTTTCGAAATAGACACCGTAAGATGGTTTCATAGTTATCTCACCAATCGTTCGCAGTATGTGGAGATACAAAAAGAGGATGGATCTTCTTTATTTTCCACTCCCAGACCAGTGACTCGAGGTGTTCCTCAGGGATCTATTCTTGGCCCTCTGTTATATATTATCTATAGCGCGGATATTGCACACTCTCTTAAGGAATGTAGATACCACATGTACGCGGATGATATTCAGTTGTATCTATCGTTTAAGTATGATGAACTAGCATCAGCCATCAATAAAATTAACAACGACCTAGCTAGGGTAGTGTCATGGTCCAACTCCAACACACTTGTACTGAACCCCGCGAAGTCTAACTTTTTAGTTTTGGGTAGCAGTACACAAATTAAACTTATATTGTCGGCTGCGCCACGGATACACATCATGGGAGAAAATATTAATAGGGTTGAAACAGCGCGCAACTTAGGACTGATAATGGACCCAGAACTTCACTTTGAGCAACATATAAACGAAGTTATTAAAAACTGTTTCTATAGACTAAAAGTACTGTACCGGTTTCGACAGTATCTTAATATAAAATCGAGGAAGTTACTTGTGGATAGTCTTATATTATCAAGATTAAATTATTGTGACACTGTGTATGGCCCTTGTTTACTTTCTCGAACAGTGCGTTTAATTCAACGCGTGCAGAACGCCTGTGCCCGGTTCTGTTTCAATATTCCCAGTCGCAACCATGTCACGCCATTTTTAAATGACTCTAATATCCTTAAAATGGCAGCCCGTAGGGAACTACACTTGGCAACCCTGTTGTTTGGCGTTATAAAAGAAAAAAAACCGAAATACTTGTATGACAAGCTGATGTGGAGACAGGACAACTTCAAATATGCGTCCCGTTCGGCAACAAATCCACTTGCGATTCCTCAACATCGGACTTCTGCTTTCAGAGGTTCATTTAAATACGCTGCCACTCGCTGTTGGAACAATATTCCTCCACCATGTCGAGCTAAAAATAACAAATATACATTCAAAATTAATCTAAAAAAGTATTTATTATTTAAACAAAAGTAAAAATGTTAAATGTTTAGCGAGTTTAGTAGCCTGTACTTACCACATGATGTTTGTTAGTTTGAACTCCATGAAATAACGTGTTTTGTTTTTTTTTCCTTAACTTCATGGACGGAAATTGTAATTTGTTTCAAAGTGCGTGTTTGCGAAATTTGTGTTGTTTTGATGCCACTCGTGAAACTAGATGAATAGCATAATTACCTATATTACTTTTAAATTAGTCTTAAGATGTGCGTTGGCTATCGTACGCGTGGCTCATAATGACGGTTATGAATGTTTATGAGGTGATCGTTGCAACAATCTACCCACTCAGATAGTTTATATTTTTCTTATTACTAATTACGGTTGCTGATGGCTGATTATTGTATTATTTTATTTTTATGCATTGTCTTTTTTATAGAAATAATTATTACTTGTTTGTGCTCCAATTTGTTTTTGTACCGACTGGACGTCTGTGTGTCACTTGAGCTTCTCTTTGAAAACCAGCGCTGCGGTATTATTCAGGTGATATCGCAGCATACAAGCTGAAAGAGTGGCTCATTGTTGGCACAATATTTTAGGCATAAAAAGTGTTAACTCGTAGTTTAGTTTATCTTTATTGTGCCAATAATAAAAACTATTATTATTATTATTTTATTATTAAATCTAGGTATACCAGTAAAATAATTTATAATTACTTAATAAGAGACTTTGTCATTTAACAGCCGTATTACTCAAATTAATATACTATTATTTTATAAAAAAAAACTATTATTTCGTATTATCAATTCTGACTCATAGGTCCGTGATTTCATGAATAGGGCTGATCATTTTGATTGTAAGAAGACAAAATGATGAAATGATGATGAATCTCATGATTTTTATAAATAATAAATACACCCTACAACCACATACATATGGTGCCAGTAAAATTTTGATAATGTATCCAATGACTATATAAGATCTATTAACGTGTGGCGAAATTTGAAACTACCTACAAATAAAATTAACAAATAACTATTTAACGCATTGTTTGAGATATGTTTTCATAATATAACAAGCATTCATAAAAGCAATCCAAAAAAAATTAACATGTCCAATGTTGTAAATGTCAAGAGAGAAAAACTATTCTTATTATTTCTTATTATTGACAATAGCGCTTTTGGCGAAAGAGCTTGAACTTGTATTAGCCCATATACATTCGTCCCACTGCAGGGCACGAGCCTCCTCTACAATCGAAAGTACGATTGAGAGTGGTTAGGCCATATAGCCCACCACGCTGGCCTAGTGCGGGTTGGCCTTGAATTTGCTGCCTCTGTATTCGAAATCCTGTTGTTTTGTATACCAATGCTAACTTAAGTAATGTAAACGATATTCATACACGCCATTCCAGAAACCTATATTCCAGCATAAAATGATTGTATTCATGTTTTGTTTCAGTGTCCTTCTGTCACGCTATCACGATATCAGTAGCTCCATGCTATGTTAAACAGTACCGTACAATTTGTAACTATTCATACTTTTATTCCTTCGCCGATAAAGTTGTGGTGAATGACTACACACATGCGACTTCCAAAAGTTCGGATGTTCGACATCCAGAGTAAGATATAAGATTTCCACTTCTAAAAATCAAAACTATTCTCTATTATACTCGTAATTATAATTTACGTCAAACTTAGACGTCACGTACAACAGAGGAATACAACATTTTGTGGAGTATCTAGGCACATTAGTGAAGTTTTTCGTACGGCGTTCGAACATTCGAAGTTCGTATCGTTTTTATAGACTAACCCTAGGATTTGTACGCGCGACCACCGTGAACATTTTGGCAGCCGCGTTTGGTCCATTAGCAACAGGCTACCACAAACTTCACCTGTGTATAAACTATAAAATACACAATCAGACAAAATTTTGTTGATTATCGAGATAATAGATTTCGGTGGTTACTGGATCAGGAATTTGCATTTGCATCTATCAATTAACAAGTTTGTTGTCGTCAACGTGGCCCAAATGGCTTTTGCCAATCATAAAGGGCAATGTCTATAAATCCTAAAAAAGATAGTCAAGTTACTTAAACTTTTGCGAAACTAAGGCCAATAAAACAAAAGCAATTATTGTTTATGCATGAAATTTAATTAAACCTCGTGACTTTTACGTAATCGAAAGTAATTATTTAACGTATGAATGAGCGAAGGTCACTCACGCATAGCCACAAATTCAGATGGATATTAACACCGTAAAATTACGTTTAAAGTTCTAGGTTAGTCTATCGAATAGATGTATTGATAGTCAGCTACCACGCAGTTTTTCTCTTTCGGTATCATCAACTAAAAAAAGCTCACTGCTGAACATATGCCTCCCCCATGGATCACCACATAGATCTATTGGAAGCGGCCTGTATCCAGCGACTTCCTTACCTTAACCAAGTCGTCCATCCAGCTTGTGTGTGGACTTCCGAAATATCGCTGGCTTGTTCGTGGCCCCGCACTTTACTGATGGAGCCAAACATCTTGAGGAAACAGATATACCTAGATATTCTAACATCTATGATTATAAGAGGGACCAGACCCGGCTGTCGACATGTTCAAAGTGGTCGCCGGAGCAAATCCCAGGGAAATCCTCTAATTTTTCTTAGTCATGTGTTTTGATAGTCAATCACCAAGCGCTATAACGATGACATCGTGACAAACCTGTATACCATAAAGATCAACACGATTTTAATGGTATTTTTTTTAATAAGATAAATGTTGAGTGTCAATATATTCAGTGGTTACTCTGGCTACAATGCACTTCAAACCGGAACACAACAGTGCATTGACACTGGTGTATGGCGGCAAAATAGACATTGCAATGGTATCTATCCAGGCGACTTCTCACTTATGGGAGACTTATCAGAAGCAGCGTATGCTTGGCCTATGTTTTCAATCGAACTCTTGATTGTGAGGTGCTATGCTTAACAATGAGCGATTATTATTATTATTAAGGTTATCAAATGATTTGTTTCTTCTGTATCAGCCCATATACGTCCCACTGCAGGGCACGGGCCTACTCTACAATCGAGAATACGATTGAGAGTGGTTAGGCCATATAGTCCACCACGCTGGCCTAGTGCGGGTTGGCGGACTTACATACCAAAGAAATTCTTATGAATTGCTATGGTATGCAGGTTTCCTCACGATGTTTTCCTTCACCGTTTTAGTGCGTGGTGATTGACTATCAATACACACATGACTCCGAAAAGTCAGAGGTGTGCCCTGGGATTCGAACCCGCGACCACCGTGAACATGTTGGCAGTCGCGTCTAGTCCGTTTACCAACAGGCCACCACGCACTTTTAACTTTTAACTTGTTTCTTCACTTAGACTAAATTCAAAAGTCATACGAAATGAACAAACATTCTATAGTTGAAATGGGTTTTAAAACTGTCTATGGATAAGGCCTTCAATACTTAATTCTTTAAATATAGTTAAGATACAGTACTTTTATTATTTTCTCATATACGGTTATGAAGTAGAACCATTAATACGATAACCCAGTTAAGCGATCCGGACTGACAAGCCGACGGTAGTTAGTTCGAATTAAATTTAAATGTATTTATAGTTATTTATCGCTTTTGTCAAGAAACGAAACATCTTGAAACCTGAATAAATTAGGCTCGGTTATATCAATTACATTTGACGATAATTTTAGCTATAATCATGTGATTGTCAACACCATACATATGTCAAATGCATCACGATTTTTTTTCCACTCTATTATTATGTTGTGGAACTTTTTCGGTCCATTTTCTTCGTGTAGTCCTGAATTCTTCCGTGTAGCCAGAGTAACTGCTGGACATATTGAGACTTAACATCTGATGTCTCAAGATGGCGAAAACAGTGGAAGCCAAGCATTGTTTAGTAATTCAAGGTGTTGTTTAGTTTTGCTGATAAGCATTTGCAGGGCCTACCAGTTCATGAGCAGTCGAATCGTTACCATCAGGCCAACGGCATTGTCGTCTCGCCATTCATTGCAATAAAAATGCATGGGCAGGCTCGTAGACACGTAGGTCCTGGGCAGTGACTTCATATCACAGGAGATCGACCTGAAACGACAGCTTAGCTGTCACGTTTCATTCAGTGACTGAGATTGCAGAAGCCCATTACGCCTTTCCTCTTACCATTATTTTTCAGTCATCACTAACCATCAGATGACCTGTTTGCTCGTTTGCCAGACCTGTTGTTTAAATAAAAAAAGGACAAAACTTTTGATAGATGTTGGGACATCACTAAAAAATTACCAAATGTACCCCATAAGCCGTCGTCACCGACAGTTGCTCATGAATGAACATAGTAAGGAAGGGCCTTGATAAGAATCCGCTAAATATATGAGACAGGAGCACGTCACGTTGACGTCACAATTTTAATTTATTATATAATTATATAATAGTAATACATACTGTTATCGCAGTACACACAGTAGATATTAGCAACTTCCTGAAAGACAACCTTCATTGTAATATATTGGTAACGAATCGCTGGCAAAATAATTTTAGATTTTCTCTCCAGTACCTATTCCTGCAAAAAAAAATAACTTACTCTTGACATTCCTAGTTGAAAAATATAACACTTTAATATATTTAAAAAAAAAAGGTGTATTTTCACCAGCCTAACACGGTTTGCGTTATTAAATATATTCACGAGTATAACATAAATACAAAATACGTAAGTAGACGCGGCTGCCAATATATTCATGGTGGTCACGAATCCTAGGGCACACCTCTGACTCTTTTCGTAGTCGTGGCCTCGTGGGTGTATAGTACGCAGAATAACGGTGAACGAAAAAGAACGAAGAGACATCGTGAGGGAACAGGATACTATAGCCCTTTGTAAGAATTTCTATGGTTTGAAAAGTCTGCCAACCCGCACGGGTTCGGCGTGATGGGATATATGACCTAACCACTCTCAATCGTACTCTCGATTGTCAAGTAAATGTATTAACGGTCTCTCAACATAGGAAGGAAAATGAGTGAACAAAGACGGGGTATTAAGTCTCCAGCAGGCTCACATATCGAACAATAGGCGAAAAATAAGCCGTCGCGTCGGTTTTTTGTGTGATAATGGCACCCCCATCAGCACGGTCCATTCCTACATTAGTCCAAAGTAACTACGGTATCGTTTTATTGCAGATGGTCACAGGGATTCCGTAATAAATTCATTGACAATATATTCTCTACCTCTCAAACATCCATAGTCTGCTCAGAGATAAAAATCTCTCCACCTAACCTGATATTGTCTTTTACAGTTATTTCTTGAATGAATAAATTGATATCCTCAAACAAATATTGGACTCTGTGGGTTTTACTAAATCTCGCGTTTCCTACAAAACATCTTATCATTTCATCAAGTAGTTATTTAGATTTCAAAGACAAATAGCGCCATATTTGTACACGAATTAGGACTGTGAGCGAACTGTTCGCAAGATAAATGAGTTATCTTGAGAAATTAGATCAAGTTGAATGCAAAATGACAGCCTCCGTGGCGCAGTTGGTTAGATGCCGGCTGTGAAAGGAGAGGCCGCGGGTCCGGTCTTCGCATCGAGACAAAAGGTGCCACCCCAAGGCAAGTATGATGAAATCGAAAGAGTATCCACCGGCGATACAATTTTGTTTTTCTAACCGCAATAATGAATCACAAGCAAATTTTTTTCTTTCTTTTCAGATTACATGAAGAGTTCTTCACCGTAATGAATGGTAGTCGATTTCCGGGTATATGCTATTATTTCAACCAGTTCTTAGATCTCGCGCAATTTCACTGGTTGGTCTCAATGGTTTTCTGTGAGACATTGCTGCAAGAAAGTCGCTGGTTGCAGGCCGCTTTTAACAGGTCGATGTGAAGATCATTGTTAGAGGCCTATGTTCAGCAGTGGACTTCCTGTGGCTGAAAAGAGAGAGAGTGGTACATGTAACGATGCTTTATCGACAAAGACTCTACCACAGACTAAGGAGTAATGACTCTACATTAACAATTACACAATTAAGCACAATCTTATTAACTATACCATTTGCCCGTATCTTCGTCTGCGTTTTCGTTTGCATTTTTAAATACTTGGATATCTATAGAGACTACTTTAAACCCACCCCCGTTTTCTCCCATCAAAACGAAAAAGCCTATAAACAGGAATTGTGTTATTATTTATTCGTGCTTTTTCCATCCCGTCCCGTCCAGCTATATCCCACCCCGACCAAATTCATTCTTACATAAGGCATGTAGTCCAGTCTCATCACTACCCCCCCCCCCCCCGTAAACCCCCTTTTAGTATAAAACTGGAACAAATATATCGGAATTCCTTCATAATCCCACGGGAACACTACATTTTTCGGGATATAAAGTAGCCTACGTGTTACTCAAGGGTGTCAGTTACCTCCACACCAAATTACTTTGGAATCTGATAAGCCGTTTCTGGTATGCAGGTTTCCTCACGATGTTTTCCTTCACCGTTTTAGTGCGTGGTAATTGACTATCAGTGCACACATGACTTCGAAAAGTCAGAGGTGTGCCCTGGGATTCGAACCCGCGACCACCGTGAACATATTAGCAGTCGCGTCTAGTCCGTTTACCAACAGGCCACCACGCACTTTGTTTTTTCATCGCGCATAACCGTACAGACAGACAGACAAAAATTCTAAAAAAATCATTGTTTGTGTTTTATTATCCTCAATATATTTAATTTTGTTTTTGTCATTTATATTCCATGTACGGACATCTATCGGTTACAAAATTATTTAAAAATAAAATTATTTAAATTAAATTTATTATATGCATATATTTCAATAAATCATCGTATCGTAAAATCTTGAATAAATGTATAATTTCTTGCATCATTACGCATACCGCAGAACCTTACTAATTCGTACTATCATTATGTGTAAAATCCATTAAGATATACAAGTAATTATATTACTTTTGGAAGTATCAATGACTGATGGACTTCTTTAATGAAATATATTGTTGGCTCATTTGTCGAACTGTGGCGAGTTGAGGCTGTGAATAGTAGGGCGTGAGGTTCGGCACCTGGATCAAGATATTGAAATGGAAGTATCCACCCTATCCGGCATTATGATTGTGAACTGTTAAGATCCAGGTTCGAGTTCGGGATTAATCAACCTGTCATTGGACGAAAATAATTTCAGATTTCTGTGAGTGGCACTGATGATACAGTGTCTACTCTTTCGAGAATATATTAATTTGAGCTTCATCATCATCATCATCAGCCCGTTGCAGTCCATTCTGGACATAAGTCTCTGCCAAGATACACCACAGAGCCTGGTCTGCTGCTTTATGCATGCAGTCACTGCCGGCCCTCTTGTGCAAGTCGTCCCGCCATCTGGCCAGAGAGCGTCCCACGCTACGTTCGCCAAGACGTGGTCTCCACTCCTAAACACGCATACTCCAGGTTGGGCTTATAAACCTTGAACAGTTAGTAACATTTCGAATAACACTTCTTCAAAGAATTTCATTTGCAACATACATAATAGAAGGACTATTGTAGCCAGAAAAACTGTTGGACATATTGAAACTTAACATCTTATGGCTCAGGATGGCGAGTGCAGTGGAATGCCAAGCATTGCTTAGTAATTACATGTGTTGATTGGTTTTGCCACTGTTCATGAGCGGCCGTATCGTTTACCATCAGAAAAACGCCTTGATTATGCGGATGCCAGTTATCTTGATATTACTGAGGAGCAACTTAATAAACTTGAGCGCCTTCAAAATTTCTGTACATTAGATTTATATTTGGATTACGCAAATATGATCATGTTTCAGAGTTTCGCAGAAAGCTCAAGTGGCTACCCATACGGCTTCGTCGAAATACACACATTCTCTCTCTTCTTTTTAAAATACTCTTTAATCCACTCTCACCCCCATATCTTAGAAATAGGTTTGAATTCCTACATGACTCACATTCGAAGTTTCTTAGGTCATCGGAGAACTTAAGACTGAAAATTCCCGTGCATTCCACTTCCTTTGTAGATAAATCTTTCACAGTACAAGCTGCACTGGCTGTGGAATGCTTTACCGGTAACAATAAGAAGGGCCAAATCTCCACCCATCTTTAAAAGGATGGTTAAAGAACATTACTCTCTGGCTGAATGAGGACATTAGCAATTGTATACTTTTTCCTATGTGTATTTATACTTAATTATATGACCTTTATGTTGTATAGATATGTATATATATATATATACAGGGTATATCAAGACTGCTACCGAAAACGAAGCCGGGTGGTAGTTTTAATGACTACTAACACAATGCAATTAAAATTACATTCCCAAATTAAAAATTACCCAAATATGGTCATAGGAAAAAAATAACAAAAAAATAATGTAATTTTTTTCCTATTGCCATATTTTGGAGGTAAATACATTTTTTCCTAAAATAATAGTGTATACCCTTTAATTTATAAATACTCTAAGATATAAGAGAGTTAAATTATTATTTTAGCAAAAACTATGGATTTACCACCCAAAAATGACGATATTTAAAAAATCATAAAAAATAATTGTCGCGTTTCTATGCGAAATTTTTAATTGCATTGTGTTTGTAGCCACTAAAACTACCACCCGGCTTCGTTTTCGGTAGCGGTCTTGAGATACCCGGTATGTGTATATTGTGTAAGTATATTTACATGGGATATTTACTTATGTATGTATGTTTATGTGTATATGTTGAATATAGACACTACTATAATATAAATAAATAAATAAATAAATAACACCCAACAGTCACATACGTAGTCCTGACCCCACACTAAGGTCGAGTCTTGTGTCGTGGGTATCAGGAACTACGAGAGACTTTTCGGTCTCACAAACACCCAGACCCGGAAGAAATGTTTGTGGGCCGCACAAACATTTCTCTCGGTGCGGGAATCGAACCCGCGGCCTCTCGTTTCACAGGCGGCGTCTAACCAACTGCGCCACGGATGCTGTCATATCTACAGGTATTATTCGTACACCTGATGCTGCCCCAACTTTCGTCCTTTTCTCTTATATCCATCAAATGGTTGTCTGTCAGAAATTGCCTTGTGCGATAAGACCGCCAATTGTACTTTCTTTTTTCTCTAGTTTGAATTGTTTCCTTTTGTTTTATTTATGGTGTACAATAAAGCTTATATAAATAAACGCCAAGCTCGTCTAACCATTTACTTAAAAAAAATACAATTAATTATTATTATTAATGTTATAAAATATTTCACAGTCTAGAGTTTAGGCATTGTACTATCCAACCAAACTACAAATGCAATCAATCCTGAATGTAGATTTACACAAATTAGACAACCAGGTAAATAATGGTTTCTTAGATTTACGCGAAAGTTACACATTTGAAATAAAACTATTATTTACGGATTTTATCGCGAATTTAGTTTGCGGTTCGCCCCGTGACCACGAAAGCTGTAAAGTGATCGAAACGTCGGGAAGTTAAAAATGTAAAAAATTAAACTAAACTCGCGATAAAATCCGTAAATAATAGTTTTATTTCAACCAGGTAAAATCAAAGGCAATTTACATAATACTAGATTCCTGACAGATAACCAGCTTTATTAATAGCATGGCTACAGAGCCTGTCAGGTTGAGCGTTAGGAAACTTGTCCAGCCCTCCGGTCGGGAGTTTATATAACGGAACTGTAATGGTGTAAATTGTAGTCTATGTTAAAAGCGATAGTGTTGTACTGGTATAAGAAATAGCCATCTCTACCCGGTGAAGGAAAACATCGTGAAGAAACCTCCATACCAGAGCGATTTGTAAGAATTTCTATGGTATGTAAAGTCTGTCAAACCGCACGAGGCCAGCGCGGTGGACTATAATATGTCCTAACCACTCTCAATAGTGCTCTAGATTGTGGAGGAAGCCCATGCCCTGCAGTGGGACGTATGTATATGGGCTGATACAGATACCCAGTGAATACACTATTTTAAATTGCTCCATGGTATTTCTAGAGCAGTCAATTTCCCATGCCAGAATATGAAAATCATCTTCTTAAATCTTAGAAATGTTTACATATTTGCTGAATTTATTATTCACATGCCATAAAAACCCGGGATAACTAATAATTGAAGGACCCAATATAATATTTGTGACCTCCATCGAAAAGAGGAACGTTCCTAGTTGTACCATGAATATTAAAGTAAAAAATTGGTGGAACATCAAACTTATGATATCCCAACGCACAATAATATTTGGTTAATCAAAGTCTTGGCTAGTTAATAATACCTACAAAACTGTGATCTACGCGTCACTGCATGCGTTGCCAACGGTGCGTGGAGAAACAGTAATAACATCTTATGGATCTTTGAGTCTGTAATCATTTTGAGGTTTTTCGGCGACAGACATGAAGAATCAATGGAAATCTTAAATTTAGCTTTAGTATTAAAAGAGCCACTCCGGTATATTTATGGAAAATTGGACCAGAAATGAAGAGATCACTGTAAAATATTGAATGGCCTAATATATAGAGTCTAAAGAATAAGCAATTTAGCGTGAACTAAATTGTAATGTCGTGAAAAGCTTCTCAAGTGCACATAATTTACTGGAAATACAAATTTTAGACTTCATTCGATAAACAGACGATCTGGTAAAGACCACAGTTTTTAAAAGTTTAGTAGAAATATTTATGGCGGGACTACGAGTATGTTCACAATTGGATAGTTTGTGTAATAGTAAAGATGTTTTGTTAATTTAAACAACAGTATTAAATATTAACTGTACATGTTATGTAACTGTTGATCAAATTACATTATATGAAGCTTAAGCCAACAATGACAATTAATGATATCAATATCGAATGATATCCTTAGTTCTGATGGAGTTTCCTTCTGAGTTAGGGTTGTCGCAAAACTTGATTTATTTTATCTACCGGCCTACCTGTAGATTTCTAATTAGGCTAATGTTTGTGATACCCACAAGTACCTATATTTTGTTTTACGTGTCGGGCGTTTGTAAAACCGAAAGTCTTTCGTAGTTACTGGTATTCGACGCGAGATTTATATCTAAGTTTAAGTTGTGTGTATGTAACTGTAACGTCCGGGAAGTCCACCTTTAAACAAGGCCTACACCAATATTCCATAGATCTTTTGAAAGGGTTAACCTATAAATATGTACATTCATAAACTCACGCGTTTTTCTCAGAAGAGGTAGGCAGAGTAGCTACCAGAACACCCACTTCTCGCCTTCCATGCTTCGTCTCACGATGTAATAAGAGATGAATCATTTTAAAAATCCAACATCGCTTTGCCAACCCGGAATTGAAATCCAGCATTTGACAACTCAGTGTTGTAATTCGTAGTACAATTGCGACCGAGGCAGTCACTGTAATACCCTCAGTAATTAATAAACCCGCTAATACTCATAACTTGTACCATTGACGTAAAGTTGAGCTACCGAGAGAGCACCGCGTGCGCAGTTAGTTCTACCGCGCGAAACGGTATGCAGTGATGTGTTGTTATATAGTGCTGGCATAAGGTGCGTAACTTATTAGTTAATAGCCATTATTTATTGAATTAAAACTATTTCTTACGGAAGTTATCGAGGAATTGGTTACTTTTTTAATTTCTAACTTCCCGACGGTTTGATTGCCATACAGCTTTTGTGGTTACGGGGTATAAAATAATTTTATTTCAATGTGTAACATTTGCGTAAATCTAAGAAACTAAGTACGTTTGAATGGATTAACGTAATTGATTTCTAGTTATCGTACTATGCAAATAAATAAATAAGTACAATATAATTTAAAAAAAATGTCGAGTTGTTGCTGCTTTTTGGTGTGAAAATTGTGTTGAAATTTTATATTGTTTGTTATAAAAATATCGTTTTAGGGTTGGAACATTTGTGGTATGTTAATTTTAGGGTTGCAAATTGAGAAGATTTTTTCTTATTTGGTTGGAATGTTTTTGAACTTTATAATGTGGGACTACGAGTATTAATTTATCTACGTTTTAAAAAATCAATTATGTAAGTACTTTTTTATATGAAATGCATTATTTTTGGTTAATATACATTTATGAAGTGCTATTTATAGTGTTTAAATGTGTTCAATATATAGCTACTAATTGTATTACTATTTATATCTAAATTGTGTTAACAGCTGTAACCTTTACTATTAGAAGGATTTCACGGTCTAATTTTAGCAAATACACATTTTACACATACATACGTCTCTATTCCTGAAGAGGTAGGTAGGAGACGTTCCTGCCCTCACAGCCACTGTAACTCCTGTAAGCCAGGATCAACAGTGGCCACGCAATGTAATGACACCGAGCATTGAAGCTCGGCGAGTCTCCGGGAATGTGTAACTTGTCTTTAACCGACAACAAAATCAATCACAAAGTAAAATTAATAAATGAGTTGGAAATAAATGAAGGGGAAGGTTCACATTTCATTCATTAATTTCTGTTCTTAGGTAGATAGTTATATAGATAGCAAGCCTATTGACGAGTATTAATAACAGTCCCGGGCTTAAGAGATTTTTGGTTTTACGAACATAATATTGATGATGATAGTTGGCCACGTGACAGGAATAGTCTAGTGTGGGCAACACAGATGTTCTTATTTTTCTAACTAAGAAACATTTTTTCCTTTTCTTTTTCTTCCCGTAAGGAACCGGCTAAGGTCCAAGACCATTCTGCAAGGTCATAAACTTTTCAAAAGGTTTTCGAATTGAATTCGAAATTACGGTAAATTGGTGCCCCAAGTTCCAAATTTTTGCCAGCTATTGATTCTGTCAAGGCGCGAGTAAAAATAAAGCACTTAGTGGCTTTGTTTTATTAATGAACCGAACGTAAAATGCCAAGACAGATTACGAACCCCAGGGCTCAACTGACTATGGAGTCATGTGTGTTTTGAAGTCAGTTTTCACGCAAAACACACTCCGAATATACCTAATATAGTTACAAAATATACAAAGGAGGGAGGGAAGAGGTACACTATCCCATCTTGGTCTATTGTGACAATACACAATTCTAAAAAGACTTGATAATAGCGCGATGAAAATATGTGCTAACAAATATTTATCAGTCGTTTACGTCAGTTACCCTGCAATATACATCCCAAGTATTCTCAACAAAACTAACGTAATCCATTATCTCCCAAGGTTATATTAAAATGTTTTATAGATCTGTATCTGTATAAGCTCATATACGTCCCACTGCAGGGCACGGGCCTCCAGGTCGGAAAGTCCAACACGCTAGCCTAGTGCGGATTGGCGGACTTTACATGCCATAGAATTCTTATAAATGTTTTCTTTCACTGTTATAATGCGTGACGGTTGACCATCAGTACACACGTGACTCCGAAAAGTCAAAGATGCCTGAAGAAAAGTGCCCTGGGATTTGAATCCGGGACCGCTGTTAACATGTTGACAGCCGCGTCTGGTCCGTTACCAACAGGCCACAACGCAAATATTTTATAGATATTTAATATCTATTATCGTATAAAAATAAATTAAAACTTGATTTTAAACTCGTCTATTAGGTCAGAAACAAACAGCGCATGTTAAACTACGGGGGGTAACATAAAATATTAATGAAAAGATATTAAAGTTTTATAATATTTATTTTAGTGTAATAAATAATAGTTGATGAATTATTAATAAGGAATGAGGTATGGAATACATTCTTTTTAAAATATCGAAAACGGTGAATCCGTTTCTTCACAAAACCATCTACTACTACCAAAAATAAGTATAACGAATTACAAGGATGTAAGTTCGTTATTATGCTGGATGTATGCTTGTCATTATGCTTCACAGCCAGTTAAACGCCCGAATACTGGAACGCCATTCAAATAATAAGTTGCTCTTAACAGCGCACGGCCCACTTAGCCAGTACATTTAATCGGGATTAACGTAGTTAAGCGCCATTTATATTTAAGTTGCGTTCCAGTATTTGGGCGAAATGGTTATAGCTTAGTATCGTGGGCGTATGTGGGGATGTGTCAGATCAAATCGTAGGAAATCAATCTTACTCACGGAACGCGAGACAGTCTCCACGCTCTTACTGCTCTATTTTCGGATGATTATATTTGCTCTCTTGATCGCAACCAACCGTACTAGCTCGCAGACCGTTTGGATGCCCCTGACTTTTCTTTTATGAAGTCCCTGACATCTTCATTCTTCACTCATTATCTAGCGTAGATTCTGTCGAACGCCTAAAGATGGCGTTGGCATTCAGTTTTTAAAAATCAACTCGATAACAACAAGTATGACTTAATTATTTCACGAAATATATGATGGTTACTCTCAGCCAGAGAGCCTCAGGGTAGCCGATTTATGGGACCATACTTTTCGACGAATGTCTAATGTGGATAGGATGGATGACAGAATAGGTAGTAGTAGTAGCTAAATGATCAGCGTGATATTGAAATCCTTTTGCCTTCCTATTCCCGTCTTATTTTAAGAATCTAGCAATGCTTTTTTACGAACATATTGTACAATATTACAAAGATATTGTAGCCAGAGTAAGTGCTGGACGTGTTGAGACTTAACATCTTGTCTCAGGATGGCGAGCGCAGTGGAATGCCTAGTATTGGTTTATAATTCAAAGTGTTGCTTAGTTTTCTACTGTTCAAGAGCGTTCGTATCGCTTACCACCAGGCAAACGGCATGCTCGTCTCGCTATAAATTGCAATAAAAAAAAACAAAGTAATTACTTTCAATTCTCTTTTAAACTGTAGGACCACTCCGAATAATCCAACTAATTAGATCATAAATAAAAAAATAATTCAGGTATATAACTATGATAAATCGCCCTTGTTACACAAAACACGTTCATTACGCGAACGTTAAATAAACTGTTGCACAATCATGTTTACTGTACAATGGTTTGATAAGAACAAAACAAGCAATGCATATCAATTACATTTTTGACTTTTTGACGTGACAACGTCTTAAATTAGGTTGCGGCTGGGAGTCACTTATGAAAAAGTGTAACGCCCGGTAACGTAACGGTGCGCGCGCAGCACTAGAGAATTATTTTTCAGTTTCACCCACTTTTTCCAAAATTGTCCCATAGCCCCCCCCCTGCCTTCCCCCACCCTTATTCCGAAATAGTGCCTATTAGCCTCCCCACGAAACCTACCCCCCCCCCCTCCCCTACCCCCACCCCGAAAATTTACCTCACCCCCCAATCCTATCTCGGCCAACATAGGTCGTAGACCCACCGAGTTTGGTATCCTCGGAACCGTCTTGGTGAGGGCTACAAATTGACCCCGCCAGAAATCCCAAATTACGCAAAAAATTACCCCCCCAAAAAAAAATATTTTACCTCCAAAAAATTTATTTAAGTTAGCCTCCCCACGAAACCTTCCTCCCCCCCCTCCCTTACCCCCACCCCGAAAATTTACCTCACCCCCCCCCCAATCCTATCTCGGCCAATATAGATCGTAGACCCACCGAGTTTGGTATCTTTGGAACCGGCTCGATGAGCTCTACAGATTGGCCCCAACCAAATCCCCAAATTCCTCCCTCTCTCCCCTAAAATATTTGTCCAGGCATAACTCCGTCATTTCTTAAAGTAAACCCCCCGTGTTTGGAGTCAGAGGAATCGTCTTGACGAGCTCGACAATCGAGAGCAGGCAAAATACGATTTTTCTTATTGACGTGACAACGTCTTAAATTAGGTTGCGGCTGGGAGTCACTTATGAAAAAGTGTAACGCCCGGTAACGTAACGGTGCGCGCGCAGCACTAGAGAATTAGGCGCATTGAATCGGCGCATGCTTATGTCTCTGTCTTTGTCTTTCTCGAACGTTCTTGGCGTTGGAAAAACAAGAAAGCGTCACAATACAAGTTCACACGTGTGGTTAAAGTATCGTCAGCTGTGTCTGTAGTGAAAATATGGAGTGCTTAGATTCGTCATTACATGTACAATGTTTTAGTAAACAAAATATATTTCTATAGTTAAAATTTGTGCAATTCTTATTTTCATTCAATTCCTTGTTCCTATTGTGCAATTTAATTATATTCATATCAATAAATATTCTACCGAGAAAAAGACGTTGTCACGTAAAATCTTCGCCCGTAAAACCGACTTTACAGGCAACCATTTTTTAATGTAATAAAATCATCGTGAACAAACCTGAATATAATTCAGCCAAATTTTGATCGCGTATGGCAAAATTTGGAACTATAAATAATATTTTAAAAATATATATTTGTCGTATTATTTGAGATATGTTTTCATGATATAAATACCAAGCATTTATCTGCGTAATCTAATAGTATTAACATGCCCATTAGGATGAAATGTGAGAAGAGAAAACCAGTTCTAATATTTTGACAACAGCATGACAACGCATTCGGACGCAAAAGATCGTAGACGATTAAGATTTACAAGAATTTCTATAGTATGTATGTGCAGTCCTAAGCAGGCCTAAGTGGGGGTTATCTGCCCCCCCTCCATAGTAATGGTAGGATCAGCAATAGTTTTGCACGGTGTGGTTAGGCAGACATAAATCGAGGCGCCCTTCGCCCTGGGATGTCCGGTGCCGCCCACAATGCGTGTGACGGTATGCTGATGTAGGTATTGCTACGGACGCAGCTCGGCCACAATATCCGCGTTTGTACCAGGTTGAAAGGCCAGACACTGACATACCCTTTTCGATCTCCCCCGGGGTATCGAAAGGGGATTTACTTACCAACGAGTCTTAGGACCCAGGGTTACCAACAATAAATCCAGTGCAAAGGACCTTTGAAAAGTTATCGAGCCTCGTATCCGGGGGTTTCTTACTCAGTATACTGGTGTAGGTACTGCTAGGGACCCAGTTTGGCCACAATAGCCGCGTTTATACCGGGCTGAAAGACCAGAGACACGGATATACCTCTTTCGACTTCCCCCGGGTATTGAAAGGAGAGCTTATTATATTTTTACTTGAATAAAAAAAAATGTTCAGTCCGCCAAGTCGCATAGGCAACTGTGCTGGTTTATGGCCTTAAACTTCATAATTGTACAAGCTAGAGCCCAGGCGGGTTAATCTATGAAATGATTCGGACTTCGAATATTCGAACGCCGTGCGTAAAACTTCACTAATATCCCTATTTACTCCACAAAATGTTGATATCCACTATCGTATGTCGTCACCATAGACTAAGTTTGGAGAAAATGATAAGTATAATAGAGAACAGTATTGATTTTTAAACGTGGAAAACTTATATCTTACTCCGGACGTCGAACATTCGAAATTCGTATTGTTTCATAGAGTAACCTCCCTGTAGTGGGATATACTCGTACATATACATCGGGTAGATTATTCTGTCTGTATTTAATGACATAATATTTAATGGTAGCGAAAACTGACTACCCAAGTTTGAAAGGCTATAAGGATGATGTTGAAAAAATTTTGTTCCAAACAAAACGTATCTACAAAAATCCTGGTGTAAAAAATAATAAGCACATCAGATCATAATTTTATTAGCAACTTGTATATAACAATAGAATTAACAACATTACAGCCTCTGAAAACCAATAATTGCATTTACAGTGATTTTAAAGTAAAAAATAGCTGCAACACGTGCTGTACTAATAGCATTTCATTTATTTGTTTAGTAACAGCATAATTATTCTAAAATAGTTGACTATATTGCTCATATGGCCTAACCACTTTCAATCGTACTCTCGATTGTAAAGGAAGCCCGTGCCCTGCAGTGACACGCATATGGGCTGATACGGTATACCTTATGGATATCAATTTTAATAAATTTTACTCCTTTATTTTCAACAATTGAATCAGCTGTATTTATTTAAATCGATACACAATCGGTGCGCAACCAATTAAATTACTTTTTATGTTATTTTGTTCATGTATTTTTTAAGGTGACGAGCCTTTAGAAGTGTAGAGAATATTGACTAATTCTAAATTTTATCATGCTCCCTAGCAATTAAATTTTAAATTGGTTAAAGACATTTATGCTGGTACTAAACACATTATTTTAAATAAACAAAAAATTCACTACTGGCAACATCAACTAACATACTACTTCTCTATGGAATCTTTATCACAGCCTATTCTAGTAAAGCTACTACAATGTGAGTATTTAAAAAAAAATTACTATGAAATCACAGTATGGCAAAAGAGAACCACCCGGGAATCGAACTCGCAATTTTAATGTTCACTCATTTGTTCACTGTACATTCTTTATTATTGTTAATTTACTGTTTCTTAACAGCCTCTGGTGCATTTAAAAGGTGGCTGTAAACCGAAAGGTTCCGGATTTGCTTCCCATATGGATATAATTGTCCGGGTATTTATTAAACTGAATTTATTAAACTGAAAAGTTTTACTTTCTGATTTCTGAACCACAACTCAAGAATTTAAAAAAAAATTCTTTGGATCCGAACTATGTATTAGATTCATATTTTTACTGTTTATCTACTTTCTCATATAACGCAAAACAAAAGTCAAATTTTACATATGCCACAATCTAAAAAATATTATAGAACAATTTATTAATCATTCTTCCAATATCTGATTTTGTATACCATGATTTCATAGTAAACATTATATTGAGCCCATAAATACGAACTTATAATATAAGCTTATAACATAATATTTGGTCTGAATCAGGGCAGTATTTATAATATTTAAGGACACTTGAGCAATCCTAGTTATCCCACAATTTTACCTTCAGAATTTCATGCAACGCTCATTTAATCATACAGCCTTATTCATAATTAATTTATTAACCTGTTTTGGTTATCAAATATTTTGTATCCTTCGCTCAAACCTTCGATCAAATATAAACTACAGTATCCAGAACAAAATCACACGTCAAAAGTGGCCGAGGTTGCTTACATTACATTAGAATTTCAAACTACGAGATGTAGCAAAAAGTCTTCAATTATAATCAACTTCAGGTAACAATAAACCTTATTCCTCTAAATTAAGATTTACTATGGTTTGGACCATAATAAAATCGAATAAGACCACACGCTCATTTGTGCTCTTATTTCTCTTGCGATTTTTTAAGCCGTTACTTAAAATCTAGTGTATATTTGATCTAAGCGTCAAACTAAATTCAAAGTCTTTCAAAAGAGGCAGAACTTTTGATAACAAAAAATGGTTTTTTAACTATTTATGAATAAAGCCAATAAGATACATCTACTTTTAAATAGATATAGTATACGGTCGGGCCCGTTTTCGCCCGTTCTTTTTTTTTTGAGTCCAGTTTACATCGACATATTATTTCGCGTACTGACTTTTTCATATTTACGCCCGAATACTGGAACGCCATTCAAATAATAAGTTGCTCTTAACGGTGCACGGCCCACTTAGCCAGTACATTTAAGCGGGATTAACGTAGTTAAGCGCAACTTATATTTAAATTGCGTTCCAGTATTCAGGCGTTAGTCTCATTGTGATCGCTCTCGACTATATTGCTTTTCCCGTCCTGTCCCCTTATATCCCGTCTTATTCTGCCCCATGACAAAAACATGCAATGCGGTCCTCTCCGTCTCGTGCCATCCATTCGAGTTTCAAAAAGTAGTAAATATGTGCATTTCAATTTCTTACTCAACCCACGAGAACACTACATTTGTCTGCATTTAATTTCATAATTACTGAGTGTTTTATTTCAATAATGCCATGTTTCCACCATCCCGTTAACATAATACACAATAATTATCGTAAACAATACAACAAACATTCCTAAATAAATAAATTATGTGTGGAAAATTCACATTATATATATCGACGGTTCCTACGTAAACTATCGAAAATAAAAAAAATATAATTTTGTTTTATTACACTAATAGCCAATATAGTTAAAGATTTATAATTCTTTTTAATAAAATAAATAAGAATTAAATTCCTTCAATTGTTTATCATATTATATTGTTGACATAATGAAATATCTAATTTGCCAGTATAAATGTTTTTGGTGTAAAGTAACGAATTAACTTAATTAAATTAGTAAGTTTCGATAATTTACATAGGGACAGTCGATTTAATAGTTACAAAACAAATATTGAACACCAAGAAGCCTATACCCAAATGGAGATTGCATTCCGTCAATTCCGTATATAAAAGTGAATAATGAATGAAGTTCTATCATTGTCACTCTAAAGAAGAGGATAGCAGAAAACAGCGACTTCATTCAAGGTCAAATTTTTGTGCTTCAGTGTTCAGTTTTATACGGAATGCAACTTAGATTATACAGGGTATATCAAGATTGCTACCGAAAACGAAGCCGGGTGGTAGTTAAAGCGACTTCAGACACAATGCAACAGAAAAAGTTGCAAAAAAAAGCGACAATATTTGTTGTTGTTATTTTTTCCTTTGACCATATTTGGGTGGTAAATACATTTTTTCCTAAAATAATAGTGTATACCCTTTTATTTATAAATAATCTAAAATATAAAAGTGTTTAAATTATTATTTTAGCAAAAACAATGGATTTACCACACAAAAATGACGATATTTAAAAAATCATAAAAAATCATGTTCGCGTTTCTTTGCGAAATTTTTAGTTGCATTGTGTTTGTAGTTACTAAAACTACCACCCGGCTTCGTTTTCGGTAGCAGTCTTGAGATACCCGGTATACTCGTCTAGATGACACATCACACCTCACCGCGCGGCTCAAAAAAGGTCTACCAAATTTGGTAGACTCGCTTCTCACGTACGTCAGTGTCATTTGAACTACATATGGATAACGTGCTCCCGAAAAATAATTAATTATGCCGGTTTGTGCTGTCGAATTGTATCGCAATTGTGTGGGAAAACTGTATAATAATACCAATATCACTTTCTATCGGTAACATTATTGTTAAACCACTATTATTTGAAGAAAACATGAACTTTTAATTCATTATTTTGAAGATGAGTTTCATTGGCCAGTGTTGTCAATTTATTACTAGGAAAATTTTTTGAAACTATGGGAGAAACTATAAAACACAAATATCATTACATAATATTTCGATCAGAATAACAACAAGAAGAATGGCATTATTGATTTAATGAGTAAATAAAACTTACCTACACGATATTAATGAAACCCACGACGACATGCACTTCATAGTAATTTTATTAATTCTTTGCCTTGCATGTACCATTCAAAATTTCACAAACGGGGTACTGCTATTGTCATCTTTGAAAAAACAGCGAGAACTTATTCAAGGTCCTAATAATATTTTTAGACTTCCTACGGATTCCGTACTTATCAGATAACAGCCCAGGCAATAAATCCAAAGAGTTAATTCTATTCGGAAACAAACACTAGGAGATGGGTTTAGATCTTTATTGTTTTTACTAAAATGCGTTATAAATATAATTAATAGTATGATTACTTTAAATAAAGAAAAAATATTTTATTTTACCTATTTTGTATATCAAATAATGGGGAAAAGTTAAGTTAATAATCTGGAGTAGGCATCTCTAAACACACACACCTTGACAGTTGGATTACAATAATTACACGACCCGTACTCACACATATCAACGTAAGTGAGGACACTTTTAGCGCATCGTTTGTTGACATTGCTCAATCTAGACGAGTATATAATCTAAGGGAATGCAATCTCCATTTGGGTATAAGCTTCTTGTTGAACACAAATAAATACAATTTCACACACTGTGTACTTTTGTGCAGTTCTATTTTTATAACTAAAGGCAAGTTAAGGCATGTCATCACTATTAATACTGTTTTTGATAAAATGATATCAGGCCATATTATTTTTTATTGTCTGGTATTAAAACTATAAAATAACTAACGCCATCTGTGATTTGGAAAAGTAAAGCAACCATTTTAATTTGCTATGAACAACATAGATGGCGGTAGTAACACCATCGTATATTCTTAACAAAATAAAACATAAACGGATGGTGTCGTTTTATTCATACTAAATGTATGAAACATATAATTAAATAATACGTAGCTTCTAGTATGTTAATATCTATTTCTATCCTGTAATTTATTGGAATGCTTTCAAAAAAAAATATTATTTTTGTAATTATTATCCTACATCATTTCCTACGAAGCCAAGCTAATTATCGTTGTCTCATAGTATAATCGACTATTTGACTGTTTCTATTAACTATCTATCTTTAACTAAAGATTTCGTTAGATGTTTCAGTTAACAAAAATAGAGATATAGATATGCTGCATATACTTGTAGATATATACATCAATCTTTATTAATTGAAGCATAGAATTGTATCTAAATAGTAATGGTAGCTATTTTAAACTCTTAAAAGTTACCGTTACTTACCGTCAAAGATAGATAGGATATAGAGACTAATACATGCGGTTAGACCATAGACTACCTAACCCACTTCCTGTAAGTTTTGTCCATGAGTATCGTCACTCCGTCGTCTATGGGATGCACTATGACTGGAATGGAAGCGAGGCCTATCGCAACAGTCACCCAGCTTCTGGCCAATGGAGGAATTTTAGGCACGTGTTTAGCCAACAGACGGTTTGAGAGGGCACATATCCTGGAAAATACAAATATATTATTGTATAAAAAAATGTGTATTATGAAATGAAATGAAAATAGTTTATGGAATCCATTAAGAGCGTTTATACCCTGCACGCGCTTTTTGGCTTAAAAACAGGACTTTTCAAATGAGTTAATAGCCACCAATAAACAATTTAAAGGAAAAATAATTATTACTAATTTTAGAAAAGGTTGTCATCTAGGGATTTTGGTGGAAAACATTATAGATTGATGGATAATTTGTGAGTACTATAAGGATTACTGAACACAAGTTTCGTTATTTAGGCTTTAAATGGCAATTTAGAAGCTTAAGATATCCGAAACCACTAAATATAAGACGAAAATAAAAATATTATCAGACTAATAAGACCCTTATGGAGGGATTTTGCTGAGAAAAATAATCTTTTTGTGTTTAGTTCCTGAAAAATAAAAATTTAAACAATGCGAAATTATTCAGAAACTCTCGTCAAGAACATTTTTTTTTTTACCAACTTATCGTACATAATTTTTTATAACAATTGCATATTATAATAGAAGAACATCTTATCAATAAATTACCATTTTTATATTTCAACAAAATTAGTTTTCATGTTTTATACAAATATTTTAAAAACCACTATAAAACACGCTGTCCGCCGTGCAACAAATCAGACCGCCGCAAGGCCTTCTAGAGGGAGGACGTATCGCTCGTCGCTCCGGCCTAGCTGCAGTCGATTTTTGCCATACGTAGTAAAAATAGCCACGCGCGGACTGCGATTACCACATCTTAGTACTTTGGTAGTAAAATATTTAATTATTTTTATTACATACAATGATTTTGTAGTGAGTATAAATTATGTTTCAGGTAATATAATGGGATGTAATTCCGAGGCTAAATTATGTTTATGTATTGTAATATAAAATTAAATATATTTCGTAATTGTAAGGGGTTGTAAGGCCCCTAACACTATTTATGTGTTCGAACACGAAATGATTAATAAAACGTCCGTAGTGTCTACTAATTGAACACTGATTTGAATGCAACTTAACAATGTAATAATAACGAAAATATGATTAGTATCTAAATTTGTATTATTCTTTGCTTGCACAGTAATATTTGTCTACTTATAATGCAAATAAAATATTTTTATGGTATTATATTACAGTTACATTTCAATTGAATATTTGAAGCGCACGGATCAAAGTTGTTTGAGCCGATTGTATAGCGAGCCGACGCGGCAGCTCTACGCAAACAGCTTTGGTCGCTTATGTGTGCGTGAAATTAACGAAGAAATACCTATAGTTGACTTTGCGCGCAAGGTGTATACGCTCTTAAGATGTTCTACATAGTATTTTTTTATCTACCACCTGGTTCGGAAAACGGATCATAGAGAATAACGTGCAAGAAACTCTAGTGTTGCTCTTTTCAAAACCAGTTTACAATTTGGTGATCATTACAAAAGTTACAAGTGGTTTAAATCAGAGCAGCTCATTAATAATTCGTTATAACATTCAAAAAAAATAAGAACATGTGGTCTTATGTGGTTTTGGGTTCCCTCCCAGTACCAAGTTTTATGTAAATTTCGATTTCTAAAATTGCATAATCCACTGAAGACACTTGGAGATTCAGTCATGAGCTTCTACGTATATAATCTATATATCTGCATATTTTGTAATAATTACCTGTTAATTGTAAATCCCGGTATAATAACAGAGGCCAAAGTCTGCCACAGCAAAGCATCTGAAGTCTCTACCAGAACCGTTCTTGGACGCCCATCTTTCTGTAATCATAACGCAATTTCATTAGGCTATAACGAATAACCTTAGAGTTTCAAGAGATTAAATTTAATAGTAGACTAAAATTGATGCCTAGCATGGCGACAGGCGTTAGGCTACATATCAAATTTTACCTTGCGACGCCATTAAATAAATAAATAAATAACACCCAAAAGCCACATAAATAATCCTGACCCCCCACTAAGATCGAGTTTTATGTCGTGGATATAAGGACTTTTAGGTCTCACAAACACCCAGAACTGAAAGAAATATTTGTGGGCCGCACAAACATCTCTCAGTGCGTGGATTGAACCCGACCTCTCGTTTCACAGGCGACGTCTTACTGACTGCGCCACAGAGGCTGTCAGAAACTTAATTAAACTCGGCGTATTGTAAATGATAATATTGGCTCTTTGGCGTGACGACGTGAGATCCTAAAGTGTGTCCCAAAGCAGATAGAGACCAACATGGGGCTTATAGTCCATAGGAGTTCGACATAAAGATAAAATAAAGTCTTAAAGTAATAGGGACTCCGATGAGCAATTTCCTATGAAAAAAAAAAAGTTTGCATTTACACCCACTTATATCCTCCGAGGATACAAGCTTTAGTTAGGTTATAAATTTAAACTGAAAATAAATGATGGAAGTCAATTGATAGTTGGTCTTGTTAGTTGTACAAATTAACTTACACTGACAAAAACCAATTCTCTATAAAGACCTAAAACTACATCACTAGACTAACATCCTACCTTGATCATCTTCCAGCCTTTATCAGCGGTATCGGCCAGTACATACGCGAAGGCGACGCTGTAGCTGGCGCGGACGACCCTCGCGGGGACCAGTGTTCGGAACGACTCGCCCACCTCATTGGCGTAGCCTAAAACATGGACCTGTTCAGCGACCAGTACATCACCAGGGATGAGGGGTGAGTACTTGGGACTGACACTAAACATATAACATATAATAATCACTTTTGAATTAGATGTGTACTAACTGCCATTCTCTATATCCTATCTTTAACACAAGGTTAAAATAGCTACCATTACTACGTAGCTAGATACAATTCTATGCTTCATAGTTCATTAAACAAAGATATACGTACATATACATATCAACGCTGGAAAGCAAACACGTAGTAACTGACACATAGCACATTTTTCTTTTATAGCGTCATTGGAATCAGCGAATTTTTATACGTCGAATGGTCTTGGTCTCGTAACTGTACGATTAATAATAACAAAAATAGGATTTTCAAAATTTGCCTAATTTTTCTTTTTTTGTACCTTGAAACGCTGCAACTTACAAAAAATCTGGTATTTTTTTTAGCTATGTTGATTACAACTATTCATTTGTCGTAAAAAAATAAGCCTATCACTTACATCACCACTAATTTCATATCTAGAGCAGGTTACTGCATTTTTGCTGCTCGACAATTTTGATTATTTGCGTTTACACCATTTAGAGGGCGATATTGTTATAAATGGTGGTGTTTGCGACACTTTGCACAGTATTAAGTACTTATGGTCGTGATCTTTACAACATTTACAAGTATCCAATTTAACAAGTTACTTTCATTTACATCATTACTGAAGATTGTAGCTACAACACATCGCGGTTTAATGCCTAATGATCAGCGCGAACGGCGGCATTCATTTGATGCTTACGCCTCGGCTTCAGTGCGGGTTGAGTAACAAAAGTGATCGGACGTTTTGTAGTAAATATTGATTTATTGAAAAAAACGCGCAATAACACGAAATCCAGTACAACACAGTATTCAATATTAAAAGTCCGACTTTTTAATGACTTGGGCATTTACGTAACATTAGCAGTATATCGGCATGTTACCACGGAGCTTCCAGACGTAGCCGATGTTTCACAGATGAGGTCCGAGGTTCCACCCCTGTGGGAAACCGCTCGTCGGTGCCATCCGTCAGCACTGGGATAAACTATGTACCTTTTGGATAGGAACGAATGCACTAGACCAGATAAGGTGGCACCTCGTGGTACCGCAGTGCCTCTACGATGCAGGGCTAGGGCGAGGTGTTGAATGCGGTGGCGATGTCAAGTGACACTGCCAGTTCTCCAGAACCCGCCAGGTCTAGACCGACCATCTCGAGGTGCTCGACAAGGCGATTGTGGACGACAATCTCAAAGAGCTTAGCCACTTTGCCGAGCAACACAATAGGCCGCATAGATTTAGTATAAAACATAGATCGGCAATGTGAAAGAGATAGAATAATTTAACTCATATGTTAAAGCGAGATGCATGATGCGACCATACGTTTACACAGAAGTAGCCTGCAGTGACCCAGAGTCGAAATATGTCAAACTAAGCGAGCAACAAAATTCGTTTATTTTCATAATTTATTAAATTTTACAGTACTTGGTTATATTTATTAAACGTAGTTTATTATAGTGCATTGTGCAGTGCCAAGGTGTGGTTCATGCAGGCGTAAAAATCCGAAATAATTAAAGTTTTCACAGGTACCGGCCACTTTTGCACAATACTATTTTGTGACGATATTATAGAATAAAATGGAAATCTGTATACACAGATTTCCATGATTCCATGATTTCTACCGATATGTATACACATATCGGTAGAAAAGAATATAGTATTTCATTATATAAATACGCTGAAAGTATCCATTACGTATAAAAAATAATATCAAATACGTGAATTTACAATAATTTCAACCAAAAGTTGCTAGGGATTGACTGACAGGTTCGATCAATAAAAGGTTGTCGATAAAATAGTCGATGACAACACATGTTTCCCTACATTTTTATGGAGCTATAGTATGTTGTGATAGTGTGCATTCTTCTTCTTCTTCTACCTGGCGTTATCCCGGCCATATTTCCCCGGCCATTATTATCGTATTCATTCTACAATATTAGTTATTACTTTACTTTTTCTCATTTTTCTATATTTGTGGAATAGTTAATATAACACTTCATGTGTGTGATTAATGAATTAAGAACCTGTTTCAGTCTCTGTCAAGAGGCTGTCAATTTATAATAGTAAAACAAGAACATATTCGATATTATTATAAAATATGCAATACTTCTATGCACAGCATGATCGTCCAAACCTTGAAGCAACATTATTCATGTATCATAACATCAGGTATAGGTTTAAAATTTATAATTCTCTTAGGAAAAACATTAGTTTAGGTGACGTGATCGAGAAAAGCTTCATAGTTTATTAAACTGTCTCTTTCTTCAGCCACAGGAATGCGACTAATGAACATAGGCCTTCCACAAGAATGTCTACATCAGTTTGTTGTAAGCTACCTGCATCCAACGACTTCCTACAAGCTCCTCCGTACACCTCCAACGCGGCCTAGCAGGCGTCCAACACTTCCCAATGTGTTACAAGTCAATTAATTGACTTAAATAAACATATTTTTTTTAACTCTAGTATACATATAGTAAAAATGTGTTTCTTAGACTTACGCGAATGTTACTCATTGAAAAAAACTAATAATCACGGATTTTGTTGCAGACTGAGTCCACCCTGTGACTACGAAAACTGTAAAGTAATCGAAACTTCGCGACGGGAAATTAAAAATGAAAAAAATAAACCGAAAACGCTAAAACTTTGTAAATTATAGTTTTATTTTAATAAAAGGTTTTTTTTGTTCTCAATTTAATTAGTATATGTACTATGTATACATCACAATGAAAATAATAATTTTGTTCAGGTGAACATAAAGACCCATACAAAACATCTCAAACAAAATGTTTTCAAATAATATGACAATTTATCTTTATTTATTTGTGTGTTTATCAATCTGTATTGAAACAAACACATCAATAAGTTTCTGTTAATATATAATAAAATGTCGCATATATCCATAACATTTTAATTCACAACTACAGGCCGACAGCTAAATCGATATCGATATGATAGTATCGAAAGTGCATGGTACACCACTATATGTCAAGCACACATGTAAACTTCACGCACACACTCGTAAATCAGTTTTGGTCGCGCTCAAAATGACACATTGCCGATCTATGTTCTATACTACATCTATGATAGGCCGTCAGGCCGATTGCGACTCTGCGGGCCGTCCCTCCTTCCTGCGCAGGACTAACATCCCAGTCTTCCAACGCGACGGTACTCTTACCGTCGTCGTGTCTGGAGCAGGACCTCTGCTCTTCTTCGGGCTATTCTTCTTTATTTCTAACGGCCGTTCTCTATATCCTATATATCTGTAACTAGAGATTAAAATGGCTACCTTTACTATGTCAGTTGAATTCTACTCTTTATTAAACAAAGATAAACATATATATTTATCATGCCTAGCTATTTATAAATATATGCACCTTATCTATACCTCTCTATCTTTGTTCAATGAACCATAAAATGCATTATAATATATATTGAAATCTCTAGTTAAAGATAGATAGATTATGGAGAACGGCTGTAAGTGACAACATATCATCGATATGCAGAATAAACAGGGTGGGCGATAGCACTGAGCCTTGAGGAACTTCGGCATTTACTGGTATGAGTACCGAAGCGTGTCCTTCAACGTCGCGCGTTCTACGCCCATCCAAAAATCCGGAAATTCACGAACACAGGTTGTAAGGCATACGGTCTATGTCGGAAGTTTGGAGAGGAGACCATTGTGCCAGGCTTTATCAAACTCCTTAGCTATGTCGAGGCTCACAGCAATAGCCTCACTACGACGCTCAGTCGCCTCATCAAATGCTAGAAGATCACTCATTGATCGATTGTGACGCAATCCGTATTGTCTGTCACTATTCAACGAGTGATCCTCCGGGTAACGTATCAGTTGTGCGTTTCTGATCTGCTTCATGACCTTAGGTGATCACGGTAGGACGGTAATTAGCAGGGTCTGATCGATCCCTTTTTAGGGATCAGTTGAACATCTCAACTCCCTGCGAGATTCAGGCTAATTTATGTGCGGTAAGACGCTCGGTAGAGGCGAGTCAGGAGGCAAATCCCCTGCACAAGCACTTAAATTCACTGCCGGTATTCCATCGGAATCATTTTCCGCACATTAAGAGATCGTATTTCACGCTTTACATCAAACTGCCTAATGCGGAAATCCACCTTTGAGAAACCGCAACCAGGCAGTATAGGCAACGTCAGTGAACCATGGACCTCAAAATGGGAATTAGCCGTAAATAAATTTGCCAGTAAGGCGGCTGTCTCTTGCGGCTTGTTAGCCAGCAAACCTTCTGAATACCCCAGCGGTGGCAGTGCTAGATGGCAAAAGTTAGACTGCCAGTTGGGTCATTGGCCAACGCACGCCCAATCCTGCTAACACTGCTGGGCATCCGCTACGAACATAGGTCTTTTTTCAGGCTTTGGTGGCTCGGTTGTAGGCTTTTTTGAAGGTTCTTTCTTAGGTTGATATTGGGACCCTTCTTCAATCTAACTTCTGCCGTCCAGCGTTGCCACCACTGAGGTAACCAGAAGGGTTGCTGGCCCACAAGCGGAAAGAGAAGGCTGCCTTGCTGGCAAATCTCTTTGCGGCTAATTCCTGCCTCGAAGACCGTGGTTCCCAGATGCTGCCCACACTGCCTGATTGCGGTTTCTCAATAGCGGATATTCGCATCAGGCAGTGTGATGTGCGGCGTGAGTTACGGTCTCTCGATGTGCGGAAAGCCAGTGGTCCGGATGGGATACCAGCGGTCGTTTTAAGAGCTTGTGCAGCCGAGTTGTCTCCTGCATTGACTCGCCTCTACCGAGCGTCCTACCGCACAGGTGTTGTGCCGGAATCTTGGAGGGAGGCCAATGTGCAACCGATCCCCAAAAAGGGTGATCGGTCGGACTTTACCAATTACCACCCTATCGCTATCACCTCAGTGATGTGTAAGGTCATGGAGCGGATCATAAACGCTCAATTGGTCCGCTACCTGGAGGATCACTCGTTGATCAGTGACCGACAATACGGATTCTGTCATAATCGATCGACGGGTGATCTTCTAGCGTTTGTCCTGCATCGCTGGGGTGAGGCGATTGACCGGCGTGGCGAGGCTCTTGCTGTGAACCTCGACATTGCCAAGAGTCCTGAACAGGGTGCGTCGGTTTTTCACGCCCGGTCAGCTTTGTCGCTTATATAAAGCGCAGGTCCGGCCGGGTATGGAGTACTGCTCGCACCTCTGGGATGGATCCGCCGAGTACCTGCTCGATGCCTTGGATGGATTGCAGCGGCGGGCCATCTGCATTGTGAATGATGCAGACGTTACGAGCAACTTAGAGTCGCTACAACTCCGGAGAGATATCGCCTCTCTAAGCGTGTTCTACCTCCTGTATCACGGTGAGTGCTCTGAAGAATTGTTCAACTTGATCCCCTCCTCTCCATTCCTACCCAGAACCACGCGTGCTGGCTTGCAAAGTCATGGCTTGACGGTCCACACCATCCCGGCGCGAACCAAACGGTTCTCAAATTCTTTTTTATGCCGCACCGTTAGCCTGTGGAATTGTTTGCCTTCTCGCGTGTTCCCTCCTTCCTACAATCCTGGGTCCTTCCGCTGTAGTGTGAAGAGGCACCTTAGCAGGCCGGCATAATTGTTTCCATTGGCATGGGACTGCCGTCCGATGCCAATGGATACTCTGCATGGGTGGCATTAGCACTTACCATAAGCTGCAATGCCGCCACCTATAAAGATAAACTCACGCCTTTTTTTCCGAGAAGGGGTAGGCAGAGGTGCAACCACGACACACACATTTCGCCATGTATATTTTGTTCGACGATATGATAGGAGGCAAGCCTATCGCGACGTTGGGCACAAATTCCTGACTGCTGATTATGAATAGAAAAATCCAATATAAGTTTGTCCGACTCGGGATTCGAACCCAACTTCAGCTTTGTAGCGGTACCGTAGTACAATGACGCCACCGAGGCAGTCGGTTATCGGTGGTGTATGGTTGTAATTTTGGTCCAAATAAAAAAAATACAATACAGAACATATTGGTAAAAAATAGTTTGGATTGAATTTAATAAACATTTTAAAGTTAGACTAAAATTTCTTCCTTTGAATCTTACAGCAGTTTAATTAGTAACCTTAATTTAACAGATTGTCACTAAAAACAATCTGTTTTTTCAGTATACGAATAGTAATGTTAATAACGACATACTGATGGCAAAATATTGTGAAGTAATATTCGTTACTACATTTTTGGTTTCCGTAAATAAGTGTGGTGTGCTTTGTTGCATACATTTACTCTCGTCGCTTACTACGTTTTAATGTATAACCCACAAAATAATCCTTTCAACAAACTTTAGGATAATGCCGTCCTCGAAAACTTATTCTGCATGAAAATATGTATAAATATAGTGTCCAAAATTGGTAACTCTAGCCCGATAAACGCGAGTTATGTTTTTTTTTTTTTAAATCAAAATGTTTTTTGGCTCTGGTGAACAATTTCAGTTTTGCGGGTTCCTACGTGTTTACTTTCTAGCGTCGATATATTTATCTTACTTAGCTATCTATAAATATATGCACCATATCTATAACCCTTCATCTTTTTTAACTGAAACATAAAATGCATCGAAATATCTAATAAAATATCTTGTTAAAGATAGATAGATTATAGAGAACGGCTATAAGTGTTCAACGACATGGTAGCCAGAGTAACTACTGGACATACTGAGTCTTAATATCTCATGTCTCCGGATGGTGATCGCAGTGGTCACCAAGCTTTGCTTTGTAATTCATGGTGTTGTTTGGTTTTGCTACTGTCCTTGAGTGGTCGTATCGCGTACCATCAGGCGAATGGTACGTTTGTCTCGCCATTCATCGCAATAAAAAAGGAATGATCGCTCCCATCTTCGCGGATCAACGGCTGTTACGCCTAAAATATTGCGTCTACACTCTAGCTTTATTATATTTTATCTGACGCATGATCAGCTATTCAAAAATACGGAATGAGGATTTTTTTTGTAACCTCCAGCAACGGGCAGTCACTCTTATTTCTCATAGGTTTTCTGTAAAAGGGGATTACTTCCTCGGCCGAGCCGGCACATTTTTTCAGTAATACGGGTTACCTTTAGTTACCTATACGAGTAGTACCTGGGTTACCTATGTGTTACCTGTAGTATGGCTCTACTTATCTATCATATCTATTTATATACGTTCCGCTGCTGGGCCTTTGAGTACAGTTCACGAATTAAGACGATCAAACCCGAGTCCATCGCATTGACTCAGCACTTATTTTTGCACATTAATTTTCGAATTATTTTAACAATTATTTTAATAACCGAATTAGGTGTTCTTGAAATAATTCTACCACTTAAGTGTGGTGGTTGCTGATGACATAACTTTGAAATTTTTGGGCCACTTAAGTATGTCATTATATTCGTCTCAACGAGTTTGAAACGAAAAGATGAAGATGTTAGCATCTAGTATTTAAAACCTTCGTTGCTAACTACAATGTCCTCGTTCTAACAGAGATAACAATGATTGACGGGTGTAATTGAGGTCGCAACACGACCGCCTTGTAAGACCAACAGGCAATGTTTACTCTCATTATTACCATCAACAGAAAGCCTTTTATAAATGACTTCATGGCGAAATATCTCTTGTGTTAATTAAATTATTCGACAGCCCCTGTGAAATAAGAGGCCACAGGTGCAATCCCTGTGCAATGAATTACAAATATTTGTTTTGGGTATAGGTCTTGTAAGACCAAAAATATTCTCGTAGTTTCTGATTCCTACGGCGAGATTCGTATCTTAGTGTGGAGTCAGAACTATATGTAAGATTATTAAAAGGTGTATCAATTAATTTAATTCTAACATTACAACAGCGCTACTAACAATCGCGTCACACATTTAAAGCCGTATTTATAAAGCACCATTACTTATAGCTAGGAAGTTAAACGAAGTATTCAGACTACGTAGGAATGCACACGTTAAGTCCTTTATATGTCATACAAATTGTAAATTATTCATTATGGAAAAGGCTATAGGGTGCGGTAAATGAACCAGTGACCCGTCCATCATACAGTACAACATACAACAGCTTATAATCAATACAGTAAAATGTACAGCTGAAGTTACATCATGTTACTCGCTTTTGGCTTCCTGCCAACTTGTACTACACACTAACGAATGATGTACTTATGTATCCATTGACCGTCTTGTCCATACACAGTTTTTAAAGCTTTTGTAGTTATCCAATGTTTGTCCCTTTCAAACGGCTTCTGAATTCATTTTGAGCGAAGAATTGGTGCAGAAGACAACATTTCGATACCTAAAGTAGGTTTTATAACTGTCTATGAATAAGGGAAAATAAATACGTGTGGATCATCGCGTTGCGGTAACCATGGCTGAAACGTGATATTTCAAAGCCTAAAAGAAGAATCATTCATAGTATCGTTACAAAATATCATCGATTCCGATACCGATAGATACTGCTTAAAACATATTATAGCATTTTTTACGGTTTATCCTTAAACTGATTTTCATAAAATAATGTAATTATCATCACCTTTTATAGTATAGTCATTAAAAAAAAAATTGTGGATTTCAATTAAATTTCTCCAAAAACTACGGGCCTGGGTCGCGTATTTATTGAAAATATATATTTTTCCCTACACAAAAAAGTAGGTTTTATCGTGGCACAGAAACCTTGGCATCGATACTATGTTTCATCTGTCTGTATCTGTATCAGCCCATATACGTCCCACTGCAGGGCACGGGCCTCCTCTACAATCGAGAGTACGATTGCGAGTGGTTAGGCCATATAGTCCACCACGCTGGCCTAGTGCGTGTTGGCGGACTTACATACCATAGAATGTTTTATAAATCGCTATGGTATGCAGGTTTCCTCACGATGTTTTCCTTCACCGTTTTAGTGCGTGGTGATTGACTATCAATACACACATGACTCCGAAAAGTCAGAGGTGTGCCCTGGGATTCGAACCCGCGACCACCGTGAACATGTTGGCAGTTGCAGTCTAGTCCGTTTACCAACAGGCCACCACGCACTTACTATGTTTCATACTCATAGTAAAATGGGTAGGTATTCTTTAACCAAGCCACAAAGGCTGTCGAAAGTTGGACGATTGTTGTTTAATTCGATTTTAGACCTAACCGTTAAAGTTCAATAAGTGATTATAATATATTATAATATATTTTAAGCTTGTTGAATCGCCTACATGCCCACGTTCAACACCTAATTGCGAGTACGAGCAGTCCGCGCATCATATACTTTGGGAGTGTAGTCTTTGGCAGAATGAGCGTAAAACTATGCTGGATAGTATGCAGATATCATCTGGAGTCGTATACTACATGGACCTTGTAGAGACTAGGAAGAACTTCCGTGCTTTCCGGCGTTTTTGCCATACTTATTATTGGAATCAAGTCTAAAAGCTCACATAATAGGTCCCATTTAAATGTAGTGATGATGTGATCCGTGGTGCTTTACAGCTGGCTTCTCCGGCTGTAAAAGTCTTTTTACGAGGTTATTTACCTGTTTAGTTCATTGTTTTGTCGCCCGCTTTGCACGGAGGGAAGTGGACAATAATTTATTTCCAACTCCTCCTATTAATTTCACTTTCTGATTAATTTCGTTGCGGGTTAAAGACAAGTTAGACATTCCCGGAGACTCGCCGAGCTTCAATGCTCGGTGTCATTACATTGCGTGCCACTGTTGATCCTGGCTCACAGGAGTTGCAGTGGTGTGTGTGAGGGTGGGACAGTCTCCAGTCTCCAAGTGATTATAAGACATTAATAATATGGCCTTTCTAGTCTTAAGGCCTTATATAGGGTGAAATCTGGCCATCCAGATTGGTCAAAACCGCTCATACTGGCGGTAACAAACCAAATCAAATGGAATAGCATTCATAAGTCAGTCTTGGCTGCAGCGTGGCTCTACCATTTCGTAGTGTTCATATTTCCAACTTTGTCATCACATGTCCAATTTTGTCCAAAAAATGGAAACAAATATCTCCATGTTTAGGCGTAGTCCTCGTAAAGCAAGGCACTTTTTTTTATCACAATTTGAATCATCCCTTTAACTATTTATAAGTCTTTTGTGTACTTTTGTGTCTAAAATAATTTCTCCAATAATTATTATTTATTGACCGATGAATACATTAAAATGGTCATTATTAGTGAGTCATGGGTACATTGTAGATTGTTTCCTTGCATTTATCACATTCTTAAATCAGATAACAGAATTATTTGGTTTACAACCTTAAGATCAGTATGACATCAGCACACAGGCTTAAAAAAAATTACAGACTCCACAAACATTTCAAATTCTCATCAAGATCACTCTAGTATAATCTAATCTAAAATACAAATCTTTCACTAAGTTTTACTACTAATTAGAACATCTACTACTAATTGTATTTTTTGCTCATATGTTTTATTGTTCTGTATGTTTCCCAAATAAATATCGAAGCAGGAAAGCGATTTTGTTGTATCTCTGAAACAAGCAATTTTTCATCAACAAAAAAAAATTTAAAAATGAATAACCCCTAAGCTAGAATATTTAGGAATACCATCTCTTTAATAACATTTAAAAATAAAAACTTACATTTTCACGAGATAATTCAATGCGGTATTTTTTATGAATTATTTAATATACAAAACACATATCACTTTTTTTTAGATACGAAAAAATCGCTTTCCTGCGTCGATATGAAATCTTGGTCTTTAACACAATTAAAGACCATTGTCTGCAGTTATTGTCAATGTGTTATTCCAACTCTACTAACGGCGGCACTCAGAGACAAATAATTTAATTTAAAGTTATGTTACACCAGTTAACAAAAAATATATTAAAAAAATAAGAAAATAGGGTACAATGATAGTTTCCATATAAATTAACTACAAGCACAAATATAACTTCAATATTTTTTTAATCAGCTGCATATACAATATATACATCTGTATCAGCCCTTATACGTCCCACTGCAGGGCACGGGCCCCCTCTACAATCGAGAGTACGATTGAGAGTGGTTAGGCCATATAGTCCACCACACTGGCCTAGTGCGGGTTGGCGGACTTGCATACTATAGAAATTTTATAAATCGCTATGGTATGCAGGTTTCCTCACGATGTTTTCCTTCACCATTTTAGTGCGTGGTGATTGACTATCAATACACACATGACTCCGAAAAGTCAGAGGTGTGCCCTGGGATTCGAACCCACGACCACCATGAACATGTTGGCAGTCGCATCTAGTCCGCTTACCAACAGGCCACCACGCACTTCAATTTATACATACATTTTATGTATTTATATTTGTGTGATATATTTTCTAATTAATTATAAAGAAGAAAAGGTAGACTTTTTGAAAATGTTAGCATTATAAAAATTAATCATTTAAATATAACCCGTGGCTTTTGAAATTACGTTTAGTATAGTAAAAATAATTGTGCATTTTAACATTAAAAAGTTATCATGCCGAGTGCATTAAAATAAAAAATAATTAATAAAGGAGTTTTTATTAAAACATATATTTATATACTCACCCAGATATCGAACCCATGTGTCTCTGAATAAATCTTTCCCGTCTCCCATTTTATTAAATAATTTGATACAATTTACAATGTTTAAAAATATTTTCTTTACACTTCCAGCTTCATTATGTAATGGGATTTCTAAACAGGACCTAATTATTATAGCCAATAACTAAAGGATATTTCTTATTATTTATACCGAGCTGAAGATTTTAATAAATATCAAATTAAAATAAATATGATTAGATAACACTTTGGATAAATATAAATAATTTGTATATTGATTTACACAGCATAATTTCCGGATTGTTGTATTCACTTTATTCAAGAATTATTTCCGATATTACGGCAAATTTTTAGGACGGAGCAACGCATCCCTAATAAATCCATATTCGTACTATTTAAAAATTTTGCATTTCTACATAAACCGTGAGCAGAGCGTAAATTTTTACACTGACGTTGACGTAGAGATGTTAAAAAATAATCGATTTTTAATTTAATCGATTATTATTTTCTTATAATCGATTTTTTATAATCGATTTTTAAAATACTGTTAATCGATTTTTTATAAATCGATTATATAAATTATCCATAAAAATCGATTTTTATCAACAGCTCCATCTATGCGACGTATGAAAAAACTCGAAGTAAGTTTATACTGTTCAATATTATTATCATGTTATGAGCATGGATCTACATCCATTATATATAAACACATATAAACAGGATTGCGCACGAAGAAAATGGTGTCATCCTGAAATAAGACATGTGCATGTAGCATAAGGTTTAATTTACTATGGTAAATGACATGGAGGAAGGCCGAAACCGAGTGAGACAGTATGAGGGGGTTTTATCCCTTTTCATTTGCAAGCCAGACCAAAATAAATATTTTATCTAGTAGATTATTTTACATTCGCGAAAAGGTAATTAGTTCGATAAAAAAATAAACACAGAATATCTATAGTAACATATAGAAAAATATTATTATTTAACTTTATTTATGGGTCCATAAACGAATTCATGGCATTACAATGGAAGGTTAAATGCATGATAGGAGAATTTGTAATTATAACTCTGGCCACTTGATAATAAAAATAAAATATGTCATGGCTTATACGAAATGTCACAGGTGTACAATTTCAAATTATTTTCGATATTTATTAACGGAAATTGGTTAAAAAGTGTTGCAAAATGATTTGTATAAGTGAATAATATAGTGGTTGTTGTATATCGATTCAAAAGTGAGTGTTTTCATGAGATTTACCATTTTTGTTTACAAACATTCGCTACGGTGACCATAATAAAACCCGCCTTAGAACTTTTCTGATCGACAATTCAAAGTTCAGATGAATTATTGAATAACTTTTAATCTGCTTGAATATTAAAAGTAGTTCTTTTTTCTTTACAATTTTATTATTAAAGTAATGTTTAATTTATACACGTTAATTTGCATCCTACTATGTTTTAAGTGAAAATAAACACGATAAAAGTTTTTCTAATACAATTGATCATTAATTAAGTATGACTAAAAAATATTTATTTCTTGCGATAGTTTTTATTTACTGAGTGATGTAAGATTTCGGCACGAACGTATTACACTAACTGGTCCACTGTCTGCTACATTTTCACGCCTAAGCCACTGAACCGATTTTGATAGAATTTAATACAGAGATAGATTAGACCTTGGGTAAGGGCAAAAGGTTACCTTTTATTATATAGACAACGCTTGAAGGGGTTGAACAACGAGATGGCAGAATGTATGGAAAAATCTAAACTGTTGAAGTTACAGATATCAAACTTTACTCATTTATGAACAAAAATAATAATAATAATAATAATAAGAAATTGGCCCCTTAGAAATCCAACTTCACGTCCGGCACGACCAACTGAGGCCACGTGAGGGGCGGACATTGGCAGCCTATGGCAAAATACTCACCAATGACTAACGAAGCACTAGTATACAACAACATAATATGCGATGCGACTAAGAAATAGGACATTACCCCAGGCGG
Source organism: Hyles vespertilio (assembly GCA_009982885.2). Lineage (NCBI taxonomy): Eukaryota > Metazoa > Arthropoda > Insecta > Lepidoptera > Sphingidae > Hyles > Hyles vespertilio. Next base: position 2,195,807 of record CM042819.1, read on the forward strand.
GTACCGGAGCTAATAGCAATGGAGAACCCCGCCCCGGGCTCATGATCCCGGGCTGCCCTACGTATTCTGGGGAGGGCACCGTATCGCACCACTCTGCCCAGTTCCAAACTGCTGCAGATCAACATGATGCACTGACGTCATGCTCTTCACCAACGTCATCATTATTCCCATCTCTTCCATCTTCACCTCCATCATATGTAGATAACCTTCATGATACATCTTCAAGTACTTCATCATCAATGACTCATCAATCCCCTGAGGATGTTATACAGGAGGCAACCTCTGCCAATATCCATGTATCCGCCACAGGTGGTTCAAAAAAGCGCAAGAAGTGGTCGGAAGAAATGAATATATTCATTTTGCGCACCTATTATATTATCACCTCACTAGAACTAAATGTAAAAAACTATTTAACACCTCTCCATAGCAAATTCACTGAAAATTTTCCACACATGCAAGCTAGTAAACAAAGACTTGGAGACCAACGTAGGGCCATAGTACAAAAGCAGTTGCTCTCAGAAGATAAAATAAAAGAAATTAAAGCTGAAGTTGAAAACTATCTTAAAAACCACCCTGTAAGTAATAATCAATCCAGCGTAACAAATAATGAACGGCTCAGATGGACTACTGATATAAATGAGACTATTATTAGGTCGTACTACCGAATAACTAACCTCGAAAGTAATCTAACTGCTTACCGTGAACAACTACATCGTGAAGTTACAACAGTATGTCCAAGTATAGCACATGTCTCAGTCCAGCGCATAGCAGATCAACGGAGGGCCATCATGAATAACCATTATATATCAATAGAAAGACTAGAAGAAATAAAAAATGAAATAAGGACAGAGTTAGTTAGAAATCTAGACAATATAAATAATCCTAGTATAACACCGAACGACTCACAAGACCATACTAACATAGAAATTATTTCAAATTCACAATCACATCAAAACGAATATTCCGGTGTAAATGAAATTGAAAGTACAGACGAGGATATATCAACACTGCCAATAGATAAACAAATTGAAATAGAAAACGACTTTAAAGAAATCTTCGCGGAATTTAAACAGTCTAACCCTACCGAAAGACCTTTAATCCCGAGACAAAAAACATCCAAAAAATTTGCAGTAATAGTTAATTTTTTAAACATACATGTGATTCCAAAATTTATTTCCCATGACACAGATTTTGACACTATACAACTAATCATATATGCTGCTGCATATACAGCAGCTAAACAAAACGGCACTAAATTCACTCGTACAGCTGTAACACCCAATCCTCAGATACCTAAGTGGCAAGAAAATATGCAAATAAGGATAAATAATCTTAGAACAAACATAGCTAGATTAACGGAGTATATAAATGGAAACCAGAGCCCACGGTTAAAAAGAAAAATTGATGAAATTACAAACAGATTTAAAATACACTCATCACATGAAAACCCTAATTCAGATTTACCTCATTTTCTTGACACGTTAAAACAGAAGCTAAGCGTTTTATCCAGCAGACTTCGTAGGTACAAACAAACAACACTTAGAAAAACACAAAATCGGTTATTTACAAGAAATGAAAAGGTATTCTACAGAACCTTAGCACACAATAATTTTACATCTGATAGTAATTCATATAATATACCCAGTAAAGAAACACTACAGGAATACTGGTCTGGTATTTGGTCTAACCCAGTAGTGCATAAGAACAGCCAGTGGATAGAAGAAGACAAAGAAAGAGTTAAAAACATACCAGAAATGGAATTTGGTAGTATAAGTATAGAACTTTTACAACGAGTAATTCACAGGACACTTAACTGGAAAGCTACGGGCTCGGATAAACTGCACAATTATTGGTATAAAAAATTCACAAGTACTCATATTTTATTATTGAAACATATTAACAAATTTTTCGAGGAACCTAACACTATACCGACATATGTAACCGAAGGAATCACTTATATGCTACCGAAAGATCCGTCTGATACAGTTAACCCAGCTAAATACCGCCCAATAACATGTCTTCAAACCATATATAAAATTATGACATCCTGTATAAGTGAACTTATATACACCCACATAGACAAAAATAAAGTGCTTAAGGAGGAACAAAAAGGTAGTCGCAAAGACAGCCAAGGATGCAAAGAACAACTGACGATTGATGCTGTCGCATGTAACCAAGCTCACGCCACAAATAGGAATATATATAGTATGTATATAGACTACAAAAAAGCATATGATTCTGTCCCACACAGTTGGCTATTATTTATTTTAAAACATTATAACATCCACCCAAAAATTATAGCTTTTTTAAAGTCTGTCATGACAAATTGGAAAACAATTTTAAAACTGCACAATACAAATCAAACTATAGAATCTGAATATATAGATATTAAAAGAGGATTGTTCCAAGGAGACTCTCTCAGCCCTCTTTGGTTTTGCCTTGCACTAAATCCCTTATCTACGTTATTAAACAATACTAAAAAAGGATTTAAATTAAAATTCGACAATAGTCATTATACATTATCTCATTTATTATATATGGACGACATTAAACTTTTTGGCACCACTCTATCAGAAATTCATACACTTGCGGAAATTACAGAATCATTCTCTTCAGATATCCATATGGAATTTGGGATCGACAAATGTAACATTCTTTCAATTAGACGCGGGAAATTAGAACATAACTGTTACAAACTAAGAGATAGTAGGCAAATAGAACCTGTAGATGAAATAGAAGGATACAAATATTTAGGCTACCAACAAACAGGACAAATACATCACAAACAAACTAAAGCCATGCTAATAGAAAAGTTTATGTCAAGGATGCATAAAATTTTAAACGCACGCAATACTGTCAAAGGTATTAATACATATGCGATCCCTATCCTCACATATTCCTTTGGAATTATAAAATGGTCAGCTACAGATATAAAGAACCTACAAAGAAAAATTAACATTATCATGACAAAATATCGGAAACACCACCCACGAGCTTGTGTACAGCGACAAACTTTACCTAGGACGGAGGGTGGACGCGGGCTAATTGATTTAAATAACCTACTTATTAAACAGATTGAAACGTTGCGAACCTTTTTTAATTTCAAATCCCAAGATTCAGAGTTACACAGAGCTGTAGTACGAGCTGACCGTAAATATACACCACTCAACCTATCAGAGCCCAGCATACGATTAAACCAGACCACAAACACACAGAAACTGGATGCATGGACACAGAAATCTCTCCACGGGAGACACCGCCTCGACTTAACCAATCCGATTGTTGATAAAACAGCGTCAAACGCGTGGCTTAAGCGAGGTGACATGTTTCCCGAAACGGAGGGATTTATGATTGCCATCCAGGACCAGACCATTGACACTAAAAATTATAGAAAATATATCATAAAGGATCCTACAGCACAAAATGATTTATGTCGCCACTGTCATAGTAGTCCTGAAACAATACAACATATAACAGGAGCTTGTAAGTCTATAACCCAGACTGATTATAAACATCGTCATGATCAAGTAGCTGCAATAGTACACCAATATCTAGCACTTAAATATAATTTAATAACCGATAAAATGCCATATTATAAATACACACCAAAAATTATATTAGAATCAGATAACTACAAACTTTACTGGGACAGGACTATTATGACAGATAAAACAATTCATCACAATAGACCAGATATTACACTACATGATAAACGAAACAAAGCTGTTTTCCTCATTGACGTTGCAATACCGAATACCCATAACCTACAAACAACATATACAGAAAAAATAGCAAAGTATACTGATCTGGCCATAGAACTAAAAAGACAGTGGCGAGTAGACTCTGTGCGTACCGTCCCTATTGTGGTATCTACCACAGGTGTCATTCCTAAATATTTACACACTAGCTTGAAAACACTTCAAATGCATCCCCTAACATACACCCTTATGCAGAAAGCGGTAATTCTGAATACCTGTCGAATTGTTCGTAAATTCCTCTCAATAGAAACCTAAGAATTATTATTAATTACCAGTCATAACCATTCTTCTTTTTCTACGTTCATCATTTATTTCCTATCTGATTCGTTTTGGCCACAAGCCTGCGCATCTGATTAGTTCGCCAGAAATGGTAGAAAATATATCAAACTACATAAAAATAATAATAATAATAATCTTTATTGCAGACCCAAGATCCATATTACACGCAAGTAAAACACACAAAATAAAATAATGCAATAAAACGGTTAAAACATATGTCAAACAGAAAATAATACTTATAAATATATATCACAGTCGGGTGGTTACCTCCACCCAGTGTCTGTATGTTGCAGTCAACATCAGCCTTTCAGCCAGACTGGTAATAATTGTATTCTTACACGCGTCAACTCTGGACATGAAACACGCAATGCGTTTTCTGTGTATGGCGTTAAACGTATCCACGCCAGCTTGTGCAAACATTTCAGAAGCGCTACAGTACCGTTTGAGGCCCATAAGATGCCTAAAGATGTTGTTATATGCAACTCTTATACCGTCATACGACTTTTTTGTATAATTAGTCCAGAGCTGACACGTATAAAACGACTGGCAGAACGATTTAAAAAGTGTTATCTTCACATCAGATGATGATTTATAGAACTTCCTTGCAATCATGTTACCCACAATACAAAGAGTTCTCCGCTGACGTTCTACATCCGCATCATCCTTTAAGTTAGATGTGACAATATGGCCAAGGTACTTGAAGCTCTCCACAACTTTCACTGGCTGTCCTCTAAGGCAAACTGCCGGCACGTGGTCTGGCCCTTTTCCCGATCTAAATATTACCATTTCAGTCTTTTTTGAGTTGTAAATTAAATCATGTTTTTCCGCGTAGTTCTCACAAATCTTTAAAAGCTTTCTCAGTCCTTTAATTGACGGGCTGAGCAACACCATATCATCAGCGTAGCTCAGATTGTTGACAAACCTACCATCCAATCTGAGCCCCACTTCTGTGCTGCTCAGTTCGCCAAGTAAATCATTCACATACACATTAAATAGATCGGGAGAAGTAAGCCCACCCTGCCTAACACCACAGGAAAGTTGGAAACTATCTGACAGTTCGGCTCCCCACCTGACGTTGTTGACTTGATTGCGATACCAAAATGCAAGCAAATCAACAACTTCGGGCGGAATGCTTCCATCGCCACGTAACTTATTCCATAACACATTGTGATTTAACGTATCAAAGGCACGACTCAGGTCAAGGAAACAAGCATATACGCTCGTTCCTTGTTGTTTGTAATACCCGACAATCTGCTTCAGAGAGAATATTGCCATATTGCCATAAAATAACTGCACACTTTATGTTCTTAAAGTTAACCATAAAGGGGTTGAAATGTTACATAAAAATTTAAGCCGTTACAGTTATGGAAACCTTATTCCAAATGAAAAATAATGGCGTGAGTAATATTAGAAAAATAGTATTATGGGGTCGAAATAAGGGATGAAATATTATACATAAAATCATTTTTTTTTGTTAATATCACTAATAATATGGCAGAAAGGAAGAAACTGTTTTGTTATTGATCCGATTGGTCTGAAATTCGAAATTTAAACCTCCCCTTTAAATTGAGATTCAGAATTATAGTTATCGCCGCCATTTTGAACTTTGTTAATTATTCGATTAAGATATTTGTTAGGTATGAGATGGTAGGACAACTACGTTGCCGTTAGGTTTTACAAGATTAGGTATGAATAATAATGTGTATCTGGTATTAAGTAGGTCAGCGATGCTCCTAGCTAGTGGTCCTGGCCTGTCCTAAAATAGGTGCTACGAGTATACGACCTCGGCCCCCGAACTACTGCAATCACTACCAACTTTCCCCTCCGTGACTGTAGTATCCATCTCTATATTCCATACTTTCCTTTCCAACAACATCTTCTAGCCGCAAACTCTATTTCCTTTCCCCAGTTGAAGACGGACAGCAGCGTCATCAACGCGAATCCTCCTGCGCTCGCGAACCCACCTGCCAAGCGTGGTTAGTATTGGCATAAATAATAAAAAAGCCTAATAGTTGTTAAAACCAGGACCAGGACTCCAGTCCCCGGCAGCCCCGCTATTCCTGGTTATGGTAGCGGCCACGGTAACGGCGGGGCAGAGGGTGGTAAGAATCTCTGGGTTGACCCCAGCTACCACCCCCGACGACGACTGGCACTGATAACACACAACATACGCACTTTGTGAACAGACGAGAAGATTGTTAACTGAATTTTGCTGTCAATAAAGATTTATTATTATTATTTTCATTTTTCATTTCACCTATTAAAAGTATACGTAATAAACTATGATTTTGAACTTTTTTGCTAGGTCCTAATGGTCCAATATTTTGGTTTGGTCAAATATTTTTTTACACGGTTAGACAATATCACGTTTGTTACCTCAAAAACAAAATGCTTTATTCGACTTTATATTAGCCAATTTTACTAAAATTCCTGTATATCCCAAAAAATATGGTCACCCTATAGGAACGGGACACACTCCCCCTTCCTACACCTCTTGCTCGGCTCGTTTTTCCGATGACAGTGCGCAGTCCTGTTTATATACTACGTCCATGGTTATGAGTGAGTTATGACGTAGCCGGTAGCATCTCTATTTAATCTGTCATCTCTGGAGCTTCTCACATATGAGAGACCTACCACCAATATTCGTTTTAGTATTCGTTTTATATTTTAGTTTTTGAGACCATAACGGAGTCGTTAAGTTTGTTATAAGTATTTTATTTCATTACTAGTCAAATGTAAAATAGGAGTGGACATTGGTGACAGTAATTACTTCTAATATTTTCATTGTTTAAACTTAAAGATAATAATATGTTTTATATTTTTGTTTTTGAGATTACAGACAGCGCAGACGTTTATTTCTTAAAGAATTTTATTTTAAAACTAGTCACATGTAAAATTATTATCATCATATCAGCCTATTGCTGTCGTACGTAGGCCTAAATATGAAATAGTACTGGACATATATGGCATTTTTTTTTAATTTGTTTAATATTTTAGTTTTTGAGACAATAAAGTTTTTATTTTATTGCAATGCTCATCATTTCATTTTTATTAAATAAATGATTAATTGTACTGGAAATTAGTATCAATAAATAAACTTGGTTTCCTCATTCCTTACCTTGAAAGTTTAAAGGAACATTCACTTTGATTTTTAGTTTTGAATCTGATATTTTTTTTATTCATATCAATTTGATTTTTATTTGAATAAATTGTTAATATGAAAATAAGAATTATAATTGGAATATGAAAAGCATTTAGATTTTTGAAATAAGGGAAAAAAAAACATTTTTTCGTAAAAATCGATTATTAATCGATTTTTAACAAATCGATTAATATTGAGTAAAGAAAAATCGATTTAAATTTAATCGATTTTTTTCCATTAACCTCACATCTCTACGTTGACGTCGGTCTCAATAAATGTTGCCATGCTAAAAAACACAAGAAACAAGAAACAAACAGCTACTGCACTTATAAGAAAATATTGTTTGACATTTATTATTACAACTCCTGAAAGGATGAAGATTATATATTTAAGAATTAATTTCCACTTATTACAATAGCATAAATGCTGTAAGGAAATAGTCGTAGAAATTGTACTGTATAACTTCCACTTATGACATTGACCACTGACATTTGTCCATTGAAAACACGGAAAATCGCGACATCGATTCACAATGACAACAATCAGCTGTTATTAAACCTTTCACGAGGAAAGACGTGCTAAGGTTATGTGCTAATTCGCAAATAACAATGTCGAGGACAACCATTTCTTAAAATGACGATAAGTGTTCAAATACAGTGACTACAAACAGTGTTCAGTGCTTAAATGATAAATTTTGTATTAATTAATTTAATTCGTTTTTAATGAGGTGTCTTATTCTTCAGCCTAGGTAAAATCTACTGTGTTTAATTAAAATCATTAGTTTCACTAAATCGTAAAACAATTTATCAGTCGTTTTGCAAGTGTTTTAATTATAAAGATGAATAAAAATAGATTACCTTAATTTCTTCGTTCTTGACCTTGGTAGTGACGTGCCATCGTACGCAAAAAGAAGATTCGTCGATGTGTAAATCTAAATGTGCCGCCGAATGTATGTGTAAATATTCCAAGTACTTAATGTAGAAATTATTTGTATGAGAAAAAATGTATGAAAGACCTATGAAATGAATACTTTAGTAACTATAGATTTACCAGTAGTAGGTAATTAATTAAATTACTTGTTTACGCTTTTTAATAATTACGAATAAGTAATATGGGCACCATTTATGTACCTTAGTTTCATTGCAATAAAAAAATAACATGATATCCTATCTTAAATCATAATCTTTTTAAGTATACTTAAACTATAAATGATTCGGTAGATAGGACATACCCAATTTCGAAGTTAAGTAATCATTAATATTTATTTACAAAACCTTTTTTCTTGTAATAAAGAATAAAGTAATACCTAATAAAACAACCTCGTGAAACTCGAAGCAGATTATAATAATTAATGAATCATCAATTATCACGAAATGACAATAAGTGGGTTAGGTATATACCTACAATAGTAGAACAGTAGGTACATTAAACTTGTCATTGTTCTGTAAAGTGCATCTACACGTTGCACAAGAAAGGAACGCATTTATCTGCTGCTTAGTAACAGCAGATAGAGCAATTCTATAGCGAATAATGAAACAAAAACAACACAATCTGGGGCTAATGAAATATACATACACCTATATGATATCACCATACATATATTTTTTCCCAAACGTTTGAACACCGATACTAAAGTTTAAAATGGTCGTATTGTCCAAATTCATTAATTAAACAGCCAAACATCGGCGTGAGACGTTTCTTAATTCGATGGAGTTTTACGTTCAATTCCTTTCGTATTATTCGCAAAATTTCTCCGATTAGGACGGCATAATATGACTCACATGTGAAATGGAAATTCCCAATTTTTTCTTTCCTCGAACAGGATGCAAAGAAATGTTAGACCATACAGCCCCACATACATTGCTCTGTAGATGTCGTGATATACGTGTATTACTACTTTAGTACACAAAGCCGTGTCTATATGAGACCAATAACTGTCCACGCTGTTTAGTTCGTAATGAAAACACCTCAGTACGTAATTACATTTATCAATAATTTATCAGTCCGTATTCATCCAATGAGAGACATATGTATTTCAAATAGAATAAGACGAGGGTCATTCGCCTTCGTCATTCATTTCTCCAGAATCATGAAATTTGCACAAAAATCAATGAAATTTTATCGGTAATTCTGGAGACCAAACTTGTTTTTTTAACAACTATGTATGTATTTACTAAATTGTCTTTAAGTTCGGAAGTTAGCATTAACGACGTTCCATTATTGTCCTAAATTTTAATTGAAAACATTCTGTAAATGTTTATTTTTACCTTTTGGAAGTATATTTATTAATCATGGCTCAGCTTACAGGCATAACGGAGGAAATATCGCTAGGATACCTAAGGTCTCTGCACAATAATTCCAAATGTATTGATTTCATCAACGCGTCCGCAGTAGGACAGCGTGGTTTTTTTTTTTATAATGGCCTGGCATAGTGGCGGCATTGCACCTGATGGAAAGTGCCAATGCCGCCCAGGCAGAGTATCCATTGGCATCGGACGGCAGTCCCATGCCAATGGAAACAATTATGCCGGCCTGCTTAGGTGCCTCTTCACACCACGGCGGAAGGACCCAGGATTGTAGGAAGGAGGGAACACGTGCGCCGGCAAACAATTCCACAGCCTGACGGTGCGGCACAGAAACGAATTTGAGAACCGTTTGGTTCGCGCCGGGATGGTGTGGACCGTCAAGCTATGGCTTCGCAAGCCAGCACGCGTGGTTCTGGTTAGGAATGGAGAGGAGGGGAGCAAGTTGAACAATTCCTCAGAGCACTCACCGTGATACAGGCGGTAGAACACGCTTAGAGAGGCGACATCTCTCCGGAGTTGTAGCGACTCCAAGTTGCTCGTAACGTCTGCATCATTCACAATGCGGATGGCCCGCCGCTGCAATCCATCCAAGGCATCGAGCAGGTACTGGGCGGATCCATCCCAAAGGTGCGAGCAGTACTCCATACCCGGCCGGACCTGCGCTTTATATAAGCGGCAAAGCTGACCGGGCGTGAAAAACCGACGCACCCTGTTCAGGACTCCAACCCTGTGTGATGTGGCAGATATTACGCCCTCGATGTGATTCCTTGGATTGAGATCACAGCGGATATCCACACCAAGAATACACAGGTCATTCCGCACTGAGAGGGGAGTACCCTGAAGAATGGGGAGGGGAGAGAACGGGGATTTTTTGCACGTGAACGCACACACCTGGGTTTTCTTGGCATTGAACTCAACCATATTCCTGGAACCCCACGTAGAAATGAGATCCAAGGTCCGGTTGAGCTCAATGACAAGATCTTCGCGTCCCTTCACAGTTTCGAAACGGCAACCTGGACGCCCGCAGTGGTATCGCCCATGAACCGTGCTGTCATCTGCATAGCAATGAATGTTGCCAAGCGACAACATGTCATTGATATGCAGAATAAACAAGGTGGGCGACAGCACCGAGCCCTGAGGAACTCCGGCATTTACCGACATGAGCGCCGAAGCGTGTCCGTCTACGACTACACGTATTCTACGCCCATGCAGAAAGCCGGAAATCCACGAACACAGGTTGCCGGGTAGACCGTATGCCGGGTATACTAAAAACCGCTTTAGAGATATCCCACGACCTCGCACCAGAACGTAAACCTATCGATTCATATAAATACACATAGATCAAGAGTGTTATCGATATATCTAAACTCTAATGTACATTCGTCAGAAGTAGCGCCCATCTGTGAATACAACTATAATTAGTTTGTCTTTGACATTGGCATCTGCGTTCTCAACTCTGTAACACTACGATAAACATAATCAAGTAGGTATCAGAAGTTCATATGACTTGCATATAACTATATTATATAGTATGTAATCTATATTTGTACATAAATTTGTTCTTTCACGTAACAACGGATCGAAATAAGTTTTTAATGAGCAGAGATACATGAGACGATAATTTCTTTCCCTAAAGACTTATAGTGCATAAATTTGTTTTTTATACTATGTGAACAGAGTCATTTAAGTATAAAATAGTAGATAAGTATGCTAATAAATATTTCAAACGCAATAAACATAAAATAATAGTCCAAATGACATTGTTGAGAATGAATGGATCACGATTTTGACTAAGGCGTAAAAATATTTGTGTAAGCATTTTCGTGAAACCCGTAAATGTATGTATCATAGGAAATCTATATCGGTTTAGCCCTTGATCGTAGGTACTAGGTACCCATTTAATATGCAAAGTTGGACATAACTACATAAAGAAGCTGAAACACATTCCTGGATCAGGCATTGTACCTCTAAATTCAGGCAGGCCAGTATGATTGTATTCACTTGGTGAAAATACAAATAATTATTATCATCAATCGACACTCAAATAGGTTTACTTACTATGAAGTTGAATTATACAACCTCGAATTCAAACCTAGATCCAAAACTAGATGTATCGATACTGCTATCCCACTGCAGGGCTCGAGCCTCCTACAATCGAGTGTGCGATAGATAGTGGTTAAGCCCATAGTCCACCACGCTAGTGCGGGTTGGCGAACTTTACACAACATTGAAGTTCTTAAAGCCGCTATGCTATGGATGGCTATGGCAGATTTCTTCACGACGTTTTCCTTCACCGTTATAGTACGTGGTTATTGACTAACAATACACACATGACTCTGAATTCAGAGGTGTGCCCTGGGATTTGAACCCGTAAGCACCGTGAATAAGTTGGCACCCGCGTTTGGTTCGTTTGCCAACAGGCTACCACGCTCTTCTCTATCCACGTATTAAATGGAAATAAGCAATTAAATTAATTTTAATAATATCTCGCCTCTAGACCCGGTCTTTTGGATTGAGAGTCATTCACATGCCTGTGAGATCCTTGTGGAATATCTAGATCCCGGCCAGTTCCAGGGATCGCCTAACGGCAAATTCTCCTCCATTTCGCCCGATATTCGGCATCCTCGATAGTTCGGCCATTGACCCCCATATTTTCCTTGACAACATCTAGCGCTTCTTGGGTTCACCCCTCGGTCGAGGTCCGGGAATATTGAGGCTCAGGCAAACATTGCCGACGTTCCTGTGGTTTCTTTAAGACGTAACCATATCCGAAGCGACATTCTTGGAGTTTACTCGTGATATTTTCCTACACAATTAAAGAATGTAAATAAATAATAAATAAATAAATAACACCCAACAGTCACATACATAGTCCTGACCCCACACTAAGATCGAGTCTTGTGTCGTGGGTATCAGGAACTACGAGAGACTTTCGGTCTCACAAACACCCAGACCCGGAAGAATATTTGTGGGCCGCACAAATATTTCTCTCGGTGCGGGGATCGAACCCGCGGCCTCTCGTTTCACAGGCGGCGTCTAACCAACTGCGCCACGGAGGCTGTCATGTGGTAATTAACTACGTACACAAACATACCAGAAAGACGAACGTGCCTTGTAAAATATAGAATATCGCTTTATTTCTGGTATTGTGGCACTGAAGATTTTAATAGCGAATATTCATGGTCTCAAACATTCTTTTTGATCGAGGTCGGCGTATCGGTAAATTAGTAAAAACACTTGAATGAACCAATCGTAAGATTTATTTTAATACAAAATCGATTAACTTATTTAGAGCCTGCAAGGTTGTATTTTTTATGTAATTACATGTTCCTTTTTTTTTAATATTTGCATCTTGCGCGTTGAGTCTAAATAAATTTGAGTGGTGAACAAAATCTATTTTTTTTAATTAGTTAATTCACTGTATTCCGAAATTGCAGATCGCAAAAGTCAGTAATGTAAATTGCAATTCTTCTAGCATGTTATGATCCCAACATTTATGGAGGCTAGCCATGTTTGATATTGAACACTAATTCGAAAACATACAATATGCGTTACCTCTAAAATATGTATATGTATGTATATCTTTTGTAAAAGCAACTAAAACCTTTAAGTATTATTAAAAAATTACAAAATATTCATGATAATAAAACATAATTATTAAATATTCCTATATTAGTGTCGCCAACTCAAAAAAGTGCAAGTATTCAACGATAACATTAAACTCTTTATTCTGTTTAATTGAAATAGCGTATTGTTTCGTTTTTCTAAGTATTACCTATGCTTGATAAAAAAATCGGTATTTTGTTACGTTCATGAGATTTATTTTAAGTGGCCTTGCTCATTGCTATTATAATGTAACTACATTATTCTGAAACATTTACAAATATCTAGATTACACGAATAAAATCTAGCAAGAGTTTAAGATCATTTATTCTTGGAGAAAAAGCAAATGCGTACTTAAATATTAATGTAGATAATGTTCCCATGTTTAATATGAATTTTTTCTATAGTAACCTTTTTGACGTGACAACGTCTTAAATTAGGTTGCGGCTGGGAGTCACTTATGAAAAAGTGTAACGCCCGGTAACGTAACGGTGCGCGCACAGCACTAGAGAATTATTTTTCAGTTTCACCCACTTTTTCCAAAATTGTCCCATAGCCCCCCCCCTGCCTTCCCCCACCCTTATTCCGAAATAGTGCCTATTAGCCTCCCCACGAAACCTACCCCCCCCCCTCCCCTACCCCCACCCCGAAAATTTACCTCACCCCCCCCCAATCCTATCTCGGCCAACATAGGTCGTAGACCCACCGAGTTTGGTATCCTCGGAACCGTCTTGGCGAGGGCTACAAATTGACCCCGCCAGAAATCCCAAATTACGCAAAAAATTACCCCCCCAAAAAAAAATATTTTACCTCCAAAAATTAATTTAAGTTAGCCTCCCCACGAAACCTTCCTCCCCCCCCCCTCCCTTACCCCCACCCCGAAAATGTACCTCACCCCCCCCAATCCTATCTCGGCCAATATAGATCGTAGACCCACCGAGTTTGGTATCTTTGGAACCGGCTCGGTGAGCTCTACAGATTGGCCCCAACCAAATCCCCAAATTCCTCCCTCTCTCCCCTAAAATATTTGTCCAGGCATAACTCCGTCATTTCTTAAAGTAACCCCCCGTGTTTGGAGTCAGAGGAATCGTCTTGACGAGCTCGACAATCGAGAGCAGGCAAAATACGATTTTTCTTATTGACGTGACAACGTCTTAAATTAGGTTGCGGCTGGGAGTCACTTATGAAAAAGTGTAACGCCCGGTAACGTAACGGTGCGCGCGCAGCACTAGAGAATTAGGCGCATTGAATCGGCGCATGCTTGTGTCTCTGTCTTTGTCTTTCTCGAACGTTCTTGGCGTTGGAAAAACAAAAAAGCGTCACAATACAAGTTCACACGTGTGGTTAAAGTATCGTCAGCTGTGTCTGTAGTGAAAATATGGAGTGCTTAGATTCGTCATTACATGTACAATGTTTTAGTAAACAAAATATATTTCTATAGTTAAAATTTGTGCAATTCTTATTTTCATTCAATTCCTTGTTCCTATTGTGCAATTTAATTATATTCATATCAATAAATATTCTACCGAGAAAAAGACGTTGTCACGTAAAATCTTCGCCCGTAAAACCGACTTTACAGGCAACCATTTTTAATAAATATAAATTCTATCGTCAAAATCTCTCACTGATTTGAAACTCTGTATCAGCCATCGATATAAAGTATAAGTCAATGGTATCAGCCCTTATATGTACGTCCCACTACAGGAAAGAAGCCTCCTTTATAATCGAGAGTTCGATTGAGTGTGGTATAATTATTCTGAAATAGTTCGAGTTTAAATTCGAGTAAGTTCACGTCGTTAAATATCTTGCATCAGATATATCTACAATAATTCTAAACACAAGCGGTCTTATTACAAAAAGCGAAATAAACCTTGGTTTAAACCTAGTCTAGCAAAACCAGTCTAATCTGCAGAACCATGGTTTAAATTTACTTGTATTACAAAACATAAATAAACCATGGTTCCCTTGGTTCATTCTTTTGAACCGTAGTTTATACACCAACCACAGATTAATACAAATAATATTCGTTCAACATGATATCATTCCATCGCAACGTTCCATATCCACAGAAAAGAATACGTTTTAATAAAATTTTAATGATTAAATAATGTTTAGGCGTATTGAACCTATTGAGGGTTGGACATTTTGCTAGAATGTCAATATGGGTTGGTATATCGATTATAATTTAATTATTTTCATTTGTTTCATGTTATATAGCTAGTCACACATCCAAACACGTGTGATGGAACGTAACATTCTGGCGCGTTACAAGAAACCATAACAATAAACAAAACTATCGCGAGTTAAAATAAGTTCTTTTAGCATTGGAATGCATTTACTATTTAGTCAACGAAGTATGTGAAGTGAAGTGATATAAAATAATTGTCGCTTAGGTAATTACATAGTAATCTAATTTAATAATATCGTGTTGTGGTGGACCTACAAAATGAAAAATGGTCTATGAATTTGAGTAGTGAGAAAAAAGTGAGTAAACCAACATTATTATATGGATTACATTGCAAAATGTTTGGTAAACCTATCCTTATGCGTATATTTTTATCGGAAAAAATTAAAACAGGGCGCGTAGACGTATTTTGTTGGGTCGACATGACGTTTTTAATCGCTCAAAGGCTTCAAAATCCTTAATAACGAACAAATTCATCATATTAATATCAATTTTAGAGTAAAAGTAACATAATACGATGAAATAGACACTAAATCTAAAATAAATAGTTGGAAGTTTACGATTTAGACCACCGTTAAACTAGGAGGCGGTCAGGTTTAGCGATAAACTATAAAAAAGGCCATGGTTTAATGTTAAACCACTTTTTGTAATATGAATTTCATATAAACCATAGTTTATTGCGATTTAAACTAAAGTTTTTAGATAAACCACGTTTTGTAATAAGGCGGAAGGCGTTTTATCTATCTAATATCAATCCATAGCCAACGGTTGTTTGAACAAAGCCTCGTGAAGTGTCCATTCAATCAGCAACTAAACGTCACGATTACACCTACTGGTTTTAAATAAACAAACACACCCAGCGTCTTATAAAACGCCCTAGTTATTTGTAACTTATGTTTTGTCGTATGGGAAACGAATACTATAAAGAGATACAAATATAACTCAAAAAACCATTAATTAAAAACCTAAGGAAAGGCCCTTCAGTACATTTGGAGTATCAAAAAGTTGACCGTGAAAATCACGTTAAAATAAATATTAAACTAACTTAATTTAATAGATTTCGTCAAATCGGCGGTAAAAAAATATCTTCTTTTTACTAACTAAACATTCTGTCAAGTGCGTGGTGGCCTGTTGGTAAACGGACTAGACGCGACTGCCAACATGTTCACGGTGGTCGCGGGTTCCAATCCCAGGGCACACCTCTGACTTTTCGGAGTCAAGTGTGTATTGATAGTCAATCACCACGCACTAAAACGGTGAAGGAAAACATCGTGAGGAAACCTGCATACCATAGCGATTTATAAAAAAAAATCTATGGTATGTAAGTCCGCCAACCCGCACTAGGCCAGCGTGGTGGACTATCTCAGTCTCAGTCTCAGGAGCTCAGTTTTAAAATATGTTTTTTTTTTATTATTATTGCACGGAGGCTGTTTTGAGAGGGTATGAGATGTGATGTTTCATTGATTTTATTTATAGCAGTGTTTCTTAACCCATGATCCGTGAAAGCATCACCAGTGGTACGCGGAGCCATCCTTAAAATTATTGTTGCATGTATTATGATGGTTAGAAAGACCCTTTATTTATTTACATTTCGTTATTGTATTAACAATCAAACCAGTTAATCAATTGGTTAGTCAATGGATAGATGTTTTTTGTCAAATGCTGCCTCGTGTTTAAAAGTCAAGAACTACTGATCTAGAGCATGACTTATAATTTGGCAAAAAATACTGTTTTTAATGAGAACGCTAAGATCGAATTTAGGATTAATATAGCAACACGATACACTACGATGGGGAAAGTTTAGATACTTCTTATCTCTATTTATTGTTTTTAATAGTCTCATCGTTTATTTTAAATTACAAAACAAAGGAAAACCAAACGAAAATGTATACAAAATACTCCTGTTTAAAATTATTCACGAACACAATGGCATTTTTAATAGTATTGACATAATTGTTTTTCCTTATTGCCAGTTGTTACCCCATCGTACTTTTTTTGCCAAGTTATTCGTTAATTTGAATACATATGAAAGAGTAGTTTTGTTTCTATTGTTCCAAGATATTTATAGAACAAAGAATTTAAATATGATGTTATACGAATAATGTATGTGTGTATTAATACTCAATCACCACGCAGGGTGAAGGAAAACATTGCATCGTGAGGAAATCTGCATACCATAGGGATTGATAAGAATTTCTATGGTATGTAAAGTCCGCCAACCTGCACTAGACCAGCGTGGTCGAGTATATGGCCTAACTACTCTCAATCGTACTCACGATTGTAGAGGAGGCCCGTGCCCTGCAGTGGGACATATATGAGCTGATACAGTACGAAAGACTGAGAATAGTGTTAGTAAGTGGCCGCTATTATGAAAAGTGTACCGGGCGGAGTCCTCCGGATCGCTAGTAATTATTTATCTTCATGTCCCCAAAAGTGCCATCGATGCCAAAGATGCGCATTGCTGGAGTCAAGTAGCCGACGTCGTAATGTGTTATTCCACATGTTTGTGAAGAACTTCAGTTAGCACCTAACATGTAAATTATCACGGAAACGACAAACATAGTATGTATATATGGAGAAGGCTGATTTTTAAGCGAATATATTCGATTTCTGTAGGTCAAATAACACAAGAGTCTCACCAATAACCATCCAGAGTGTGACCGAAAACGAAGCCAGGCAGTAGTTTTAATGACTTCAAACTCAACGCAACTAAAAATTGGTAAAAAAGGGCGTCGATTTTGCTTCTCTAAAATAATAATGAACACCCATTTATTAATAAAAAAGCAGTGGTATGCCATTTTAATTGTTTATGGTTTATTTTGGATAAAACTACGTATTTACTACCCAAAAACAACGATATATAAAAAATTGTATTGTAGGTAATTGTATATTATTGTTTACGAAAATTTTAGTTGCAGTGTCTGTAGTCACTAATCCTACCACCTGGCTTCGTTTTCGGTCGCAGTCTGGATATATCTGATATTTATTCAACTCAAGTCAACTATACTATACTCACAAGACTTCTTGATAGCTCCGTGCTGTATTTACTTAGACGCCGGCTGTGAAACTCAAAGCCACGGGTCATATCGTCGCACTGAAAAAAATGGTGCGACGGTGTACAAATATTTCGGGTCTGAGTGTTCGCAAATCCAACCGAAAAGTCTCTCGTTATTTCTGATATACGACACATGAATTCATTGATATTAATGTGGGGTCAGGGATATGTAAACGGTGTATTTATTTGTGTATGGAGTCCCGTAAGTATTGTTTCTCATTTCCGCGTATATTCGGCTTTCGCGGGATATATGCATTACATCAAGACATGTCTGTATTTATTGGTATTTTTGCGCATGCTAACTTCGGTCAAATATACACTAGATTTAAGTAACGGCCTAAAACCGGCAAGAGAAATAAGAGCACAAATGAGCGTGTGCTCTTATTTGATTTTAGTAAGGTCAAAACCATAATAAATAAAATAAGGTTGATTGTTACCTGAAGTTGATTATAATTGAAGACTTTTTGCTACATCTCGTATTTCGAAATTCAAATTTATAAGTATAAGCAACCTCGGCCACTGGCGTGTGATTTTTTTACGGACTCTGTATCTAATATATATGATCGAAGCATGCTAACAATTTCATTAAAAGTTAAATATATTAAAACTGTCCAGAAAAATACGAATGGGTCTGTCAATCCCTAAAACCGCTTTCATGCGTTCTAGTTAAATTAAAGGGCTAGTGCTCTAGTGGTACGAATGGCTATTAGTGAATTGACATTGATAAGTCACTGTTCCGATCCATTATTGTGTCGAATGATGCGAGATTATCGCCTCTAACAGTCAATAATATTTTGGACAGCATTACTCACGGATTTATCAATTTGTTTGTCATATCAGTTGACAAAATCTGCGCACCGATACTGATGTTTGTTTGATCAAAATTGGTGACTATGATTACTATTGGATAATAATTGAGATATTATACTAGAGGGGATACTGGAAACAAAGTATTTGTAACAAAAATGAACGGTACCGTACCACTGCTTCTGTTTCTGTCACTGTCACACCTACGCAGTAACATCATCTTCGCTCTCACTTCACTGGGTTCGATGATAAATTCCGAATGGTGTCACTCTTATTTCTCTATACATATACTCGTAGCTCTGCTTAATGCCTACTTCCAGTCAAGCGATCTGCTCGTCTCGTCATTCTTTCAAATGTAGAAAACGTTGAGATATAAAACGAGAACATACTAGAAAATATAACTAAAACGAGCGGTACCGTAAATCTATCTATTTCTTTCGCTCCTACACTGTTACACTACTTTCTCAATTTCTAGTGCCCGCAGATTTTCTTCACGCTGTCCACTCTATAATATGAGAACAACTTCCTTTTTTTGAGGTCGAGTAAAAATAGCGAAAATAAACCACAAAATTCAGTCGCACATCACTATTTGTTTGTACAAGTGATTGTATTCTCGTAATGATTTAGCAGTATGTGTGTGAGTGGTGCTAACTTGTCAATTGTTTGGGTTGAAACCTTAAACCGTAATGTTTGAATTGAATTTAGCGAGGTTTATTTACGATCGGTGGTAATTCCGTCGCTAATATTTGATCTTATGCGAAGATGAGAATGTATACTTAGATGCTACTAATGATATTAATGATAGTAAAATAGTTCTGCTGCAATTAGAATTTATCTACATTTATAGCTAAGAACAATGGAATTGTTGTTACTTATGCTATAGAAACAGATGTAATTTATTAACTCTGACTAAACTCGACTAAAACAGGATCTCAGAATGAGACCTGCTACTATACAAATCTGTACCAACATATATGAGTCCATATACATCCTACTGCAGGTCACGGGCCTCCTATACAATCGAGAATACATATGAAAAGACTTAGGTGATGTAGTCAACCATGCTGGCCTAGTACTTATTTGTGTAATTTGGATACCACAGAAATTATTACAAATCACGACGGTATAGACAAATAGAAAGTAAAAATATCGGGTGTGGATATTTTAAAGCCAAAAGTCCCTCGTATTTTTAAAAGTAATCAAAGCAATTTTGCTAGTAGAGTCATATTTATTTTTAAATAATAATAAATAATATTTATAAATACCACTGTGGGTGTATTATTTATTCTCATTATTCAAAGTAAATAACGCCATTACATGTGACGTATCTTAGCTTTAAGATGAACGACCAAACCGGTTTCTCTATCCCATAAAAACATGACGTGAAGTCAATTTTCCTCTTACGTTGCTATTCATTAATAAAGTAAAAAATATGGAAATCCCCTTACATGTGAATAGGTTGTGTAATTATACAAAGGTTATGGTATTTCCATTGCCGAATATTTCAGATTTCTTTAAATTAGCGAGTATGACGAAACGTGCAGGTCGCTCAAAACGCCAGGCCTGCTCGTAAACAGACACAACACCACTTAAAACTTATTACTTAGTACTCCAAGGCATTGCAATGCGTCTCCTCGAGACATTAGGTGCTAGTCTCAAGTTCTCTACTTTCTTTCTGCCCAATAACCGAGGTCACAATGTTCATGTGTCCACCCTTAGGCCATCCTTAAAATTATTGTTGCATGTATTATGATGGTTAGAAAGACCCTTTATTTATTTAAATTTCGTTATTGTATTAACAATCAAACCAGTTAATCAATTGGTTAGTCAATGGATAGATGTTTTTTGTCAAATGCTGCCTCGTGTTTAAAAGTCAAGAACTACTGATCTAGAGCATGACTTATAATTTGACAAACTGCTTCAAAAGATAAAGCGGTAATTTCGGCAAACTCGTCTGGAGTCTGGAGAGAATGTAAATAACAGTCATCCATTACAGTTATTTACAGAGCCAAAACTTTTCTACGATTAGGGACCTTTTCGTATACCAAGCTATTCAAATACCGAATACGTATACCGAATAGTAGAGTCTTCTTCTTCTTCTTTATCAGCCCATATACGTCCCACTGCAGGGCACGGGCCTCCTCAACAATCGAGAGTACTATTGAGAGTGTTTAGGTCATATAGTAGAGTTAACAAGTATAAAACAAATCCTAAAGACCTCCCAACTAACTAACAGTTTTTAGGTATAATTACTGTCGAGAGAAAAAAATACTTTGTGTAAGTGCATTCATGATTGTAACCTGATTTGTGTTTAATAAAACAAGTAAAAATAAACTATGCATATTTCTTCAAAATGTTTTTCTTTACCGTAAAAGCAAGCAATATTTAACTAACCATGATTAGCATAATCTACGTCTAGCGGCCTTACCATGATATCTTTTAATTACAATCTCGGGCTTATTCAAACAATAATTAGAGAAACGCGAGTATAATTATTGTATTGACATTGGAATGAAATAACTTGTCCTTTCCTTTGTCCTTGGATTAGAAGTATCCTCATAATTAAACGTAGCAATAATGATATTAGTGCTGTGAAACGAGAGACCGCGCGTTCGATCCTTGCTCCGAAACAAATATTTGTGTGAACCACAGGTATTTGTTTCAGATCTGGGTGTTTGTGAGACCGAAAAGTCTCGTATTTCCTGATACCCACGACACAAGACATGATCTTAATGTAATACGTAAATTCTTTACCGTATTGGTATAAAAAAACCTTCAATGAAATGGTAATTCGTTTAATCATAACATAATTAGCTGTGCCGTTGCCATTTTCCTGTGTTTTCTAGGCCAAGAATAATCAATTAGGGATAATGGTTTTGTAAATATTTTAATACAAAACGTTCTTGTCATCAAACAAAGTAATAAGATTAGGAACATAAATTAACTTTCAAGAAAGAATAATTAACTAATGTTTAAAATTCGCAACCACATGATGACTTATTCACAGAACAATATAATTAATACTGATAATATTTTGGTACATTTTAAAGTTATTTAAAAAAACTGTCGGTTTGTGGGAATCTAGAAAAATATATACAATCATTTGCAAAAAAAACGGGCGGTTTTGATTTTAATTCTTCTTTAATAAAATACGGTACCAAAATTATTTCAATCATTTGTACATGTTACTGGCTGGTTTTAAAAATGCCGTGGTGTTTAAAACAGTACGTTCTAAATTCAAATTTTCGTTTGATGCTCGTTTTTACAGAAAACCACTATTTATCCTACATTTTTGGTGCAAAGTTCCAAAAGATAATATCGGTTTTCATAACTTTTAGTCAATTTTTATGAATTTATTTCATATTCTTAATTGTCAAAGCTTCATTTATTGCTGTTTAGCTGTCTCAATAATGTTAGAGAAAGTGGTAAAAGCTACCAAAATTATTGCGCTGCTCGAAGAGGGTTGCAGCCAATGCTTCGTGGCTCAGAGGCTAAGTGTGAGTCGCTCGACGGTTCAAAGGACCTGGCAGCGGTATCAAGACACCGGTTCCGTCGAGAGAAGGCCTGGTTCTGGAAGAAAACCATGTACCCAACCACGGGATGATCGTTTTCTTGTGAGTCGCGCATTGAGAAATCGCAAGTCTTCGTATGTGGACCTTAAGAACAACCTCGAAGAAGTAAGAAATGTGCATATTAGTCTATGGACGGTCAGGAGGAGGCTTCTCGCGGCCAATATACGCAGTCATCGCCCGGCCCGCGGCCCTAAGTTACTCCGTGAGCACAGAGTTGCCAGGCCTAGGTTTGCTCGAAATTGTGAGTCATGGACTCAAGAAGACTGGAATAGGGTATTGTTCTCCGATAAAGCCAGGATATCTCTGTTCGGTGAAGATCGACGTCGGCGAGTGCTACGAAGACGAGGAGAACGCTTTGCAGAGGCTTGTTTTGAGGAAATCACAATTTATGGTGGGGGCTCTGTTATGTTTTCGGCAGAAATAAATTCAATGGATCGTACAGAGTTAGTCTTCATTGAAAACGGCTCACTGACTGGACATCGATACATAACGGAAGTTCTAATTCCTCATGCACAACCCGCATTGGCCGCTTTAGGCAGACTCAATTTTTATGGACGACAACGCTCGCGCCCACCGTTTTGGCGATGTGGAAGCGTATGTGCAAGAGGTCGGGATTCGTCGTTTGAATTGGCCAGCTCGAAGTCCCGACCTCAATCCTATAGAGCATGTCTGGGACGTTCTGAAACACCGCGTGAGATCAGTACAACCGGCTCCGCAGACCATCAGAGAGCTGAAGAATGTGATTACCGCGGAGTGGGAACGTATTCCGCAAGCAAGTATCCGGGATATCCTCGATAACATACCCAGACGAATTCAAGCTGTGATTTCAGCTAGAGGGGGTCACACTCGATACTAAACATTTAGCTTTTACTTTATTAAAGAAGAAACAAACAAAAATCTTTGTTAACTTTTAATTCACGAGCATATGCACTACTAGCGAGCATACACTACTAGTGAACTTTAGCATTAAAACCCATAAATTTTATCAAAATTTTATGAGAATACTGACGAAAACGATTATTTGCTTATTAATTTACAAAATTGTGAAAGTAAAACTACCTATAATTATCAAACAAACCAATAGTAACATTTGAAATGGTTCATTGCTTAGGTGCCCGTTTTTTTTGCAAATGAGTTTAGTTAATACACCTAAAAATAGAACTGAACAAATGTGCGAACAAACATCGTTGGTTCGTAGTAATGAATTTCAGTTGATTACTTTTGTTATTTGGGTTCAATATTCTTTGTAGTCAGGAGGTTATATATTATGTTTAGTACTCTGTTGAGCAAGGATCTCTATTATCTTCTTTGACTTATGTCACTAATTCTTGCCACCTATTACATCATGTGACAGAACATACTTGGCAAAACGTTAGTGTCCTGGTATAGCACCTCTGCCTACCCCTTATAGAAAAAAGGCGTTGAGTATGTTGTATGAATAATTTGGCAACTTACCAAAGACAAGCGTGTCAAAGACCCCGTAACGTACTTTAGTAATACGTTACTGTTGCGAATTGAAACAATAAATACTTGTAACTAAAAATAAATTAAATAAATTAACTATCTCTAGTTTGTACTCAATAATGTAATGTAATTGACTGATATGGGTGAATAGAAAGCAGCATTAATATATTCGTTAATTTGGTCTCCCAAAATGTTTTGTGAAAATCCTTTGTTCGTGCGTTCGTTACCAGATAAAAAATCAAATGAAAATTGGTGACTTTAAAAAGAGGTTACCATTTGGAAGCATTGTATGGTCGAATTTGTATATTCATTTACTTAGAATCCTTATTAACCTCATCCGTTCCAATCCCTCTCTTTTTTTAAACATAAATAGCAATTAATGTCACAGTAAACGACAGAATTTGTTGTAACTAGGCTTCATGCAACGCAATTCTTGTTTCCTCATAAAAAAATCAGTGGTTTATCCTCAATCAACTGTTGAGATTATCCTTAAGGAAAAAATATAGCGGATACTTGACCCAGTAACTAATTTTCACAGAAATTCGTTTAGAGATTCAAATTATTTAGAAAGATTTAATTTCCCTTTAAATTCTCACATGGTAACATTGTGGGATCTTTGTAAATAAGTCATATAATACCATCTTCAAGCGTTAGAACTAAACTTTAACTAATTTAAAATACTATTGGAATCGGCCAACTCAATTTGATACAATTGAAATACAAAACTAACGTGGGCCCAACGGTATTGTTGAGTCTCTGATCGATATTACCTAAAACCTAATTTACTCCCTTCTTCTTTTCTGCCTTTTTACTTTTCTCTCCTCCTCTGTTTAAAGAGATCGATTCGTCTATTCATCAAGTGATATGGACGTGCATGGCCGAAGGAAATAATTACCGCATCTATTTTTTATGTCGAGAGGAAAGCTGCCATTTATCGATCTCTTATTTTCGGTACCCAGAGAAGGGCGAAAGGGGTATGTTAGTGTCACTGGCCTTCCAGCTTGGCATGCTTCCGCTAGCAATAAATAAATATATTCTTTTTCTTTCATAAATACAATTGAATGGCTTTCATGAAACAAAACTGACACGTATAACAGAATGTTCTTCACGTCTTTTCCTCACAACTTAGCTATGGCCGTGAATTTAATACATCTTCCGCACTAATTGACAAGATAATCAACTAATGTTATGTAAATTGTAAATGATATAAGTAATAATAAGTGTACCACGATGTCACTGGAGCGATAATTACGTAAATGTGCTATGCAAACATTGTGGAATTTGTCCTCTTTATTAGAATATATCGTGTTACGTCAAATATATAGGGGAGAAGTGGCATGAAGGAGCCAGGTTTTGAAAGAGCCACTTCTATTATTTCGGTAGTTTAGGAACCTATTTGGTTGGGGATTTTATTTTTAAGTGGAAAAACTGATTTCTCGTCACCCACAAACATTTGACAGTTCGCCGACATCAGCGGACGTCGGTGTATTGAGTTAAAGTTTTGGCAATAAAAAGTAAGTATTTTACTTCATTTAAGTTGTTTTTTGGTATTTTACTGTAAACAAATATAGATACATGAATTGTAGACTGAGTTTGTGCATATGTTTGGCTTTGCAGCTGCATAAAAACTGAGCCCCAAAAGATATAATATTGTTGTTATTTGTAAGGTTATATATTTTTTTTAGTTTTGAAAGAGCCGGGTGAATGGGCCATAAAAGGGCTGGCTCTTTCATAACCGGCTCGTTCATAAACCCTGCATTTGAATTTTGTAACTAAAATATACTAATAATAAATATGCATTTTTTTTCATATACCAATAAATTATTTGCTACAGATATTGCATTATGGAGAAGCCTGGTCTAAAAAAACGAATAAGACCCGAAAAATAAATTAATAATAATAAAATAACACCCAACAGTCACATACACAGTCCTGACCCCATACTAAGATCGAGTCTTGTGTCGTGGGTATCAGAAACTACGAGAGACTTTTCGGTCTCACTAACACCCAGACTCGAAAGAAATATTCGTGGGCCACACAAACATTTCTCTCGGTGCGGGTGTCCAACCCGCGGCCTCTCGTTTCACAGGCGGCGTCTAACCAACTACGCCACGGAGGCTGTCATCGAAATCGGTAATTGAAGAAGCAGTCAATGAAGTTGTTATTTTCTTGAAATTAGAAACATATCTTATGTTTCTAATTTCAATAAAATAACATTATATTCTAAAGTTCCTAAAAAATCTGAATCTTTAGTGAGCAATTTTTTTTTATTTTCTTAAAGATTTAACGTTGTTGTTTTTGATAGAAGATTGATTATTGTTAATTTTTGAGATTGTTATTAATAAAAAATAATCCTTCTGTAATATATTAAGATTATATATAGGAATATTATAATAGGTTTGACTGACTAATATGTTAAGATTAAAGTGCTTGTTAAAATGACTTAAAATGACTGATAGAATTAAATATTTGTTAAAAAAGTCATTAGTTTATTAAAAGGATTTGGTAGAATTGTCTTTTTGTTTTTTATAGGGCAATAATTATTATTTTACATAATTTTCACAGACTGGCTCATTCATAACTTTTGGTGGCTCTTTCAATACCGAAAAGTTATGAAACAGCCAAAAGACACATTTTTTAGAAATGAATATTTCACTATTTTTTGTAATGTGTTTAAGGTTTTTTCGTATGAAATAACCTAGTTTAATAAATAAATAAGAGTTTGACAAAAAAAAACATCATTTCTTTCATTAAAAGTATATTTTTTTGCTCCGTTTAGTAAACTGGCTCTTTCATACCACTTCTCCCCTACCAGCTTAAGAGAGAGGCATATTCTGGAAAGAGATGGTGTCATAAAGAAAAATAGTTGATAATTAAACTTATTTAAAACACTGTACAAGTAATTCATAATGTCCTTTTTTTTGAAGTCGATTAAGGAAGCCTAATAGCGTTATTAGTTTCTTTCGAACGACTTTTGTATTCAGGGGGGTATACTCTGTAAATACGATCACCATCATCATTATCAAAATCAAATCAAAACTATTGTCTATTATACTTATCATTTTCTCCGAACTAAGTATTTGGTTGTGACATACGATAGAGGTATCCAACATTTTGTGGAGTATCTAGGCTCATTAGTGAAGTTTTACATACGGCCTCCGAACATTCGAAGTTCATATCGTTTTTATAGAGTAACCTCCCTGTTTGAGCTAAGATGAGAATACATTCGATAGCTGAAGTTAGTTTAAAAATTGTCTATGAGTAAAGCCGTAAACATTTTTATAATATAGCGAAAAAGTTACATATTTTATACTAAATATATTGAGAGTGGTTAGGCCATATAGTCCACCACGCTGGCCTAGTGCGGGTTGGCGGACATACATACCATAGAAATTTGTATAAATCGCTATGGTATGCAGGTTTCCTCACGATGTTTTCCTTCACCGTTTTAGTGCGTGGAGAGTGATTATCAATACACACATGACTCCGAAAAGTCAGAGGTGTGCCCTGGGATTCGAACCCGCGACCACCGCGAACATGTTGGCACCACTCTCAATCGTAGGTACTGTCGATTGTAGAGGAGGCCCGTGCCCTGCAGTGGGACGTATATGGGCTGATACAGATACAGATACTAAATATATTATTGTTGTTTATGATTATGTGAAGGAGATTTCGCTACGTCCCAGACACCCAGCTAGGAAATACTGAAACACTGATGGGTCAGACAAGGTCAGTGTAGTCGTTCTATTGTATGTATTATTGTATAACAGCCTCCGTGGCGCAGACAGCCTCCGTGGCGCAGTTGGTTGGACGCCGCCTGTGAAATGAGGGGCCGCGGGTTCGATCCCCGCACCGAGAGAAGTGTTTGTGCGGCCCACAAATGTTTCTTCCGGGTCTAGGTGTTTGTGAGACCGAGGAGTATCAGGAACCACGAGAGACTTCTCGTGGTTCCTGATACCCACGACACAGGACGCGATCTTGGTGTGGGGTCGAGACTATGTGTAATAGTCACTATTTACGGTTAATATGTGTAACATTGTAGTAGAATACAATTATTAATATTTATCGGCTCGTTTGCTATACACCACGTCTTCACCCCGTTCCGTCCTCCACGTCTATGATCTATCTCCTTCTATATCTATCTCACTCACCCTTGGTTCGCGTAGTGTATAGTTCGAGACGACAATGCTAAAAGTATGAATTTATCAATACACTACACTATGTATGTGACTGTTGGGTGTTATTTATTATTATATTTATTTATTGTAAGAATTCTGTAGTCTTTCATTTATAATTTTCAAGTCTCCCTCCATCTCGAACTTGTACGCCTGCTCATTGTTTTTTTTTTTATTGCAATGAGCATGCCGTTCGCCTGATGGTAAGCCATACGACTACTCATTAACAGTAGCAAAACCAAACAACACTTGAATTACAAAGTAGTGCTTGGCCTTCCACTACGCTTGCCATCCTAAAACATAAGATGTTAAGTCTCAATATGTCCAGTAGGTACTCTGGCTACAATATGCAAAATAAAATAATATGCAAACACACTTTATCCTTCCAAGGAAATCTTGTTTTTGAAACTGCCGGTAAGTTGCGAAACTCTTCATTTGTCATACAAACATATTATCGTATTGTGCAAAGTTATTCTTTGTTAAACATTTAGTCATTAAAGCACAAAAGAAACAAAAGCAAAACACACATTGCATTACCGCCAAACCTATGACTAAGTTTAAATTAATTTAGAGCGACAAGTTTATCTAACTAACAAATATCTGTCACTATCCAAATAGGCTTTTTTTATAGTCTTCAGAAAAATGATATTAGCAATTCGATGCTGCACGTAGCCTTTAACACTACTTTCAAAATGAAACTATCCTTAACTCATTATGGATCAAAAAAGACGAATGATAAACTGGATATCAGAATTTACAATAAAATCTGTCTGTATGCTGATAAGGGCTGCCTTATATACATGTATATCTATTTATGTCTGTCTTTGTCATTCTACACGGTCACACTGTCTTCCATTTCGTTTCACTGGGTTCCCGTGTCATCGTTGGTACATTCGCACTGCGCAGAATTTGTTCGCGTAGCCGGCTCTAGTAAATCTCAAAACGATCGAATAATGTTTGAAAATTGGGCATTACCCTTTTATCTTCTCTGTTATCGTTCACGTCTCAAATAAATGGAGATGATCTGCGATTAGGATAGTATGACGTAGGAGCTGTCAATTAGCATGATAGTATCGCTAGTCCCGTGTAGTAGCCAGTTGTAAAACAGTTGTCGGTAATAACTCACGCTGTTGTAGCGAAACGCGAGTCATCGTGCGTTTACGTTTTTAAATTTTACTTTTTTTAATTTTAAGATAAAGGAAGCGTTGTGAAGCCTATGTGATTGTTGTTTTGGGTAAATTATTTTGTGTGATTTTTGTGGCATAATACAGTCGTTTGTTTTTTTTTAATCTAAACAAAGATTTTGTGAAGCCTTAGTGATTTTATATTGTGTTTATTGTGGTTGCTAGGAAATTTGTATATGCTCTTATTTGTGGCATGTAACAATATTATTGTATGATTTTAATTAATTAACACTTAAAAAGTTATTTCGCGAAACGTTTAAAACTGATATTCAAATTACCTTTAATGTTTAGCAGGTTGTTGTGTTTATTATATTTTATGATACAAATCTAACTCATGAAAAAGGAGGTTATAAAAGTTCAGTGTTTGCCAAATATCTTGATTGTTCCTTATATTTAACAGACAGTGTTGGTGTCCTTATTTTAATAATTGTTTATTTGCGAGTGACCGTATATTTTTTGTGAAAAGTAATCTTTTTTGCCTTAACTCCTTACGCAAGGAAATTTATCTATCTTTATTATCCTTTCGCAAAATTCAATATCAAGACTGAAATTTATCTGCTTTATCAAAATTTGATATGCAAACATTAGCAATGTGACAAAAAATCGACGATCGATCGAATATTTGTTTAAAATTTAACGAATACCAAAAGTAATAATTGTGCGATATTTTATAAACACGTAGTATCATGGCCATATTCCTCATTTAGGATTCTACATCACCGCTTTAAGCGAAAAGGAATATTTTGAAAATAACTGTTTGAAGTAGATATAGAAACGACTTTTGACACGTTTGATACCCTTGACACTAGAATATCGTAAAGTAATAAATTTTCCAACCAAATCTAAAGGTGAAATCATACTATGTGTAGTATTTCGTCTTACACATAGAGTAAAGAAGCGGCCATAAAAACTAGAGAAACGCGTCTTAGAGCGATCTGAACAATGGATTTGGATTCTTATGTTGTGTGCACATTATTAGTCATACGCTTAAGACGTGACCACAGACTACATAGAAAGAACCGTGTATGTTCCATTGTCCTGATTGGTCAGTTAGCCGCTTCTTTAATCTATGCGTAAGACGAAATACTATTGTAGGTATGATTTCACCTTTAGGGTTATGAAATTTTATAAATATTGCCGGTTAGACTTAGAGCTATCATATTCGTAATATTTCTGAAATTGATGAATTGTCTTCATCGCAATATTTAATATCTTCGTCTTTTAAATCCATCCAAAGGTTGCCTTGAAGAGCTTGCCTTATGCAATAAGGCCACAGATTTAACTTTATAAAAATTTAGTTATTATTATTTTCGTAGTATACGATAAAGAATATAAATAAATGAATTAAATCTTGCTGAATAAAAACCGAAATCGTAATTTTTATTATTTGTTGTCTCCTTGTACGTATATACGTCCCACTGCAGGGCACGGGCCTCCTCTACAATCCAGAGTACGATTGAGAGTGGTTAGGCCATATAGTCATAATTGTTGTCTACGCCTCAAATTTAACAGATTAGCAATGAATAGTACTGCTTTAACAATACATCAAAAGCCTTACTAGCTGTGACTCTACTTGTGTATCAAAGCTTAGTAGATTTACAAGATACTTCTCAGCCTACCCTATTTCATTTTTAAATTCCCTTTTTTAGCTGATAGAGAATGCCTTAAGGATAATGTCCTATTAACTTACATTTAAATCTTAAGTATGACAAAAGTATTACGAATATTTTGTTACCGACATAGCCCATAGAATTAGCAAGTTAAATAAATAAAGAAATGACACCCAACAGCCACACAGATAGTCCTAGGGCCCTACTATATAAATCCGAAACGAAGTTCGAAACTTCGTGACGTTTTTCGTTTCGAAACCTACTCTGTAACACGAAGTTCGAATCTTCGGATCGAAGAATGAATTATTCCAATATATCGGCAATACGAACATTTGCAGAGTAGGTACATACGTATCGTCACAAACTTCGTTCGTCCGAAGTTTCGAACTTCGTTTCGGATGAATATAGTAAATAAAAATGTAAATGTTCGGATTGCCGAAATATTCGAATCATTCATTCTTCGATCCGAAGTTTCGAATTTCGTGTTACAGAGTAGGTTTCGAAACGAAAAACGTCACGAAGATTCGAACTTCGGATTTATATAGTAGGGCCCCTGACCCCGCACTAAGGTCGAGTCTTGTGTTGTGGGTATCACGAACAACGAGAGTCATTTCGGTCTCGCACACCCAGACCCGAAAGAAATATTTGTGGGCCGCACAAATATTTCTTTCGGGCCCGCCTACAAGGTGGACGGACGACCTGACGAAGGCTGCAGGAAGTCGCTAGATGCAGGCCGCTTCCAACAGGTCGATGTGAAGATCCTTGGGGGAGGCTTACGTTCAGTGCACTTCCTGTGGCTGAAGTGATGATGAAATATTTTGTGGCCACACTAAAACGATAAATGGGGAGTTTTAGAAATCGCGTATCCATATTATACGATTAGTGCTAATCACACAAATATATTGGTGATTATATGATAACACGATATCTACATATTATGTTTATGTATTGATATAAATGATATATTTGTTCGTTATCCGATTATGTAGTTTAGTTTACAAACTGTTACTATGTGCCCTCTTTAATCGTGTTCAGTTACCGGATAAGTATTTTCTAATATAGGTCAAACATTAGTCTTAAAATTTTTCCGCTCTCATACCCACCACTGCAACTCCTGTCAGCCAGGATCAACAGTGGCACACAAATAATTGACACCGAGCTCCGGAGCTCGGTGAGTATCTCAGGGACACTAGCTTGTCTTTAACCCGCATCGAAGTAAACCTAATCAGAAAGCATTTCAGGGGCCCTACTATATAAATCCGAAATTCGAATCTTCGTGACGTTTTTCGTTTCGAAACCTACTCTGTAACACGAAATTCGAATCTTCGGATCGAAGAATGAATGATTCGAATATATCGGCAATCCGAACATTTACATTTTTATTTACTATATCCATCCGAAACGAAGTTCGAAACTTCGGACGAACGAAGTTTGTGACGATACGAATGTACCAACTCTGGAAATGTTCGTATTGCCGATATATTGGAATAATTCATTCTTCGATCCGAAGATTCGAATTTCGTGTTACAGAGTAGGTTTCGAAACGAAAAACGTCACGAAGTTTCGAACTTCGTTTCGGATTTATATAGTAGGGCCTTAGGCTTCTAGACCATCTGCTTTCGTTACACATTTCGTAGCAGGTAAAGATAGATAGATTATAGAGAGCGGCTTTTAACCTACTGCGCCATGGATGTTGTAAAGATAAGTCATAACTTATATAAAGTTATCTTTCACTAATAAAATACATTCATGGATATTCATTAACGTTTAAAAGTACCAAATAATAATAAAATCCTAATTTAATCTAATTAATAAAAAAGTAGCACATATTTTTGCTTGTACGTGTAAACCAATTACCAAATATGTATTTAAACTGATACTAAAAGTTAGTTAATTGTATACAATAAATTAGTCTAGATTAGTACGTGTTTCCATCTAAGTAAATTAGTTGTTTAATCATTGACGTAAAATATATGGACGGGGCGGAAAGCAAAAAAAGTGTTGTCACTAAAGTGGTCCGCAGACCAGTTCAACGGTTGTGACGTCACAGCGCACCGGTTGTAAATCGCCGACAAATGCCTAATTTAACGTGCGTGTGTGTGCATTAAAGATGACCGAAAGTTCACAAAAAAAAGATAATATTTGTTATCACCGCTAAGTTAAAATTATATTACTTTAAGTCAATATAACATTTATTTTAGCATTATTGAAAAAACGATTTCATGGCCGCCATTGACGTATAAATCTGACAGATGGCGCAATTTTCGCAGGCATCTTTTTGACGTACCCAATGTACTAAAGGGCCTATCCTTAGTTTTTAAATCAATGTGTTTAATAGAATCTTTTAATGATTATCTACAAAAACTTTGTGACTTCATAAAGGTTCAGTTCGCTTATTAACTGTGCTTATTAATGAAATCGTGCGTGTACAGTGGATATTGATAGTAATTTTAAGAATAAATTATTATTACTTACTTGTTACATAAACTTACCTATTAATTCAAAATTGTTAAGTTGGGTTTTATACTAAATCTATGGATTGAATTAATGTTTGTGTTAAATGTTACGTAATTCAATGATAGAAAAAAAGTTAAACATTTTTTTTTTTAATCTTATTTAGTTTATAAACTGTACATAATGATTCCAGAACATATTAATTTATAACATCAATATGTTTAAAAATTAAAACTTTATTAAGGACGCGTATCGGCAACGAAAGTGCTATCCGTACTGTCGTGTTCGGACGAGCGCGGGAAGGAGAAAGGACAGCGGGAGGGGCATCGCATTCCTGCGAGGTGCAGAGATATTGTGACCGAGTAATACAGACAATCTTAATTACGGAAATTGTGACAGATAAGCAGAGATAAACCTGGATTTCAAATAATTTAATTCCATTGTCGTATTAAATACCTTATGTTCAAAGGCGACGTAAGATTAAGAACGTTTTAGACAGTATAAGAAGTAAATATTATGCAAACATATCCTAATATATATACAAGCGTACTTGAGTAAGTGGATTTTCTTCTCATCTGGCCAAACAAAGATTATATTATCTTAATACAATCCAAATTATAGTTCGTCTACGGTATTTTTAGCGCAAATGCGTGATTGTCATGCTGCTGTTAAAATATTAGGAACAGTTTTTCTCCTTTTTGATTTTGTTATATTGGACAAGTTAATACGAATAGATTAAATTAAATGCTTGTTGATTATATTAAGAAAACATATCTCAAACAATGCGTTAAATAGTTATTTTTTAATTTTATTCGTAGTAGCAAATTTCGCCACACCCCAATAGACCATATAAAATCTGTATCTAGTCGATGGATACTTTATCAAAACTTTACTGGTATCATTGCTGGTATCATATGTACCTATGTGACTCTTGGGTGGATTTATTATTTAGAAAATAAAATCATTTGATTAGTCATTTTGACTTCAGCTATCCCTTTTTCTTTCCAAATCTCCATTGACGATGTTCTAGCTCCCTAAAATGTTACTAACATCTAAAGATATTATTGTTCACGTACTTATAAAGAAAGCATAAAAAAGATTAGATATTCGAATTATTCTATGAAAATTTTGCAAAGTTGTAATTTTTTTAGTTTTGTTTATAGCATTCGTAAACCAAACAAATTCGTTTAGGGAATAAAAGTATTTATTTATTATTATTATTTATTTAATTCTTTATTGTACACAATAATAAGGAATAACAGTTCAGAGATGATAAAAAACACAAAGTACAAATGGCGGTCTTATCGCTCTAAGGCAATTTCTACCAGACAACCATGGGATGGATATATGAGCAGGAAAAAGGATAGGGCAGTGTAAAATAAAGATAACGAAAGCATGGAAACATAAATAAAATCATAAAAAAAACATATAAATACATTATATATATACATACATAAGTATTATACATATACATACTTATATAAATTTATAGACGAATAAATATACGTACATAAATATATATATATATATATATTACCAATATAATCAATAAGAGGAAATAGTCCTAATCGGTTTATCTGTTTATAGAGAAAGGTAGTATTCTTTTAATCGTTTTTTAAATGATGACAGTGTTTGAGCCTGCCTCACCACAACAGGAAGTGCGTTCCACAAACGAACAGCATGAACACTGAAAGATTTATCCATAAATGTCGTGGTGTGGACGGGCATTCTCAACTTCAGGTTCTCAGACGACCTCAAGGACCTATTGAGGAAAGTATTGAAGTATTGAATTGAGGAAAGTGTATTAAGGAAAGTAAGTAAACAATATGTACTTTCCTAAGGAGGAAAGTATATATTGTTTAGTAAAAAAAAATGTATGCAACAATATAAATAGTGCCTACATTGCTTCCAATTGCATCATCTTTTAAACAACCAAATCTATATCCTATTGTCATAGTAAATCTGTTGTTACAGCTTAATTTCTCGCGAATTATCTTGATTTGATACACTGTACACTTAACTACAATAAGCCGTGGCGTCTGTTTGTATATCATATTATCATAATCTATTTGACATGGCGTCTCGCGTCTTTGTTTTAAAACATCAGAAATAAAGGCGCGAATATCGTCGTGTGATAGACAAGATGGCGGCCACAATTTACAAAAATGTGATGTAAAATATTTTAAATTATTACTTGGTTAATATAGTTCTTTAAATAAATTATTTCATGGTATTCATTTTGTAAATTAAGACATTCAATTTTATTATTATGCAGAATAATTTACTTAACAAAACAACGTAAAAAGAGACTGAATATTAGATTTTTCATAAGGACTTATGTGATAATGAGTGTTAGTGTGTGAGTGCAAAAAATAACAAAAAGTGACAATATGCGGAACGGAGGAAATGAAAAGCCTACGGATTGGGAGAGCGAGAAATTAAATCCGAATGGATGGTAAGTTATACATTATTTTATGAACATTATTATATGTTATGAACATATTTAGGCACCGTTAACAATGGCTACCATTAGCTATATGTACCGCTGTGTAATCTTCTCAACTGATATGGTTTCAGTTTTGATTATTTATTTTTTACCAGCTCATAAGTCGGTCTTCATTTGCATCATAGGAGTATCTGATTAATAACTCCAAAATGAAATGATTTCAAGAGATTGTGTTGTGAAGATAGCTGTACAATCACTGAGAGAATATATTTTTTCAAAATTTGAGCATACGAGTAGTAGGTAAACACGGCACAATATAAACTGCCTATTTATTGCCTTTATCGCAATGAAGGCAAAGGGAGACTAATTGTACAGTCTTTAAATAAAAATTGGATTGGAGCCTTCACAAAAAAACATTGACCAATAATCTTAATCTTAATCCATCTCCGCTGTACGAAGATTGTAGTTCCATCTACGGTGAGTTCTTACTTCACGAGTTCCTTGAAATGACAATGAATACATTATATTTTTAGGACGCGATTTTCCTTATTTCTTTTGCTATAGACATAAAAACCTATAGTTTGTTCTATCACACTTGCGTCATTATTTATTTATGTATTAAGGCTAAAAATATCTATTCAAATAAAGTTTAGGGAATTGCATCGGGCAACCTGGCTTAAGTTGCAGAAAGTCGCTGGATTCAGGCCGCTTCCGACAGGTCGATATGAAGGTCCTTGGGGGAGGCCTGTGTTCAGCAGTGGACTTCCTGTGGCTGAGACGATGATGATGATGATTGCCTCAACTCCGATCGCTATTATCAATATCCATGTTGGCTTCATTCGAATAATTTCAACAACTATGACGTAGAAACATCGCATTTTATGGAGACAAAGTAATATTATTTCACTCTCCGCTGCATAAATAATTTTGCAGTATCCTTATAAAGTGTATGCATATTTTGGCATTTTTATGTGACAAGAGACTAACCTGATTTCAGAATTTTCAATTTTTTATTTTAAATCTTCTTCTTTGAGGGTCTAATCACTGTTGAAGGTTGGTCGTTAACTTCATTTCATTAAGAGTGGCAAAATCACGACGTCTCTACAAATTGTAAAAGCGCTTATTACGAGTATTATCAAATAATCAAAATCGGCCAAAAAATCTCAAGATAAATTATTGTACCATAGAAACAAACGTATACAACACTCCACATTATGCGTATCAATAAATTATTACTTTTTTATCAGCGCATCAAACAAGTAGCCAGTCGATAGAGCGATAACCTTCCAGACCGCAAATCATTTGATGGAGATGTGATCAGCAAAAAACATAATATAGCTACATTATTATATTATACAAAATCATAATGTACAATGTATAGAATCCACGTGACATAAAATGAAGGAAACTATGAGTTCTATGAAGTTTGAACGGATTAAGACAAAGTGCGTGGTGGCCTGTGCGTGCAAGATCAAATCCCAGGGCACTCCTCTGACTTTTCGAAGTCGTTTGTATTGATAAATCAATTACCAAACACAGTAATGTGAATTATTTCTATTTTAAATTAGCATCACCAACTTGTTATTTGAGCCTTAGCATGCTCTTTATTTCTCCTATTCTTAGTAGCCCCCCTAAGAATTTATAAACAAAAAACTGACCATATATTATAACAAATTCTTCTTTCAAATCTAAAATTACACACACAAAATTGACGGTCCAGTTTTGCTATTTATTCCAATTCTACCAGACACTATACGAGTAATGGTGAAGGAAAACATCGTGAGGAAACCCGCGTACTATAACGATTTGTACGAGTATGAATTTCTATGGTAGCTATGTAAAGTCCGCCAATTTGCACTTGGCCAGCGTGGTGGACTATATGGCCCCTAAGCCTTTCCAACCGTACGCTCGATTATAAACGAATAGGGAATATGCAGGTGACTTAAATATGGACAAAACATTGTTTTTTGTTATCTTTATTGCTACTGAAAACACACCATAAAATAATTTTTAAAATTTATTTTAATTTCATAGTGAAATTCAATCATCAAAAGTGGCTGTGTGCTAAAATTTCCGAAACGCAACACTATTGGTGGATGAAAACATGACGTCAGTTTTGCACGAGAGGTCTGCTGTCAACAAGCTATTTGTATGGTTTCTTTTCTGAGGAATGATTGTTATTGTATTGCGTCGCTGTTTTTTTTTATATTAAGTTGATAGTTTTATGTGTTCCCAGTATTAATTAATCCCATCAAAAACATCCTGAAAAAAAAATCCAAGTCTCGCAGCTCAGTTTTTCTACCGCAAAAAGTTGTGAGATCCATGTAATACCAAGTCGATTGATTTATTTAGTCCTTACTTAAGGGACCTTCTGTATAAAGTTATTTCGTAAGTTAATATCATATTAACATTTAAAATTCTTTACTTTTTAAATAAATAGATCGACTTGGCCATCGCATGAAAACATAATGTATCGTACAATTTATACATAATACTGCTGCTTTTTTTAAATATACTGTGTTTACACAATGCCTGCTTAATAACTGAAAATTCAGGCTTCTTGCTTTAACCACAACGAAGTAATTTAACGGGGGTTGAAAATGGTCTGAATTGCTTCGAGAAAAGGATGGTACGACTGTGCCGCTTTTTAGCTCGACTTGGAGGGGGCACTGCATGCCGTGCCCCCAGATTGCGAATAGAATGACTGAAACCGTTTTCGTAAAAGCGTAATCGGATAATCTTCCGAAAATCGACATGTTTAAAATGGCCACGTATTTCTTTTCGACTTCTCTTTTTTCTAGTACTGGAATATACAGGGTATTTCAAGACTGCTACCGAAAATGAAGCCGGGTGGTAGTTTTAGTGACTACAAACACAATGCAACTAAAAATTTCGCAAAGAAACGCGACAATGATTTTTTATGATTTTATAAATATCGTCATTTTTGGGTGGTAAATCCATAGTTTTTGCTAAAATAATAATTTAAACTCTTTTATACCTTAGATTATTTATAAATAAAAGGGTAGACACTATTATTTTAGGAAAAAATGTATTTACCACCCAAATATGGTCATAGGATAAAAATAACAAAAAAAAAGTCGTTTTTTTTTGCAACTTTTTCTGTTGCATTGTGTCTGAAGTCGCTTAAACTACCACCCGGCTTCATTTTCGGTAGCAGTCTTGATATACCCTGTATGTAGCACTACTCCTTTTTTTATTTTGTATTTAATATAATTTTCCGTATCCTCTTCAATCTGAAACCCAGAAATGATAGAAAGATTAATAAAACTAGTCTCGCACTAGCCTCTTACTCTAATAATTTAGATGTTTGATTTATATTTGGATTACGCAAATATGACCATGTTTCCGATTTTCGTACAAAGCTCAAGTGGCTACCAATAAGGCTTCGCCGGAATACACACATTCTTTTTCTTCTCTATAATATACTTTTCAATCCCCTCACTCCCTCATATCTTAAAAATCGCTTTGAATTTCTTCATGATTCACATTCGAGGTCTCTTAGGTCATCGGAGAACTTAAGGCTGAAAATCCCTGCGCATTCCACTTCCTTCACAGACAGATCTTTCACCGTACAAGCTGCCAGGTTGTGGAATGCTTTGCCAGTAACGGTGAGACGAGCTAAAACTCTGCCCATCTTCAAAAAAATGGTTAAAGAACACTACTTACAGGTTCTGTGAGGATATTGGAGTTGTTCACATTTTACTTTGTTGTTATATATATATATATATTTATAGGTGTATATATTATATGTGTATTTTGTGTATTTGTATGTTTATTCAACATATATATGTATGTATGTATGTATGTATGTTTATTTATAAAATTAACAATATTATAGATTGTAGTACTCGTACACCCGAAGCCCCAACTTTCGTTCTTTTCGTTTATCCATCCCATGGTTGTCTGGCAGAGATTGCTTCAAGCAATAAGACCGCCACTTGTACATATTTTATTTTATTTAGTTTTGTCTTTTTATGTATATGGTGTACAATAAAGTGTTAAATAATAATAATAATAATAATAATGTTTTTAATTTTCAGTAATAGTATACTCATACATACATAAGGATAAATGTAGAATATCGAATAAGAATTCTTAATAATATATTTAGAATGATTTGTATATGTATTTTACTTAATTTTAATATCCTCACTTACATCGAAATGGTCTTCACAAAAATATAAATAGCTCAAACACGATACATTGTCTCTTCTCATCGCCTTGCACCACTTTATCCTTAGATTTACAACTTTCGGCTTATGGAAATATACTTTGTCAGGTGCAATTTTTATGTTATTTGGTCACATAGAAACGACATAATATTTGTAATATGGATTTTGTGCTTTTCCAGGGTTTTTAAGTCGATATTCAGTCACTTTCTTTATTTTTTGGTAATTTTTTGAACCAAACACTGCTGGTTAACATCGAACTTCTGTAATAGTGACGTCACGAACAAGCGCGCCAAAATGGCCGCGTTTAGATCGCCCTAAATTGATAGCGATTTTAATATTTATTTTTTTGCATAATAGTTTATATTTTGGATGTGTTATTTGTATGTTTGGTAATGTAATGACTAGTAGAATCGAATAAAAAAATAAAAAAAAACATGCATATTCCTCATTATAGAATATATCGATAATCGAAGCCTATAATTATAGGCTGATACGAAAAAAAAACTAAGTGCATATTAAGCGCCTGTTAAAATATGATTAGCAATGTAACATTTTAGCGCATAATTTTGATGCCATTTTAGAAGTAGTAACTTTACTATACTCCATCGGTTTAGGTACTTAACTAAATGTAAACAAACCAGAACACGCGACGCATGGTTGTTCAACATTTTATTGCAATGTCCAATTTACGAATATTTTCTTAGTCAACCAAGTAACAAGTATTAACAACAATTAACAGCACCTTATAACAAATAATAACTAAAACAGTAAAGAACAACGATGAACACTTCCAAACACTTCACCACTTCACGAAAACAGTAAGTATATTATCGCAATGAATAATAATTGGCTGCCACACATAACATATTACGATGATGCTTAGTTATCCGACTTAACGCATTATTTTTCATTTAAATAGTCGCATTACGATAAAGTTGTACTTCTCGATTTTGTAGCATAATATTTATTGTAACTTTTATGAAAATGTTTTGAATGCCTGATGTGTTGTGAATGCCTGTGTTTGGGTTTTTTTTTATAGACAGACTGCATTATGTAAAATTAGATAATTTAATTTAGGTAATTTAATTATGATCTCACATAATTTAATTGTTTCCAAGCTTACACATTCATAATTATAATCGTTATAATAAAATTGAACATGTATTGTAGTTTTACATTTACGTAAACATTTTTTTTGTCTTCAATTAATTTCGAAGTGAGAAATGGCAATATTAAATAACCTTTTTTATGGTTTGTTTACATTTAGTTAAGTACCTAAACCGATGGAGTATAAATGATTGCATGTTTTTTTTTTTATCTCAATTGTTTTTTTTTTTAATTATGTATATTAATTTATTTGGGTAGGAATCATATTATCACTTTTTATCGTGTGCTTTGGATTGGTAAATAAATAAAATAAAATAAAACCTTTTTTAAGCATCTGCGCTCAATTTCGTGATAATAAATATTTCTTTGGTCGTTCTAAAATAATATACTTTCATATTTATAGTTTTATAATTACAGCATGTATCCAATATAGTTCATTACTAATATACATACACATAGTTAAGTTTATGCACATAATATATCAAGACATCTGTTTTGAAATGCACCTCAATCCTCATTAATAATTGAAATCGCTCGGATGAGAGGCGTCTTAGCCTGGGGGGTTACTCTATGAAACGATACGAACTTCGAATGTTCGGACGCCGTACGTAAAACTTCACTAATGTGCCTAGATACTCCACAAAATGTTGGATTCCTCTATCGTACGTCGCAACGATAGATTAATTTCGGAGAAAATGATAAGTATAATAGAGAACAGTACTGATTTAAAGAAGTGGAAATCTCACTCCGGACGTCGAACAACCGAACATTCAAAGTTCGTATCGTTTTTTCACACCACCAACAGCAGCGGGCGGTGCGACATTGAATTCGTATACAGGCCATCACGGTCCCCAAACCTATAACCAATGAAGCGAACCCTTAAACATCCCAAGCATGTTCTATATTAATACCACGGAAACGCAAGAGTATCAAGGCCGGGTTATCAACCTACTATCCGCACTGCCCAGCACCCGGTGACTAGTGTAACAACTCGCAAACATCACATGATCGCCTCTGAGATGATAAGTGAACAGAAGTACTGAACATGTCGGTCCCTTCATAATAATGTACAGATTTATTGTAAATGTTCATAATTACCTACAATTTACATATGATAGTGTGAGGCTGCCTGGATGTCTATTTCTCCCGCCAAACAGCAGTGTAAATGCATTGCGGACTGCGTTTGGAAGGGTATTGTAGCCAGAGTAATTACTAGATATATTGAGACTTAACCATATGGCTCAGGAGGACGAGTGCAGTGGAATGCCAAGCATTTCTTTGTAATTCATGTTATTGCTTGGTTTTGCTTCTGTCCATGAGTGGTCGTATCGCTTGCCGTCAGGCGAATGTCATGCTTTTCTCGCCATTAATTGCAATAAACAAATCAGTGTTACCCGTAGACTAGATATACAGAAATATACTTACATATTTCTGTGACTAGGTCATTTATTGACTTACTAAGGCCGTCGTCCTATTTAACTTGGAGAATAAATTAAGTCATGAATAAGTATTTTCAAAATGCTAATTAATAAATTTTAGACATTTCTATCAAATCGTTCATTAAGGTGATTTAGACTAGAGCAATATATATAATGTACTACATCATGACAAATAATCCACAGTGTAACGAGTATAGCCTTATACGAATTGGCGGCAAAACCACAGATATTCTTGTTAAGAATAGATATTTTTAGTATGTCTATCTGTACCAGCCCATATAAGTTTCACTGGAGGGTACGAGTCTCCTCTACAATCGAGAGTACGATTGACTATTGAGGAGCGAGGCTCTAGTATAGTCTATCATGCTGGCCTTGTGAGGGTTGACGGACTTTTCATAAATAAAATGAAAACAAATGTATTTGAAATGAAATGAAACGTATTTATTGGTCAATCAAATCAGCAATCAAAGAGCTCTTATGACAAGTCAATAAACATAGCACTTAATCTCTATTCAAAATATTTTCTACACTTAGTATTGTTTATATTGATTTCTTATTTGTTTATTTTATTTATTAGATTTTTATTGAAAATATTAAAGACTACTAGAAATTACAATTCGCTATGATATGCAGGTATCCTGACGATGTTTTCTTTATAGTGCGTGTATTCTTAAAACTTCATAATATTAGCTGGCACTTATAATACTCATGAAGTGATTGTTCACATAACATTTTTAAATTCGCCAAGTAAGCGTGTTGCTTATGGCCTAGTTTCTCGACGATCACCTAGCATGCAACGTTACGAGTACTAACATCAGACGTCATCTGATCAAATACCTTAATTACTTTTTATAATTAAAATAATATTATTATTTACAGATTTTACGGCGGATTTGGTTTGATTTTTAACACGCTTTTATTAGCTTCACTTGTACGTTTGTATGTATGTAACCGACTCCTTTGAGCTCGATTTTGCCCTACTTAGAACGATCAGATTTAATTCAAACTTTGCATACTTATCCAGGACCGAAGACAACGCAATAATTTAAAAAGTATATGAAATTATCTTATCCAGAAAAGTAATTTAAAAAAAAAGAAATTATATGTTTGTAACTTGCGCGCAGCTGTCTTTCTTTGATAAGACAGCCGTAGATAATGATTTTAGTGCAAGCAATTAAATTATAGTTTAAAAAACTAAAAAACATGCTTGCATAAAAGATCCAACTAAAAACTAAAAAAATAATTGATAATGAGTTTAAGATTCGAAAGAAAATAGAGTAAAATACCAATCTTTCACTGTACAAGCTGCTAGGCTGTGGAATTCATTACCTGTCGCAGTGAGGCGGGCAAAGTCACTGCCCATATTCAAAAG
This sequence comes from Hyles vespertilio, assembly GCA_009982885.2. Taxonomy (NCBI): domain Eukaryota; kingdom Metazoa; phylum Arthropoda; class Insecta; order Lepidoptera; family Sphingidae; genus Hyles; species Hyles vespertilio. The sequence goes on from CM042819.1 coordinate 2,239,958, forward strand.
ATTAGTAAAACAACATTATCTTTCACAATTAAATTGAAGATATTGCTTGTAATATTTACATGTATAGCGTGTATATATTATATATATGTATAAATATATTCATATGTATATATTTATTAGGTTTATATACTTTATATAATATGTCCATTACCCTTTCGTACACCTCATGGTACCCCAAAACTGTTGTTCCATCTTATCCATCCAATGGTTGGTTGTCTGTAAGAGATCGCCTCGAGCGATAAGACCGCCTTTTGTACATTTTTGTTTTTTTTTTGTATTTTCTCTGTATTGTTAGTTTTAGGTGTACAATAAAGTTTTAAATAAATAAATAAATAAAATACATACATTTTCTTGCTATAAAGCGTGGGGTGCTGTAGGATAAGTAATTGTTGTAAACACCCCACGCTTTGTAACACGAAAATGTATGTATTTTACTCCATTTTCTTGCAAATCTTAAACTCATTATCAATGATTTTTTAGTTGGATCTTTTATGCAAGCGTTTTTTTTTAGTTTTTTAAACTATAATTACATCTTACATTTGAATAATCATGTCATGTCTCTCTCTTTCCCTTGAACTTTATGATATCCAGTATTTCGTTTCTTTTAATCCAATAATGAATAATGTACCGTACCATTTGTCTGATGGTAAGCGATACGACCGCTCATAGACAATAGCAAAACCAAACAACACCATGAATTACAACGCAATTGGCATTCCACTCCGCGCGCCATCCTGAGACATAAGACTTTAAGAGCGTTTACACCTTGCGCGCAAAGTAAACTATAGGTAATTTCTTCGTTAATTTCACGCACACATAAGCGACCAAAGCTGTGTGCGTGAAATTAAGAGCTGCTGCGTCGGCTCGCTATACAGTCAGCGCAACCAACTTTGATCCGTGCGCTTCAAAATTCTAATATTGAATTGAAATGTAACTTATGATTTATATATTGGTAATATAATATCATAAAAATATTTTATTTGCATTATAAGTAGACAAATATTACTGTGCAAGCAATGAATAATACAAATTTAGATACTAATCATATTTTCGTTATTATTACATTGTTAAGTTGCATTCAAATCAGTGTTCAATCAGTAGACACTACGGATGTTTATTAATCATTTAGTGTTCGAACACATGAAAAGAGTTAGGGGCCTTACAACCGCTTACAATTACGAAATATATTTAATTTTATATTATAATACATAACATAATTTGGCCTCGGAATTACATCCCATTATATTATCTGAAACATAATTTATACTCACTACAAAATCATTGTAGGTAATAAAAAGAAAAATATGTTTTACTACCAAAGTACTAAGATGTGCCAATCGCAGTCCGCGCGTGGCTGTTTATAAGACGCACGGCAAAAATCGACTGCAGCCAGGCCGGGGCGGTCTGATTTCATGCCGGTCGGACAGCGTGTTTTATAGTGGTTTTTAAAATATATATAGAAAACATGAAAACTAATTTTATTGAAATATAAAAATGGCAATTTATTGATAAGATGTTCTTCTATTATAATATGCAATTGCTATAAAAAATTATGTACGATAAGTTGGTGAAAAAAGACATGTTCTTGACGAGAATTTCTGAATAATTTCGCATTATTTAAATTTTTATTTTCAGGAACTAAACATAAAAATATTATTTTTCTCAGCAAAATCCCTCCATAAGGGTCTTAGTAGTCGGATAATATTTTTATTTTCATTTTATATTTAGTGATTTCGGATATCTTAAGCTTCTAAATTGCCACTTAAAGCCTAAATAACGAAACTAGTGTTCAGTAATCCTTATAGTACTCACAAATTATCCATCAATCTATAATGTTTTCCACCGAAATCCCTAGATGACAACCTTTTCTAAAATTAGTACTAATTATTTTTAAATTGTTTATTGGTGGCTATTAACTCATTTGAAAAGTCCTGTTTTTTAGCCAAAAAGCGCGCAAAGGGTATAAACGCTCTTAAGTCTCAATATGTCGAGTGTCGGGCTACAATATCTTTCAAACTGGAACACGGCAGTGTATTTATACTGCTGTTTGACGGGAGAAATAAACATTGCGATGGTACTTACCCAGGCGATCTCTCATATGTGAGACACCTACCACACGTAGCATTGATGACATTTGACTTTTCTATTCAATATCAGCCCGGAGTCAGGAATTTGTGCCTAATATGGCGATAGGCTCGCCCTCTATCACATCGTGGGACAAAACTGAAAATTCGAGACGTGGGTTTCTTGGTTACTAACAGGAGATCCTCTGCCTACCCCTTCTTGGAAATAGGCGTAACTTTATGTACCTATGTATTGCATATTCACCTTACCTTACCGAACCACTCTACAACCTTGCGTTTTATTGTGATTGTTAGGCCATAATTTATCACGCTGGCCTAACGTAAGTTGGACTTCAAATACCATAGAATATCATGCCAAAATATTTATGGTATGCAGAATTCCTCAGATAATTTCCGTCACCGTACGTCAAGGTACGATAATTAGCAATTTTCTCCTAAACCAAACAATACTAAGACTCGAAATCAAATCATACTTTTTTGCTATTAACAAACATTAATGAACACAGCTCCGATTGTTGGCCATCCGTCCATAACATTGCGTTATCGGCGCATGCGGTTAACCGTTTCAGTTTTAAAACGGGCAAATAGCTTATCGGACGTATACAATCGATCTCGGTTCGAATTCCTGTAATTTGTGAATGCTATAGTGTTAATTGTTTATAATGCCTTAGACTTTTTCACGAAATATATTACTCCAATTACATATTAATACCACTAGGTTTTAAAGTGTTTGTGAAACTTATATTACGGACATAAAAATTTTGTTTGAAATTCAGTATTTCAAAGTTTTTTTTTTTACTTTTTACTTTTTAATTTCAGTATTTCAAATCGTTATTTTTCAATTTTGGATGTTTCACATCTAATTTTATCGATATCTGAATAAGAAATAATGGGCAGTTTTTAAATATATTTGCGATAGTGATTGTGAAGTTAAAAAAGAATTTACGTCACATATTCCATTATTAATTTATGTTAGTAATATCACTAATCAGTATTAAAATTTAATAAATTGCCCTGTATGTATGTGCAAACCAATAAGTACTTAAAAAAAATAAAGTAATGCTTTTAATAATATTTATAGAATTAAAACTCACGGCATTATAAACGATTTTCAAAGCGAAAACAAAAAAATATCTACATAAAAACTTTTTGAATTAAAACCTCTTTTAAACGCATTCGGAATGTCAATACGAAATCAAAATATTCGTTATCAAAAATGAACTATTTAAAGTATTTATCTAATAGTCTTCTATTTTATGGTATTAATTAATGCTATTAATCGATTGTATTATTAGTATCCGTTTTAAATAAACGATTAAGATGTGTTAACGAACCATGAGACAAGTGTAGTGATTTAAATTAAATGTAATAAGAAAAATCATAGTGTTTGTAGTAATGTACTCAGTTTTTTATCGCTCAAGAAACATTGCAGTGTAACTAAATGATTTAAAGCTGCAGGCTGGCATAATTGTGTCGAATCGCAGATGTTTTGTTGCCAATCTATGCCTGATCTAAATTGACTGTATTTAATTTACCATTAGATGGAGAGTAGTTACTTTACCGTGTCAAAATAAATAAATAAAAACTCGCAGCAGTGTCATACATAGTCCTGAGTCCTGACACCACATTAAGATTGAGTCTTGTGTCGTGGGTATCATTTCAATGTTACTCGGTCAGTATAAGTCCCACTGCAGGGCACGGGCCTCCTCTACAATCGAGAGTACTTTTGAGAGTGAGTTGGCGTGATAAGTTCGATGTTAACCAACATAATTTGATTGTAGTATAGAATTATATTAAAATGCCGTTACTATATTTAAACTAACCACGCTTTACGATGAATAAAGGCAAGTTTCTTGAGTGATAATTCAAACAAAATCATTTTCGTATTTAAAACATAGTGATATTTCCAATATTATAACACAATGATAAAATGTATAAGATAAAGGATTGATGTTAAAAATCAGTGATGCGCATGAAAAAGACGTTCATTTGGATTGACAATGATGTGAGGGGTAACAATAATGAAAACATACCGTTGTTGCAAGACCAGGATGGAAGCGATGACGACTGGCAAGTTTACTTAATTTCATTAAATGCCAACCCGGAGTCATGTGTGTATTGATAATCAATCACCACGCACTAAAACGGTGAAGGAAAACATCGTGAGGAAACCTGCATACCATAGCGATTTATAAGAATTTCTAAGGTATGTAAGTCCGCCAACCCGCACTAGGCCAGCGTGGTGGACTATATGGCCCAACCACTCTCAATCCGTACTGGCGATTGTAGAGGAGGCCCGTGCCCTGCAGTGGGACGTATATGGGCTGATGCAGATACACCCAACAACACATACTCTAAGGGAGTTAGTTTATACTCCGACACGAAGACGTTCGAACGTCGTACATAAAATTGTACGAATATGCCTACATACTTTACAAAATGTTCGAATCTTCGTACGACGTAGCCTAAGACTAAGTTCGGAGTAAATGAGACATTTCATAGAGCATAGTATTGAGTTAGAAGTGGAAAACTTTTATCTTTATTAGACGTCGAACGTTCGAGCTTTGTGTCGGAGAATAGAGTAGCCCCCTGACTCCTGACCCCACGGCCCATATTTAGATAAGTATCAGACCCTACGAGAGACTTCCGTCTCACAAATAGACCCGAAGCTAATATTTGTGGATCATAAAATCATTCGCGTAATGTATTCGGTTATAAGTCAAAATTCGCTACTAATAAAAGGAGACTTTCCCTATAAATTAGCCTGTGCTGTACTGTATCAGCCCATATACGTCCCACTGCTGAGAATACGATTGAGAGTGCTTAGGCCATATAATCGACCACACTGGCCTAGTGCGGGTTGATAGAGTACAAACCATAGATTTTTTTTTAAATTACTATAGTATGCAGGTTTCCGCATGATATTTTTCATCACCGTTTCTGAGCGTGCTGATGGACTATCAACACACACATGACTCCAAAAAGTCAGAAGTGTACTCTGGGAATACAACCCGCGACCACCATGGACATGTTGAGTGTTGACAGCCGCGTCTGGTTGTTTACCAACAGGCCCCTACGAACGTGTAATATGTACTGTACTGTATCAGCCCATATACGTCCCACTGCAGGGCACGGGCCTACTCTACAATCGAGAGTACGATTGAGTGATTAATAAAATATTTTATTGTGTACCATAGAATCCAAGAGGCTTTACAGTCCCACAACACCTAGACCCGAAACAAATACCTTTACTCTAAAATATTGGTCTCAGTAAGGGAATCGAACCCACCTCTAGTTCTACAATCAGCTTCTTTACTAAGCCATGAAACTGTCATTATCATTATGACAAACCACAGTAATAAACGTTGCAACTGGTTTTAGGCGAGAAAGTGTAACAATCACAAAATGCTAGGACCTTGAGCTGAGCCAAGCAAAACATATCAGTAAGGCCACTGGTTCAATCACTTCGCAACGGCAATGCAACTCTTGCGGACATTATTATAGCGTTTCATAACGATTGCAAATTTAAAAAAATTACGGTGGAGGCATAAGAAATTTAAACCACAGATAGGGCGACGCGACAGCAGTTCAATGGAAAAACATATTGTATTTACGGAGTAGAAATATTTACTAGAATTTCAGTGGCATGTGAAATCCAAAAACATGTAATAGGCCATCCTGAACTAAGTCATAAGCCCATATAATCTCAATTTCTATTGGAGATTGTGTCTTGTGCTTAGTATTTGAAATATATTATGATATTTTATTCTATGGGCGAAAGGCCATAAAGGCGAAACGTGGGTGTACCTGGTCGGTACCAGCACCTTTGCCTACCCCTTCTAGAAAAAGGCGTGATCTATTTATGTATACTCTATGGTATTATATATAGTCCTTGGGCATTGGTTATCACATGAAAAAAAAAATTGCTTCATTAGCCTGAACAAAGAAACTCCAATACAACTGACGATATGTGGAAAGGCAATCTTAATAGAATACCTGTCCTGAGCCTCCAATACAATCAAGAGTACGATTGAGAGAGGTAGGGTTGAGTCCACCATGCTGGCCTAGTCAGGGTTGGCGGACTAATAGAATACCTACCATTGAGTAGCACAATAAGTAGTTATTTTGATGTCAAATCTAATGTAACAATTTAAAATACTTTGATTGGGTTGTAGCAATTGTAAGTATAAAGTTATTTTACCACCTAGTATATTGTAACTTTCACTGAATTTATTAAAATGTGTTACATCGATTGTTCTAAGATTTGTTTCGCAAGCTGTTGTAGATTATGAGCCGCATTGGCGAATGTTTGTGTTATTGTAAACGTTATCGCTAAATACGCATTTTTTCGTATAAATCTGTATATAACCTCTATCTGAATAGCTAAGCTTCCTAAAGATGGAATATTGTCGTTATTTTAACTATTATATCAATCGCTCTGCTCCCAATTCCAATAGATTTTCTACAACAATTAATTTTTTTCGTCGTTTCAATTAGCTAAACGTGTTGATACCCAAGGTTACCTATCTTAACGAAATATGTACCAACACAAATACATTAAAAAATTATGTTTTTCGTAGTAGGTACTACAACTAAGAAAGGAATGTAAATGAACGGAATCTAATTGAAATTACCATATGAAACAACAATTCATGTTTTGTTTTACTTTCAGCCAAGAATGATAATAATGAAACTGAAATTTCGTTGTTCCCAGGACCCACGGGTGCCCCAGTCAACAGTTCAACGTAGTGAGAAGGGTTTACCAGCAGGAAACCCTCAATAAAGATGCAGATTACCAAGTGCCAAACAGACCTCGTAAGTCTTTAAATCGATCTACTCATGATCTCTACCTTCTATCCAATCTCATAAATTATCATGTTATTGTCACCATTCATTCATATTGTAGCTTTTTTTCCCCTAGTGAATTTGTTTGCACCTCTACAATGTCAAAAAGATTAGCAACAAGCTCTCAGCTATCATAAACAATTTTAAAATATCTTAGAAGTGTACGAATTTTGAGTTATTGCAAACATTTATTGGATTCATAGTAAAGTATACATTTTTAAACTAAAAAAACCTTGAGGATCTTATTACTCTTTTGACGATTCTACCCATTAATCTCTCACAAATGACTAATCCTTGATCTTAACCTTTACAGTGGGCCACCATGTCAAGAAAGCAGTCAAGAGCTGCGGCATCGGAGACTGCATCCTCAACTCTCTGCCCATCATGCGGTGGTTGCCGAAGTACAGCTTCAAGCAGTACCTCGTCGGCGATCTGGTCGCTGGAGCCACCACCGCCGTGATGCATATACCTCAGGGTGAGTAGAACCTTCTGGAAGTTACTAGAAATAGTTTTTGAAACAGGGAAAGTAAACTGGACAAGGTCAGTCCGCCCCGGGACCACGAAAGCTGTAAAGTAAACGAAACGTCGGGAAATCAAAAATGATAAAATTTGCGATGCCTTTCGAAATTATAATTAGATCCTACATACAAATGTACTAATTCGACAAATTCTAAATTTACAAAGTTATGAAAGATTACGACAGACTTAAAACGCAATAATTTTACTATACCCATATCTTAATAACTTTTACCACGAAATATAGTATGCAATCATATATATAACAATAAAAAAAAATCTCAACGACGCTGTAAATCCTCTTCTTACTATCAATATCAAATATTCAATTATTATCGTCGTTATCAGTCACAAGATCCACTCCAGAACTCAGATTTCAATAAATATTTCCACTGGGATCTGATACACTAAGTGTTTGTTTTATTTTATTGCGATATTATTATATTTTATATAATAGGCGAGATGAGCATGCTAATCGCCAGATATATACTTGGCATTCCATTGCGCTCTCCATCAGACATAAGAATTGTTAAGTCTCTATACCGGGTATATCAAGACTGCTACCGAAAACGAAGCCGGGTGGTAGTTTTAGTGACTACAAACACAATGCAACTAAAAATTTCGCAACGAAACGCGCCATTTTTATTATCATTTTTTAAATATCATCATTTTTGGGTGGTAAATCCATAGTTTTTGCTAAAATAATAATTTAAACTCTTTTATACATTAGAATCTGTATAAAAAGGGTATACACTATTATTTTAGGGCAAAAAAATGTATTTACCACCCAAATACGACCACATGAAAAAAATATCAAAAAAATCGACGCTTTTTTTGAAACTTCTGTTGCATTGTGTCTGAAGTTGCTTAAACTACCACCCGGCTTCGTTTTCGGTAGCAGTCTTGATATACCCTGTATATCCAGTAGTTACACTGGCTACAATGTCCTTCAAATCGGAACACGACAGTGCGCTTACACTACTGTTTAGCTGGAGAAATACACATTGCGAGGGTACCTGCCCAAACGGCTATTCCCATATGAGAGACCTACCACCAGATAAAAACATCTTTTAAACAATTATTTCAATTTACCTTCCTTTCATTTCAGGTATGGCGTATGCGTTATTAGCAGAAGTGCCTCCAATAGTTGGTCTTTATATGGCGTTCTTCCCAGTTCTGATCTACGTGATATTTGGAACGTCTCCACACATATCCATGGGGACGTTTGCTGTTGCTTGTCTTATGGCGGGAAAGGTGAGATTAAATTCTTCATCATTTACATTATCTTCGTCGTTAACTTCAGCAGCCTCATCAATAAATATTAGCCTCTTTCAAGTATTTAGTAATTTATTGTGTTATACAAATGGAAGAATAAATAGGGAGGCCTTTGCCCAGCGGTAGAACAGATTTATAGGTTCAAAAAGTTCTTATTTGACCTTCAACAGTTCAAGTAACTAAATGTTTGTTTCTTGAAGCTAAGAGTTGATATTCCAAAAGATACTATAATTGGCAGACAGAATTATACTTATAAAAGACTGTTATATTTTTCAGGTTGTGACTCATCATTCTACACACAGTGAAAATCTTCCCGTATTTAATGGCACTGGTAAGATATTCAGTGCATTTTATTTATTTTAATAAAACTGATGTTACATATGTACATGCACGTTTCATAATTTTCTAACAAACCCAAACAGCCGTGATGTAAAGGTTTTGTTTGAATTCAAGACAAATTAATAATAATTGTTAAGGGTACGATGGGACTGACATATGCTGTGCGTAGAAGCCCCATTACATAACGGAATTAAAAAAGAAACATTTTAGTAGTGGCTGAGTAGTTACTAACTAGAACTTAATAGTCTACTAATCGTATAAATAATTCAACGATTTATGTGAAAATTTCCGATGCATATACAAAATATTTAGCAGTAAGGTCAATTAATATTTGTTTAATCGAAGAACTAGTGAAATTGAGTATTAAAAACTGTGTTATTTTGATTCCAGTGCCAGTCTTAGAAGATGGGCAGTACGCGCCTCTAGAAGTGCTCAGTATAGTGTGTCTCGCAGTCGGCCTGTTTCAAGTGAGTTTTACCATTAATTGGAATTCCAGGAATTATTATATTGTGCCCAGCGTATATAAAATTTTATGACCCATGAAGTGTATCACGTTCCTGGAAATACCTGTTTAGATCCAGTGCCTACAATAATCTTTTTTGGTCCCGCAAACAAGCAAACGCGTTACTTGATAGCAAATGATCACTGCCGCGTCTAAACATCCACAACGTTTAGATTATCAATATGTTGCCGGCCCATCAAATCGGGAGAGGAGCGGGAATGAAAAAGGATAAATAAAAACACCCACTGGTGTACTGGTGGTAGGTCTCTCATATGTGAGAGGCCATCTGGGTAGGTACCACCGCAATGTCTATTTCTCCCGTGAAACAACACTGCGTAAATGCACTGTTGTGTTTCGGATTGAAGGACATTGTAGCCAGAGTAACTACTGGACATATTGAGACTTAACATCTTATGTCTCAGGATGGCGAGCGCAGTGGAATGTTGCTACTGTTTATGAGCGGTCGTATCGCATACCATCAGGCGAACGGCTTGCTCATCTCGTCATTAATTGCAATAAAAAAAAACCCAACAGTCACATACATATAGATATTGGAAAAGTATGGGATACAGGATGGGAAGAGGAAACGGGTATTGGGAATCCGGCATATTTTCCCATGTATGAATTGACAAACCCTAATATAAACCGGACCTCGTTGGATGTACTCCTTGGGATCTCCAAACAGTAGGAATTAACTTTTCAATTCTAATAACATTTTTCACTGGGCTTATCTGGTAATATTATATATTCTGTATCAGCCCATATACGTCCCACTGCAGGGCACGGGCCCACTCTACAATCGAGAATACGATTGAGAGTGGTTATATTATATATTACCAGATATTATATATTACCAGATATTATATACAACGTTGATGCGACCGATGGGCATTAAATTACACTATGTATGCTATACGTCCTTGGTATTAATTCGGCACGGCACAAAAATTAATAATACCAAAAATGAGATTTTGTTTGTTTCAAACAAACTAAATAGCTTCCAAAAAAGAGTAAAACGCAACCATCCTGTGTAAATAAATTTCATTGACCTGCAGATACGAATAGATAACAAATTGGCAACGTCGCGCGCGGCGCGTGTTATTGTCGTGTACTTATTATTGTGTGACTTGTGTAAGAGCGGCAACAACGCGCAGATTTTAGTACGATCTATCGTTTTAAGGTGAATGACCATGCGTTGGGCGTAATCAGCTGTTAGAAAAGCTACATCGTGTTAAAATGGGGCAAAAACATAAAAAAAAATTATCACTAAACTACTGCTCCTATTTAATTGATTTTTAGTACAGAGCTTCAAGATGGTACCTAGTATATGCAGTTTAAAGAAATGCCCATCGGTCGCATCAACGTTGTATATATATATATATATATATATATATATATATATATATATATATATATATATATATATATTTTATTGCAATTAATGACGAGACGAGCAAGCCGTTCGCCTGATGGTAAGCGATACGACCGCTCATAAACAGTAGCAACATTGCACTGCGCTCGCCATCCTGAGACATAAGATGTTAAATCTCAATATGTCCAGTAGTTACTCTGGCTACAATGTCCTTCAATCCGAAACACAACAGCGCATTTACGCAGTGTTGTTTCACGGGAGAAATAGACATTGCGATAGTACCTACCCAGATGACCTCTCACATATGAGAGTCCTACCACCAATAAATATATCTAAAACATTGTCAATATACCTTTGTTATAATTTATATATACATAAACGAACGCCTTTAAAAGGGGTGGGCAGAGGAGCTCCCTGGACACTCGCACTTTTATCCCAAGATTTGATACGGGGCAAGCTTAACGCCATGTCGGGCCATTATAATATAACTTTGATAATTGTTCTGTTTTTGTATTTCAGGTAATAATGTGGGTGTTACGTCTAGGCGCAGTGTCCACTCTATTATCGGAGCCTCTAGTATCAGGGTTCACGACAGCAGCATCATTCAACGTCCTCGCCTCACAGTTGAAAGATCTATTCGGAGTGAAGCTGGTCAAGTACTCAGGAAACTATAAAGTGCCTCTTGTAAGTATGGCTATTTTTAAATTATGTACACTTGTAGATTGTTGCACTTCTGGTGCGGATTGAAGTCTCAACAAATAGAGCTGGACAGTTTGAGACCCTAACATATCCCTTCTACTCTCCCCTGAGGAACAGGAATGAGAGCTTAAACCTTAAAGCTTTCTCTCTACATAAAGGTGGTACAACCCCGTACATCATAAATGTTCTTCTGCTGTTCCAACCCTATACTCCGATAATTTTATGGAGTCAGTCCCACCCTCACACTCGCCACTGTAACTCCTGTGTCGCAGGATCAACAGTGGCATGCAATGTAATGACACCGAGCATTGAAGCTCGACGAGTCTCCTGGAATTTCTAACTTGTCTTACTCAGATAATTTACGTGAAGCTAAGGATAGGGTGTTACATTTCGTTTGATAAACGAAATTACCAAAATAGGTCTAATTGACTTCCCATATTTCTATCTATGCTAATCAAACAGTCTGTATGTCTGTATCAGCCCATATACGTCCCACTACAGGGCACGGGCCTCCTCTACAATCGAGAATACGATCGAGAATCAAACAAGTGTAGGGAGTAAATGATGTAATATGTACGTTTGTTCCAGACAGTAGTGGAAGTTTGCCAGAACTTGCCGAACCTGAACTGGGCGGCGCTGGTCATCTCCTTCATCACGTGTCTCATCATCGCGCTGAACAACGAATTACTGAAGGTAGATACAACAGTCAAATATATACATAGTTCTGATACTATACTTCTCATACTTGGGTCATGGGTATCAGATAGAACGAGAAACTTAGATGTCACAGCACCCGTACCGTAATTATTTTTCATTTTTATGAATGAGACTAGCATGCCATTGACCTGATGGTAAGACCATACGTCGGCTCATGGGCAGTAGCAAAACCAAATAACACTTTGAATTACAAATCAATGCTTGGCATTCCACTGCGCGCGCCCTCTTGAGACCTCAAATCTTAAGTCTCAATATGTCATGTAATTACTCTGTATCCTTCAAATTGGAACACAACATAGCATTTAAACTGCTGTTTGGCGGGAGAACTAGACATGGCAATGCCATCTTGAGACATAAGATCAAAAGTCTGAATATGTCTTGTACTTGGCTGCAATGTTCTTCAAACCCACAAATATTTGTAGATTTACCAAACATTTGTCCTGTTCCACAGCCATCTAACTGCATCACAGAGGCTATCAAAATTATGCCAATCAATAAAAGGAAATCATTTTTCATTAGTTTCTCTACAATGCTGTTCTTTCCATCAGATACAATGAAAGAATAATATTTTCCCCCACATAGACATAAACGTATGATCGTATTTTTCAGCCATGGGTAAGTAAAAGAAGTCGAATACCAGTTCCTATAGAGTTGCTGGCGATCGTAGTGGGCACGCTCGTCTCCCGATACGGCGGACTGAAAGAACAATTCGGCATCAGCTTAGTTGGAAACATACCTACTGGGTAAGTATCTTCATCTGTTAAATAGACCTTAATCTAAGATTTAGAATTACTCTTATTTCTTACTTAAAGACTGATGAGGAGCTCATCTTTCTGTATTGAGTTGCGTCAATGACTATTACCTTTTTCTTATTACTGTAAATATTGAGACGAGTACGTTATTCGCCTGATGGTAAGCGATACAACCGCTCGTGGATAGTAGCAAAACCAAACAACATGAATTACAAAACAATGCTTGGCATTCCACGGCGCTTGCTATCCTGAGACATTAGATTTTAAGTCTTAATGTGTCCAGTAGTTACTCTGGCTACAATGTCCTTCAATCCGAAGCACAATCGTGCATTTACACAGCTGTTTGGTGGGAGAAATAGACATTGCGGTAGTACCTACCCAGGCGGCCTCTTAAATATGAGAGATCCACCAACAGTCATATCTTCAAAAGAACAGGCAGATTGGCTGCTTTCACTGTCATATAAAACACCATTAATATTTCGACGCAGGAAAGCGATTTTGTCGTATCTCAAAAAATGCGTATATGCGTGTTGAATATTATTTATTTCATAAAAAATACCGCATTGAATTTCCTCGTGAAAATGTACGGTTTTATTTTAAAATGTTATGATTAAAGATATGGTATTCGTAAGTTTTCTAGTTTAGAGGTTATACATTTTTAATTTTTGTTTTTTTTTTTTGTTTCTGGTGTAAAATTGCTTGTTTCGAGATACGACAAAATCGCTTTCCTGCGTCGATTTGTTCCTGCATCATCTAGCACCACTATCATTTCAGCTTTCTCTTTTATTTCATCAGATTTATTTTGTTGTTTCTTTCCAGCCTACCAGTTCCTCAAGTGCCACCATTGGAACTCTTACCCGACGTGGCGCTAGACGCGTTCACCATCACAATGGTCACCTACACGATATCCATGTCGATGGCTCTCATCTTCGCGTCCAAGGAGAAGTATGAGATCGACGCTAATCAAGAACTGCTGGCTTTGGTGAGTGTAAAAATTTCATGCATACATAAACTCACGCCTTTTTCCCATAAGCGGTAGGCAGAGGTGCTAGTGCTCCCACATTTCGCCTTGTATATTCCATCCTACGATTTGATAGGTGGCGATCCTATCGCCACATCGGGCACTTTCTGACTCTGGGCTGATAAAAATTTTATGGTGTAAATTATGATGTATAACTTCAGGATCCTGTATACCGTGGCTAACAAATAACATGTTGAAATAAGACTATTATTTACGGATTTTATTTTTAATGAAAAAAAAGCCGCAATAAAATCCGTAAATAATAGTCTTATTTCAATGTGTAACATTCGCGTAAATCTAAGGAACCATTATGCAAATAACATGTTTTTTATTACAGGGCACAAGCAACGTTTTCGCCTCGTTCTTCTGCTGCGCTCCATTCTGTGCTAGTCTGTCGCGATCTTACATACAATATCAGGTATGTGATATCATTTTCATAATGTGCGAATATTGGTACCCTGCAGCTTAACGGTACACAGGATATTACTATTTACCGGGTCATGAACCAGACCGGAACTTGAATGGTGCTTTTTAATACGCTTTTATAAGCTCCAGACGTATGTTAGTATGGAACGGAATCTTTGAACATGATTTTGCCAAGACTGAAAATTATGCATTCTTAAAAAAAATGTGACTTTATCTTATCCACAATATTCAGAAATTTAATTTTAATGAAAAAAAGTAAATGGGTAATTTGCACGCAGCTGTCTTCCTTTGATAATACAGCCGTAGATAGATATTTTTAGTGCAATCAACTAAATCATATTTAAAAAAAAACTAAAAGACACGTTTCATAAAAGATCCAACGAAACCTTGCGTGCTTATAACCTTTACTTAATGTCCAGTACCCCACGCTTTGTAACTATAAGAAGTATGTATTTTACTCCATTTTCTAATCTTAAACTCATTATCAATTATTTTTTGCTTTTTAATTGGATCGTTTATACTATATTTTTCTATAAAAACTCACAGGGAAATATAAAATATTTCGTTTTAAGTTTCAACTTCAATTTCGTTTTAAGTCTCAATATATCCAGTAGTTATTCCCTTCATGTCATCGTGTGGTGTAGGCCGGCAGTAAGACGGGCGTGACGTCAGTGGTGAGCGCATTGCTAGTGCTATGCGTGTTGCTGTGGGTTGGGCCGTTCTTCCAGCAGCTGCCGCGCTGTGTGCTCGCCTCCATCATCGTCGTGTCGCTTAAAGGCATGTTCATGCAGATGACAGAGCTCGCCAAGTATGTACAAAAACTATACTTCTATACTAATATATAAAGATTTCTTTTTATTGCAATGAATGGCGAGAAGAGCGTGCCGTTCGCCTGATGGTACGCGATACGACCGCTCAAGGACAGTAGCAAAACCAAACAACGCCTTGAATCATAAACAATACTTGGCATTCCACTGCCCACGCCATCCTGAGACATAAGTCTCAATATGTCCAGTAGTTACTCTGGCTACAATGTCCTTCAATCTGAAACACAACAGAGCATTTACACTGATGTTTGGTGGTAGAAATAGACATTGCGGTGGTGCCTTACCCAGGCGGCCTCTCACATACGAGAGAACTACCACCAGTAAGAGTTTGTTTGTTACCTCTTATCTCAGGAACTACTGGATCGAATTGAAAAATTATTTTTCTGTTAAATAGTTCATTTATCAAGGAATTCTATAGCTATACATATATTTAACCAATAAAAGGGAAGCAGACAGCAGTAGTAAAAGTGTAGCAAATACGAGGAAATTTTATTCGTTTTTCATGGTCCGATTGGTCGATAGTCTAAATTGGTAGTCGGAATTAAACATTTTGGCTGCCAATTTCTCCGGACCGCTAGTGCAATATAATATTAACCAATATTGTTATTATTTTAGATTCTGGAAGCTGAGCAAGTTGGACGCTATGGTGTGGCTCATCACATTCCTAGTCACTTTGATCGTTAACATCGATATTGGGTATGTGGCATTTTTACATACATATTTAATTAGCATCCGTACCTTCAAAAGAAGGTTGTGTCCTCAACTCTGCCCAAATTATTTATCTCATGGATTCCAAGTCATTTTTGGAACAGAAAGTAGTGTAAAATAGTCTAAATTAGAACATTTGTGGTAGACGTTATATTATACACAAGTGTGCGGTAGCCTGTTGGTAAACGGACCAGACGCAGCTGCCAACATGTTCACGGTTTAAATCCCAGGACACACCTGACTTTTCGGAATCATGTGTGTATTGATAATTATCAATCACCACGCACAACACGGTGAAGAAAAACATCGCGAGGAAACCTACATACCGTAGTATGTAAAGTCCGCCACCCACACTAGACGTGGTGGATTATATGGCCTAACCAATGTCAATTGTACTCTCGATGTTAGAACCATTCATTAAAGAATTCTTTACCAATAGATTCATGATCACTCGTGAGCTTTTTTTTTATTGCATTGAATGGTGAGACGAGCATGCCGTTCGCCTGATGGTAAGCGATGCGACCGCTCATGAACAGGAGCAAAACCAAACAACACCTTGAATTACAAAGCAATGCTTGGCATTCCACTGCGCTCGCCATCCTGAGACACAAGATGTTAAGTCTCAATATGTCCAGTAGTTACTCTGGCTACAATGTCCTTCAATCCGAAACACAACGGTGCATTTAAACTGCTGTTTGACGGGAGAAATAGACCTTGCGGTGGTACCCACCCAGGCAGCCTCTCACATATGAGACACACACCTACCACCAGTGGGTTTTACACTTGAAGATAGTAAATATACAAATATTAAAGAATATTTTTTGTTCCTCCTTTACAGATTAGGCGCAGGTCTATTGGCGAGCGTGGGTGCTTTGTTCTGTCGCTCGCAGAAGCCCTACACGTGCCTGCTCGGCAGAGTGTTGGACACGGACCTGTATCTCGACACGAAGCGGTATAGAGCTGTGAGTATTTACAACCATACTCCGTCCGTTGACAGCCTCCGTAGCGCAGTTGGTTAGACGCCGCCTGTGAAACGAGAGGCCGCGGGTTCGATTCCCGCACCGAGAGAAATGTTTGTGCGGCCCACAAATATTTCTTCCGGGTCTGGGTGTTTGTGAGACCGAAAAGTCTCTCGTAGTTCCTGATACCCACGACACAAGACTCGATCTTAGTGTGGGGTCAGGACTATGTATGTGACTGTTGGGTGTATTTATTATTTATTATACTTGGTAGTGGCCAGAAAACGAGAAAGCAGGTCACCTGATGGTAAGTGGTCATTGCGGCCCATGAAAATCCAGAACTGTTGTGTTTCGGTGTGAAGGACATTATAGCCAGAGTAATTACTGCACATATTGAGACCTAATCTTGTGTGTCAGGAGTGGAACGGAAAGAATTGGTTTTTTATTCAATTTGTTTGGTTTTGCCACTGTTTATGAGCGGTCGTATCGCTTGCCATCAGGCGAACGGTATGTTTGTCTTACCATTCATAGCAATTAAAAAACGCTTAGATCGTGGATATGTTGCCGGCCTACATATTGGGAGGGGAGCAGGAAGAAAAACGATGGGACGAGAATTGGGATATTGAGAATTTTAATTGATAAACATGGACGCAATTATTTATTTATTTATTTATTTAATCCTTTTTTACACAATAAAAATAATAGTACAAGTGGCGGCCTTATAATAGGTAATTTCTTACAGGAAACCATGGGATGGATATAGTAACAGGAGATAGAAAGGGCAGTCTAAGGTGAAATAATAATAATCTACAATTAATAAAATTAAATTAGCCTGGTTACTCGCCTTATTTTACACGTTCCATCCGCCCGTAAATATGTGCAAGACCATTTTAACTTGTTATTACTAAAAACTTTCCCTTATCACCGTCAAATGCCGTACTGCTTATTCATGCATGAAAGGCCATACCATCTAGCGGTTATATTATTGATCTAATACAAAAAAATATCGATACGCCGCCAGTTGTACTGTAAATACACGTTAAGGGTTTTGTTGTGTATTTATTCTCGGTTCTTGTTTATTATATAAAATTAAGTGTAATAAATATAATAGCACATAGAGGAAAAGATTTTTATTCACGTTATCTAGAAATTAACATACCACGGCTGGCCATTTCCAATTCATTGTCGTTTGAGTACAACAAAATGAAATATTGCACGGAACACATCAATACTACGTGGGATATGAAAAGGACGAATAATTTTAGCACACCACATAAGCAGATTTCATTTGAGGACGCATATGGGTATTTGTTATATGATCTTAGCTTCATTTTGTTAAAATAAAGTTGTCTGTTTCACATTGTTTAGCTTCGTTTACTTTATTACGAAAAAAGGCCTTTATTTAAATTAGTAACACATTTCAAATTATTACGGCATTTTTGCGTGGTTTGACCGTTATTTCCATTCGAAAGACATTGACATTGTCAAATGACAACTGACAGCTACTGAAGTTTATTTTTTTATTACTGCAAACTATGTGCCTAAAGAGGCTCTAGAAAAGAGTTTGTACTATTTCGTGAGCTTCTCTTGAATTCAGTGAGGTTTTAGGTTTAATATTTCCGAAAATTGTAACTTTGTTTTTGCTTCGTTTCATAATAATGAAAAGAATCATTATAGTTATCTTAGTAGTTAAAGAATGATACAACCACCCTTTTAACTACCTCTATCTATTATTTGATAGCAAGTTTATCGTGTTTATTGTGCGACTTATTAAAGCCGGGAACATAGATACTGCTGAAAAGTCCCTCGACCAGTGAAGCGTACAGTATATTTTCCACCTTAACTATCTTATTGTTGTTTTTTTAGGAGTTGACACTACTGTCTAAAATGTCTTTAATTTTACCAAGTCTAACCCATTCCTCGTCTTATCTTTCAGGCAGAAGAACTGCCAGGCATCAAAATATTCCACTACTGTGGCGGCTTGAACTTCGCCACCAAGAACCTGTTCCGAGCGACGTTATTCAGAAAGATCGGTTACTTGAAGCCCGCTGAGACGTCTCATGATGAAGACAATAATCTGACGAAAAGCGAATCTTATGAGTGGGACCCTACTATTAGTAATAGAGTAAGTATTTTTTGTTCAATAGCTTGGATGATTTTTGGCCCTTCAAAATAAAAGGGGAGAGGAAAGGAATAATTGTAGGAGCAAGATTAAAGTATTGCGTGGCATTCTTCGTTGGCAGATCCACGGACTAACCACAGAAATCATCAATCACTGCAAGAATGCGTCAATCACTGCATCGATGACGAAGTTGTATGATTGCTAAGCTGAGGTCTTGGGTTAGAATCCCGGTATGGCCGAAGTGATAGTTGATTTTTCAACTAAATATCCGCCCGGAGTCAGAAATCTCGCTCGATATGACGATGGGCTCGCCCTCTATCATGTCGAAGGACAGAACGCTTAAGGCCAAATGTGGGTGTACGGATTGCTACCTCTTATTGGAAAATACATGATTTTATGGATTCATGTTTGTACGAGAGATTTCTTTCTTTCATGTCGAAACTAAATCTGACTATTAAATATATTGTTCATGTAAAACTTTGTGTCCAGGTCCAATGCGTAATAATTGATGCAACAGCGTTATCATACGTGGACGCGCCGGGAATCAAGAGTCTGATCGCGGTGCAGAAAGAACTTCACAGTAGTAATATACCTGTGCTACTGGCTGGGGCTAATGGTAAGAAATGTTTAACAAGCAACTTAATGGTAAAGAATGATAGGGAACATGCTCTAAAAGATTCCATAAAATATGCCTTAAAATTAGCCTCAGCTGTACTTAATACGTTGCTTCTAATTGTTTGTTGGCTACAACAATATTTTTATTTGTTAAAAAAAATAAACCAGAATCAATTAAAAATATGTGTATAGTGTTTCCGAAACACTATTATCTCTGACAAGAATTGCAGTTGTGAATTGCATGTCTCATCCATCTGTTTCTTTTAACCGTCTTAAAAAAAATGCTGTTTGCAAATATTCTCGACGACCGTTTTAAGCTCTGTCGTCGTTTGTGATATCCACGAGACAAAAAAATACCTTAATGTAGGATAACGACTACATGTGTGATTGATTGGTGTAAATACATTTTTTCAGGTCCAATGCTAGAGATGATAGACAGATACAACTCATTAGAATCGGATAGACTACAACTGGAGACGTTCCCTACTGTCCACGACGCCGTAGTGTACTACAATATGACGGAAGCTAAGAAACACACCGTCGCGGTGACTGTCACCTCGTGAGACAAAGGAAACACAGTACTGACGGGGTGAATAGGGACTTGTAGACAATTATGTTTGCAGTTGCACATTAAAAATGTCTTTTTCTTAAAAGGGGGTGAATAGGGATTATGCTGGTAGATAATTATGTTTGTATATTAAAAATATGTTTTTTTCATAAATAGAAAGGCTGTTACAGATATCAAATTTAAACAGTTTCGTTCCTATTCGCCAACATTTTTATTTATACCGTCTGACGGTATAGGGGTTAGGATGTAGTCACTTATAACAGGACACTGATAGGAATTGAGTTGCTATTGTTATGCACATCTCAAAGCTCATAGGTATTGGTAGAGAATACGGGATTAGACCACAGATCCAAGGTTCGATTTTAACTTGTGCAATAAAAATAGACTTGGTGAAATATGAGTTGCAGCTAGTAGCGCCTAAGCTTTCGGGAATCAATGCATGGGATTAATTGTGTACATTAAACAAAGCGGCTCACTTCCTAGAAGCGTTTTCATATCACAAACAAATTGTATCCATTGAAGAGTAAATTAGGAGAGAATTCACCGTTGTAGTCACAAGACTACATAAACATTTTAAGTTACAATTCAGTACGCTTAGATTATTCCAGAATTAGTTTATATATTTTGATTATTTATTTATTTAATTGTTCTTTTGTGTCGTGCACCATAAAATCATTTTAAAAGTATTTCTATAAAGCAAGACAATAATTTTAAAGTGCCTTCTGAAAATATTTACTAAAAGAAATGTAAAAGATTTTTTATAATTTTATATTATTTTATATTTGGACTACTTACTAACCATTCAATCATCTGGTAAAAAAAACGACTAAAAAGACCAATATCCAATATAATGTAGAATTTAAAACACATTATTCAAACTGACTTTTTAATCAAAACTGCACGATACAAAAAAATCTGTAAAATTGAACGAACAATACGAAATATTTAGTTATAGTGAAAAAATCATAAAATTTGTTTTCGGTTATAGTTAATATACTTTTATTATTAATACAATTGTATTGCTACATAATAAGAAGAAAGTTTATTTTTTACAAAATATACAGTTGATATGAATTAAGAATTATGTTACTTGATAATTATTATTTAAAAACTACACTTTGACCAACATTTTTCTAGATATTTCTAAGAAACTGTACATCTAATATAATTAACTAATATGCATTTATACTCTGGTTGTAATATTTTTCACAAAATCTCGAATCGAATCGAAAATTTTCTTACCCCTTTTTCGCAAAGATAGGACACCTAGAGATGACATCGCAAGATAATCTGTGGGCACTGTATGTACTAATCAAAATCACTAAAGAGAGAAGGAAGATGGTTTGTGCCTAAGAGTGAGAGAGACAAAAACAGTATATTTACCGCCTTTTGTGACCACGTTTTGTTTGAGGTGTCAACTCTAGTTTAAGTATGCCTGAATCTTGGGATATTTATTATCTAGAGGAAGCGCTTAAACTACAAGAACGTATGTAAAAATGGGTCTGGGCCACCGTTTTCTGCCCTCCCATTGCATTGGCTAAAATTTTTCAGTTTTTGTACATAAAAAAAATTGGTCAATATTAATTACATATACTTTCGGTTACAAACGAAATTTTTTGTTAAGTATTTAGCTCAATTCTTTGAATTTCTACCTTTTTGAAGACGTGAACGTATGAAAGCGCTTCCTCTAAATATTAGGCCTAAATATAAGTCCCCACGTCTTTAATAAACTCAAATAAAATTTGACGAAGTACTTATAAGTACTTAATACACACATGTGTGTTTCTAGTAATTTAATTGTTAATTTTAAACGATTAGTTGTATTGTAAATATACAATATAATGTTATTGTTAAGTGGAAATACACTTGCTAGCAAAAATGCGTACTCATTATTTTTTAACAAAGTAACTGGATTCAATACGATTTTGATATTCGGTATGGGAATCTTTCAGAGGCTTAGACTCAGCAGTGGACTTCCTGTGATTACTAACAAATTATTTTATAATTTTCTATACGAATTGTATGGGTTAGGAGAATAATACAGGGTGCCAAAATAATTGTCTGATCGATAAAGGTTTTATCAGGCATCATTGATGTGTTAAAAAATCTGTTTCATATAATATGATAAAAAATATCCTTAATTATTTCCATCAATGATATTTTCGGCAAAAATATAATTACTTTTGCAAATTATTGAAAAGTGATTGGTATCCACTACATATTTCGATAGTAATTGCCGAGTCGAACAAACAGAATAAAATGAGTTTCCTATGGTGCGTTATTTTTGCTAGCAAGTGTAATTTATCATAAGTCTTGTGATATGTAGTACCTATTACGATTGCCGTATGTACTTAGATGTACAAAATATAATGTTGACTATATTTTTTACAAATTGTTGTTTTATTTCACTATTTATGTTGTGACTATAATTAATTGGAGTATGTTTAAATCTTTACGCGTGTACCAGACACATGGGCGTAGCCAGCCATGGGCTCAGGGTGGGCCAGAAGTCTAAAATAATATTTAAGTAGCAAACTATACTCATGGTTTCCCCGGTTATTTTAGGAACGAAGTTCCTCATTTTCATACAAAAAGGTTACACCCTATAGCACCATGTATCCACAGGGTACATCAAGTGTGCAACCGAAAACGAAGCCGGGTGGCGGTTTAAGTAACTTCAGGCACAATGCAACTAAAAATTTTGCGAAATTAAATTATAGTTTTAAAAAAAGTACGCTTTTTTATACGATTCAACTAAAAAGCAAAAAAAAATGATAATGAGTTTAAGATTAGAAAATGGAGTAAAATACATACATTTTATGGTTACAAAGCGTGGGGTGCTTACAACCTTTACTACATCGTATCAATCGAAAGTGTGTCGAGCAGGGTAGTTTACCTTATACTTAGAATATCAAAAATATATTCGTTGAAGGTCATACAGGTATATGCACCGACCTCGACACGTCTAGATGAAGAAGTAGAGGAGATGTAAGTGGGGCTCTACATACTTCCAAACCCTCCTTTAATGTTGTTATAGGGTATTTCAACGCAGAGTTGAAAGTGGGGCAATTTGGACATAGGCAACAGAACCCCAGGGATAAGAGGCTGACCGAATTTCTGGAGAAAGAGAGGCTCTTTACGATGAACTATTTTTTCAGAAGCCGCCTCACAGGAAATGGACCTGGCTGAGTCCTCACGGTTCTACGAGAAACGAGATAGATTTCATCTTGACGACGAAAAGGCGGATGTTCAGTCACAGATGTCTCTGTGATCAACAGGATGAAAACTGGCAGTGATCACCGAATGGATAGGGGCACATTGAATATCAATGTCCAATTGGAAAGGCGTCGCTTGATGAAGTCGCGCCCACATCCAAAAAGCCGAGACCTTTCAACTTGAACTAACAAATCGCTTTGATTGTCAAAAGTGAAGTGGTTTGGTAAAAGCCGTCCATACGGTGGGATTTAAATATTTTAGACCTTGCCGTAGAGATAGCCCACAAAAACTCTCAATCCACACTCTTGACCTCATGGCCGAACGTCGGCCTATGGCGCTGCAGTCTTCCGTTAACGCCGAAGCATATCGGCTGCTCAATAGACCGATCTGAAAGTCCTTACGGCACGATGTCCGTGCTCACAATACTGTGAGCATTAAAGAGACAATTGAGCGGAACGAAAGTTTCAAAGTATTTGCAAGAGACTTGTCTATTGGGCAACGCCAGTTGTCTAGGCTGAAGATGGACGGAGGCCGCGTAGTGTCGACGAGGGCAGAGGTATTAAGGGTGATCGAGAGGTTCTACGGACAGTTTTACACCACGGTTGCCGAATCTACTGTTAGCTCGGGCGAAGTTGATCCGACGCTTTAGCGATGATATCCCGGACATCAGACTATGTGAGATTGAGACGGCCCTGAAGCAACTTAAGAACAACATGGCGCCGGGAGTGGACGGAATCATTTCATCAGAGCTTCTGAAAATGGGCGGAACGCCGATATTGAATGTCCTTCAGAGGCTCTTCAATTCCGTTCTCCTCGAGAGCTCAACGCCAGAGGCATGGAGTAGGAGCATGGTGGTATTGTTCTTCAAAAAAGGTGATAACACTATACTGAAGAACTACAGGCCCATCTCGCTTCTGAGCCATGTCTATAAGTTGTTTTCGAGGGTCATCACAAATCGTCTCAAACGCAGGTTTGATGACTTCTAGCCTCCCGAACAAGCCGGTTTCCGAAAAGGCTTTTGTACCATAGACCACATCCATACGCTTCGGCAAGTTATACAAAAAACCGAAGAATATAACTTGCCGCTTTGTTTAGCGTTTGTGGACTATGAGAAAGCCTTTGATTCGATCGACATCGACTATCGGTACATAGAAGTGTTGAAGTGTATATGTTATGGGCCAAGTGATTAATCGGGCATTATTCATAATGCCCGGGCAATATAAATAATGCGCAATAAGAGCGGGCAATGTGATTATAACCAATCAATTTATCACATTGCCCGGGCATTATGAATAATGCCAAGTGCCTATTGGGCAGAGTGATGTAAAGCGAATCAAAATCAAAACAATGAGCCGAAGTGGTAGAATTTAAAATAGGGCAGCATGAGGGGGTGGGTTGGGAGGAGTGGAAGTGGAGGGGGAGTGTCGCACCTCCCCTGGTACCACTTGTTGTCAATACAAATTAGCTTCTGCATCGTCACCGGCGCTACGGGAAGTTCAGCCCCTTCGCCCTTGCGTAACAAAAGATAGGCACCCATGCTCACCTCCGCAGCTTCGCCTTGCTGGTCTTCGTTACAGCGGGCAGGGGCTGCTCTCCCTCCGCGCCTCCGGCTTTTTATATACACTCTAGGGTCGGTAGCCAAAAGACTACGTGAAATCGGGGTGTCCCGAGTCGGTTTTGGGGCACAGTCGACCTAACTGATCCATGAAGTGGGTACACAAATTTTCTTCTGAATATAATGTTTCGGACGTTAAAAAACAACTAAACATACATAAGCAGGTCAATTCAACCTATCTTATTTATGGGTCTATCGCAGATGCGAGAATGCGGCAGCCCACCACATAAAAAATCACCTATTAATTACATTGCCCGATCATCATGTAGCCATATTCATAATGCCTGGGCTATGTGATAAATAGGTGAGTTTAGATTGTAATTAATCACTTGGCCCAATATGGCTCGGCAATATTCATACAGCACGGGCATTATGAATACTGCTCGCATTAATCACTTGGCCCATAACATATATACAACAACAGCGAAATTTCCTAACACGAGCAAATGTTTGCTTAAAAAGAGATTTCTTACCCTGGACTGTAAAATCACATAGAATTGAAATAAATAAATTTATTTATTATGAATTATAAACAACGGCACCATGTCGGTCCGAGTACAAGATCAGAGCACGAAGGATATTCCACCACAGAGAGGCGTGAAACAGGGAGATGTAATATCTCTGAAACTGTTCACTGCCGCGCTGGAAAACGCCTTCAAGCTCTTGCAGTGGAAAGGATTCGGCATCAACATCAACGGCGAGTATATCACTCACCTTCAATTTGCCGACGATATTGTAGTCTTGGCAGAATCGCTGGAATACCTTAGCACTAAGCTCGAAGACCTCAATCGAGTCTCCCACAGGTGGGTCCTAAAATGAACTTGGACAAAACGAAGATCATGTCGAATGTCCATGTTGTGCCCACCCCCAACAAAGTTGGGGGCTCGAATCTTGAAGTTGTAGACGAATATGTCTATTTAGGACAAGTGGTCCGGTTAAGCAGGTCCAACTTCGAGAGAGAGGTCAATCATCGAATCCAACTCGGTTGGGCAGCGTTCGGAAAACTACGCAACGTCTTCTCGTCTAAAATACCTCAGTACCTTAAATCGAAAGTATTCGATAGTTGTGATACGTCACCGAGACGTGGCCTCTCACTATAGTCCTTATTAGGAAGCTCAAAGTCACTCAACGACCTATGGAGGCTATGCTCGGGGTTTCCCTACAAGATCGTATCAGAAATGAGGAGATCCGTAGAAAAACTAAAGTAACCGACATAGCCCACCGGAGTAGTAAGATGAAGTGGCAATGTACGAAGCACATAGTGCGAAGAACTGATGGTCGGTGGGGCCAAAAAGTTCTCGAATGGAGGCCACGTAGCGGAAAACGCAGCGTAGGACGTCCACTCACAAGGTCAGACAACCTGGTAAAGGTCGTGGGACGTCTATGTTCAGCAGTGGAGTTCCTTTGGCTGATGGATGTTGGACGATGTGTTTATAGTCACTAAAACTAGCGCTCGGCTTCGTTTTTGGTCGCAACCTTGATATATCCTGTTATGTATAATTCGAATGGACCAAAACATTTTCTTATTGCTCATCTTCCTAAACCTAAAATTCCTAAAAAAATGTCCCTAACTTCAGCCGTTTGAGCTGTGGGAGTAAGCCAATTTGTTAATCAGTTAATTTAAAGGTTTATCTCTACCCATAGATAGTATAACTTCTTAACTTAAATAATTTAATTTTTTTGTATTGGTTAGGTACCTTAGAGGCCAGAGCCAGGGTGGGGCAAGCGCCCCACCCTGCCCCACCGTGGCTACGCCCATGACCAGACACGCACATCATTATGTCTATCAAAGTATTAGATTGACTAAATAAGCAATACCTGGCCATAGTGCATCATTATTTATATCAAAAGATTATATTAACTAAATAGTCAATACCTGGCAATCGAGACAATGGTCGTGGATTCGAAACCCAGGTAATAACTCTGACCTTTCGGAGTCATGTGTGTATAGTATAAATAGTAGTTTATTACTATGCAATTTACGGTTAAAATAAAACAAAGTAAATAATATTAATTGAAATATTCAACAGAAACATACATAATCCTAACCCCACACTAAGATCGACATTTGTGTCGTGGGTATCAGGAACAACAAGTGACTTTTCGGTCTCACAAATAACCAGATGTGGATCATACAAATATTTCTGTCGATGCGAGGATCAAACCCGCGGCCTCTCGTTTCTCAGCCGGTGTTTAAATAACTGCGGCACTGAAGCTGAACTGGGAGTACCTAAGAAAATCTGCATAACATCGAATTTTCCAAAAATATCTATGGCTTACGAAGTCTTCCAACTTACACTAGGCCATCGTGTTCGACTATGGCCTAACCCAGCTCAGTTGTAGAGGAGGTCCGTGTACTGCAATAACGCTCATATTGGCTGGTGTAAAAGATGGGTACCCAAATTATAGAAACAAAAGTTTTTACATTCATTATTTATTTTAATTGAAAAATCAACCGCTACAAATCCATCATACATTTCTTTTAAGTTAACAGAAAGACAATTACAGATATTCACTATTACGAATAAGCTTGTAGCAAATTACAATTAAAATTAATCAACACGAAGAAAAAAAAACAGAGACAAAGAAATCAAGTGAACAACAATACAAATATAAAGAAAATAGTAGTAATAGATACAAGGACTACGTGATTATTTAAAGAAAGAAAAGTTCAGCTTTCTTCTAAATGCTGACACTCATCTGACACTCGACACCTGTTCGATATACGGATCGAAGTCCAGTTCTTTACAAATTGATTAGGTACCTAAAGTGTTTGCTCGCTCGCATCATATACCGGCTATATCAAGACTGCTACCGAAAACGAAGCCGAGTGGTAGTTTTAGTCACTACAAACACAATCCAACTAAAAATTTCGCAAAAAAAAAAACGCGACATTTTTTTTTATTTTTTAAATATCGTCATTTTTGGGTGGTAAATCCATAGTTTTTGCTAAAATAATAATTTAAACTCTTTTATACCTTAGAGTCTTTACAAATAAAAGGGTACCTATACACTATTATTTTAGGAAAAAAAAACGTATTTACCACCCAAATACGACCATATGAAAAAAATAACAACAAAAAAAATCGTCGCATTTTTTGCAACATTTTCTGTTTGCATTGTGTCTGAAGTCGCTTAAACTACCACCCAGCTTCGTTTTCGGTAGCAGTCTTTGTAATAGTCACTATTTACGGTTAATATGTGTAACATTGTGGTAGAATACAATTATTAATATTTATCGGCTCGTTTGCTATACACCACGTCTTCACCCCGTTCCGTCCTCCACGTCCAAGATCTATCTCCTTCTATATCTATCTCACTCACCCTTGGTTCGCGTAGTGTATAGTTCGAGACGACATGACAGATGCTAAGAGTATGAATTTATCAATACACTACAGTCTTGATATACACTGTATGAGTTCATTCTATAATTTGATGATCAATGGGGTATATGAATTGGGTAATAGATGCTTCTAGATTTATTGGTACCTACGTTAAAAAGTATATGTAGAAGCAGCGAAGTTTGTTAGACGATTTGGAACACAGTTTTTTTAATTGCAATAGGTAAGTCATAAAGCCAAACGCGTCATGCCTACACTTGAACATTTAAATCAAGAGTGACAACTTGTTATTTGTACTTCATGCCTAATTAGCTTTATTTCACTCATCCAAAGCTATCGAATTATTCAATCGCGTGATAATCGAATTAATTCTTTAACCTCAATTCGCATATCCTTTTGGAACGAGTTTTATTTTGACTAAAGCCCCATTTACGCGGGGAGAGATTTTCGCGGATTTTCGGAGTGAATCGTATGTCAGTGTCGCATGACATGAAATAAAATATATTTATTGGTCATGTAGGCAATTAAAGCAACTAAACTCTATATACAAAATATTTCTACACTTAGTATTTTTATATGCATTTATTTGTTACTTTAATTATTTTTTTTATATTTTCATAACCGCCATAAGATTATCGTGTTTGATAAATGTTAACATGATTTAACAACTTTTTATATTCTTGCGATAATCGCATCTGTAAGGCGAGAAATTCTCCCTTAATGTTTGGTAAAAATCGATAGTATTGTTGCGCCATAGAAGGTACATAACTGCAGTGTGGATGCGTCACAACAATAAATTGTAGTCCTGAACACACACTAAGTTAAGTTCAATTAAGTCTTGTGTCGTGGGTAACAGAAACTACGAGAGACTTTTCGGTCTCACTAGCACCTAGACCCGAAACAAATACATGTGGAACACACAAAAAATTGTCATGGTGCGGGAATCGAACCCTCGGCCTCTCGTTTCACAGTCGGCTTCCAACCATATCGGCTACGGAGGCTCTCCTATTACTTCAAGAGTAAAGCTAAAGCTATCTACTAATACTTACAACATTTTAAATATTTAAGGTTCCTAGCACTTGACGCCTTCATTATAAAAAGTCATGAGATCCCATAAAAAGTCTATAGTTTGACCTTTTCATTGAACTGTTGAGCGATACAAAAACGTATACAACAAAGAAATATTTTGATTGAGTTGTAGGCATGAAGTTAAATATCGCACTACCAATATACAACAATTACTCATTTAAAATAACAGATAAGATAATTAATCAATTCGCTCGAAATGATTTAATGTATGGGGTAGGTATTCGTTTCTTCATTGAGATATGCTAGAGCGGACATTGGGAACAAAATCACTGCGTATTGTGCGTGCACACGGGTACATAGTGAAGCGAGAGCGAAAATAATGTTACGACGTAGGCGCGACAAAGAGAGAAATAGAATAAGCAGTACGGTACCCTTCATTTCGTTACATTTTGTTTGCAGTGTGCCCTCTAGTATATTATCTCAATGATTTTCATATTATTTTTATTTAAAATTTACACATAAATAATTAGTTCGTCCTTTCGATCATGGAATTCAATAGAAATGACACACCAGAGTTAAATTGTTACGTCGCATTACCGCATTTAGCCCATAGGATTGGCAAGTTGAAGTGGCAGTGGGCCGGGCACATAGCTCGTAGAACCGATGGCCGTTGGGGCCAAAAGGTTCTTGAGTGGGGGCCACGTACAGGCAAGCGAAATGTCGGACGCCCGCCTACAAGGTGGAGGAACGATCTGACTAAGGTTGCAGGAAGTCGCTGGATGCAGGCCGCTTCCAACAGGTCATTGTGGAGATCCTTGGGGGAGGCCTATGTTCAGCAGTGGACTTCCTGTGGCTGATATGATGATGATGATGATGATGATGATTACCGCATTTATTTATTTATTTACCGCAGAGCCCATGACAGTAGATTTTCGTTCTCAAATCCCAACCAGCTAAGATTTAAAATACTTACCCTCAATCATATCTGGGGGCACGGCAGTGCCCCCTCCAAGTCGAGCTAAAAAGCGGCACTGTCGTACCATCCTTTTCTCGAACCAATTCAGACCATTTTCTACCCCCTATAACTTCGTGGTGGTTAAAGCAAGAAGCCTGAATTTTCAATTACTAAGCAGGCATTGTGTGAACACGGTATATTTAAAATTTCATTCAATTTGAACCAGTAGTTTAAGAATTGTAACTTGTCAAACTTTCTTAATTTTGTGATTCACTGACTGACTGACCGATCATCAAAAGTAATTTATTTAAAACGTAAAGGATTTTTAATATTGATATGATAATAACTTACGTAATAAATTTATACAGAAGGTCCTTTAAGCAAGGACTAAATAAATTAATCGACGTGGTATTACATGGATCTCACAACTTTTTGCGGTAGAAAAGCTAAGCTGCGAGACTTAGTATTTTTTACAGGATGTTTTTGATGGGATTATTTGTTACTGAGGGAGATTAATTAACAAAACAGTCGACATCTGTAATGATGCGTGAAGATATATACCTTAATTATATTTATCTTTGATTACGGATAATGATTATATATAAATAGCTATCATGTATTTGGTTACACAATTCCTCAGGATGTCTGTTCTGTATCTGGTCTGTGTTTTGTTTGTATCGGGCTTGGTACAGGTAAGTCACATCAACATTATATTACTCACTCAAAAATCTCAAGCTTTTCTTATATTATTGATAAAAACCTTGTCAATCAAATAACATCAAAATAAAAAGCAACGCCACTCCTATGCAATATCTTATTTCTTTGTGAATATTTAATATATTTTTAAATTGAGTGATCCAAAAATAATAATGACCTGGAAAAGGTTTTGGAATTATTTTTATTTTATTTGTTTTGTCAATACTTGTAACCATAATAAGTACGCATTTGACCTTAGAGTAATTACCTCTAGAGAGATTCACGCTGTAACCGCACATGAGACATCAATAGCTATATCTAGCAACACAAGAAAATAAGCGCCATATTGTGGCCTTGATTTAAAATAGACCCTATTTCAACATTAGGTTGCTTTATTGCTTAAACGACGTCGCTTTGTCTGGCGAAATTCTTTTTTCGCCCAACAACTAAACGCGGCACGTCACATGAAATAGAACATTATTTTGCATCTCATTCTGACATAAAGAAATTCGTATCGGTGTGTCTCATTTTTGCGATGTACAGTACATTTCGGCTCTCTCTAGAGGTAATTACTCTAAGCATTTGACTACATAGAGGTTGTCCATGATTGATGTAAATCTGAGATAATCTACAAATTCAAAATGTTTATTTTTTGTTTTAAGATCTTTCTTAGAAGAGTTCGGTTCTCTTTCACAGGCCAAGTCCTAGCTAGCTCTTAATTTCTTGATTTTTAGACTGTGTTTTAGATACCTATCTTGTTCGCGAATTGCATCAAAGCTAACTGTACCTTAATTAGTTTAATCGCCTACCTTGGAGATATTGTGATTTATCAAGTTCTTTATTACATAACTTCCGTAAGATAAGTGTCATACTTTCTTATACAATCAATTATGTTGTTTACTTTATAACTTCTTAAATTCTTCTGCTTTATTTTATTTTTTTATGATCGGATCTTTTTTTATATTTCGTAGGGTGCTTACTTGAAAACTTTCCCACGACTTCTCTGGGTAAACAAATTAAAGATTTCATCATTTAATCAAAGATATCGTATTCTTCTAGGGAGATTCTGTACCAAGTACCGAAGAGGTGTATACACCTTCCGAACCGGCGTACTTGAACGAGGAACCCTTCAGTAAGTTCTAAATTACTAGCGGCCCAGCCCTGCTCCACGCTATTTAGAAAATAATGTACCGCTTTTGTCCATCAAGGATAATGTAGAATACTAATGGTGAAATATTTTTTTAAGTCGCTCCATTATTTTTAGAGCCTGTTCAATTCAAATAAACAAATCTTTCATCTTTAACATATTAGCTAAGATTAATGTAATGGTATTCAATATTTTCCATCGGCTGTTCTTTGTGAATCCTAAATACGAAATCCAAAAAATGTATCGTCTTCTTGTTTTTCGACTGCATCAATACCCTGAATATGAAGAGGAAAACTACCAGGCTAGCTTGCACGTAAACACAAAAACCTAGGGTTTTCTACTATAAAATTCAATCATATAGGCCCAAATAACCTACATAGTAGTGGATACTTATTATTTTAATGCCCTTCTAATGAAATGTCATTCTCATTCTTGAATTCAATTTTAGGATCGACGAGTTTCTGTAATATTTCCTTTGATTCTCCAAACATGACTCATTTACCTTTCCAGGTTCAAGGATCGTCGCAGGATGGCCAGCTGAAGATGGTCAGATCCCTCACCAAGTCAGCCTGAGGATGGTACGTGATGGAGGCGGCGTGGGAGCCTGCGGTGGGATGATAATTAGCAACGAGTGGATGCTCACAGCTGCCCACTGTCTTGCTAGGTAATTACCAACATGTTGAGGAAATTGATGCGGGTACTGACGTAATTTAGATAGGTTATGCAAGGTGCACAAAAGTTTTATATATGGTGATACTTTTGGGGGTTTCTCATTATTCAGAATAATTAGTTGCACGCAAATCTTAGGTTCAAATTAGTTTTATTTGGGGCACACAGTGTTTCATTAGTTTTAAATACTATTTAACTAAACAATAATTTGCAATGTGATCGAAATTATTGCACTATGTAAGGACATACATATCGGGAGTCCTACGTTCAGCAGGAAATCCTGTGACTGAAATGATGATGATGGCAAGACATACTAAAGTATGTTTTAAAAGCATTGCAAACATAATTATGAAAAATTAAATAGACCATTAAAAGAGAAGAGAAATTTTAAAAAGAAATAAAATAGGTATACAGAAGTCAATCTTAACGACGTAGTGGAAATCAGTGTCTCATCATTGAACAGGTACACGGAAAAGGAATTGCCTCAATTCGGCTTGCAATTTACCAGTATCAAAACTTAGGTTGCCTTGTTTTATAACAGTACTTAGCGGTCCGGCCCGGCTTTGCTCGCGTGCAGATAGTTTTTGAGTCCAGCCCAGCTTAGCAACATGGGAACTATTTCGCTTGATAACTCTTTTAATTATTTAGACTCAACGTTACAACCGTACTTTAAGCTGTCCGTCCCATACCTTTGAGATTATCAGAACATCGCATACATTTCAAATCCGTACACATCCCACGGGAACACTTCTTTTTGTCGGTATAAAAATGTCAGCGACCTCCATGCCAAATGTAATCTAAATTGGTCCGGCAGTTTGAGCGTGAAGAAGTAACAAACACACGAGCATTTATAATATTAGTACGACTGTTTATCCCCAGACGCACAACCTACGTAATACGCCTGGGCCTGACAAACTTAACCAAGGTTGACATGATCTTCGAGACCGACATATCCCGGGCGCGCATCCATCCTCTATACAACCAGGGATCCACCGCAGTACAGACCAATGACATCGGCGTGCTCAACTTCGGACGCTATGTACCTTATGGACGTGAGTATTTCTATTATATTTTTTTATTGCACTGAATGGCGAGACGAGCATTCCGTTCGCCTAATGGTAAGCGATACGACCACTCATAAACAGTAGCAAAACCAAACAACACCTTGAATTACAAAACAATGCTTGGCATTCCACTGCGCTCGCCAACCTGAAACAAGATGTTAAGTCTCAATATTTCCGTGAGTTACTCTGGCTACAATGTCCCTTCAATCCAAAACACAACAGTGTATTTACACTGATGTTTAGCGGGAGAAATAGACATGACGGTGGTCTACCCAGTTGGCCTCTCACTTATGAGAGACCTACCACCAGTGAAATTGTAATTGATATTTTAGCTGTTGTTAGCCTACGTCTTAGTGAGGAAATAATCCCTGAACTAACATCTAACAATGTTACGCGTGACTTAAGAAACAACGTTCGTTATCTATTCTTGGCAATGATCAATCTGTTTGATAAATGACGAATAGCAGCACTTTGTAAGGACATACATAGTGTGAGGCCCACGTTCAGCAGTACACTTCCTGTGGCTGAAATGATGATGATGTAAAGGCATAATAAAGCATGTTTTAAATGCATTGAAATCATAATTATGAAATATTAAATAGACAATTAAAAGTGAAGAGAAAATTAGGATTTTCCAGAATCTATCTGTCTCATGCTACAAAACGCAATTCACTTCCCACAAAGAACCTGTGGAACAGTAATTAGGGCATGTTGGAGCTAGCCTATTGCTATATTACGCGTTATCAAAGCCACATTTTCAAAGATGCAACACTTAATTTCAGCTAACATCCAGCCTGTGAGATTGCAGAGCAGTGAGAGAAAACACATCGAGTACGACGGAGTCACCCTCACTATGAGCGGCTTCGGAAGAACCAACGACGCCTGGTTGGGTTCGTAAATTTACTTCTTTGTATTTACCGTCAACCCATCATCATCATGTCATCATGGTCATGTCTCACCTCAATTCACTGGAAAAGTAATTGGGTTCGTACTTCTTTGTACATTTTATCTACAAACATGGCCTGACCTCTACTGGAAAAAAGCCTTTTCACTTCTAGCCTACTGAATCGAAAAATTAAAGATAGAAATGTTTTCCAAATTGAATCAATTGTCAAATAAGTCTTCGGCAATTAGTCAACGGACGTAACGTAAGAGCAAGTACTACGACAGCCTCCGTAGCGCAGTTGGTTAGACGCCGCCTGTGAAACGAGAGGCCGCGGGTTCGATCCCCGCACCGAGAGAAATATTTGTGCGGCCCACAAATATTTCTTCCGGGTCTGGGTGTTTGTGAGACCGAAAAGTCTCTCGTAGTTCCTGATACCCACGACACAAGACTCGATCTTAGTGTGGGGTCAGGACTATGTATGTGACTGTTGGGTGTATTTATTATTATTATTAAGTACTTCACGACAGTTTTCTATGAACCACTCAGGTTAGGTTAATACATTGGTTATATTACCAATGGCTTTAATGAACTACAGGGTACCAGGTCCACTTCATTATGGAATAGCTAACTACTAAACTCGTTATAGTAACAGTCTTAGTTAAATCTAATAGACACGAAGCGAATACGATTTACTCGAGCGCGTCCGATGAATATAAGAGAGGATCCTTGCATTTACCTTTATCATTCAGATCCTATGTCCCTTGGATGGAACAAAAGGTACACACATTGAATATCCATCTCGGCCTTAGGCTTCCTGCTTTATGTCTGTCCAAGATTTCCCGACAATTTTGGCTTCGTCGATTACAGTCCTTCGCCAGGTTTATTTGGGACGGCCACGCTTACGCTTACCTTGGGGAATCCAATCCATTGCCTGTTTAGGTATATGGTTTGCAACTCTTCGAAAGGAGTGGCTAATCCATCTACCTCTATCATAGTAACTTCGAAATTCAAATTCGTTAAGTCGCATAGTAATTCAACCACATATATTCTCTATATTCAGGAGGATACATCCCCGAGATCCTATCGTGGGTATACCAGACCGGTATTAGCCAGGTGGAGTGTTTCCGCTGGTTCCCCAACAGCCAGGTCATCAGGGAGCAGACCATGTGCGCCAGATACTACAACAACACCTCGCAGAATGGTTGTACTGTAAGTCTTAACATCCGCCTTTGTGTCACATTTGTACGGTCTACGGGATCTACGGGTTTTAGTACGACTAAGGACCAGCAAACTAGGACGAACGACGGATGACGGGTTGGCCGAAGTGATAATGGATTTTTCAATTCATTGCCAGAGGAAATCGTGGTTGACATAGCTATAGGCCCGCCCCTTATTACATCGTGGGTGTCCTTGTGAGCTACAAGGACACCCATGATGACACCCATGAAAAAAAACGTGACTTTATGTTTATCTATGGAATATTTAAATGCTCTTCGAGTAGACAAGTGTCTTTTACATATATTTTACCAGATTTTTTATTTATTTTACTTTACCATTTAGTATTATTTGATCAGGGTGACAGTGGCGGTGCCCTTACCCAAGTAGACATTGATGGCCAGCTCACTGTAGTGGGTATCTTCAGCTTTGGAGCTGCAGTTGGATGCAACACTCCCAACCCTGGAGGTAAGTCATAGAATATGTTTTTTTATACTGTCCCGCCATAATGACTGCACTGCGCCTGATGGTAAGCGCAAATGCCGTCCAGGCAGAGTATCGAAAGGCATCAAACGGTAGTCCCAAGCCATACAATACAATCACTACGCGGGTGTGCTAAGATGCCTCTTCACATTACGGCGGAAGCACCCAGGATTATAGGAAAGAGCGAGCGGCAAACAATTTACTGTCTTCTTCAAGTACTTTTCTCCTCCTCTAGGATCTCCGAAGCAACCTGTTGAAGGCAACCTGCGTCCAGTAACTTCTAGTGGACGTCATTACGCCATCGGTTCATCTTTACAGCCCAATAACACGGACAGCCACCATGGCACAGTTGTTTAGACGCCGGCTGTAAAATGAAAGGCTGCGGTTTCGATCCCTGCCGAGACAAATATTTGTATGATCCATAGTTATTTGTTTCGGGTCTGGGTGTTTGTGAGACCGGAAAGTCTCACATTGTTTCTGATATTCACTACACAAGACTGGATCTTAGTGTGGGGTCAGGATTATATGTGACTGTTGAGTGTATTTATTATTTATAGATTCTATAGCGGCGACTTATAATACCTATCTTGAAAATTCTTTTGTGATTGCTCGGATAGAAAAATAACATCTTTCCTTACTTCCTTTCACAAAGGGTTAATGATGTTCAAAAATATTAACATTATCCAATTTCAGGCTACGTGCGTCCCGAATACTACCACGATTGGATCAGGGAGAGCACTGGCGTCAACTTCGACTGGAGTGTGTCAAGCCTCATCAATGGATAAAGGAATTGCAGCTAGATAAATACATGACATTTTAAAACTAATCTCTTCTTTCAATGGCGTATTCAATACAGTTATACCTACTGAGTATATTTTACTTACTACTTTTTACTTATTTTACTTACCTATACTATGTAGCCTAATCACTCTCAATCGTACTCTTGGTTGTAGAGGAGGCCCGTGCCCTGCAGTGGGACGTATATGGGCTCATACAGGTGCTTTACTTAAATGTATACAACGGAACATTTAAAGAATATGCGTTACCTAATAAATGTTACTTCATATGTTCGAATTATTTGTACCACTTATTAATTTTAATGAATCCACAATATTCAAATAACATTGCTTACCTTTAAATATTATAAATGTATATGATTTTGTGTTTAAATAATTATTTATTTATTTATATACTTCATTGTACATCAACATTTATAAACAATAAACAGAAAAAATCTTAAAACTAAAGTCATGGCAACAGTTTGTATCCTTATCGCTAGCTGTGATCTCTACCAGGCAACCGTTGGATGGACTGGACTTAAATATTGAATTTCTTAGAAAATATTATAATAACTGAATGTTTTTATTTTTCAATATTCATAATAAAAAAATAAAAACCGACTTCAAAACAAAGAACCGCTAAAAACCAAAAAATAACTAAATAATAAGTACCACTGCAAAGCAAAAAAATCATATTTGTTTCATGGAACTTGCGCTTGTTGATTAATTTGCTTAATGACTTGACTAGCCAACAAATCAAAATATATGCATAACATATCGAAGGCGGGCCGCCCAGTACCAAACATGTAGGACCTGTGCCTTATATTAATTTAAATATCTATATTTTTTTATTAAAAATTTTGGTTATTTTTATCTTTTAGTGTTGATAGGAATCAAAATGAAGAAGATTTGGTCCCCACAAGGAATATGTTCTTTCCGATGATAATGAAATCGCTAAAATCGGCTAAAAGCTGCCAAAGATATTGGAGTATTCATATGTTTATTATTTTTTCTCCCCCCCTCCCTTTGCCCCTACCCCCTTTTCCCACCACCACTGTAGCTTAGCTTTTATACTGAACCCAATGCAAAAAGAACCATTGGAATCCTACTAAAGTTTGAAGAGTTCTACACTCCAGGTCCGAAAATGATCATCAGATCTCCATGTTGTGTTCCTGAGATCAACCTGTCAATACATTCTTTCCAATGAAAAAGAAATCACTAAAATCGGTTAAATCCTGCCGAAGATATTAGAATTTACGTGTATTTTAATTTTATCACCTACCCCCCTCACCCCCACCCCTTTTTTCCTCTCTCTCTGTAAATTAACTTTTATAATGAACCTAATGCAAAAAGAACCATTGGAATCCTACTTAATTTTAAGGAGTTCCCCTCTCCAGGTCCGAAGATATTGCTCAGATTTTCACCATATTTTTATGGGACCAAATGACAAGCATCAGCTTTCAATCAAAGAAAGAATGGTCGAAATCGGTTCACACAGTACAGAGAAACGAGGTAACAAACATAAAAAAAAAAAAAGCAACATACAGTCGAATTGAGAACCTCCTCCTTTTTTTGAAGTCGGTTAAAAATGAGGCAAAATTTATAACAAATTACTAAAATTGAGTAAAAAATACTTTAATTAATGACGCAAATGCAATTAAACGGAAATACAGTAAAATGAAATTTCTGTATTGTCAAATGTAATCGTGTATTTTAAAAACTTACAGAAATAATTTAAGAAAATTAATAATGCGTATTGCTACCACGGGCTCAGATAAGAGTCTGGATATGATCCTTCATGCTTTTAATGACGTCATCAATCATTTTTTGCGACAAATTCTCCCACTCTTGCACTATCATGAATTTTAATCCTTGGACGATCTTAGCGGCTTGGTTTCTTCCATTTATCTTTCCATTTCTTCCGATAACGTCCCATTCGTTCTTTATGGGATTCATGTCTGGTGATCTTGCTGGGCAATCCATTTGCGCGATTTGGGCCTGATTTAAGTAGTCGCGAACCATTTGCGCTGTGTGGGGCCGCGCATTATCATGCATAAATAAAAAATATTCGCCTATGGATGGTGCAAAAGACAATACATGGGACTCTAAGATCTCTGCGACGTATCTTTGTGCAGCTAAATACCCATTTTCTATAAGTATTAACTCCGCGCGTGCTTCCAAACATATACCACCCCATACCAAAATTGACCCTCCGGCATAACACACCTCTTTCAGTAAAGTTTCCTCGATTAGCGTTCTCCTCGATACCTCCAGATCCTCTCCCTTCCTTCTATGCAATTCACAACAAAACTGCTTTCATCACTAAACAAAACTCGGCTCCACTCATTTGTCCAGTCGCGGTGTTGATGAGCAAAAGCTTATTTGGCTACTTTATGTACCACCTCGAGTTTTGGAGCTTTTGAAGGAACGTAAGACTTCAGTCCAACTTCATTTAAACGTGTTCTCACTGTACGCTCACTGATATTAACATCACGGACTTCTTGTGACATGTTTCGGGTCTGAATGGCCGTTTGATGACGATTTCTCAAAGTTTTCAGCCGTATAAAATGACCATCCTGGGTACTGGTCCACCGTTTTCTGCCTTATTCTGGCATCCGCACATAAGAGCCTATGTGCCTCTAACGTTTAACGTTGAGAAGGCGACAGATACCGACACACCCAATGCGCGACTTACTGAATTGACCATTTTCAATCATTGTTACCGCTCTGGCAACTTCAGTGGAAGGTAAGCCACTCATTTTATATCCTACAAGACAGATACTCTAAAAACAATAACAATAAAAATATCTTAGTCACATAAAATGAAATTAAACAAAATTTTGTGAAACCACTTGAAAGTGAAAAAATCTTTAAAGCACTTGAGAGCGTATAATTAACGATAAAACTCTAAATATCCAAAAATCTTTTTGCATCATTTAATTTTTTAAAGGTGCTGAAATATAAAAACAACCATACCATAATCATACTGGTGGTAGGTCTCTCATATGTGAGAGGCTGCCTGGGTGGGTACCACCGCAATGTCTATTTCTCCCGTCAAACAGTAGTTTAAATGCACTGTTGTGTTTCGGATTGAAGGACATTGTAGCCAGAGTAACTACTGGACATATTGAGACTTAACATCTTGTGTCTCAGGATGGCGAGCGCAGTGGAATGCCAAGCATTGCTTTGTAAATCAAGGTGTTTGGTTTTGCTACTGTTCATGAGCGGTCGCATCGCTTACCATCAGGCGAACGGCATGCTCGTCTCGCTATTCAATGCAATAAAAAAAAAACAACCATTTAAAATAAACAGCAAACAAAACTTAAAAAAAAAATTGTGCGTTTTCCTCTAATTGTGCCGGCGTTGTTCTTTATCTAGCTGCAAA
Organism: Hyles vespertilio; assembly: GCA_009982885.2. Classification (NCBI taxonomy): domain Eukaryota; kingdom Metazoa; phylum Arthropoda; class Insecta; order Lepidoptera; family Sphingidae; genus Hyles; species Hyles vespertilio. The sequence continues at coordinate 2,280,785 of CM042819.1, forward strand.
GTCATGCTCCCTGTATAGATATACACGTCAAGCCAAGTTTCACACAATAATAGAGCACAACTATACAATCCAAGGCAGGGAAAAATAAAAAATAATATTTTCTTGATGTAAATATTTTGTTTAGACATGTCAATCGCACGGAGTACAAGGGATATAGTCCGGTCAATTTAGACCAAAAAATGAGAGTGAAGTTACATAAAGTCCCAACAAGCTGAAAATCAGTGAAATTGTTCAAAAAAATTGATGACGATAACAACTTTTATAGCTTTTTGAATCGTTATATCTCAGAAACGGTGGCTCGTAAGAAAAAAAGCATTAATACATTTTTTATAGATAATTTTATGATCTACAATTTTTGTCTGAGGTACTTTTATGATAAAACTTACCGTTTTGCTGAAAATCGCGAAAAGCTCATTCTTTTTGCCTTTGACCTTAAATAAAAAAAATCCATACACGGGAATGATGGGGAACTTCTAAACATTGTTTATAATTATGTTTTGAACAATTTCACTGATTTTCAGCTTGTTGGGACTTTATGTAACTTCGAATGTCTAAATTGACCGGACTATTAGAAAAGAGGCGAGTATTTTATTTAAAAAATACTTCCCACAGCAGGACACAGGTCTACTCTATAATCCAAAATACAGTTGAGAGTTGTTAGGCCATATTGTCCACCACGCTGGCCTAGTGCGGGTTGGCGGATGTAATATTATAATATCTAATAAGTGAACGATAACGTATCATAATTTATCGCATTAAAATCCGTGCATTTATTTATCATACATTTAAATCAGTAAAAGTATTTAGGCCCATGACACAGCGGCTCAAGTCAATAACTAATAAAATTATCTGCATATGGTTTTGATTGTACGTTATCTTATTTAATACGTAGTAAAATTATTTGTGACGTATCACGTTGTAGGTAGTTATGTTGTGATTTGTCGCAATTCTTTATACTCACATATATTTTAAACTCGCACGGCATAATGACTGCACTGCAGTCTACACTAGATGGTAAGCGCAAATGCCGACCAGGCAGAGTATCAATTGGCATCAGACGACAGTCCCCAGCCATTCGATACATTGATTAAGTATTATATGGAAAAGGAACGGGAGAAGGAAACTGACATCTGACAATCACATCACTAAAAACGTTAGGAAAGCCATCGTTCGTTTCGTCTTCACGTTCATGTCAAGCCTGCTGCCTGCCTTGTATTTTCGGTCCCAAGATGTGATCGAGGGCGAATCCATCGCCATAACGGGCACAAATTCCTAACTCCGGGCTGTTAATGAACAGAAAAATCCAATATTACTATTGATAGCCCCCATGGTGTAGTTGTTTAGACGCCGGCTGTTAAACGTGGCCGCGGGTTCGATTCTCGCACCGAAACAAATATTTGTGTGAACCACAGGTATTTGTACTAAGGCAGGACTAGAGCAAACATTGATATTACGAGTTTCACAAACATACAGGGTATATCAAGACTGCTACCGTAAACGAAGCCGGGTGGTAGTTTAAGCGACTTCAGACACAATGCAACAGAAAAAGATGCAAAAAAAAGCGACAATATTTTTTTTGTTATTTTTTTCCTATGGCCATATTTGGGTGGTAAATACATTTTTTTTCTAAAATAATAGTGTATACCCTTTTATTTATAAATACTCTAAGGTATAAAATAGTATAAATTATTATTTTAGCAAAAACTATGAATTTACCACCCAAAATGACGATATTTAAAAACTCGTAAAAATTCAAATTCAAATTCAATATTTTATTGATACTTAAACAAGCTTACAGATAATGTATGTGTACGTTAACAACTGCATTAGTTCGGGAGAACTGTGTCGCAGTCATTAGCGCCCACCTCCAGGAGGGAAGACGATCGTATCTCAAAAATATTCAAAACTACAACCAAATATACTACTACTAATATTTTTAAGACTGGACAGAAATGTTATTATAATTTTTGACTATTATATGTATGTTTTAATTTTAATATATTTATATTTTTAAAGTTAGTAGGTGTTAGTCAACTTAAATTTGTGTGTGAGTGAGAAAATATGTGTTTGTGATAAATTTGTGATGTATATGTGGATTTCGGTGTGTGTGTGTGTGTGTGTGAGAGAGTGTGTGTGTGTGTGTGTGTGTGTGTGTGTGTGTAAAATAAGGAAGGTAAGAAATAGTTCCGTTTCCGATGTTTATACTGATCAGCTGTTAATTAAATTTTCTAGATCCTCATAGTTTAGGGAACTGAGCCATTTACTGATTACCAACTTACATTTCCTTAGTGACAGAGAATAAATATTGAGAATTTTGTTTATTTTATTATACAAAATCGGACCCGAATAATGATCGATGAATGAGGAAAGTTCAGAATGTTTGCGTAGAATTGTATTAAGAACAAACATCTGCCTAACCGTGGGCAACTCACAAATGGCATACAACTCTCCAGTCGGGAAACGACAGGGCTTATGTATCATAACCTTGAGAACCGCTCTTTGAGCTCGCTTTAAACGGAGTAGCAGACTCTTTCCACAGTTACCCCATGCTGAGATACAGTATTTTAGAATTGAGTACGCTAGAGCATAGTATATCATTTTAAGAGTAGAAAAATCAGCGGAAGATCTTATATTTTTAAAAACATAAATTAATTTTCTGATTCTTGGGACTAAGGAACCAACATGATCACACCATGAAATAATGCTGTCAACAATCACGCCCAAATATCTAATACTGTTCGTGCGCGAAATGTTATCACATTTACAGTCCGAATTATTTACTGAACATTTGTGCGCGGTTAAGGTATAAGGAGAAGTAGGTTGAGATGCCATTCGCGGTGAAAAAGTAATGAACTTTGTTTTGTCCAAATTTAGAGTGAGAAGATTATCTGACAGCCAGTCCATGACTATTTGCAGGGCTAATTCAGCATGGGATCGGGTTTCAGCCCAGGTTTTACCGTGTACTAGTATTGCTGTATCATCTGCGTAAGTTAGAATTTTAGAGTTAACAAGGGGTAGAGTGCAGAGATCATTTATGTAAATAAGAAACAGGGTAGGTCCGAGAACACTACCCTGAGGTACCCCATAACTGAGAGTCTCTAATTTGCTAGTGTAATCTCCCAACTTTACTAGTTGGGTTCGGTCACTAAGGTAACTCTTATAAATTTCAAAAGATAGTCCTCTTATGCCAATACCTATTATGAAGTTTCGTGAGTAGGAAAGGTATAGATACGGTGTCGAACGCTTTAGATAAGTCGAGGAATATGCCTATTGTTTTAAGTTTACTATTGCAATTTTTTGCAACAGTGTCGGTTAATTCCAGTACTGCATCCTCTGTACTTTTTCCAGATCTAAAACCATATTGGTTTTCAGCCAAAAAATTTATAGAGTTAATGTAGCTTAGCAGTCTTTTATTAAGATTTTTTTCAAAAATTTTGGATAAACTCGTGAGAACGGAAATTGGTCTGTAGTTGCCGACACTTTCTCTGCTGCCACTTTTGAATACAGGGTGTACAAGGGCCCTTTTAAAAGCCTTAGGAAACACACCTGTAGTCAAAGAGAGGTTAAACACATAGCAAATAATCGGGACGAGAATATGTCTAGCAGATTTAAGTAGTAACGGAGGTATGTTATCCCAGCCTACTGCGGTATATGCTACTACGGTAAAAATACCTAATTGTCGCATTTCTTTGCGAAATTTTGAGTTGCATTGTGTTTGTAGTCACTAAAAGTACCACCCGGCTGCGTTTTCGGTAGCAGTCTTGAGATACCCGGTATAAATACATATATATGAGTTCTCATTTTTAAATAGCATTTAAAATCAGAACTTTCTTGATGCGAATATTTCCTAAAGTTATTGGACCCAAATCGAGATACATAAGAAACGGTGTGAAGTGTAAACTGTAGAACCTCCGTCATCTTTTTTCTAAAACTCCACACATACTACTCTTTGGTTCCAGATTTCGTTCGCCCCGGGCATTACCACGACTGGTACTATGACGTCACCGGCATCAACTTCGACTGGACGCTGGAGGAACCCCGGTCTCAACCCGACAAGGAAGATCAAGATGAATCAGACAGAGTTCTCATTGTTGATGCTTAAAGATCAGATTTTGGTAGTTACATCACAGTCGCATCAATGGATACTAAAATTTTAAAAATATTTCTAGTTTTGAGGTTACAGCTCGATTATAATAACTACTTGGTATGAAAATTCTTGCTGCATTTTCCTTGTGGTGTTTAGTTAAATGAAATATGAATTTGTCGGATGACGGTATTAAAATCCATTGTGTTAATTATTTAATTATAATTATCACCACACGTTATAATTAACGGATTAATGATTTATCCGAATATCTGCGACAACTTGTTACTTTTACAGTAAACACGCGTATATCTATGCTTCACTGCTGACTGCTGGATCTCGAATGCCTTGCCTACGGTTCGGAGGCGGTTTATATTGCAAACTGTCATGCTCCCACCCTTACTCTGACTGTGGGTAGTGAAATAGAATCACAACAGGGTTTCCTTTAATAAAGTTACTTCTGCAACTACCCGTAGATTCCTTAGGGCCGATTTACAATTATTTATCATATGGGCTTTACACAAGAACACCCCGACACGGCCATACTGACGAGCACACGTCCTCGTGTGTGTGTACTATACATCATTTGAGGACAAGGAAATCATTCGTTCGTTCATCCTGACTCAGTTCACATAATATAACAATTCTCAAAATGGTAATAATTATTATACAGTCTGGTCCGGAAAGCATTCCCTTCAGACAACCATTCAAGTGCGCAGATTGTTCCTTCAGTTTAAAAACTGGCCCGAACTGTGCTAGACCGGGATAATTCCCCTTTAGCTCAAATAAATTTCCTTTTTTTTTGCATAACTCTGCAGATCAGACTGTATTTTCTCTTCTTTTTTCACAGGTCTCAAAGAAACCCCTCAATAATGATAGTAATTATTAATTATCAAATTACTTCATGTGAACTGTGTCTATGAAAACGTTCACCTTACAAATCTTTTACTAAATGCTATTTCTAAAAATCTCTTGGTATCAATAGTAGCTTAAATGCGTGGGTTGATTATTGTCATCGAACCTAGCTTGATTCTATGTTTCGGGAGTAATAAGAGTGCACGGGCACCCTGTCGTTGTTTGGACCATGAGGATATACGAAACGTTACGCAGGTATAAACGTTTTAAAGTTACCACCGGATCCAACGCGGCCCTGTCCTGAGAAGACCCGGCGAAACAAACTCAGCGGGCTTACTTTACCACTGGAAATAACGCGACACGACCCAGCTGTGAGTAGATCCAGCGAATCAAACTCAGTGGGCTTATTTTTGGTCCAACTACTAAGTAGGTCTTACGTATTAAGATTTGATTTTGCTGCGCCGATACAACAGTTCGGACCGGCGCGGCGGGGCGTGCTCTGCACCTGCCGTCTACATTTCTTTTCATCATAGAGTCCACGAAGTTAGTCTGGAACAATGCAATATCCCTTTTTGAGATTGGTATCTGTGTACCTCTGCTTTAAGGTTGTGTTTTATTTAAGTAATCTATATTGTTGCGCAATTCGTCATATTTTCATAAATTGCTCTACGAATAAACGAAAGTAAAATGGCAAAACCAAATTCAAACAAAAATGGAAAGATCTCACCAATTTGAAACACTTCTGTGAAGATGCAGGTGTCTTGGAACTTCCAAGGTACAGTCACAGCTCCATATCACTGCTCCTGATAACAATTAATGGCCTAGGCAGGCAGATGAGTTTGTGTGTCACCTGGTGGTAAGCAGTCACCGCAGCACTCGGGCTTTTGCAATACCAAGGGCACAGCTGAACACATGCCCATCAATCCTTCTTGATTGATTCTAGCAGTAGTAGTTTTTATTTTTTTCCTATAACTCCTTCGTGTAGGTAGTCGAATATCTTCGAAGTTCCATTGATTCTGCCGCTCTCTTTTCCAATACAGTAACCTGGAGGCATCTTTCAGAGGGGCATTAAATAGTTTCGAAGGTACAACTTGATAGTCATATGATAGTCACATATGACAGCCACATACATGAGCCTGCTTTAATCATTGTTCTGAGCATGAGCCACAAATGGCAGACACATACGTGGGCCACACATGACAGTCGCACACGTTAGTAACACACGACAGTCACACATGAAAGCTACACATAACAGTGACCAGTAATCATAAATTATCTCAAGTTATTAGTTCTGGTACTCACGTCAGAATCTGCGCCAGCTGATGTCGATAACCAAGCGGTTGCAGCTCGAAGGACGATCCCGCTTCTGATGTCGGATGTCGGATGTCGGTAATAAAACTCATTGTGTTAATTAATTAATTATTATCACCACACGTTATAATTAACGGATTAATGATTTATCCGAATATCTGCGACAACTTGTTACTTTTACAGTAAACACGCGTATATCTATGCTTCACTGCTGACTGCTGGATCTCGAATGCCTTGCCTACGGTTCGGAGGCGGTTTATATTGCAAACTGTCATGCTCCCACCCTTACTCTGACTGTGGGTAGTGAAATAGAATCACAACAGGGTTTCCTTTAATAAAGTTACTTCTGCAACTACCCGTAGATTCCTTAGGGCCGATTTACAATTATTTATCATATGGGCTTTACACAAGAACACCCCGACAATTAAATAAAACATTTTTAAGTAAAACATTGATTTGATTTATTTTATTTGTCACCTGATATTTCTCAAGTATGTTCAAGATAGAATTGACTTTTACTGATAACGTTAGACGGTTGATATCAAAGATTTTGTCTCTTCTTTCCTACATTCTCAATTTTAAATTAATATTAAGATCCAGAATTACTAGGTTTCCATGAGCCAGTAAATTATCTCTTAATGTCTAGTAATTCACTAGTTAACGGTTACAAGGTTCTGAACCGGTATAACTTCCATAAAAGTTCTTACACACTGTTGCTTGCCGGCAGAAACAAATGAAGCGGTTCCTCCCTATAACCTACCTAGATGGGCCCTTGCATACGAGTGATGTACCAGTAAATATCATTATTTTATTATATTACTAGCTGTACCCGCGACTTCGTCCGCGTGGAATTTAACAAAAAATTTAATTAGTTTTTTGGTATGTAAGTCCGCCAATCCGCACTAGGCCAGCGAGGTGGACTATATGGCCTAACCACTCTCAATCGTACTCTCGATTGTAGAGGAGGCCCGTGCCCTGCAGTGGGACGTATATGGGCTGATACAGTAACGAAACCATACCGCGATCTAATTCTACGGTGGCGCCATCTCTTAGCGAGCGGCGGTAAACTCCCGTTACACATTTATTTTCGGTTTTTTGTATTAGCTTTATTGAAAAATTTCTTTATAGACAATATTTTGTTAATGTGATATTGATTCGTTGGTGGGAGAAGTGGTGGGAGGCTCCCGACGTGACGGCCCAGTGGTGGCATGCACGTGAGCTGCGCGCAGGGTATCGCAACATTACTTTATTTTTCTAAAATAAATGTAGCCTAAGTTACTCCTTGTTATATCAGCTACCTGACAAAAAAAGTCCCGTCAAAATCGGTCCAGCCATTTCAGGGATTAGCCGGAACAAACAGACAGACAGACAAAAAAATTTAAAATATCATTTTCGGCACAGGTATCGTGTATATAACGATATGTAGTTGGACATTTTTTTTATTTTCACTCTTAAAACAGACACTGCAATTTTATTTATATGTATAGATTATTTTAATCATTATTTGTCTATGAAAATCTGTAATTTCAGTGCTGATCAAAATGTCTATGTTTTTTCCATTATTTGATTGATGACGTTGTTGATTTTTGCCAAGATAGGCTGCTAAGTTTATTTTTTGTAAAACATGAAAAACCCCTAGGGCCTTATCAATAAACTCGGAAGAGCGAGGGATTAACTCTAGTCCGAGGCTTTAGAGCTCGTTAAAATTCTAGAATTTAAGACTCGATTTTTGAATAGCGAAGTATTCACGACTTTATTCATAAACACGGATTTACTTTTGTCTAACATGATCATCCATCCAACACCAGTCTAAAATATATAATTTTAGAAACATAAGAAAATAGAAATTTAAAAAAATAGGTTATATATGTATTAAAATTTACGATATAATATAAATAGCTTTCAAACAAAATAAAGGAAACCACATAAATAAAAATAATAAACTGCAAGGCCATAAGCAGGACCTCCCAAAGAAGGAATTAAGTACAGCATGAAACTCCAAAAAAAGGAGTAGGGTAAGATATGTGTAAGTATACACATTGGTAAAATGCACAAAATGTCTCTGACGAAAGTTAGGGGAAGCAGATGGCTTAACGTCCAAAAATAACATGACTATCCTGCAACCCATTGATTTTAGAATTCAAAAGATGAAACAAAATAATCGAGTCTATTCTAAAGCATTGCATTCGCAAGCATTTGACAGCCACCGTGACGCAGGCGGTTAGACGCTGCCTGTGAAACGAGAGGCCGCGGGTTCGATCCCCGCACCGAGAGAAATGTTTGTGCGACCCACAAATATTTCTTCCGGGTCTGGGTGTTTGTGAGACCGAAAAGTCTCTCGTAGTTCCTGATACCCACGACACAAGACTCGATCTTAATGTGGGGTCAGGACTATGTATGTGACTGTTGGGTGTTATTTATTATTTATTTATTATTTATTGGACTAATATTAATCTCTCCCTCACAAGGGCGGATCCAGGGGAGGTCATGGGGGTCATGACCCCCCCCCCCTGGGCTGGCCCCAGATTGACAAAATTTATTAATTATCTGGTTGATAAAATTTATAAGCACATTCAAATCGGACCCAGTTTTCTGAGATGAACCTATATGACCCCCCCTCCCCCCCCCGCGTAAAATCTGACATGTAGTATAATGTGAGCCCCCCCCCCCCCCCCCCGGCTTAAAGCTGGATCCGCCCTCACTCCATCAGTTTATTAAAAAGGTCTCTATTGTATTGTCATATCTTCAGACTTCATCCTCGCTATAATGCTGATCCCGATTCTACATGATCTTGTCCTACAGATAGGTATTATGAATGCACACATTTTCTCATTTAATAATATTCACTTGTTGAATTAAATCTTACGACTATCTTTTCTACCCACAGTTCACAATTTTTTTCTAAACACGAAACAGTATTATTATTATTTTTATTGACGTAGTTAAATGATTTCAGTTGCGGCGCAGACCGCAGTTGCAGTTACGTTTCGATCAAAACAGCCCTTTTCGTAATCTCGTAATACGCTCGCGTAGTATTGGAATAAATTGCAATAGCAATCACAAATAGCATGTGAAGTCGATAATAACATTTCACAAATTATATTAATACGCTAAATTTTGCGATGTGCTATTGTGATTCACTAAGCCGACCGGTTAATATTTTTCTAGGATATTGTGTAGGCTGTGAAGGAGTGAGTTTTTACGTTTGTTTTTTACGAACCCATTTAAAAATAATAACATAACAGTCAATTGTGTGTGTGTAACTTTAGATGTGACAAATAGTTATTATAATATAAACTAAGGTTTATTGTTTACATATTCTGTGGGGGCAATTAGCAATAGCAGAAATATAGAGCATGCTAAGGCTTCAAAAATAACAAGGTGGTGATGTTAATTTGAAATAGCAATCATTTCCATTACTACGCTCGCGTCAAGTTCGCGTCACGCAAGCGCTTTAGTGTATTCTACTGCTGCGCGTATATGTGAATGTCAAACAAATTTCATACATCTGACGTACAGTTGACGCGCAGCTCACGCGCAGCTAAACATTTACAAGAATACCGTTTTGTACCAAAACGTAAACTTAATTGTAACCGCACCGCAACTTGATCGGCGCGTCAAGAAATTACGTGAATCGCCCTACAGGATGTCAAATAGACTTAAAATGTGAAACAGCATAGATAAACATAATTAATTAGGAAAAACCCTGATAATAGTTATACAGGTAATTAACATTATTATCAATTTTGAAGATTGGGTTATCTTTGAAATAAATTAGATTTATATGAATATTGTAATTCAGGCATTCTGCTTACTAGTGGACGGAATGGCGGCTGTGTACTTTATCGGACTTTTGGGCCTATTGGCCTTTGCTCAGGTAAACTTAAAAAAATACGATTCCTGGTAGTTTCATTAGTTGTATAAATTTATTTTTGTTTGTTTATAATTATTTTCAATTCAATTGTTTTGTGCAACGGGCAATTGACCCTTGAACCTTGAAATCGAGTTAATCTTAGTTCGATTCCCAGTTCGCGTAAGTAAAGTGTAACTAACCGATTTCAAAAAAAAGGAGGAGGTTCTCTATTCGCTGAGAGTTTTTTTTTTTCTAAACTGGAAACATAATCGTGCTCGTTGGGATATATTATCGTTGAGATCGGATTTTAAGTAGAAACCTTACAGACCAAAACATCACACAATTACGGTCTAGAAAAAAAAAGTTGCGACTACCCTACATTGTGTTAAGATGCGATCAGTGATAATAATAGCATTATTGTTTTGTCAACACGTATTGTTTAAATAAATTAAATTTATTTTTAGGCGGAACCACTCAACCGAGCGGACAGCCATGCCATAATCGAGGAGCTTCGAGGTAAATAACTTGAATAATAATGGTTTTAATAACGTCTTATAATTTTAGAAAACCTACTTTTGATAGCATATAGGTACATTTCATCATGAACATTTGCAATCCCTTTAACACCATTGCTGAACTGAGATTTCTTTTTTATGTCATCATGTTTGGTCCTGTACCTAGTACCATCTTAGGGCTATATTTCACCGGGACACCATGGCGGCGCAACCAGTTGCCGCTACCAGCAAAATGTATACAGCTCTATTGAGAGTTACATACCTGGTATCCGTTTAGTTGCACAACCAATTTGGGGCGCGACCAGTAGGGCGATTCACGTATTATAATAAGTTCAGCTGCAGTGCAGTTGCGGTTAAGTTTCGATCAAAACAGCCCTTTTCGTATTCTCGTAATACGCTCGCGTCAAGTTCGCGTCACGCGAGCGCTTTAGTATATTCTACTGCTGCGCGTATATGTCAATGTCAAACAAATTTCATACGTCTGACGTACAGTTGACGCGCAGCTCACGCGCAGTTCACGCGCAGCTAAACACTTACAAGAATACCATTTTGTACCAAAGCGTAAACTTAATTGTAACCGCACCGCAATTTGATCGGCGCGTCAAAAAGTTACGTGAATCGCACTACAGTTCGGACGCGTGCACAGAATGTTACTCTGGCCCTACTATATTAATCCGAAACGAAGTTCGAAACTTCGGACAATCGAAATTTATATACGATATGAATGTACCTACTCTGTAAAAGTTCGAATTTGTATAATGTACATCGTAACCATAAGTCTATGGTTACGACCATAAGTCAATAACGACCATAAGTATATGTAGGTACCTGTGGTACATTCGTATCGTAGGTATATAAACTTTGATCGCCCGAAGTTTCGAGCTTCGTTTCGGATGAATATAGTAGGGTAATCGGCTGCCAGTCAGGCCGCCAAAGGCCAGTGACGCCCCTTTAATTTGCCTTAATGTTAAAAACAACTGCAGGACTGACTGATTTTCTTAATATTGTGTCTTGTTTCAACAAATAATTTCAAAGTCAGAAACTCATCAGAGGACCTCACGGACATTCTCACATAGCCAAAAAACTTATCCGGATATTTTCTTCGATCGTCGTATATGTTGACGAATTGTCCTTTCCTACAGCGATCGGCTAAATAAGGATGAGCCCACCACTGTCTCTTTTTTCTTTTGATCTCTCTTTTCCTACGTACATATAGCAGTAGCTATCTCTATCCATTTCGATACTGTATCAGTGTGGTGTGGCGACTTTGGTGTTAGTGTGGTGGCTAGTTTGTAAGTTTACGGACACCACGGTGGCGCGACTGGTTGCGCCGCCATGGTGTCCCGGTGAAATATAGCCCTTAGAAACTAAATTATTTTTCATCAGTACTGTTGCTGGGTACAACTACTACTTAATCGCTCTCTATCATACACTCTCTCTTCCCGGCTTTGCTGTAGAACTAACTTTGTCTTGACTTTCAAATATTCTAATCTTTCCTATTATACTAGTGGTAGGTCTCTCAATGTGAGGAGAGAGGTGAGAGGCCGCCTGGGTAGGTACCTCCGCAATGTCTATTTCCTCGCCAAACAGCAGTTTAAATGCACTGTTGTGTTTCGGATTGAAGGACATTGTAGGCAGACTAACTACTGGACATATTGAGTCTTAACATCTTATGTCTCAGAATGTCGAGCGCAGTGGAATGCCAAGCATTGCTTTGTAATTCAAGGTGCCGTTTGATTTTGCTACTGTTCATGAGCGGTAGTATCGCTTACCATCAGGCGAACGGCATGCTCGTCCCGCCATTGCAATAAAAAAAATATAAGTTAAAAGTTACTCAAAAATCTTGTTCCTAGGAGATACCTCGAGGGTCGTGGCTGGTTGGCCAGCTGAAGATCAACAGATTCCGTACCAGATCAGCTTGAGAATGGTCAATGAACTCGGCAGTGTCTCGTCTTGCGGCGGTTCCATCATCCATCACAACTGGGTTCTTACCGCTGCCCATTGCGTTGCCAAGTACGTAAAACTTACATCTACCCTCCCTTATTCATTGTACTATAGTATATTATGATGGCTATGTTATAACCTCTAAGGAAATAATAACCTTAGAGTATATTTTAAAATATAGAGGAAGCGCTGTCATACATTCGCGTCTTGAAAAACGGAGATATTTTCCTGTTCGTAATGTTGGTAGCGCTCCTATATTAGTGAAATAAATTGCAATAAATTCAAGTATATAATCGAAAGTATATTTAGCTATTATACTTTTAAAGGGAGTTTGAGTGGAATTAATTCTCAAACTACTTCTTTTTGTTTTTGTTTTCCATAGAAATCGTGCATGTTAGACAACCTGTCAAATTTCAGCCAATAGGAGGATAGAAAAAGGTGACCCGGCACCCCCATTTTTATCTACGTTTTTGAAGTACCAGCGCTCCCTCTGTATCATAAATACTCAAAACATGACGGTTATGAAATATCATCCTCTTACCATTATATTGCTATAACTCAAATCAAATCAAATCAAATCAAAATATTCTTTATTCAAATAGTCTTTCACAAGATCTTTTGAATCGTCCTTGTCTGCTACCACCGCTTCGGAACGTGTTGTAGCTGTGAAGAAGAAGCGGCGCAAGAAACTCCCTCAGCAACACGAACTGTCTTAACTGACGTGACAATCTAAAAATGTACATATTTTTATCCGTATTTTGCCTTTCATCATCAAGCGCATTATTATCATTTAGGCCCAGAAACACTTCATTAAACTTAAACTTATTTAAAATAAAACTTAGTTATTTGAACAAGTCATATACGCAGCTTTGATGAATTATGCGTCGTATAAGTATGTCTCTTTCATATATTGGGACTGCTTCTGATGTCCTCGGTCTACAAACATGGTTTAAGTCTAAATCTAGCGAATATGAATACCAATCATGTGTTATAAAACTATTAATGTAATCAATGAGTAATATGATAGACAAAGCGTGCCTCCATATCTTTTACCTACAACTTTATAGCGATATCAATTATCTCCAAAATCTGAACATTAATTGATGTGTATTTTTAATCCTTTAAATCTATTTCCAAGATAACATTAAATAATTTAGCAGCCTACGCACTAACAATCAGTTATTGATTTGGTTTATCGTCTAGGTACGGAATAATATAGGTAAATACTAGTAATTAACCTACTAACCTAAGTTGCAAATTGTGATTGGTGAATTAACAATGCTCAATTAACTATCAAAATTATTAGCTTTTTCACAGGACATATATGCATCCACATAACAAACACAAATTTCCTATTATGTAGAAAAACCAGAACCGAAACCATATCAAAATATGAAATGGAGTATGGAGATCAAACAAAACTAAGCATAACTATATCTAAGTCAGACGTAAAACAAATATACGAAAACATCGAATGATCAATAATTTAACTAACTAGTATTCAAATACAACATTTACACACTTGCTGTGGTTCGACAAAGATCTAAAACCTCGGAGCGCCAACGTGTTTGGGTACACGTTGCATCGCAAAACTCATTAATCCATAGAGCAACCAGGACTGCAGTACGATTAGGTCACCTCAACAGAGGTGGTACCGCCGATGTTACGTCTACAACTTTCTCATACCATCAAATGTCAGCGGGCACTTTACCGTACCGGTGGAAAAACCAATAATATATTAAATTTCCTAGTGTTGGAATAAATAGCAATAGCAATCGTATACCAAGTGAAGTCGACAATAATATTTCACAAGTTAATATAACTTGTGCAATTAACAATTTCGCAGAAATATAGAGCATACTAAGACTTAAAAAATGACAAGATGGAGATGTTAATTTAATATAGCAATAATTCCCATTACTATTTCACAGCCGCATCACATTCGTGATCCGTTTCGGTCTGACCAATCTTACTCGTCCCGAGTACGTCGTAGAAACCACTCGCAAGTACATCTATCCTGAATACATTGAGATCCAGGCCGGAGTGCAGACAGATGACATTGCCCTGCTTGGAGTCGACCAGTACATCCCTTACACCCGTAAGTACACTTCAGCTATTAGAGAATTTCCCTATTTAACTCCAATTTTATACATTCTGGCCGTTATTGCATACAGGGTCTATCAAGACTGCTACCGAAAACGAAGCCTGGTGGTAGTTTTGCAGATGCAGATTTTGCAATATCTCTAACCTTCCGATCGGAGAAATGGAATGTGAATTCTAACTTGTACGATATTCGTAAACGCCTAGACACATTATCAACCACCATACACAATGGCGGAGAAACAATCACCCAGAACTGCTGCTCTGTTGCTTAAATGCTTTTGGTAGGAATCAAGTTCCAAGCCTACTTATTATAATCTACCGATAGAAAAATAAGTAAAATTTGTACCTTCAGGCAATATCCAACCTTGCCGTCTGCAAAGCAGTGAGCAGAAGAACATCAACTACGCCGGAAAACAGTTGGTCGTCAGCGGCTTCGGACGTACTGATGATCCGTGGAACGGTAAATATATTCAATTTAAATATACACAACAGGTAAAATTAGAAACCTCTGCTTGTATCTGGTCCGAAAAGCATAACTAAGATATCTTGCAGACTTTGTTTCTACTGCTGCACAAATAAAGACTGGAATAAGCCTCATCATTTGAATATATTTATCAAAGGACAATGATGTTACTAATAAATTATGATAGCAAAACAAACAATGTTTACATTCGTTTACTAAACAAATAAGATGAAAAAGTAATTGAAGATGATCTGTCATAACTGACTTCCCTTGATTTCATTTTTCACAAATCTTTTAAAACAAAACAGGTGGTGCTTCTTCCGAGATTTTAATGTGGGTGTTCTTGAGAGGCATCACCAATGAGGAATGCCTCGAGTGGTACCCCGGCAGCCGCGTCATTCGTGAGAGGACCATCTGTGCCGGCTACTACAACTATACCTCGCAGTCTTCCTGCCAGGTAAACAACTTCGCCTTTACTTCTGTCTTCTTCTTATTATTATTATTAATCCCTCTTATTAATTGAACTTTCTGATTGATTTCATTGCGGGTTAAAGACAAGTTAGACATTCCCGCAGGCTCGCCGAGCTTCAATGCGACACAGCAGTTACAGGGGTGGGTTTGAAGGCGGGACAGCCTCTAATTTACTTAGATGCTTTTTTTACTAGAATCTATGAGTCCTGTCTGTGGTTATACTAAGAAAAGTCTTACCAAAATTTCTGTATGTATCGACTTCAGAAGTATGCTTTTCAAGGTATTTTGTCGTAAAAACGCGGCATGAATACCTTAAAACACGATTATCATGTAATTTTCTTTTTGCAGGGAGACAGTGGTGGTCCCCTGACCATCGTCGACTCTGACGGTCAGCCTACCATGGTCGGAGTGGTCAGCTTCGGTCACGTCAGAGGATGCAACAATGAAATCCCGTCAGGTTAGTATGCTAAATGTTTTAAGTATTTTCACGTGTTTCAGTTATGGGCATTCATGATTAAACGAGTTTTTTTGGGGTTGTATTATAATATAATGAAAACTTTCACAACAGTCCCAACCCCTCGAAAAAATACTGGACAATAATCCAACTCATGCACGGGCTTCCTCTATTACCGAAGCTCAATTAAGCGGCCATCCGCCACCACTCTGGCATCGATGTGGCGGATTTTACATAAATATTATTTTAATTTCCCTTGAGTGATAAATTGCAGAAACCAATAAGCCATATAGCCCACCACGCTGGCCTAACCACTCTCAATCGTACTATCTAATCTATATTGTAGAGGAGTCTCTGGTCTCATGCCCTGCAGTGGGACGTATATGGGCCGATACAAGGGCCCTACTCTGTAAATCCGAAACGAAGTTCGAAACTTCGGATGATCGAAGTTTATATACGATACGAATGTACCTATTCTGTAAAAATTCGAATTTGTATAACGTACCTACATCGTAACCATAAGTCTATGGTTACGACCATAAGTCAATAACGACCATAAGTATATTTAGTTACATTCGTATCGTATATAAACTTCGATCGTCCGAAGTTTCGAACTTCGTTTCGGATTTATAGAGTAGGGCCTCAGCAGTACAATACAAGTTTGGTTTTGCAACTGTTTATGAGCGGTATCGCTTACCATCAGGCGAACGGCATGCTCGTCTCGCTATTCATTGCAATATAAAAAAAATACAATAAGCCATATTGTTTCGCAGGCTACGTCCGCCCCGGCTACTACCACGACTGGTACTATAAAGTGACTGGCATCAACTTCGATTGGAAGGCTGAGGACAAGTCGTCGAGTGTAGAATCGGAAGAGACAGTCAACTTTGTCGATGCTTAAACTGCAGTACAACTCTTGTAATACTTCAGCTTATATTGTATTACCTAATAAAATACTTTTGTAATTAATAAACGCATTTTTATTTGAAAGTTATAGTTGATTGTGTGGTTGATTGATTGATATGAGAAGATTAATAAAAGGTATATTTTATTTTTACGTACCTCAATAATCTTATATTTTCATGCAAAATTATATCACTTTTTGTCCCTTGGTGGGTCGGCCTCACAAAATTGTGACATTTAAATATTCACTGAGAGGTGTGTAAGTGCGGGTAGTTCTAATAAATAATTACGACTGAACATAAGACTGTGGGTAGAACTTTATAATTACTGTAACCTCCTCCATTCTTTGTCGACCTAGTACTTTTTACTTTTCGTGCTCCGTGAAACATTGCACACATTAATAATGGATTTAATAAAACCTACCTTTTTCTGTCGCTCTAGTACTATTCGTGCCTGAGAAATATTGCGCATATTCATGCCATAGGATTTAACGAAACCTCTCCTTTTTCTGTCGCCCTAATACTTTTCGTGTCCCGAGCAATATTGCGCATAATGCCATAACATTTAACGAAACCTCTTTCCTTGTTCTGCTGGCTTAGTACTTTTTGTCTCCTTTTGATGTCGTTTTTTCGTTTCATCCAATTTTCAACAATGATGCGAAAGAAGTTTCGCTCCAAAAATTTCATTAAATTAACTATTTTTTAGTTATTGCCAAAGTTGATTAATTTGTGTAAGCTAATAGTTAAGTGGCAAAATAATATCTTACATCACGCTATAAACTTAGAGGAATACATTAAAACACATTTTCTAAGTAAGACATTTATTTATTTAGGAATCCAGTTACATGCTACTTGAAATATTTGATATAAAGGTACCATGTCTTACAATTCTTCTCCTGAAACATCGTATAAGGAGTATAAAACAGATCATACCGAGTGGTTCTAGCAAAATTGGCAAGCGTAAAACAGCTTTCACCAATTTTTAGTTTTCAATACAAAAATATTATTACAAAATTTACGTCAGTTTTAAAATGTCTGAATACATAATTTTAAATGTGAATCAACTTAATGTTAGCTGGAAAATTCCATGAGCTATTTTTTAAAATAAATAAATTATGTTTAAAAAATATTTGTAAATAGAATGTTTATAATTTAATATTTATAAAGACATTTTAACACAGGAGCTAGGAGCTAAAAGTACAAACTTGTATATATACAAGTAACATTTTATTAGCCAAATAGTTTTACAAACTTATATCTTTTTAATATTTATACATATGTAGCCAACAGTCCATATAAGCAACACACACACACTCACAGCATACCATACAAACCGACAACATGTCGGCAGGCAACAAGTGCGGGCGTAATGAAATGAAATGAAATTATTTATTGAATCCATAAAATGTCATACATTATTAATATTCAGTCACTTTTTTTCCACTACCACCCGGTTCACAAAGCTGTTTTCGCCAGAGAAGAACGGGCAAGAAACTCTAGCATTGCTCTTTTCAAAATACGTTTACAATACGGTAATTATACAGGATTTGCAATTCAGAGCAGTTCATAAATAATTTATAATAATAATAATTTGATAATTATATTATACGGCTGAGTTAGGTTGCCGACATTATTATTTTCTTATAGGCCGGGTTGTGTCGGCAGGTCCGCGGTTTTGTTGTGCCTCAGGCCATCATGGGACACCCAACCCATTTAAATTTTTAGCCAAGCACAGAATAGAAGTAAGACATCTCACTGACAACCTGAGCATGTTACTGGAATGGGAATGTAAATGCACCTATTCATATTTCTCTATCTCATTCTAACATTAAAAAACAGATGTAAAAAAAACTAGCAATAGTCTTTGTGGCCATTACATTCGGGGTAAGTTAAAAATATAATATTCCATGAATTCATATTTCTATTGTACGTAAAATCTATCAACCTGCACCAAGAGAGCATCGTGAACTGAAATCAATAGCAGAGGAGAGGCCCCATGTCCTACAGTGGTATGTATGGTTGGATAATTATATCATTATTATTAATTAATTCAAATCTGTCTTGGTTATTGATGATTTTGTTTATTTCTGTATCAGCCCATACAAATTTCACTGCAGAGAATGGACCTTCTCTACAATCGAGAGTACGATTGAGAGAGGATATTCATTTCTTCATAATATTAAATCAAAATACAATAATTGTAGCTATATTTAAAGTACAATAGGCGGCCTTATTGCACAGAATTGCCTTATTGATTTTAGTGCACCTTTTAAATAGTATATTTGATTTCTTTTTCAGGAGTATCTGTGGGCTTATGTTAATCTGTTGGTCCAATGTTATAATAATTAATGTCACCAATAGTCCTCAAGAATCAGTTTGGTATAGACAAGATTGTTTCCACAATGCTAACTTTTCTGTACAGCCTCCCTGTGGAGAGAAATGTTTAAGTCAAAATTAGATTTAATCAATATGGATTCACCCAGTCTTTAATTTTAATCCCAGTAAACTGTTTCATTTATCATATTGACTATTTGTGGATAAAGGATGTTACAAAATGTATGTTTTCTAATTAAAACTGAAATCTGGTGCAAACATTTGAAGTATATAATGAATGTATTTTGTTTTTGATTAATAACGCCGGGCAACTTATTGGAAAATATTCAGACTATGAATAAGAAGAAAGAGGTCATTTTCATTCCCATCCATGAGTGAATATTACCTAATCTTATATGTAAATCGCGATTAAATTAGGTATGTGACTTAAATACAAATATGTATGCTACAATGTTAGTTTTTTAATATAGAGAACAAACTGAACATCTACCCAGAGTTATTTTATATATAAATAATTGTTTTATCTGTTTTGATCCCTGAAAATTTGTGCATTTCTGTATTTATAAAACGGGGTGAATAGGAACCAAACCGTTCAAGTGTTCGCGTTTACCTTTATTTTTGCATATTAAAATAATCATTTCTGTTTTTTTTATATGTACCTAATATGGTCAGTTTATACTCCATATATATGACAGCTTACTTATTTATTTATCTTACTTATTAAGGTACTACACGACACCGAAATAAAAATAGCATTATTTACACTTGCAACGAAATAAACTCAATTTATGAGAATTACTTAATGTTTCCAAATCATAAATGGTAAGTATAAATGTGAGATGGTGACTATCAATCAGTCTTTGTTTGGGACAGTGTGCGGTAACTCAATTACAAGTACCCTATTTCAAAATAAATTATTGGAAGTTAAAGGAGACAAAAATATGAAGGAGACATTCAGATCATTGTCCAATTAGAACATAAGCAATATTATGATTTTTCAAACCAATTTTCAACATAATATTTTAAAATTGTGTTATTTATCATTGAAATAAATATAGTAAACGTTTGTTTTTTCATATTTTTACCATTTGAAAACTGGATTTAAAACACCATCGTCACTAGGAAGTGGTGAGTATTCTACCAAAACTTATACTATTGAACCAAACTTTAAGTGGCAATTGTCTCCTTTGACAAAAAAGCGCGGCAAACTCATTAAAACATTCTACATACTTATCCGACCCTACACATTAATACGAAGATGAATTTTAGATACATAATATGCGTTCCGAATTATAAATACATATTGTATACATTTAAGATTACATCGTACACTAGAAGAATTCCTTGAATTCACATAAATACTGACTATACTACAATACTTGTAGAGGACACATCATAGAAAATTTAACGTATGGAGTATAAAACGGGGTGAATGGATACAAAACTTGTCTTGTTCAATTTACGTGACATTTGTACATTCTAAACCATACTCGTGTTTTTTCCAAGTTTCAAGATTTCATCTGTGTAGTAAAATCAATTATTTAATTTTGTCTCTATTCACTCTTGCGTTCTATTCAAATATTGTTTGTGTACTGAATAAATAATTAATGTAATAATGTAATAATCAACTTATTACAAAAAAAGAAACTTGCAAAAACATTATGCAATTGAAGTAAAAACTATGTATTTTTAAATAATATTTGACACACATTTCATCACATCAAAAGCACAATGTTGTAGAAAAATGGTACCCTTTGCTTATTTGACGACCAATGGACAGACTTACAAACATTTTTAATACAAGATACACGCATATCCTATTCATAAGAGGCATTAGAAAAACCTACACAAAACACCTGAATTGGAAACTGAATCAAACGCAATATTAAAACAATTCTCCTACGAAATTGTTAATAGCCGCGTACTGACTGACCGAGCAGCCTCGCGAGGCCTGCCGCGCGAGGCAAATGCTCGGCTAGTCGGGACGTGCCTCGCCCGAGGCAAACGCACACGCCGCCTCAATCAAGACGGTTGTGTTTCGCCTCGCTTGTTCGTCGCAGGTTAGCGCCATGGATAAAGAACAGTGTCTTAAATTAATACAACTATACGGTGAATATAGAAGACTTTGGGATGCGCAATGTCCCGATTATACTAATAGAGGATTAAGAGAAGATGCATGGAGAATAAGTTAGAAAATGAACATTCCAATAGCTGACTTGAAGAAAAAAATCTAATCTGTTTTGGTATAATAGTTTCATCCAAAAACGTTTAGGTTTCCGTTTTCTTTACTTTACAAGCCGTAAAATTATTAGAACAGCAGTGGTGGCGGTAGTTTTCCGAACGTACTGCCTCAAAACTTCTCTTGAGCAAAACTGGCTCGGCCATGCCGCGCGAAGCTGCCTCGGTCCAAAAAATGTACACATCGAGGCTGCCTCGCGAGGCAACCGTCCCGCAGCAAACGTCTGAGGATGCCGCGCGAGGCTGCGCGGCTAGTCAGTACGCGGCTAATGAAATGAACATTTTTAATGCACACTTTAAGTAGCTTATTTCATGGCAATTTAACTCAAAACTTGTGCTAACCCGACACGCTCTGCTTACAAAATAAATGCAATCAATAAATAAATCACAAATCAACATTCACATACCATAAACTTCACTGATAATTTACCTGTCAGCGACTTCCTCAATGATCTCAGCCGGCTGGTAATTCTCAAATACTCGTGCTAGAATTTCCTGGCAGCTTTCCTTCTCCTCTCTGAACATATCATAGACAAGGTCCGAGTGTTCTAGATGTTTCTCCAATGAAGCCTTGAGGTCCAAGCTGGGTTCCCGACACTGGGCCAACACTGCAGGATTGCCATCTTCAACTAATGTTGCCATAATGGCTAGGAGGTGTTCCGATGTGTTGTCCCTGCCAGCTTTGATTTGCTCTCCGATTGTCTGGATCACGTTGAGCTGGATGAATTGTTCTGGAAAAAGCATAAACCCACTAAGGTTTATTTAGGGATACAACACATGATAATATAAAAGTTGGGACATAATAGTGTCAGCGGCTAAGATATTACCTAGACAGAATTTTTATACAGTAAATAACTAAACCATATAAAAGATATTGTATAAGCCCAGATAAGTCCCACTGCAGGGCACGGGCAGACACTATATTTAAGAGTACAATGTAGCATGGTTTGGCCATATATTCCACCAGGCTGGTCTAGTGCGGGTTGGTGGACTTTACATACCATACTAATTACAAATTCTTACAATATGCAGGATGTTGACTTTCACCGTGTTAATGCATGGTAATTTACTAACAATGCACATATTACTCCGAAAAGTCAGAAGTGTGCTATGAGACTTGAACCCGCGACCACTTGGACCACAGATAAATATGTTTATAATTATTGTGTATTCACCCTTGCAGTCCGCGTACGTGTGCGTGAGGTATCTGATGAGGAAGGCGGCCTTGGTGCGAACCATGGGCTCATCTGCCTTGAGGAGTTGCGCGAGAGTCTTGCAGCCACCCTGCGAGATCAGCTCGCGACACGCCGGCTCGTACTCGCGACACGTGCCTGAAGACAATCAAATTAGATTTAAGCCTATAATTCGTATTTTCAAAACCAGTTTTCTGTCTCCTTTGGTTACTGCCTACTGGTCAGCTGGCGTGAAACTTAATGACGTTAAGGCGACATTGCGTTCAAGACACCAGTTACCATAGATTATTTGTTTTTTGTTCAAATATTGTGGAGATATGTCTAAGAGTTTCTACTCTAGTCTGTAGTCTGACTGTATCAGCCTATATACGTCTCACTGCAGGGCACGGGCGTACTCTACAATCGAGAATACAATTGAGAGTGGTTAGAATTATAAATCGCTATGGTATGCAGGTTTCCTCACGATGTTTTCCTTCACCATTTTAGTGCGTGGTGATTGACTATCAATACACACATGACTCCGAAAAGACAGAGATGTGCCCTGGGATTCGAACCCGCGACCACCATGAACATGTTGGCAACTGCGTCTCCTCTAGACAGTGGCGTAACAATAGGGTGGCTTAGTGCGCAAAATGCCACGGGCCCCCGGCCTTAGGGGCCCCCGCCCGGTAGGGCCCTGGTCCGACATGGTCTCAGGCCCGATAGGATCCTAGCCAGATAAGTCCGACAAGGTGTAAGCTTAGAATAATGTAACATTAATAACGAAATTAATAAGAATAAATAATTGGCTACATTTTAAGCATGAGAAACATTGTATGATAATATTTGTTTTTTTTTTTATAATATTAATAAGATGCCAATAAATTATAATTAAATGAATATTTAGGCAATATTTTCCAAATAAATATAAACATGTCCTTTTCTAGAAATTCTTAAAGGGAAAACAAAAAACTAAAGAGAAAGAGTGTGATAATAAATAAGAGTGGTAATAAATAGAAAAATAGTAAACAAATGCCCCTACGTTTTGCTGCCAATATAGTCTTAATGGCGGAATCGCTGGAGGAGCTGCAACAGTGCTGGACAGTCTGGTTTTAGCCTTACAGTGAATAGGTCTTAAAATTGACTTCGACAAAACCAAAATAATAATCATCCACCACCTTGATCCAAGACTTGTTGCTGTATGTGACCATCAGTTCAACGTTGTTTCCATACACCTACCTGGGGTAGACCCTTTAACTGGGTAGAAACAACTTTGAGGAGGACGAAGAGGATCCAGCTGGGCTGGGCAGCATTTGGTAAACTAACATAAGGTAAAAATTAAACCAAATCCGCGATAAAATCCGTAAATAATAGTTTTATTTCATTGAGTACCATATAAATTCTTACAAACCACTATGGTATTCAGGTTTCCTCACGATATATTTCCTTCACTGTCATAGTGCGTGCTGATTGAAAAAAGAAAAAATCCAGAAAAACGAAATTACAATGTAAACGTTTTTTGCATTAACGAAGGGCCCCATTTGATGAATTTTGCCACGGGCCCCCGATGGGGTAGTTACGCCACTGCCTCTAGAGTAAGTAAATTTAAAAATATCCTATAGTTATAGTTACATACACACTGGATCTATTTAGTACTACAGATTACTTTTAAACAATTAAATAACTGATAAAGAATTAGCAATATCAAGATAACAAAAACTCCATCTATATTAGATCAGTAGTTGTTGAAATTTTTGTAGTCATACAAACACACTGGTAAAATACAGAACCACCTTAATTGAATCATTTAATAAATGTTGCATTTGAGTAAAATATTCTCTATGATATTGTCAACTATCATGGAATAAATGTCTTACTTAACGCACATCTAATATTTGTCAATAAACTCACAAGATATAGCAGAAAGACACTTGGACAGCGCCAGCCTCCTCTCAGTGAGCACAAGGTTCAGCAGCACGTTGAGTAACCCGCACTCCAGCGCTCGAGCCTGGCAGTACGGGTTGTTCTGGCACACCTCAGCCAAGATGGAGCTCGCCATCAACCGCACCTGCTCGTTCTCGCTGCCATAGCATACGGGGAATATCGAGAACCCACCCATCTTGTAGAAATCTGGAAGAAAAAAAATATTAGTCAAGTTAAAGATATTAAATTCTTACTCAACACATTTTAAACGCTTTAAAATGAATAGCTTGAGTGATAGAAGGAATCTACTAGATATTTATTTTTGCTCTACCACCGCATAGCATCACACATTCTATTGTGTTCTGGTTTGGAGCGCATCATAGTCAGAGAAACTACTGGACATGCCTCAGGATGGCGAGCACAGCAGAATGCCAAGCATTGATTTGTAATTCAGAGTGTTGTTTGGTTTTGCTGAATAGCATGTTTATCTCGCCTTTCATATAAATAAAACAAAGATCTACAAATACAATATGTTTTTACAGCATAAATAAATGTTTTCTTTTTCGTCAGGATATAAACTTTATGTAGGTTTTTCTGTCTGATAAATTCTTCTGTTTCGCTTAGGAGTGGAATTCATTCTTAGTGTGATGATAACAATGTGCAATTCTTGAAATGGAAATATGCTTGGTAAATGTGCCCAGGGTCATATTCTCTATGACATGAAAGGGCCCAATAGGTGGAATATCATTGTTTCCCTTACAAAATCATATGTCAACAGTTTCTCTGTTGCATTTCATTACTAACAACAGTTTAGCAGTCAAATATTAGTGTACAACTTGAACAAGTTGAATACAAATGAATCTAGCATTAGCATAGCATTGATAATTAGCCTACAAGTTATCAATCGCAAGATTCATTTATGTTTACATTTTATAAAAGACTAGTTTAGTTTTTTAACAGCAATTTCCTAATTTACCATTAGCAATATCAATGTCATCGACAACCTCCAGCAGGTTGTTGAAGGCCGAGTGGATGTCGTCTGGCAATGTCTCTCCCAGCTGAATGCTGTGAATCCTCTCTGAATTGCTAAGCACCTTGATTGACTGCTGCAGAACTTCGGCCATGTTTGCTGTCATGCTCTTCAATGCTTCCTCAAGAAAATTCTTTCTCTGTAAGAAAATGTTTTTATCATTTTTGGTACTGAAAATATAAGTATATTAATTGAAACCACAACCAGGAAATCATATTATCAGTTAGAAATAGATGAGTATGGTAAATTTATGGTGAAAATATGAGAACAAACTGAAACCACATTCAGGATATTGCATCATCAATTTGTACACCAAGTATTATTAAACTATGCAACCAATTAATATGTTTATAGACAAGTAAATGGACACACAGAAGAATAATTATAGTCTTACATTCTAGATTGGAAAAAATGAAAAGTTTTGTCTCAATTTATGGCCAAGTCTGCCAACCTACACTAGGCCAGTTTGGTGGACTATACGGCCTTTCCTCTATCAACCATATTTTTGAGGAGGCTCATGTTGTGAAGTGGGACATATATAGGTG
The DNA here is from genome assembly GCA_009982885.2 of Hyles vespertilio. Classification (NCBI taxonomy): domain Eukaryota; kingdom Metazoa; phylum Arthropoda; class Insecta; order Lepidoptera; family Sphingidae; genus Hyles; species Hyles vespertilio. The sequence goes on from CM042819.1 coordinate 2,306,982, forward strand.
ATACAATTTTAAACTAAAATACTATAGAAAATCTAATATTACCTCCTCATCCATAGGCCCAAACTCGGAATTGCCAGGAGCATCTTCTGCTTTAGTTGCCTCCATGGCAAACCTCAACAGGCCCTGGAACAAATATCACATCCATAAATATAGAAACAAGTGTTATAAAATAATAAATTAAATATTTATGTATGGATAAGTCTTAGATTATATACACGTCTAGATGACACATCACACCTCACCGCACGGCTCAAATAAAGTCTATCAGATTTGGTAGACTCGCTTCTCACGTACGTCAGTGTCTTTTGAACTACATATGGATAACGTGCTCCCGAAAAATAATTAATTATGCCGGTTTATACTGACGAATTGTAACACAATTATGTGGGGAAAACGGTATAATAATACCAATATCACTTTCTATCGGTAACGTTATTGTTAAACCACTATTATTTGAAGAAAACATGAACTTTTAATTCGTTATTTTGAAGATGAGTTTAATTTTCCAGTGTTGTCAATTTATTAACACAAATATCATTACATCATATTTCGATCAGAAGAAAAACAAGAAGAACGGTATTATTTATTTAATGAGTAAATTATAACTTACCTACACAATATGAATGAAACCCATGACATCATGCACTTTATAGTAATTTTGTTAATTCTTTCTAATATTTTTTAGACTTCCTACAGATTCCGTACTAGCAAATTGCTGGAGAGATATTACACAGCAGAAACGAAAAGAAGACCATTCGTAGCCTCACAAGACTTCAGTCATGTGTTCCGAACATTTTACTTATGATGATTTATATTTTACATAAATACAGAAATCAGATAACAGCCCAGGCAATAAACCCAAAGAGTTAATTCTATTCGGAAACAAACACTAGGAGATGGGTTTAGATCTTTATTGTTTTTACTAAAATGCGTTATAAATATAATTAATAGTATGATTACTTTAAATAAAGAAAAATATTTTATTTAACCTATTTTATTTATCAAATAATGGGGAAAAGTTAAGTTAATAATCTGGAGTAGGCATCCCTAAACACACACACATTGACAGTTGGATTACAATAATTACACGACCGGTACTCACACATATCAAAGAAAGTGAGGAAAGTTTTAACGCGAAAAGTTTAAAGAGATAAATATAATGACAGTAGCATCACAGTACATTTTTGAAAATTTAATTTATGTCCATAGAAATAAAGAAAGTTTTCTTAAGATTAGCGATATTCACAACAAAAATACTAGGAATAAGAATAATCTAGCTACTCTTAAGACCAGACTCCACAAGATCAGCAAATCTTTTAAGGGTTACTGTATACACTTTTATAACAAAGTTCCCAGTCATATTAAAGCCTTATCTATTACAAAATTCAAAGGTACTATCAAGCAAAAATTATGCAATAAGGCATATTATAAAATTTCAGAATATTTAGACGATAACAAGGCTTGGGAATAGATGTAATAATATTCATATCAAAAATATTTATTGTACATTTACAACATATTATTATTAAACTGCTCTGATTTAAACCAACTTGTAATTTTTGTAATAATTCACTACATTGTAAACTGGTTTTGAAAAGAGCAACACTAGAGTTTCTTGCCCGTTCTTCTCTAGTGAAAACCGCTATCCGAACCAGGTGGTAGATAAAAAAAAATGACTGAATCTAAATGATGTTGAACATTTTAATGGATTCAATAAATTATTTTCATTTTCATTTCATTTTCATCATTTGTTGGCATTGCTCAATCTAGACGAGTATATAATCTAAGGGATAAGTTTTAATTTAAAATGCAACGTTTTACATCAATTGATATGATTTTATAATCAAATAAATGAATGGTTGTAAATATATACAAATAAACATATTTCTTTACTAAACCAAAGTAATGGAAAACAGAAAACAATTATTTAACATTCCACATAAAATAGGAAATTATAATTTTTGCTTAAATTGAAAATAATTACTAATATATTGTCAAACTAACCAAACATTCAAGGGTAAGAGCCATCTGTATGAATTTATCACAAACAAATATGTAAGAAACATTTAATTCTCTTCATAACATCCACTTTGGAATCTTGAACAGTCAAATTGTTCTTATCAGTCCACTGTCCAACAGAGCATGCTCAACTCAGGGCCAAATCAATAAATGACAAAACATCAAAAATGGCTACAGATTGTGTCGAACACGCGTGGTGACAACAAAACATTACATTATGCAAATTATAATATCAATTTCAGTAAAACAACCACAACAAACACACGCCAGTAGTAAAGATGGCAATAAATTACACGAATCGAAGCTATGGGATCAATAGAATATAGACAACCATTTTGTAATAAGAAACGCGTATTACAACAGTTTTGTCAATTATACCTGCAGGTTTCTCGGCTGCCGGGGCTGCGTCGGCAGCGGCGTAAGGTTGTCGTTGCTGCTTCCAGCAAGGGTCAGAGCTCCCGCCACAGCATTATTATCGTTATTAGCACTCATGTTTTTACTCAATTTATAATACTTTTGCAACACACTTCAATGAGACTCCTCGAAATATCTCTGTGAAAAAAAAATCTACTCAATCACTAATATATTATGTTTATTTCAGCACTGATGAATCACGGAATACAATATTCTAGAAAATATTAGAATCACGAATTAAGTTAGGTTACCAATCAAGTCGCGGAAAATCAATATCTCACTGTATTGGCCTCCAGTGCTAAATAAATTGTCAAAATGGGGATGCCAATTCATAATTATAATTTTCCCATAAAAGTTAACATAATAGTTGAAGAAGCAATTAAAAATCTTCAAATTGTCTATAAAGAAATTCACAAATCTATGAGTAATATCTTTTATTTATTATATATCTGTGCGATGTACTAAGTTAAATTTCATAGTTATATTAATAGTCCAAGAGATTTTTTATGTGTTAGTTACACAAACAATTTTCTTAAAACTCTAATCACTTATCGGATATCCTTAGTCATTAAAAATAATACGTCATATTATTTACATATCTTATTTCCCATAATTTTAGCGAAGTAATATATGATAGCAACATTAATTAATGTCAAACTCATGTGAGTTATAGGTTAACCATAAACCAAAACAAAGATAATTATAGTTTAAAATGTTTGGGATATCGGTCTTTTAAGCCAATTATTCAACTTCACATATTAAATTTCAAGAGATGGCGCTGTACTAAAATCTTTCATTTTATTGATCAGGAGGTACTTTCGTAGCTACATAATATGTATAACATAACATACTATGTACAGATAGCGCGCGAGTTGAATGCAGAGCTTAGGAATGCGATAGTGCTGTGACCTAATTATAATTATTGATGACCACAATGAGTAATGAATGTCGATAAAAAACAATGTTATAAGTTTAATTTTATTTTTTACCTTAGGTTAACATGATGAAAAAAAAACAATATCATAATGATCACATGTTTTAATAATCATTTCACAAAACGGAATCATTTTTTTTAATCAGATTCAGAAATGGCAGATATGGTTGAATCGGTGTCACTATCCTCGCCGTCGCTGGCCTCAATGACGAATCGATCTATGGTATCTTCAAGTAGTCCATCTCTTTCTTTTACCAGAATTCTGCGTTTATTATGACATTTAAGCCATTTATATCCCATGTCTTTTAACAATTTTCTTAAACTGGTCACTCCCCATGGAAACTCGATTTTTTCACGAATAGCTGCGAGGAGTTTAATGCAGGTCGGAACAATTTTTTTAGTTATATAAAATTCTTCAATGGTTCTGTGTATAACACTTCGATCAAAATCATCGACATTTAAATTTTTCTTTTTAATACATGGCCTTTTCTTTTTAGAAGGAGAACAAAGAGGCCCTTTCTTAGACTCATTTTGAATTGCAGCCAATGTTCTTTTGGAAAGTCCGGTATAACGGCTTGCTCTATCGAAAGCATTATTCAAAATTAAATGTCAAATTTTTGTTCTGCCTTTCTTCAACACACATGTCTAAAACATTTTTCGCCATTTCTCGTGCTTGGCGATGAATAAAAGCTCGTTTTTTTGTAACGGAACTTGATGGACTCGGATGAGGTGTTTACAACAATTACTTATCCTCCTGCACCCCACGCTTTGTAACAATAAAATATATGTATTTTACTCCATTCTCTTATCTTAAATTCAGTATCAATTATTTTTACTTTTTTAGTTGTATATCTTATTAAAGCGTGTATTTTAGTTTTTTGAACTATTATTTAATTGTTTTGACTAAAAACATCCATCTACGGCTGTATTTCCAGAGGAAGTTAGCGGCGTGCAAAATATCCATATTTTTTTTCAAAAAATCTATTTTTTTTAAATTATTGTATTGTCATCGGTCTTTGACAGGTGTGCAAAATTTGAATGAAATCTGTCCGTTTAAAGTGGGTCAAAATCGCGTCTTAAGGAGTCGGTTACAAACAAACATACAAGTGAAGCTAATATAAAGCGTGTAAAAAAATAAATACGATAGTTGACAAGGATGGCACAGCACTACACTGCAGGCGCGTGAGGTGGGGCGTGCGGATAGCGGGGGGAGATGCTCCCGCTCTTTACCTCAGACCCCGACTGCATTCAACTCGCGCGCTATCTGTACGTTTAGATAGATACACGTTTAGGCGTTTTTTTGGTGTTCTAAAGATTCTTTTTTTACTTTGTGTAACAATCACCTTCTATTTTCTCTTGGAATTAAAATCTGTAAGGATGTAGGAGGGTATGAAAAAAAAATGGTATTGTCTTATATTTTATTTGTCACTAATTACTTCTATGTTATTTATTAGTCAAAAAACAATTGTAACGAAATCTACAAGAAAACTAATGAGACGGCTAAATTAGTAAAAACTTATTGTGAATATCAGCAATCAAAAACTTATTGTGAATGCTTGGTCTCTATTCGTGACATATTTAAAATCAAATGCTCGTGATTACACATCACTAATAATTAAAATTGATAGAAGTATGTGTGTTTCTCACATTATCACTACGGACTTTTTTATCAGCTAATAAGGAATTCTGGTAGTTACCATTTCGTTTCTAGCACGTATCATAGTTAATGTACATTCTAGAGTCCCGAGATCCATAGTATTTACCACAGAACAGATGAATATAGTTAGAAGGGAAATAAAAGTGTTTGACGCGTCGCAAGGTGGTGCATAAAAAACATCACTGCCGCGGAACGAATGGGTTGTCAAATTAGTCGCTGTCGAAATGCCTTGGAGAGAGGTGCTCCGGCGAAATAGAGTAAAAATGCAGATTTATGCTATTTTATCTCGCAGTTCCAATACTAAAGCATCAAATATCAATAGAGGAGGAATTTCATACCAATATTCAACCAAAATTTATTGATTTTCACCTTTATTTTCAAAAATTGCGGTTATTAATTACGACATTTTGAAAAATTCGATAATATGATAGACGACAAATCAAAAATATACATTGCTGATTACGCGTACATACAATGCTCGCGAATGCCAAGTTCCTACGCAATGCATACGACTCATTTTTGTTATGTCAACAGCGAAAATTGGCACATGTCACGTAGTGTTGTAGTCTTGTACATAGTAACTATATCGATGTAGTTATAGATTTCGTATACTCGTTAATCAGTTTTTAGTAATTTTGATGCATTGTAGTAGTATTCATCATTGTGGTAACGTTTGATAACGTTAACGACCTATCCTTATGTTCTAATTTCATACCTTTGCCAACTTGAGAACAACATATTTTAGTGTCTGAATATACTTTATAATATATTAACTTATTCATTTATACGTTTCTAAGAGTGAGTCGATAAAGGCAATAGGAAGAGACAACTGGATTCCTACAAAATCCAGTACGATTTGTTCTAAGTATTCATTTTCGTGAAACGGAAGACAATAAAAAAATCTGTATCATAAGAAATATACAAACCAAAAATAATTACGTGCAACGCTTATAGAAAAACTGTATCATGCCGATGAAATAATTAAATATTGTATGAAAAATCAAAACCACTGAATCTATTAACGTAAAAAAATCGTAATTTGGTTATAATAAATGCTTATATGTGCCTTTCCAATAACAAAAATGTTAATACCTCACACACGGATGAAAATCTTAAAAATACTGTACATATAGATTTGTAAAATAGTATACAAATTAAAATTAATTTTCAATACTAGTCTCATTTATTTTCCGTCTATTGACATAATACTATTTAAATAACTGTATCAGAAAAAAACTATTAAGCATATCGATAAAATAAATTCCGGTCTTATAACAAAGGCATAATTCCATAATTTTATCGATACTTTAAATAGACTATTGCAAGCTTTATGTATTGAATTCGTTGAGGTTTTGTGTTCCGAAAACGACGACGCTGGTTTTCATACAATTTGACGGCTATTGCCTTTCTAACCATATTCAACTGTTCTGTGGTATTTACCCATACAATGAATTTCCATGACCAATACTGCATAATATAGGATAGAGGTAGTATGTACTCACATATTTCCTTATTTACTGGTGGCTACCTGGGTAACTAACACCGAGATGTCTGTTTCTCTTGCCAAACAACAGTGTAAATGCATTGTTGTGTTTCGGTGCGAAGAGCATTGTAGCCCGAGTACCTACTGAACATAATGATACATAATATCGGATGTCTCAGGATGGCGAGCGAAGTGGAATGACAAGCATTGTTTTGAAATGTATGGTGTTGTTTGGTTCTGCTACCGTCCATGAGCTATCGTATCGCTTACCATCAACCGAATGGCTTGTTCGACGCGCCCTCCATTGCAATGAAAAAACCCAGATGCCATAATCTCTGCGATCGTTGCGAAGTAACAAAAGCTTACAACAATATCGAATACACGTAACAGGAGCGGTTACAGGAAATAGCTTTTGAGTAAAAAAGATTCAATTCTTTGTACGAATTTCCATTCTTGAAACGCGATAAGCTTATATGTGAAATAGGTGACTTTTCTTTGTAGTTCGTGGATATGGTAAAATCACTTACATCACTCCAAAGGGACTGAAGAAGGGTCTATTGTTTATATGTTACGAATTTGAAAGTGGATTAAACACGGGCAAAATGTAATGGAGCTTATTTTTAAAATAAATTGACATGGAAATTTAAAAAGTAGGTATATCAGTATACTCTTGACGCTGTAGTCATTTTCTAAGTCTGAATAATATCTGGATATAATAAACTGGTTTTAATAATTGCTTTAGCTATGGATTCATATGCATGTACTTATGTAGATTTAATTATCGCGCCACACATTCTAAATAAAGAAAAATCTAAATAAAGAAACCTTTTGAAAGATAGAAATGCAATTGCGTTGATAAACTAAACAAAATTATTTACAAAATAAAAATGCACAAAATGTTTTCCTTTAATACAATTTGAATAAATTCTTGGCAGCGACAATAACGCCGTCCCAATTTCGCGAAGCAATCTTCTGCACCTACTAAAAATAAAGACTAAAATCCTGCAGTACGCATGAATCTTTGCCAAAAAGTGAAATTAAAAAATAACATATACTGCAAAATAATAAATCAGCGTTCAAGTCCAATATTTATTGGAACGTAAACATTGAACGAGCCGATATCGCCGTTGGCCGCCCTGCGCCCAGTACCCACTACCCACCCGGGCGCCGACGGGGGAGGTTGTGTCCTAGAGTAAGATTTTATCCGCGCGTCTTCCTCATGCTTCATTATTTACTCGATTTGATTTTGTACATAAAATGCATGTCCACAATAAATGTATGTAAAAATAAAGAATACTACGAAATATCCCCGGTCTCTTTGAATTACAAAAAGCCAAGGGAAAAGAAATATTATTAGAAAGCTTGCTAAGTCAAACCTGGCACTAAAAACAAGGAGAAAATTGCCACTGTTTATCAAATTACCTAAATTTAAAAATACTTCTATTCACAAGAGTAAGTTGGCTAGCAAATTTGAGATCCATTTAGATTTCATGTTCTCTCACTTGAGACTCTACGTCTCTACTAGATGAAAATCTAGAATTATACCTACCATACCATTTGAATACTGTGCCCCAAGCAGGAACATTTGGCTCTATAGTATAGTAATCGTAATAGTAAAATTTTGTATGGGAATTTGAACAGCGCCATTGTGAGCGTATTTGGAACTAAATTATGGCAGCGGGAAACGTTTACGACATCATAGTATGGTAATCGTAATCGTATAGTCTAGCGATAGTTTTACTATACAAATGTATGAAAAGTGGTAGCACGAATAATTTTTGACGTATAGTATCGTTTTACTATACGATACTTCAAAATGTTCCTGCTTGGGGTACTGATGGTTTTTTATATCCGCCAGAAGAGCAAAAAACGTAAAGCATAAAACTCGCCATAAAGGCCTGGATTTGCTTGAATAAGGGTTCCAGACAGGCCACCATAATCTCGATGAAAGCGAATTGTCAGTAAATTAGTTATTTGCTCCACTGTCTTCAGTTAGGTGCAGCGTAATTCAAATAACCTTTTGAAGGTTACTAAATTTCACAAACTATTCTATAAAAATGACATTCGCAATCTAAGTATATTGATAGTCTCCACTTTAGCTTGTATTAAAATTTTGCGCAGATAACACGTCTTCTTTCAGATAATGTTTGTCAATCTTGAAGTTTAATATATAATATTTCCAAACTGAAAGTATGTCTGCGCGTTGAATAATAAATACTGTAACATTAAAAAGCTGTACAGGAATGAATAAAGTTTGAAGGATTTCAAAACTTCTGCCTTAATATGAAATATATTTTGAAAATATATTGGATAGAAATTAAGATATAAACCTGACCAAATCTGTACGTTTGAGACGTTGGTTTTATATACCCAAGCTGCAAGAGTAATGAACCTTTCAATTGGATGGCAACTGCAGGATCTCTTTACAATGCATAATATTGACTTTTAGAAAATATTTCTTTGACATTGGTTAGATAAATGCTGCAGCTAACATTGTTTATAAAATTAAGGATATGATCGGTTAAAATGAAGACCTACTGCCGTGAAGCTCCAATTATATTTTTATTCAAAGACCCCTTGCAGATCAATATTGATCACTTTGGTTATCAATACAGAGTAACGAACTAGGAATATTCCGCCCCGAGCAATGCCGTCGTAAGTGCTAACACTCGAAAACAAAACACTACAGGATTAGATATTACAATCATGTTGATAAACAGAGCAACAGATACGCTATCACGATAAGCAAGTAGTTAGCGAAACACTGTTTTCATAACAACCGCACTCCATACATCTGCGCTATTTATTACGTTTACAATTATATTTTATGTTGCGAATACTGTGACTCCAGGAATTGTGAGGTAAGTGTGACCATGCGCTTTTTTATCCTGTACTAAACACTACCGCGTCGTCACTATAGAAAATCGATTGATGTTCGACGTAATTATGTCATGCGCAATTATTTTGAATGTGCTTCATAAGTGTTTCTTTCTAGATGTTCTGAAACTGATTAATCATCTTAATTCTTAATACATACGGTCCAAGATTTATAGCTTAATGTAAGAATTATGAGTGTGGCTGTTGTGTGTGTCGTTTACTTGAAATTCTAATTAAAGATTTGCATTTCATTCATGGATAAGTAAATTTATTTTGGCTATGTTAAGAGTTGATGCAGTTGGCACAACAGATTTTCCCAATTTGAATAAACATAAACAACAACGTTAAACCATATTTATACAACATGCGTATCATTTTATTCAGACCCCACGTAAATATAGAATGAAGATAAAAGATAATAGTTGATTACAATTAAGATCTAGTGACACGTGTATCATTCATCCGTCTGGGAACCTTTCAAGTTAAGCTAAATTATTTGCTCTTAATTCAAGGTTTCCGTTCGAAAATGTTTCAATCTATTTTGCTGCATACCGCGTTCTAAAATTTGTAGCTTCTCTTAAATTCTAAGGTCAGAAAATTCCACACATCATACGGAGCTAAAAATCGATTTGCCCGGGTGGATTTGTGACCGAAGTTACGAGGGGTTGGCGCCCCTTCCATCGGGTGGAAATATCGTTTGCGAAATGTGCATGCATTCCTTGCCCTGCGCCACCCCTCATGAATGCCAGCGGGGCTGTATTTACGTTTTTTTTTAGTTTGATAAGGGATTTTAATCCGACGATTTATCAGCCGATCCATCAAACGCCCCTTTGAATATTTATTCAGTTATTATGCAGGTTGTGACGAATATATTAATGCGTTTAAGTTGTCGGTGGATCGGTAGAGAGTGTGGTAATGGAATGTGTTAGATTTCCATTCTAGAATACATTTTGCATGTATTTTAATTTCTGCTCTGGGGAATTGTGAGGTCGAAAAGTCTCTCGTTTAGTCTCGTAGTTCCTCATACCCAGAACACAAGACGCGATCTCAGTGTGGGGTCAGGAATATGTTTGTGATTGTTGGTGTCCGAAAACATTATTTTCGTGTTATTTCCTGAGTGTTTTTACTGTTGACTAACAACTTGTTGTAAAATGATAAGTAACAGGTTTTGTGAATGATGCACGTTGCATCAATTATATGGTCTAAACATGTTAAATAGGATATTTTCTTAGTTCAATATCAAGGAGCATCTGGCGTTAAGTATAGTACAATTCGGATAGACAGAGTGAGTATCGACCGCAAAATCGTTTTCTCCCTTAGGTCAACATAAATAAAAACTCCAAACACTATTCATTGTTTAGGTTTTAAACCATCATGTACATCATCAAAGTACTGGCTATTTGAGCGGATGTGAATACCGTTTCACCTTTGAATTTAATACTTAAATATATTATACACAAGAATCATTTATATTAAATTGTAATGTAATTTAAAGGAGCGTGGTGGCTTTTTCTTAATGGACTAGACGCGATTGATGTTAACGGTGGTCGCAGGTTCATATTCCAGGGCACACCTCTGATATTACTTGATAAGGGTGAAGGAAAATATCTTGCTACTATAGGGATTCGGAAGAATTTCTATGGTATGTAAAAGGCCGCCAACTAGTGTTAGGCCAGCGTGGTGGACTGTACAGCCTAGCCCATCGCAATCATACTCTCGATTGTAGAAAAAGCCCGTGCCTTGTAGTGGAGCTATATGGGCTGATGTGATACTTATTGCAATTTGTGTAGAAAATACTCGTTTCTATTATATGTATGAAAAATAGTTTCCCCCTTATAAGGAGATATTTTCTAGAAATAAAGATAAAATATAAGACTCTAAACTGATAATGTCGTTAGATTAGATAAAACAGAGATTTTTGGTATTTTTACAGCTGTGAGGCTTTATTTATGTTTATTACGTTATAACATGTCGTTACATTCCTATTGTAAACTCTGATATTAAATATATTTGTGACTGGAGCCGGACCCATGGATTGATGGTTAATCCATCCAAAACCCAGGTAATTGTAGTCGGTAGCCCTAAATTGGTTTCTAAAATAAATTGGGATCTACTACCATCCATCCCCTGTAATGGCACTATCATCCCATATAGTGTAACCGTCAAGAATTTAGGTTTATTTCTTGATAGGTCTCTCACTTGGGGTCCGCAGCTTCGTGAGGTTAGTCGAAAGCTGTTTGCCTCGGCAAGGTCCTTGCGAAGGTTGAGCAATCTTCTACCCATTACCACGAAGATTTCACTTGGGCAAACTCTCCTTCTCCCCATCCTTGATTATGCTGATGTCAGCTATCTAGATCTCACCGAGGACCAACTTAATAAGCTTGAGCGTCTCAAAAATTTCTCTATCAGATTCATATTTGGGCTTCGCAAATATGACCATGTTTCAGAATTTCGTACTAGGCTCAAGTGGTTACCCATCCGGTTTCGTCGGAATACTCATATTCTTTCACTTCTATACAAAATTTTGTTTAATCCTCTAACGCCTTCGTATCTTAAAGATCGATTCATCTTTCTCCTTGATTCGCTTTCAAGATCCTTGAGGTCGTCGGAGAACTTGAAACTAAGAATGCCCTTGCACTCCACAGTATTCATGGACAAATCATTTACTGTCCAAGCTGTCCGACTGTGGAACTCACTACCAGTTGAGCTGCGACGGGCTGAAATTCTGTCGTCATTTAAAAGAAAAGTCAAAGAACATTTCCTCTCACAACAAGAATGTAGCTGAAAATAATTTGTCCATTCTCATTTTGGTATATTTTTGGGATAGGTATATAATATGTTTATGTATATGTATGTATTATAGGTATGTTTGTATATTTATATGGATATATATATATATATATATATATATATATATATATATATATATAATGTGTGATTATGTTATATTTTTATTTTTAGTTATTAATTGTAGATTATTATTATTTATTTTACGCCTAGACTGCCCTTTCTATCTCCTGTTAGTATATCCATCCCATGGTTGCCTGTAAGAGATTACCTAGTGTAATAAGGCCGCCACTTGTACTATTATTCTTATTGTGTAATATCTTCATAGCATTTCTGTACAGTGCAAAAAAGAATTAAATAAATAAAATAAATAAATAAATAAAATACATTCAACAAAGCACATAATACTTGTCAAATTCGATTATGTTTCGCCATTCGCCCGTCTAGTTCTGCTCAATTGCTTCTAATTTAGATTAGATCTCTCCAAAATAGCTCCAATTTCCAAAGAAGCCATGAAACATATCAACCCGAACTTAGTCAGAATTATGAACCAACCACTCAAAAGTAGGAAAGTTATCAATGATGAAGATATCTTAGCTATATACCAATCAAAGCAAACGTACGTTACGGGTTAGGTCACCTTATAAGTGAAAGCAACTGCCTATAGCCGTAAATCTGTCTGTGAACGATGTCATCCATGCATCCGGCGGGTGGTCTTACTACTTTCCTCTTGACTCCGAAGAAGTAAAAAAGAAGTGTAATGGAAAAAGAAGAAAAACCGTAGCAATGGAGAAGAGGCCTATGTCCAAGAGTACATAAGTGTGCGCTGATATGATGATGATGATATAATTCTCAGCCCATGCAGTGTAAACCACCTACATATGTAGATCTAAATATCTTAAATTGTGTGAGAATATTCATATTTTCGATAATTTAATGAAACAGTTCCATTGCACATTGTGCGACTACACTCATAAACCTATTCTGCTTTACTCCATTCTGTCCTCTGATTACTGCCATATGTGTTTACTCTTTCTTCCACTGGCCCCAATATACGTTCCATTCCACGCAAATATTCACAAAAACTAACCAAAAATCGTCTCAATTTCCAGCGATGCCGCCCCGCCAAGACTTAGTGATCCAGCCTCCAGTGATCAGGGTAGAGCAGGCCAGGCCGCCACCACCGCCCCCACCAGGCCGTCACCAGCGACCACCACACGACCACCCGTCCAACTACCTGCGCAGGCCTGCCAACCCACCGCGAGATAATGCCAGCCTAGCCAACACTGTCGCCAACACCCAGTGACTCAGCAGTAAATTAAAAAGTGACAAAGTGAGACCAAGCCAATTTTAAACAGCAGTTGTACCTTTGAAAGAATGTGATTATTTAATAGGGGGGTTTATGAAGATTTTAAAACTATTTGAAGGCATTTGGCCACAGATTTGGAGATAGGACGTCGAAATTCTTGAAAAAAATATATGAATTAACAAAATTATACATCTAGTCTTTGGCTATGGCCTTAGAGTATTTATAATATAGGGGGAGCGCTGTCATACATTCGGGTCTTGAAAAACGTAGATATTTTCTTGTTCGTAATGTTTGTACCACTCCTATATTAGTGGAAATTGAATTAATTATTTAGCAATAAATTGCTATATATTTCTTCGATAACCGAAATTAATTTAAGCTATTGTCCTTTTAAAACTAGTTTGAGTAGAATTAAATAGCCCTAAACTATTTATTTTTACTTTCTTTTTCTAAGTAATTCATGTATGTTGAACAACCTGTCAATTATCCACCATTTTTATCTACGTTTTTGAAGTACCAGCGCTCCCTCTATATACTCTAAGGCTATAGCCCGTATTTTTTGCGTGTTTTATCACAGACTTCAGGAAGTTATGGATATATGAATACAAAGAAAAAAGTAACAGCTGTTGTTCTAAAATTTGCTCTGATATTTTTTTGTGTTTTATGCATTCAGTTCCTTCTTTGTTTCTGTGCGTAATTAGAACTTTGTAAAAATGTGGAAAATTGTGAGTGCTTGATATGAATTTGAGACTTATTTGAAACGGTACATGATATTTTGGTGTTTAATTTAATTGAACGTAAAATGTTTTATTTGGAATGTTAAAATAAGTTCGGTATAAAATTGAAAATGTAAAATTAAAATTATTCGAAGTATGACTATTTTAGAAAATTTAGATCTAGCCATATTTTAAAAACTATGTTCCTTGGTGTTTATGTGAATGTGTTAGAATAATTATAGAGCGATGTTTAAGTGATTAGCCTATTAAGTAAATCAATAGACATATCACATTAATTGTAGTAGTATTTTTTTAATTTCTTATGGGAATAATATCAAATTAACTAAATTCACAATATTATTTCAAGCAAATATACCTCAACATGAGCTTCGTAAGGTTAGAAATAGCAAGTTCATTCCTGAAAATAAACGCATATTTTTTGAATATGTATAACACGGCACTTATTCATAAACAGTTTTAAAACCTGATTTAGATATCGGATGTTTTGTCCCTTTCCAACGACTTTTGAATTCAGTTTAAGTGAATAAGACAAAAAATAGTTTTAAAATTGTCTATGAATTAGTTAGGGCTTTATGATAAACTTTTATGTCAATGGAAACAGTATAATGAACAGAAATTTAATTATCATGACCCTATTTAGAAAAGTGTAAAAAAGACTTGATAATTTAGAAACGTATAACCGAAGGGCCATTAAGTAGTTCTATTACAAGACGCTCATTGTACATTTGCGTCTACATGTATAACGTTATAAACCAAAATATTATCTTAGTTTTTGATACCTACAACAAAAAACTTGGTATCTAACTCTGAATAAATAAAACTGTATCCTTTCGTTGGACGAAAAGAACCCAAGCTTCCCCTGAAAATTGAATGTTTAAAACTTTTAATGTACAAATAGTTGAAGAGCCGTCGAAGTTGTGACAAGTTTCACGTGGGCGTGGTGAAAGTAATGACCAGTATGAAACAACTAATTGCAAGCAAGCTGTTGCGCAATCAATGACAACCCCGCTTCATTCTACATTACTTTTATGAAAGGGGTTTAAATCCCCTATGTTAATCTGTTAAAAGGGTTTTAACATAGGTCTTGGATGTGTGTAGTTGTCTACCCGTACAGCTGGGGTGTTTTTGAATAGAATGACAATGATCGTCTGACGTCAGTTGATAGGCTGTCTGGAAGGCACTGTCTACCATCAGGTGCATTCAACAGTCAATTTGAGATCGGAATTAAAGAAATAAATAAATTAAATTTTTGACTCGTGTGTATGTATAAAATGGAAAGATTTCTCCAAAACAAAATCATCCAAGTTATAAAATTGTTATCGCAAGTGTTGTGCTAGACCAGACACTGGGACTGCGGTCCACAGTTCCAGTTTATGTCACTATCATTCTCAGATAGTCATGCTATATATGTACCTTAGAGTATTTATATATAGAGGGAGCGCTGTCATACATTCGCGATTTGAAAAACGTAGATATTTTCTTGTTCGTAATGTTGGTAGCGCACCTATATTAGTAAAAATTGAAATAATTATTTAGCAATAAATTGTTATAAATTCCTTTATTAGCCAAAATTATATTTAGCTATTATCCTTTTAAAACGAGTTTAAGTGGAATTAAATATACCTAAACTACTTATTTTTAATTTTTTTTTCAAATAATTTATGTAAGTTGCACAACCTGTTCCAATATTAGCCAATAGGAGGGCAGAAAAAGGTGGCCCGGCACCACCATTTTTATCTACGTTTTTGAAGTACCAGCGCTCCCTCTATATATATACTCTAAGCTATATACATATATTATCTCTGGTTCTTATTGAGTTCTCGCGTGCCTGATGCGTACAAATTTTGTTCATGATGACCACTCTGAGAGACAAACCTCAAGCCAATTTATTTTGTGGTGTTACACAAATAATAAATTACTAGCACATAAATACATGGTCATACACTATTAATATTGTTTGGTGGCCATAAGAAACTAGTTTTTAAAGGCGAATGCTATCTTTCGATCTGTTCCTATAAACAATGACTCCGCAAAGGCACCTTTTACGGACGGCTTAATTAATACGTAGCCACATCTGTAAATCATGGCTAATTACTTGCATGTTGGCATCGTGATAAAAAATGGCCATGTGTTACTTTTTAAAACCGACTTTAAAAAGGAGGAGGTTATCAATTGAGGTGTTTTTAATTGATTTAAAATGATTGTTATTTTTAAAATATGCTGATACTTCATTGATAATGTGGCCACACATCAAGTTTTGAGTGGGACTGTCCTTTTTCTCGCTGTCCCAGTATCCCCGAAGTAAGCAAGAAGAAATAGGATGTAGCGCGCTTAGAGTATATACAACGTTGATGCGACCGATGGGCATTTCTTTAAACTGCATATACTAGGTACCATTTTGAAGCTCTGTACTAAAAATCAATTAAATAGGAGCAGTAGTTTAGTCGTAAATGATTTTTTATGTTTTTGCCCCATTTGAACACGATGTAGCTTTTCTAACAGCTGATTACGCCCAACGCATGGTCATTCACCTTAAAACGACAGTTCGTACTAAAATCATCGCGTTGTTGCCGCTCTTACACAAGTCACACAATAATAAGTACACGACAATAACACGCGCCGCGCGCGACGTTGCCAATTTGTTATCTATTCGTATCTACAGGTCAATGAAATTTATTTACACAGTATGGTTGCGTTTTACTCTTATTTGGAAGCTATTTAGTTTGTTTGAAACAAACAAAATCTCATTTTTGGTATTATTATTTTTTGTGCCGTGTCGAATTAATACCAAGGATGTATAGCATACATAGTGTAATTTAATGCCCATCGGTCGCATCAACGTTGTATATATATAGAGGGAGCGCTGGTACTTCAAAAACGTAGATAAAATGGTGGTGCCGGGGCCACCTTTTTCTTCTCTACATCTAGTGTGAATTGTGACAGCTTGGAATACGCATGACTTACATGAAAAAGAAAAATCAAAAAATATAGTTTAGCGCTATCGAATACCATCCAAATTTATTTTAGGGGTTAATTATTAACTTTGTATTCGTTTATTATCGACATTAAATCCAATTTCTTATTAATTAACAAGAAATAATTTAAATCATTCTACAGAAAAACATTCATATTTTTGAATTTTCGAACGCCTTTTTATTCAATGTTGCAAGTAATTAAATTGTTGAAATTCCGAAAAAGTTCCGGAATAATTTTTAGGTAGAAAATATAAAATATTTGAATTTGGAACGAAATAAATTATAATAAGCCGAGGGTGAGTTTTATTTTTCATTTATTATTAATATTTTGTATTATGATAGCTAAAAACAATGTTACGTGAATATCTTAATTTCCGTTTATTTATTTATTTATATATTTTTCGTGGAAAAGTCATTATTCGGTAACATTAATATAGCAGTGCTACCGACATTACGAACAAGAAAATATCTCATTATCTACGTTTTTGAAGTTGCAAATGTATGACAGCGCTCCCTCTATAAATAAATACTCTAAGGTAACGCGATTTACAGGGCTTATTTTTTGAAATTCAATATTTACTGAAGGGCCTATCCTTAGTTTTTAAGTCAATGCTATCTACATTCTGTTTCAATTTTATTTTACGAAAAGCTTGTGAAAAGCGGAAATTAATATGTTTTAATAGTGCCTTCGGAGGGAGATAAGCATGCGGTCCGCCTGATGGTAAGTGGTCACCGCTGCTGGTCATCACGTATGCATAAAAGCATCGATCCAAAATTTCGTAGATATTTTACATTTAATAACGACAATCTACGAGTTTTTATTTTCCAGTGGACAGGCCAAATTGATTACTTTATTTTAGCAGATTCCGTGGCGCAGTTGATAGACGCCGGCCGTGAAAAGAGAAGCCGCGGATTCGATCCTCGCACCGAGATAAATGTTTGTGAGGCCTACAAGTATTTGTCTCGGTTCATGACACATGACTCAATTGATCTTAATGTGGGGTCTAGACTATTTTTGTAATTGTTGGGTGTAATTTTTTCAATGTAGGTAACCATTTCAACCTACCCCGTAACATACCATGACCGTTGAAATAAAATACCATGACCGTGCTATGAACGTATCAAGAATAATAATGTATAAATTGCCCAATACATATGTATACAACTAACGAAGGGTCGGAGGATCGGAGGTCGACGCTCAAGGTGGACCAGCCAAGGTTGCAGAAAACCTCTCGCTGCAGAATGCTCTTCTAACAGGTAGCCATGCAAATATCTGAGACAGGCATCGATATCAATGTATAAGGCAATGGGGAGAGGCCTATGTTCAGCTGTGGTCTTCTTGTGACTAGAGCCACAGAATATAAAACTTTGCCCACCTGATACCTTTCCCTCACCGATCTATACCATATCTTACTGTGATTGTACTAAGAGCAAATTCCCAAACAATACGCGACGTTGCCGCATCGTTACATAGACAACATTCGACGTTGCCGTACCATAATATCCCGTACTCCCGTAATGTAATGCCTGACACGCGACGTTGCCGCACCGCGATACGCCGGCCGCTCGCCGCATTGTACACGCTTGTGCTCACCGTACTATACGCGTTGCGATCCTGTCAATACGAAACATGGATGACGAAAAACTAATAGAAATGGTCCGTAAATACGAATTTCTGTATAACATAAAACATCCTAAATATATGGATGGCGCACGGAAAGATGTGGCATGGATGGATATTTCAGAGCAATTGAAACAGCCAAGTAAGTATTTTTGTATATTTTACATCAATAAACTAGTTCAAAACCGTTTTCATGTGTCAGACATTTCAAAATTCACAGCATACATTGCCATTACATGTTATGGCATATGATAAACAAATACAGAAAGGTCCGGTGCGAATGGTCTAATAAACGCAATTTGTAGCATCAAAAGCCAAAAGGCATAATCCTAACATGTAAATGACTTTATACACTGAACAGAAAAAAATCGAAAGGAATGCCTCAATTTAAAATCTGACTGTGATCGATTCCTGGCGAGGAGACACCTTCACTACGAACTGTTTCTGAAGATTGCACATAATCTTTTTTTTTCAGCAGCAGCCTGTAAGCTAAGGTGGCAAAGTCTAAGGGACGCTTACAGAAGATCATTGAATAAAAAAAAGAAAAGAACGAGCAAAACAGGCAAGAGTGATAGAAAATGGAAATATGAGAGTGAAATGGCGTTCGTTGTTCCCTTCTTCACGGAACATAAAAGGCAAATTCTATGGAAAACGCCAGTGACTATGACGATGCTGAAAGTGAGGAGGCTTTAGAGTTACAATCCTCTTGTAGAAGTGACAATAAACCTAAAAATCCCAACAACGATACTGGCAACGAAAATGCAACTTCTCATAGTAATTGTAACAGTAGTGAAGTCTTAGAATATGTCGATATAAATAAAACGCAAAATAGGATACAAGAACATGAAGCAAAAAAGGTAAAAGGAGTAAAAAGAAAGATAGTTGAGCTAGAACAGTCAATATCTCCTATGTTAATGGCAAAATTAATAGAGGACCAAAGCAAAATTGAAGACGAATTAGATCGCTTCTTCCTAAACATTTCTGACACAGTGAAAAAGTTTGCACCTTATCAACAAGCGTTGGCAAAAAACAAGATATTCACTTTAGTTTCTGAAATGGAATTGCAGCAATTGACATCAAGTAGCTCGTCTAGATTTGCCTTCTGTCCGTCCTTTCAACAGCAGTCTTTTTGTCATTCAACAATAAGACCGACAACTCCTGAAAACACGGCAAATCAATCACACTTCTTATGAAATTAAACTTCAATAACTGCTCTTAAAAGGTAACCAAATCTTTCAAAAGTGTTTTTGCTACTAGAATGGAGAGATAAGTAGGACGGTTGCATGATGGTAATGATGGTAATAGTCACGCCTGCCCATAAACAAGAGCAACACCACTTGGAAATGCTCTCTGTATAGTGCTCGTCACCCAGAAATGTAACGTGTTGAGAATCTTATTGCTCAATTTTGGCAACAATGTCCTTTACGCACTGTTGTTTGGCAGCAGCAAATGACAAAGACAAGTCAATAATGTAAGATCTTATACCGGGTATCTCAAGACTGCTACCGAAAACGAAGCCGGGTGGTAGTTTTAGTAACTACATACACAATGCAACTAAAAATTTCGCAAAGAAACGCGACAATTATTTTTTATGATTTTTTAAATATCGTTATTTTTGGGTGGTAAATCCATAGTTTTTGCTAAAATAATAATTTAAACCCTTTTATACCTTAGATTATTAATAAATAAAAGGGTATACACTATTATTTTAGGAAAAAATGTATTTACCACCCAAATATGGTCAAAGGAAAAAAATAATCAAAAAAAATTGTCGCTTTTTTTTGCAACTTTTTCTGTTGCATTGTGTCTGAAGTCGCTTAAACTACCACCCGGCTTCGTTTTCGGTAGCAGTCTTGAGATACCCTGTATTATGCGCTTTCTTATTCGATTTTTTAAAAGTATTTCCTGTATATTTTTCTAAGTGAAATAAATAGATATTCATGTTTTATACAAGTTTTGTTTGTGTAGAATATTATGTACTTACTTTTGAATATCTGACGATTGTGCACGCCTAATACGCGGTAATCAGTGCTTTTGAATTATTGCTAATTCAGTTGTCGCGGTCGTCGCTGTTTTATTAAATTCTTTAATATTTTGAATAACTTTTGTGTTTTTTAAATAGTCTATTCTCAGTATTTTTGATTCAACCGTATTTTAATGATCATACAGATCTTGCTCTTTGCTCCTATAATTCAATCAATATTCAATTTCCAAAATATTTAAAACATTTAAGAGCGTTTATACCCTGCACGCGCTTTTTGGCTTAAAAACAGGACTTTTCAAATGAGTTAATAGCCACCAATAAACAATTTAAAGGAAAAATAATTAGTACTAACTTTAGAAAAGGTTGTCATCTAGGGATTTTGGTGGAAAACATTATAGATTGATGGATAATTTGTGAGTACTATAAGGATTACTGAACACAAGTTTCGTAATTTAGGCTTTAAATGGCAATTTAGAAGCTTAAGATATCCGAAAACACTAAATATAAGATGAAAATAAAAATATTATCAGACTAATAAGACCCTTATGGAGGGATTTTTCTGAGAAAAATAATCTTTTTGTGTTTAGTTCCTGAAAAATAAAAATTTAAACAATGCGAAATTATTCAGAAACTCTCGTCAAGAACATATTTTTTTCTCACCAACTTATCGTACATAATTTTTATAGCCATTGCATATTATAATAGAAGAACATCTTATCAATAAATTACAATTTTTATATTTCTACAAAATTAGTTTTCATGTTTTCTACATATATTTTAAAAACCACTATAAAACACGCTGTCCGACGTGGATCAAATCAGAGAAAAAAAAAAATGCCAAGGCTACCGTCGCGAACGGTAAAGTCGCGTGCGGGAAGCTGCGGCCCATCTTTTCATCCAATCTTCCTCTTAGGGTGAAACTGGGGGTGTACAAAACGTACATCCGACCCCGGATCACATACGCGGCGCCCTCTTGGTACGGGCTCATCAGCCGGTCACAAAAGGACGCTCTGCGCAGAGTACAATCAGTGGCTCTGCGCAGAATCGTTAACGCTCCGTGGGGTGTCAGCAATGCTACCATCGAGAGAGATCTCCGAATCGAAAGCCTGGACAATTTCGTCCGCCGGCTTGCGACTTCCATGTTCGCGCGTGCTGACGCATCGGACTGGGTTCACATCCAGAACATTGCGCCTCAGCACGCCCGACCACCGGACGGCAAGCCATTGCCCCGCGAACTCCTCTCGGCTACGACCGAGACCTCGACTAGCATCACCGACATCCCGCCCATTAGGCTCGCAACGTGAGAGACGCTCCAGTGACTGAATGATCCGAGCGAACCGGTCAAATGTGTTGCTGAAAGTTTGTTGCGCCGCTTCTTCTACTCAGCTATAACACTAGGAAGCGGTGGTAGGAAATTGCGTTGACTGAGTTCGCGTCATGTCAGTCACCCACGGGAACTCTCTCACACGTAGACATCCTAGGTCTCTTGGCCGGCCAAGAGAAACATAGTCATTCTCTCCCGCGTTCGCGTAGTCCGTATCGTACGGACTACAACCCCAGGATCGGTACCGTATTTACGGACCGCAAGGATAGGCCACAATCGTTAAGGCTTTCGCCTAGGAATTGTTAGCCACAGCGTGGTACTTCCGCAATCGCGGAGGTCCTGCGTTCGTGAAGGCCTGTTGGATCAAATCAGACCGCCGCAAGGCCTTCTAGAGGGAGGACGTATCGCTCGTCGCTCCGGCCTGGCTGCAGTCGATTATTGCCGCGCGTAGTGAAAATAGCCACGCGCGGACTGCGATTACCACATCTTAGTACTTTGGTAGTAAAATATTTAATTATATTTATTACCTACAATGATTTTGTAGTGAGTATAAATTATGTTTCAGGTAATATAATGGGATTTAATTCCGAGGCTAAATTATGTTATGCATTATAATATAAAATTCAATTTATTTCCTAATTGTAAGGGGTTGTAAGGCCCCTAACACTATTTATGTGTTCGAACACGAAATTATTAATAAAACGTCCGTAGTATCTGCTGATTGAACACTGATTTGAATGCAACTTAACAATGTAATAATAACGAAAATATGATTAGTATCTAAATTTGTATTATTCTTTGCTTGCACAGTAATATTTGTCTACTTATAATGCAAATAAAATATTTTTATGATATTATATTACAGTTACATTTCAAATGAATATTTGAAGCGCACGGATCAACGTTGTTTGAGCCGTTTGTATAGCGAGCCGACGCGGCAGCTCTACGCACACAGCTTTGGTCGCTTATGTGTGCGTGAAATTAACGAAGAAATACCTATAGTTGACTTTGCGCGCAAGGTGTATACGCTCTTAATTACTGATATGATAGCTCTCAAAATTAAGGTAATGTTTTAAAACTCAAAATAGACTATTCTACTTTGATTCTACTTGTTAAATGGTGACATTAACATTACAACCGAGCGAAAAAGTTAGATGATTTAATAATTTCTTACTTTGACTGGCCTACACAGGCCAACCTGCTTGCACGACTGTTGCGTCACTAAGACGAGTTTTCCATCAACTACAGAGCTTCGCTAGTATGGAGCCAGCGATGCTTAATAATGTAAGGAATAGTAACGTATAAAAGTTGTTATACAGGGTATATCAAGACTGCTACCGAAAACGTAGCTGGGTGGTAGTTTTAGTGACTTCAGACAACGCAACTTAATTTTGTGGAAAAATTGTGACATTTTTTTTTCTATGGTCGTATTAGGATGGTAAAAACATAGTTTTTTCTAAAATAATAGTGTACAAGTGCGTGGTGGCCTGTTGGTAAACGGACTAGACGCGACTGCCAACATGTTCACGGTGGTCGCGGGTTCGAATCCCAGGGCACACCTCTGACTTTTCGAAGCCATGTGTGTATTGACAGTCAATCACCACGCACTATAACGGTGAAAACGGAAAAAAAAATCTATGGTATGTAAGTCCGCCAACCCGCACTAGGCCAGCGTGGTGGACTATATGGCCTAACCACTCTCAATCGATTACGATTGTAGAGTAGGCCCGTGTCCTGCAGTGGGACGTATATGGGCTGATACAGATACAGATACAGAATAGTGTACACCCAAGGCACTAAGGTACGCAAGGCTTTAAATTATTATTTGGGCAAAAACTGGATTTACCACCCAAACTCGAGGATATTTAAAACTTGATAAAAAAAAATTTTTGCGTTTCATTGCGTAATTTTTAGTTGCATTGTGTTTGTAGTCACTAAAACTACGACCCAGCTTCGTTTTCGGTAGCACTCTTGATATACCCGGTATAAAACAAAATTGAGAATACTATGGGACTAGAATAGGTAACTCTGATTCAAAGTTACCAACTTAATAAAGACGAAAAATAAATGTAGTTATGAATTTTAATGACCACATTGATGACCATAGACATCAGTGTGAAATGAACAGTTCTATCAGCTAAAGTGATGCAGCTTCCCCAAAAAGTACAATAAAGTTAAAAACGGTATTTTGCAAATCAGTCCAGTCTTCAAATAATCGGGGATAGTAAAAAGCCGATCTGAGAACTTCTTCCTTTTTTATGTCGGTTATTATAAATATTTATCCAGGGAAATAATCCTTCAAAAAGGCAATGCGGCAATCGATATGGAAACTTTCTCACCCATTATTACGTCTGGGGTTCCTGTTTATTTCCTTTCGATAAAAACTTCGGGAACTACGATTTACGCGGTTGTTTTTGCGCCGTCCTTGAATCAACTTCGAGAACTTTCTACGGAGTTTAGGCGAACTGCGGCTTGGATATTTATTTACAGCTCATGGGGTGGTGCGGATGAGAAACTAACTATAACTCAGATGTTAGAGGTTCGAACAAAGGTAAATGGATACATGTGTGTATACATCAACAATTGTGAGTTCGGGCGTCGTGGAATCGAAGTCTCATATTCGCTACGACAAAGCAGGTATCCTGTGATATTAAGAATTCAAATATAATTTTTGGATCGGTAAAGTATTTTGATATTATTCACTCTTTTATGGTTGTAACTAACATTGGATTATTCTGTTCACTAACAGTCGTTCTCTATAATCTATCAATCTTTAACAAAAGATTTCATTAGAAATTTTGATCCATTTTTTGTTTCTTCTAACAAAGATAGAGAGGTATAGATAAGGCGTATATATTTATTTATAGCTAGGAAACAGATATTTCTTTGACGAAGCGTAGAATTGTACCGACATAGTCATGGTAGCTATTATAACCTCTTGTTAAAGATACATAGGATATAGAGAATGGCTGTTAAAAGTTTGAGTTTTGATCCATAAGGAACCAATGTTTTAACCATCAGAGTATTTCTATTTGAAGAATTACTTTATATTTCTATATTTTTAATAGAGAAGTTGTCGGTAAGTATATCAAAATTATTATGTCGATAGCAGTTTAAATACGATTGAAAATCGACCCATAATTAAGTAGATTGATTTATGTCGGTGTTTCTCCAATCACCACTTGTCTCCACAAGGATAACACGCCTTTATTAATTAACTTATACCAGGACTAAGTTTACTTCTAAGTAGTACAATAATAGGAAATATGCATGTCATTTATTTTCACATTATTTTTATATTTTTAATCAATTCTGTATGTTATTACATTATCGGAAAAAATATATAAGTCTTTGAAAATATCAATCAAAAAAGTACAAAAAAATAATCAAAACTGCTATCAGTTTCGAAGCATTTAAACGCCATGTTGGCGCGAACTCGCTGTGACGTCAGAGGTCACGATATGAACAACGTAGTATTTGGATTAAGTTTCTATCATGAATTGCTACAGAACTGTATTTCGTGACAAAATAATCCATTTTTATTAATAGTATAAAGAAAGCACAAAATAACTCATAAAAAAACGTAAAACAACAAGCTAAAACTTCATAAGAACGTGACCATTGATTGTCATCACTTTCCTTTTCAAGCAATAGATAGCGTTTCGGAAAAAATGAGCGGCAAATTTGAAATGTCATTTTTTATTACCGATTTAGAGTTGATAAATTTAAAAAAATATCTTTAAGGTATATTTCTATATTAATAAGGATTATAAAAAAAATATTTTGTCTTATTTTGAAGTCTGGTGCATGTTCCCTATTACCAGTGGCGTGTCTAGGGTTGTGGACTAGGGCAAGCCCAATATTTTTTTAGTAAGAATATGTATTGGTTCAGGAGCAAAATGGTATTAAGAAAGAAGAACGTGTTCATCATGCGATAGGGGGCGAGCCTATGCGATGTTATTAAATAAAAAATATATAGAAAACGACCCCAGATTCGAATCCGAGACCTCAACTTTGCGCCATCAAGGCAGTCCTAGAACTACCACACGATCTATATAAGATTAGGATAAAAACCAATTAAATAATAATTATCTTTATCACCGTTATGAAAAATCTATTACAACAAGTTGTTCGAAAAAATCTAATAGATGGCGCGATTATCTCGGCCATCTATTTAATATTGCCAAAATACTTTAGGCCCCATCATTAGTTTTAAATAGATGAATAAAACAAATGTGTAAGTTAAATTACTTTTGGGCATGCATACGTAACTTTATATTGTAATTATGTTGTAAATTAATAAACAGCACTACAATAGCACAAGTACGGCGCCGTGTTTAACTTCGCGGCCAGAAATTATTGTTAATACATTCATGTTATGTTTTTGTGTATGCATGTGATTTTTTGATTCATCATGAGCCCTGAAAGGAAGCTAAGGAATATCTGAAAAACACTACGATTACTGTCTACGCGAGCATAATGTCAAGAAATCTCATCACATATTATGTTATGTATATGACGCTTAAAGAGGTTTCTTTACGCTGTTTACCGGAATTATGAAAATATATTAATGCATTCACATGTTTTTGTCAATGACTATAAAAGTACCTACCAGTTAAATTATTTATATCACTATAGCCGGAACAATTCCAATTTAAGTAAGTACATCGTTCGAAAAAAATATACAACACCGACACTATAACTTATTAGTATGAGAACATCCAGCAATCTATGTAGTTATGTGCACTGATCTATAAAATTGTATTCTATAGTTTTCACTACTTTCGAGAAATACACAACAAATCAGGCGTAGGTTTTCGACCAGATACGAGTAGCTGTTTGTCTACGAAATGTAATGAATTTACCTTTTCCTCGCCGATCAACACTTGCACACACTTCAAACCATCACAAGGCACATTTTCACCCATTATTATACGTAATTAACGTAAAATACTATAATTAAACGAAAACTAAACGTAGATATTCAGTGGTTACTGGTTAATCGTCCGCTTGAAAGACATAATAATAAGTGTGAAGCTAGCCACAGGTCCTAAATTATGGACAATTCCAAATTAAGTATTCTTATTATATATTAATAAAAATATTTAAAACATTATAATACGGTCTCAAAAAATATCCATTTATTTTATATATATTCCAATATAACTTGTAGCAAAACATAAATATTTTTCGATAAATTTGGATCATAATATGACATGTCAAGTGCACAACTTCACTCCGCGAAGCCGGGCATTTTGCTTGGTACAAATCGCATTAAAAAATAGCTATATGTATAGGTACGTAGTGTCATGGTAGTAGCATTTCATCAATGGGTGTGACTGAGAGGGCAATATACGCCAGAAGCCAGGTAAAAGCACACGAGAGAGAAAAAGATAGATAATACTTTGGTGTGTTCCATCTTTTTAAGATATTGCGTCACGCGTTGATTTTGAATGAAATAATTTTATATTAGTTTTAACTTTTAGACCGCGGCGCTCGCTTAGGCGAGTTGCCGGGCGGGGCGCGGGTGCTCCGTCGCAGGCGCGGGGCTCCATTATGGCGCGGTAAATTTAAAAATGATAGACGTTTTGCATTAAACGAATGTATTTTATTTAAGGTACTAATTTGCCTTTAGGATTGAGTATATGCGTATTAAGTAAGGCAAGCCGGGCTTGTATAGAAGTACCGCCACTG
Source organism: Hyles vespertilio (assembly GCA_009982885.2). Classification (NCBI taxonomy): domain Eukaryota; kingdom Metazoa; phylum Arthropoda; class Insecta; order Lepidoptera; family Sphingidae; genus Hyles; species Hyles vespertilio. The sequence goes on from CM042819.1 coordinate 2,334,797, forward strand.
CCTATTACAGTCTCCTCAGTCGATTATGGTCGCTATTCACTATCCTATGTTAACAGAACTACGCTTGCCATCGTTGCGTACTAATTTTATTCAGCAGAAACAAAAAACTGGATGGCTTATACCACCTTATATCGTCTTATTAGAATTTTTGTGAATGTTTTGGGTTTAGTACAGAAATATCGCCTAAATAATATTCCCATCCGTTGACATGTATTTCGTAAGATAATTGGAACAAGAAATATAAACGGGTCACTAACACATGGGCAGGCAATAGGCATACTAAAGAGTAAATTAGTATCCGTAGTTGAGGTGGTAACAGCCAACAGGCTTTTATGGCAAGGATATGATATTCAAATAAGGAATCAAAACGTGATTGGTTTAGGAACAAAAGTATATTTTGAATAATTTTAAATGATTCTAGATCCTAAGCCAGAAACCCTGTGACTGTAATAAGTTTAAAATGAGAGCATATTTTAAACAACACGTTATCCACGCTCATATAAGTACTATTAAACTAAATCTCGATTGGAATACCCATACATAGGCACATACATGCATACTTACAAACAGGCACGCCTTTTTCTCAAAAGGGGTAGGTATAGGTCATAGGTGCTAAGACACTCACGTTTCGCCTTGTGTGTCGTTCCACAATGTGGTACGTGCGAGCCTATCTCGATTTGTGAAACAAATTCCTTACTCCGGGCTGATAATTAAAAGATAAATCTAATAAGTATCACTTTGCCAGACCCAGGTCTCAAACCCTAGACCTCGGCATTGTAATCGCAGAGTAGTACAACTGCGTGGAGACACAAAGCAGTCGAATGGGTCATCATACTACAAATAGAATAAACATCTGCCTATCTATCTTCAGTTCCAATGATAGGATATTTTTTGTTGGTATCCAAAGTTAATAACAACAATTCATAACTCTAATTCTAGTCCTACACATGCTCATCCAAACCCAATACTTTAATCCCAATAGCGAAAGTTATTCGTCCTTTAGTCCTTTAGTATAGATACAGGAATACAGAGAGATGTGGTTTATTTTGAAGTGTGTAGCTGTGGGTCGGGCCGAGTGTCCGCCGCACGGAGCGGCAACGTCGCACATCGATCGCCGCTCGCCGCCGCCGCACAGTCCGACGGACGCGCTCGCTCGTTGCCTTCCCCGAACTTCGCGTTTTATTGCACCGATACAACCCGCAACTTTTAGCTCAGATGCGCCTTTCACTGTACCTTTATACTGCATACATAGCTCAAGGAATATGGCCCAGTTACACTATACATCTCTAACTTTTACCTGTATTTTGATATAGTGTCAGAATCTCGACTTCAATCTTGATGGATCTGAGCCACAGCTGTCCTACAGCCAAGGTTAATTATAAGATTATCGTGCGTTAGTTACCATGAACAAACATAGATAATGAGGCTTAATGATAGACTAGTTAGATCTACGTAGGTACATTCCGTATTGTGTTCGACGACTACCAATTACTATCAACAATGTAAAAATCATGGTGTACTATTATAATTGTGCTGTAGTATAGACCCGCATGACAACTCAGACTGATGATTACATAATTCATGTTTGTTTATATGATTAGATAGGTTTTCAACATGTGGATTTATGGATCTAGCACAGTCATCGTATATGTGGACTTATTCAATAGAGGCCAGAAATGGACCAAATTATCGCCTAAACCGACACTGGACTCGTTGACTCATTCTTGAGTCGTTGTTCTGAATTTTAAAATCTGATTTCAAATTTCAAATTTGATTAAACATCCAAATATGTCCAAAAAAACCTTCTTTCTTTATATTATTCACATCGTGAAGTCTTTTTGACCTGCACCAGAATAAAGAACCTACTCTAGCACATTTTAACGTCACGTTTAGTCATTTGCTATTGATAAGTGACCAATCTCACGTGCAAATCAGTAGATATAACTTATAAGTAAACCACATTTGGGCATGTCACGTCGGCTGGTTGCGTCACGAGAGCGTGCGTACCATTATTCTGGCAGATAAACCACCCACGTGGCGCTTGCTCGTCCAATTAATATCAAACTCGTGTATTTGCTACGTTAATGTCGGTTTTGAGTTAGTGGATATTACGTGATTTGCAACAGCTGTCCAAAGGTATTTTGTTTACTTTTAAGCTCCATTGTGCCATTTGACAACTCTGTGTGGTTTGTCAAAATTAAATCTTAAAACTATATGGTTTAAGGTGAGGTTTCGCATTAAAACCGATGTGTCATCACCATTTTCACCCCACTCCATGGGTGAACTGAATATGGTGTCTAAATTTCGAATCATCGATAAGACTATTATTTACGGATTTTATCGCGGATTTAGTTTAATTTTTACATTTTTTGAATTCCCGACGTTTCGATCACTTTACAGCTTTCGTGGTCACGGGGCGGACCACGGACACAAAAATTAAACTAAATCCGCGATAAAATCCGTAAATAATAGTCTTATTTCAATGTGTAACATTCGCGTAAATCTAAGAAACCATTGTGACATAAATTACTAAGTATCAGTACATAAACCTCTTCCAAGGATTTTAAGAGCGGTCTGCATCCAGCAACCTGCAACCACAGCTTCAACGAACTACATAAAGTCATCTTCCACAGTTGAACATGGGTAATGCCGCGTAAATTTTAGCATGAACAGTAGTCTATTTAAATTTGTTTGAAAATATTTATACCTATAAATGGGTAAAGGTATTAGAAGCCAAATATTTTGCTGCAAAGATTTAACTCATCACCTCACTTCTTGCATAGCAGAATATTGTTTTGTTGCTTGGTTCTAGTTACCCATAGCCAGAAAGTCCATTAAATCCAGAAAATTATTTTCTTTCCTTTGGGCAATCCAAAAGCCTGTACCTACGCACATTCTTTGTTTAAAATCATTCATTATAGGCACACCAAATGTCTCTTTCCGACGATCGATCTAAGAAAACACAGATTTGTTCATAAGGCATGTGCTGTCTCTTTATTACTACCTAAGTGGAATAGCTGCACTTGGCTGTAATGCTTAAGAAATGAAAGACTACCATTCTCCAACTAAATTCATATATTTAGCTCGCTGATATTCTGTTAAAGTTATACGTATAGAGCCGATTCCAAACAAGGCATTCCACAAGCCTAAGACGCGTACTGAACCAGAAAACTAAGTTCCCTCCAGCTAGCGAACGATCGATAACCATTCTACAATGTTGTAGTTAATGTACGGAGCGCTGAGAACACGACAACTACCATTTTGATCACAACAACGCGCCTACAACAAAACCTACGCGCTCAGATTCCCGATCTATCTAGACATATAAAACGTAAAAATGAAAAGCGGTCCGTCAGGCCAAAGATTATCTTGGCAGTTACAAACCACCCACCTATTTATACCGGTCGGGCGACGTTGCCGCTCCGACACGCACGTTGAGCACTTCGGATTTCGAACGTGGAACATCGAGTGAAAAACATTGTTGCCAGCCCACTCGCTTTACGAGCGGCTCCGGCAATTTCTGCGAGGTTTTATCAGCGCGCTCGTTGAAAAAGGAGTAAAACAATATTGTTTTCAATCTTGTCCCTAAACTTAGGTACACAATCACCTTGCACCTCTATATAACCATAAATAAAAATAAAACGACTCAATGCGAGAAATCGACACGGAGGAAATAAAAATATAAAGGAAACGGCTCGTAAGACGTTTTTGGCAAATAAAATTACCTTCAATCAACTACGTTTCCTGTTAAATGCAGCTAATTTGGTCGTTTTACAGTCGCCGTTGGCAACACCTTTGTGCGGCGGGAGACCGCTGCACGAGCGGCCAGTCGCCCGCGGTCCGCGGCCGCTGATGCTCCTGCCAGTTATTATTTTTTTGTATTATATTATCGTATGTGGTTACGACTGCAGTTCGAAACGTTGGTAATCCATTTATACATATAACTTTAGCAAATATTATGTTTGCATGACGATAGTTCAGCAGTACCTAATGTATGATGTAAATTGAGAATGAAACTGAGAGCTCAGTTCGAAAACTAGTCTGACATAATTTAGCTAGATCCTCGATTTAACCTGTGGTTTAACCCAGATCATTACTTTGGTTTATACAGCAATATACCGGGTATCTCAAGACTGCTACCGAAAACGAAGCCGGGTGGTAGTTTTAGTGGCTACAAACACAATGCAATTAAAAATTTCGCTTAGAAACGCGACAATTATTTTTTATGATTTTTTAAATATCGTCATTTTCGGGTGGTAAATCCATAGATTTTGCTAAAATAATAATTTAAACTCTCTTATATCTTAGAGTATTTATAAATTAAAGGGTATACACTATTATTTTAGGAAAAAATGTATTTACCACCAAAATATAGGCAATAGGAAAAAAAATACAAAAAAAAAATTGACGCTTTTTTTTGCAACTTTTTCTGTTGCATTGTGTCTGAAGTCGCTTAAACTACCACCCGGCTTCGTTTTCGGTAGCAGTCTATGACATTACAGAGAAGGTCTATGGAACTTGAAAATACCCTACGCTCAACAACGTTGCATGTTGTGAGGCTATGTAAAACTAATACATATGTACGTCCTGCAGCTTTTTCCTTGCTTACCATATTTATTCCATAAAATGCTGTACCTGTGCGTGTTTTTTTTCTAATTGTAGCCGTAGGTCGGTCTAAGTATTAGATGGGTTTTCTACTGGCAGGTGGGTTTGCGCTAAACTTTAAGTGCTTTATTCAACTAGGTACGTGCTGTTCATGTCCTAGGCACTTTATACCCGCTGGGGCATAAAATATCTCATTGTTTGGGAAAGAGCGTCCTTTCACTCCCGTGTTCTATATTTCTGGTTATTTACAACGCGATGGTGTTTTATTGTGTTGGTATAATTCAAATGATAAAATCTTTGTTTTTCAGTGTAGAAACACAAACATAACTCTTCAATTATGTTTGATGGATCATGATTATTTGAATTAAATTCGATGTTTGATTTTAAATTCGATTACAATGAGCCCAATTTTGGCTTTCACGCCGCCATTTTGGATACGCTCGAGTTTATGCGGCCATCTTCGTGTAGGTAATGATTCACTTCCTTTACGAGATTTTAATGATCGGCCAAACTGCCGAGGCGCCCGCCGCGTCGTATCAATCGGTGTAGCCACTGAATCTACGCACAGAACTTGCCAAATTGTGTTTTCATTGAATTGATTTTAATGTTTCTTATCTAATCATAGTTACGAAAACTAATTGGAACTGTTAATTGATTTTACCAAGTTTGAATCTAGGTTCAGATCTGTAGATAGGTACAAGTTTTCAACAAATATCTATATGGGATCTTTTGATACGTGTTTTCATATTATACAATCGTACGTAACTATTGTTTCGAGAAATGAAAACTCTTTCATCATCTTACAGTTGGTGCAAACGGCAGACGCTTTTCTAATAAAAAAACACCGCATAGCTGTTGCTATGCGGTGTTATTTTTAAACATGTTTGTTTCACAACGATAATGACTCACAAGAATAGCATTCAGTTTGATCGAAAATTACTAAGGTACAGGATACGAGCTATTTTCGGCGCATCACTTCAAACATACCTAAATCGGGAATCGAAAACACGGAGCGTCATTCATTAATAAACATAAATTCTGGTTTGTTTATTTGTACTGTATTGTAAAATATCAAGCTCCGGCCGGCGCTGTTACGTTAAATGAAAAACTGTTTCTCTGAAGGTCATTGCTTTACCTACTGGCTACTCGAGTACGCGCGATTATACAGGCTTTTCGCCTGACTTCCTCTGCTTATTTTATACGCCACTCAACCATGATCGTTATATTGAAGTTTTTTATGACAAAGGCAGACGAGCTTACTGCCCACGTGATCGTAAGGCGTTGTCGATAAAGCACAGAGAAAATGTTACTTATTTTTACACCCCTCTTTTTGCATTGAGGGTTAAAATGAAGCCACGGAAAACTTTCTATGCCTTATGAGTTATGATTATGAAGAATGCCGGAATTTTTATACATAACCAAACAACTCAATTTCATGGCTTCATAATAATATAAGTATGCCTAAGTCGCAAATCAAACTGCGTAAAATTGACTACATTTCAAATGAGAATCGCATTTTTCCAATAATAATACTTTGTATGTATGTATGTATCAGCCCATATACGTCCCACTGCAGGGCACGGGCCTACTCTACAATCGAGAATACGATTGAGAGTGGTTAGGCCATATAGTCCACCACGCTGGCCTAGTGCGGGTTGACAATAATACTTTGGGACCAACCAAAACTTTCCTAGTTATAGGTTGCAAGGTTAACCCTTTCAATGCGGCACACGCCGATCGGCGTAATATAGAGTTGGTTTATATTTTGCCCAAATTTGTAATATAGACCAATGTGTATGTAATTTATAAGTGAAAAGCCTGGTACAAATAGTTTCTGGATATTTCAGTTCTAGAAAAGTTGAGTTTTCTTACTCAGGTGCGGCAAACGCCAATCGGCGTTTTCCAGGGATTCACAACTATTGGTTATAGAACATAAATATTATATTTATTTATTCTATTAAACAAACTTATAAGTATGTTAAATGTGAAAGTTTGTGAGTGTGGATGGATGTGTGATGTGTGTTTGTTATTCTTTCACACAAAAACGGCTCGACCGATATTGATGAAATTTGTTATAGGCCTATTCCTGACACCCTGGTTTGACACATAGGCTAGTTTTTAGCCCGAAAAAAATGTAATATTCCCGGGATTATATATTCAACTTAGAGTATATATATACAGGGTATATCAAGACTGCTACCGAAAACGAAGCCGGGTGGTAGTTTAAGCGACTTCAGACACAATGCAACAGAAAAAGTTGCAAAAAAAAAGCGACAATTTTTTTTTTATTTTTTTCCTATGGCCCTATTTGGACGGTAAATACATTTTTTCCTAAAATAATAGTATATACCCTTTTATTTATAAATACTCTAAGGTATAAAAGAGTATAAATTATTATTTAAGCAAAAACTATGGATTTACCACCCAAAAATAACGATATTTAAAAAATCATAAAAAAAAATTGTCGCGTTTCTAGGCGAAATTTTTAATTGCATTGTGTTTGTAGCCACTAAAACTACCACCCGGCTTCGTTTTCGGTAGCAGTCTTGAGATACCCGGTATAGAGGGAGCGCTGATACTTCAAAAACGTTGATAAAAATGGTGGTGCCGGGCCACCTTTTTCTGCCCTCTTATTGGCTAATATTGGAACAGGTTGTGCAACATAAATAAATTATTTGAAAAAAAATTATTAAAAATAATTAATTCCACTCAAACTCGTTTTAAAAGGATAATAGTTAAATATAATTTCGGCTATCAAAGGAATTTATAGCAATTTATTGTTAAATAATTAATTCAATTTTTACTAATATAGGAGCGCTACCAACATTACGAACAAGAAAATATCTACCATAGATTTAGTATAAAACATAGATCGGCAATGTGAAAGAGATAGAATAATTTAACTCATATGTTAAAGCGAGATGCATGATGCGACCATACGTTTACACAGAAGTAGCCTGCAGTGACCCAGAGTCGAAATATGTCAAACTAAGCGAGCAACAAAATTCGCTTATTTTCATAATTTATTTAATTTTACAGTACTTGGTTATATTTATTAAACGTAGTTTATTATAGTGCATTGTGCAGTGCCAAGGTGTGGTTCATGCAGGCGTAAAAATCCGAAATAATTAAAGTTTTCACAGGTAACGGCCACTTTTGCACAATACTATTTTGTGACGATATTATAGAATTAAATGGAAATCTGTGTATACATATCGGTAGAAAAGAATATAGTATTTCATTATATAAATACGCTGAAAGCATCCATTACGTATAAAAAATAATATCAAATACGTGAATTTACAATAATTTCAACCAAAAGTTACTAGGGATTGACTGACAGGTTCGATTAATAAAAGGTTGTCGATAAAATAGTCGATGACAACACATGTTTCCCTACATTTTTATGGAGCTATAGTATGTTGTGATAGTGTGCATTCTTCTTCTTCTTCTACCTGGCGTTATCCCGGCCATATTTCCCAGGCCATTATTATCGTATTTATTCTACAATACTAGTTATTACTTTACTTTTTCTTATTTTTTTATTTGTGGAATAGTTAATATAACACTTCATGTGTGTGATTAAAGAATTAAGAACCTGTTTCAGTCTCTGCCAAGAGGCTGTCAATTTATAATAGTAAAACAAGAACATATTCGATATTATTATAAAATATGCGATACTTCTATGCACAGCATGATCGTCCAAACCTTGAAGCAACATTATTCATTTATCATAACATTAGGTATAGATTTAAAATTTATAATTCTCTTAGGAAAAACATTAGTTTAGGTGACGTGATCGAGAAAAGCTTCATAGTTTATTAAACTGTCTCTTTCTTCAGCCACAGGAATGCGACTAATGAACATAGGCCTTCCACAAGAATGTCTACATCAGTTTGTTGTAAGCTGCCTGCATCCAACGACTTCCTACAAGCTCCTCCATACACCTCCAACGCGGCCTAGCAGGCGTCCAACACTTCCCAATGTGTTACAAGTCAATTAATTGACTTAAATAAACTTATTTTTTTTAACTCTAGTATACATATAGTAAAAATGTGTTTCTTAGACTTACGCGAATGTTACTCATTGAAAAAAACAAATAATCACGGATTTTGTTGCAGACTGAGTCCACCCTGTGACTACGAAAGCTGTAAAGTAATCGAAACTTCGCGACGGGAAATTAAAAATAAAAAAAATAAACCGAAAACGCTAAAACTTTGTAAATTATAGTTTTATTTTAATAAAAGGTTTTTTTTGTTCTCAATTTAATTAGTATATGTACTATGTATACATCACAATGAAAAAAATAATTTTGTTCAGGTGAACATAAAGACCCATATAAAACATGTCAAACAAAATGTTTTCAAATAATATGACAAAATATCTTTATTTATTTGTGTGTTTATCAATCTGTATTGAAATAAATACATCAATAAGTTTCTGTTAATATATAATAAAATGTACAACATTTTATTTCACAACTACAGGCCGACAGCTATATCGATATCGATATGATAGTATCGAAAGTGCATGGTACACCACTATATGTCAAGCACACATGTAAACTTCACGCACACAATCGTAAATCAGTTTTGGTCGCGCTCAAAATGACACATTGCCGATCTATGTTCTATACTACATCTATGATATCTACGTTTTTCAAAACGCGAATGTATGACAGCGCTCCCTCTATATATAAATACTCTAAGATATTCAAATAGAAAGATTTGCAATTTTTAAAATTCGAATTTGTGGCTCGAAATAGGACAGGACAGGATTGCAAGTTTTTCGTCATGGGACTGAGAGACGGAACAGAACGGGATATAAGGGGAACGGGAAATATAATCGACATCGCTCGGGAAATTCATATAGTTATTACGCGAAATAATATGTTTTTGATGTGGACTGGATTTAAAAACTATCTACAACCGGACGATGCCAGGCCCGACTGCTTGTCCTATTTAATTATAGTCCAGCACAGTGTCCTAAACAAGTAGGTTTTGCTGCGTAAAAACAGTGAGCAAAATGCGAAATTGACAAATAATATATTTCATTTATCTTTTTTGTCAATATTTTATTAATAATCTGACAGTTATCACATGCTTCCTGATATTTTAATTATTTTTTAATCTCTTTATTTGAGCTTTCACTTTTCCGTTTCTTTTGTGGTGCCAAAAACTATCGAGATAAGTAAATGTCATCCCAAACTTGACTATCAATTAATATATTAGACGACCAGGGACGTTTTCTCTCTGAAAAAAGAACTGCAGAATTTTAAAAAATACAACGTAATAAAACTATATTTTCCGGATATTGTCGCGGTATATTAATATGATGTATATTCTCACGTAAGTGCAAAAAATAGTAAATTTCTAAGCATCAAATTTTGTCCATTACACTGAAATCAATTATGTCTATTTATGTAATGTATACGTTTTCAATCAAGAAGATCGAGAGAAAATATTTATGAAGAATTTCACTGGTGGTAGGTCTCTCATATGTGAGAGGCCATCTGGGTAGGTACCACCGCAATGTCTATTTCTCCTGTGAAACAACACTGCGTAAGTGCACTGTTGTGTTTCGGATTGAAGGACATTGTAGCCAGAGTAACTACTGGACATATTGAGACTTAACATCTTATGTCTCAGGATGGCGAGCGCAGTGCAATGTTGCTACTGTTTATGAGCGGTCGTATCGCTTACCATCAGGCGAACGGCTTGCTCGTCTCGTCATTCATTGCAATAAAATAAAAAAAGGAATTTTAAATGAGAAAACCCACAATCAACAATAACTCGAATGGTGCAAAAAAATGTTATTAAATTATTTTTATAATATAATTAATTTGACAATTTTAATAATAATAAGTACCTATGCACTAATTATGTATTGATTTAAACATTATGAAATTAAAAAAAAAATGTTTACAACCCCTGATAATATTCGAAGTTATCAATAATATATTTTTTATGCTTTAAAAAAGGATGTTTGTGACACGGGAAAGCACAATAGAAATACATATCAAATAAAGAGAAATTACTCACTATTTAAATCCATAATCTATAGAAAACGGCAGATATTCCTTTTCTCAAATTTCTATCACCAATTCTTCACGAATCTCATATAAAACGGGCTAAAATAATTAAATAAATTCTGCAACTTGCTAAAACAGTCCTTATTGCAATAACTATAGCGTACTACTAGGGTAATCGCATGAATTCGAAACGAATAAAATGAAATTCATAACGAAATGCTGAAAACGCCAATTGGCGTTTTATTTTTGATCCGTCAGGGGCGGCCCACGCCGATCGGCGTTCACGTTAAGAAGTATGCCGCATCTGGGCAGTTGGAGCACAATTTGTTGCCGCATTGAATGGGTTAATAACACACTACAAAGTACAAACATTGTACGGTGCAACCGTACAAATCGGCGCGGTCAGCATTTTACTCTATTAACATAAAATTATTAATTGCCGAATTAGTGCGTTAGCGTTCGCGTTCCGTTGAGCATCACGCCGCGCGTGCTCCTATCAAATCAAACACCATTTTATCATTATCATCAGTAGTGCTTTAAGTTATCATCAATAAACTTTTTCTATACCAAGCAAGTGTTATCCTTTATATCATAAAACAAACTATAAGGTGTGTGGTGCTGGACTTAGACCATACAAACATATTTTCCACACTCAAAGAAAACATTATTCTACCATTCGAGTTCAATACCACCAAATATAATTTATATTTCTAAAAGATATACTGAATTAAAGGCTCCTTTTTATTTTGTAAAAGTACGGAAAATAGGCGTGACGACAGTATCAAAATATCAAATATTTTATGATGTTAGGGGGAAAAACATATTAGAAGGATTTAAAACGTTGTTTTAGTTTTAATCCAGAATTGGAGATTAACAAGATTTTTAATAAAATAAAAGTATAAAATATAGCAATCGGCCATTTTGACAGAAACGCTAGCCACGACGCATGACGTCACGCCTATGTAAACCTGCCGTAAACATTACCAATTTCTTTAGAAATGTGGAATATGAACTTTACCGGAACCACTTATAGAGTTTAGAATTCATTTTTATCAAACGAAATATGATTTGTTTCGTTAACTTTCTTCGCTGCGCATAGGCACAATGACATGTTTACCTAGTGGTGACGTTATAACGGACGCCATGACACCTACTAGCTTTTTCTGTGCACTATTGAAAGATTATTAGAAAAATGGCTTAAAACTATGTTAAACCTTTGTTAATTCTTGAAATATAGATTATTTCGTATATAATAAATGTGTATCTATATTATAAAACATAATTTTAAAATAATTCGTCTTGCCTATTCGCAGTGATTTTTCCCGACAGTACAGCTCCATTGACATCCCAAAACGTTTCTAGGGCGACAACACTGAAATACAGCTGTGTGTAATACCACAGGGTTGCTAGACTCAAGTAATTACCAGGGTGATCGATCGGACTTAAAATTTTTCCATTAGTTGACAAATATTGGTCCACAATTAAGTGGTGCCAAACAGTGACTTGCTACATAAACGTAGGAAATGGTCAACGATCTTAGTTGCCTCTCATTCCTTTCCATCAGGATTTGAATCTGTGCAACATTCGGATATTTTGTATACGATGTTTGAATATTATTGGAGAATATGATTACAAAGATGGAGCCGCATGGTCTAAAATCGGATCGGAGTGGCAGTCTTTCAATTCTTAAAATTATCCCCCTTTCACAATAATAATTTTCAATGACAAACAGTTTATTAAGTATTGAATATACACCGCAAGGTTTGCATATAGCCAACCTATCAACAGGACTTCGTTTAAAAACACAGTAAATAATAACGAAGCCCTCCTAAATCAATTCAGCACAATTTTCCATTCAGCCAGTAATTGTTTACGCGAGTTCCATTTGTGACAGCCCTGGTGGGGTGGGGGGGCCCTCCGACCTTCGCGGAAGTCGGCTCGTAGTTACAGAGACGTTGCCGGCCCTTCCAACTCAATTCTACATTGGAGCTCACATTGATTTTTGTTTATAAATACTTGCTGTATCGATTTCCTTGCGGTTTCACTTCAGATGGTGTTGGGAGCTGGGCTTCTCAGAATTGATTAGAGATATTATTTAACGGACACTATGTCTAGATATATGTAGGTAGATTGTAAGCTAGTTCGCTCAGGTTTACTAAACGTTAGTGAAATAAAACTGCTAATTTGAATTTTGCAGTTCTACATTTAATTTAATTATATGTATATTTAATCAATTTTAAATTTATACAGCCAAAATACTTAGATCATATTCTAATACACAAATAAATGCAGCCGATATTCTAATTCCGCTTTGGGCGTGGTGGATTGAAAGGCCTCTTGTTGTTTCTAGTAGGATATTATTATACTAGTATACCTTGTTATACATAGACTATGTGCCAGTTGGGAGGTATTATTATAAAAAGTACTTAAAAAGCCTCGAAAGGTTGTAAAATTAATGTGACGTCACGTAAAAATAATACATTAAACAAGAACTCGGGGTAGCAAGGATATCTTGTTTGCTTGCTTAGTCACGTACTCGCGTTTTGTTACTAACTTCTGAACATTAGTAAGTTTGTATGTTGTGGCTGAAATTTAGAGTATGGGGAAAGGTAGGGATTGGAACAGAGGAATAAAGGGGGATTTTTTCTATAACCCGTTTTATAAACCGGAACACTATACATATAAGTACATGTAATACGTTGATTCTTCGTGCTTGGTCACAAAAGTTTTACTGGTGGTAGGTCTATCATATGAGAGACCACCGCAATGTATATTTCTCCCGCCAAACAGCAGTGTAAATGCACTGTTGTGTTTCGGTTTGAAGAATATTGTAGACAGAGTAACGGCACGCTCTCATAATTCTTTGCAATGGAAAAACAGCAAATATTATATTGTTAAACAGAGCCTTCACTGTAAATATTGCGACAATTTATACATCTATCACAACTCACATGCAATGAAATAGAGGAAACAGTTTTTTTAGTTTATAATTCTTAAGCATTTCTCTAAAAACATGACAGCAGGAGAATCTAAATATTTTCATTCAGCAGCGTACAAATTCTACCTATATCTATCACTCCATACCCTTTATATTTCTAACATTCCACATACTGAGTCGTGAGTATTGATAGCTATGTACATAGTACGTACATAGATGTATATAACGGAGGTCGAGGCCCGGCTAGCGTAGTGTGGCGTACAGCGTACTGCCTGGATCGATCCATTCGCGAGGCAGTGTGTTCGGCGTTCCACAGTTTTCACACCAGCGAAAATTTGGCACTTTAGGCAAAGATATTTGCTTGGCTATTTATAACATACACGGTTAAATAGTATAAGTTAACCAGCTCGCTTTTCGGCTAAGATATTTGTGTATAATATATTCGCTATATTATTATAACTTAACTAGCGGGGATTTTCGCGGCGAAGAAAAACATCGTGAGGAAATCTGAATACTATAGTCATCTTTATAATATTTTTTATTATAAGTATGAAGTCCGTCCACCCGTAATATGTCATGCAGCGTGTTGAACTTTGGCCTAAGCTATCTCAATCGACCTCTTGATTGCAGGAGGAGACCGTGCTTAGCACTAACAACCTCTGTATTTATACAACAAACGAATATAATTATACAAAAAATATGTATTTAGATATAAATTACGTGTCTATCTTGACATAGTGAAAGGCTCACTTATGGTAAGTTTTGTATTGTCCAGATTAAATATTACCTGACGTAGTTTGTTTACTTCAGAAAATCAGATCAGGTTTTGGGTAAAACAGCTTATAGTATCAGACACATTCCTTATCAATCATAAGACAGTAAATAGGTTAGTAAACAAAACAACATGACAATATGACATTACAACACATTTTTATGTAGAGCCACCAAGTTATCTGGCCCGGTGGCCAAAAGTGGAAACGAATACGTTATTTATAATTGTCAATCTATCTACAGTCGCTGACATATCCGTCATTGGTTGTTTACTAAATGTATTTATTTTTCCTGCATTTTTAAAACAAGTGAAAAATGTCGAAAACTTTAAAAAGTGACGCAAGGAACGTTAGACTTCAGGTATTAAATTTTATGTAGGAAGAAAAGCGTCTTCAGACACCAATAATACCGTTCAAAAAATTGTATCAATGCGTAGCTGCCGCCAAAAGAGTGTGTTGTCAGCTTTACAAAATAAATTCCACGAAAACAGAATTTTGTACGTACTAGTACAATAGATGGAAGTACATATCATAAGCTAAAATTTATCAGTACGTGCGTGGTGGCCTGTTGGTAACCGGACCAGGGGCCCTACTATATAAATCCGAAACGAAGTTCGAAACTTCGTGACGTTTTTCCTTTCGAAACCTACTTTGTAACACGAAATTCGAATCTTCGTATCGAAGAATGAATTATTCCAATATATCGGCAATAGGAACATTCACGGTGGTCGCGGGTTCGAATCTCAAGGCACACTTCTGACTTTTCGGACTCATGCGTGTATTGATAGTCAATAAATACGCACTATATAACAATGAAGGAAAACATCGTGAGGAAACCTGCATACCATAGCGATTTATTAAAATTTCTGTGGTATGTAAGTCCACCAACCGCATTAGGCCAGCGTGGAGGACTATATGGCCTGTGATATGGCCTTACCACCCTCAATCGTACTCTCGATTGTAGAAGAGATACACTTGTTTAAGAGTTTTGGGGAGCGATTTGTTAGAAATCTTTGAAGGAAAAATAACATGCAGATGAAACTGGTTATTTTCTCGACACTATTGATCGAATTGAAAAATCTTACTTTTCCCACTTTATTGCAATATCTATTTTTATTGGCAACACCAAATTCGATTACAGCGACGCTCTCACCGGGTCAGATAAGTTTGTGGGACTATAGACAATTTGTTTATTGTTGTGTACAATTAAAAAATACCACAGCGGTAACCGACAATTTACAGGGCATTGTATAAAAATGCCAGCGGCATAACGTACATAGTATACGGTCATGCAACTAATTGATATGTACACTGTCCGCACCGCCGCCATGCACCGTGAAGATACAGATACCAGCGGTAGTTTAATTGCACATACACTTACGAACCAGCAACGTACAGTAATTGTCCGGTATCCACTGGCGTGTTTTTAGCTATCTTTCAATTTCTATATACGTTTTGTTACTTCCTTCTGTAAGTTTGTGTGATCTAAAGGAATTATTGAATGTAGAGAACAAGGCCATTTCTTTTATTCGTATTTAGGTACTTGGCATCGCCATTCAAGGAATTTGTCAGAGTCTATTAAGTAAGAATACTAAATACACCCAAGAGTTTCGTACAAAATCTCTTAATACATTGAACGATTTACAAAAAAACACAAATCCTGGGACTAGTGTTTCCAGAAAACAACTAACGTCAATGCCCGAAGTGGTTAGACAAAGCCTATTGTTCTTCTCGTCGGCAACATGTGAAGTTCTGACGTCAATCACAGAAGCGTGTAATGCTGTTTAGAAACGCCACGATGTATATAAGGTCATATAGTCAAGTAGTAACTGTATTAATATTTTCTTAACCACATAAATTAATAACACATCTTATCACAATATTGCATTTCATTCAATGAAACCATACCTTTACCTTTACCTTTTACAGAGTTAAGGAAAACATCGAGTGGTAAATTTTATACCTTATGTGTCTTTACAAGACAATTCAGGTTTGTAGTTTGTAGACACAAAGCCTAAACCTGAAATGGGTAATATCTGGCGACCTAGCGCCAAATTTTTTTCATTGGTAATAAACAAATGCTTTAAAATGTAAGTATGATATAGGAATACTAAGCCCATACTTTTGCCAGCTAAAATTACCACGAACACAAAGATATTATACATTTTACACTTATTCTAAGCTAGAAACAAGCCCCGTATCTCGAGGCGTGGGTCCGTTGCACTTAATTGCGCCGATTGACTGGTGTAACTTTCCATCGGAGCACTCGGCGCACGCAAGCGATGCTACCAAACTTTATTTAAACTTCACTGCCGTTAAAAATATATTTAGCCTTTTCGGAATATCTTACTTGCAAGTTTTTTTTATGATATTAAAAATCAACGAACCTAAAGGCTCTCACATGGCAATAAAGAACACGATTATTTTTTATGACATAAAAGTAACATGCTCTTACTATATCGTTGGAAGGATTAAACTTTAAAATAACGTAGGAAAGCGATAGAAAGTACACAAATCTAAGATTTAAATATAATTCCACATCGTTAGAAGTGGTAGAGCTACGTGTTGTCAGTCGTGACTTAGTATGAATAGGCAGGCTCGTCCAGGGCGGTAACTCTCCCTCATAGTAGATCGACGTGAATCGACAGTTTTGCTGTCAATGTTAGTTCGATGAAAGAGATCGTCGGATGACCAATACCCCTTTCCTCTTCCCAAGCCTTTCGTTCCCGCTCCAAATTTGATAGGTCGGCAACACATCTGTAATTCGAGCGTAATGGATGCTTATCGACGGTAGTGATCGCTTACCATGAAATGACCTGTTTGCTCATTTATATGTTGTATAAAAATAACCGTTTCATAATGTATTAAACATAATAAAAAAAGAAAAGAAAACGTTTATTAATAAATTATTTATATCGCGCATTGAGGTATTATACTAGAGCGGACATCGGGAACAAAATTTGTGCGTATGGTGCGTGCAGACGAGTACACATTGAAGCGAGAGGGAAGATATGTTACTTCGTAGGCGTGACAGAGACAGAAATAGAATGTACCCTTCATTTTGTTACAAACATTTTGTTTGCAGTGTCCCCTCTAGTATATTATCTCAATGATATCGCGTTATTTTTTAATTATTAATGGATTCCCTATAACTTACTACGATATGGGAATATTTCTTCGATTCCAATTCAGTTCTGAGTAGTAAGTAGCTATCTTATCGTGTATCTTGCGATTATAGGCAAGTGGTTGTTATCTACTTTGTAGAAATCGTACATATATGCTTATATTCGCATCAAATGACATTTACTACCGTCAGCTGCCCACCTTAGTGTCGCCTACCCTCATATCCGAATACGCCCAAATCGATTCAGATTTGACGCTCCGCTTTCCAATCTCCGACATATATATTACAGTTATGTTCAATGTCAGTGTTGACTATACTTGTTCGTATTCCTTCAATTGAAATACTCTCAAGTTAGGTATTTGTTGAAATCATCTTTAATATTTTTAATTTGATTATATTAGTCTAAGCATAGGCACACTCGTACAACAATGCCAGTGCGTAAATATTCGCTATTCATTTGTTTCTTACATAAATCGTAGTTATATTCCATCAAATAGATATGGGTCTTACGATAGGCATACCTCAGCGTGTCTGAATCATAAACAACGAAGCAAATATCCATATAGTATTTATATAACAATGGAAAGAAAACAAAACAAGGTAATCTCGGCGGTTGGAGCGCCGCCAGCGTCACTGAATACTTCTATGCGTTGTCATGTTGCTCTTTCATTGATTTGATAAACTGTGTATATACAGATATACCTACATACCGCTATATACACAGACACTCTGTACGTAACAGGCCTAAGAAAAACATCGTAAACGCCAACATTTACGGCAATAGAATCTTATAAGACGTCATTGTGTGTTTGCCTACAAATCTGCGTTAAGTTAGTATTGGTATTTAATCAATAGTTTTAAAACTATCACAAATCTACCCGTATCAAGCCAGTATCGCTAACTCCTCTTGTACTATTTCATAATTAATCGATGCAAATGAACCAATACAAAGAGCAACGACGCTTGAAATATGTCCGATAACCGTTGTCGATGTTTCTTGTCGATACATCCCCGCTTTAAGGGTGGTAAGACCTCACTAGTGGGTTCAATGTCTGAGCACGCAGGCAGGTGCGGAGGGGAGGCACTCCGTCCCCTCTCTAATGTCAAAAATGGGGTCAAACACAAAGGAAAGGTGCCTGTGATGAACATATGTTTCTGTTGGACGCACTAATGTAACTGGCAATCATTATGTTTCGTAACACCATGTTAACTAGAATTGTCTTTTTTCGAGAATTTTCCAATGTTCTCTACAAACTTAAATAACTACTCGTATTAGGAAATAATATGAATGACTAAGATTTAGGATACCTTCTTTCTTCTATGAACCCATCTACACAATCTCATTTCGCGGTAAAGGTGTGTCCTTTGTCCGTCTACAATTTCTAATTACATACGGAAACCCACGTCTTTTACCTAGAAGTGGTGGCACTGAACTGATTCGGTGGACTCCAGTTCGATTACAACGCCGAGATCTCGGGTTCAAATCTCCAGTCGGAATTGTCGAATAGTACGGTAAATTGCAAAAGTTCACTCCTATATATTCTCTTCCGTGTCATCGGCACTCATTATGTAAAATAAATTCTGCAGAATTATTTGGCTTGATTTTACGACCGGCCGCCTGACCGTCGCAAAATGCAAATAAAAAGATATAACGAAACCAGTCCGACTGGAGATTTTTTATAGCATAAGAGCAAATGACCTATTAGAAAATAATAATAGCATATAGCATATTAAGAGATGGTAGATACTTTACTAATATATTATAAGATTATAATGAAAATGAAAATGATTATAAGGAAGGAAAATGAAAGATGTGGTAAAGATTGATCAGCCCAAAGTGAAATTCATTAAACCAGATAAAAAATTAAAAAACCAGAACCTCCTCCTTTCCAAAGTCGGTTAAAAATTGCAATTTTATTAGCATGTATATCGTTGGGAAAGTAGGAAGCCGTTTGCGTGACTGCAAAAATTTTACTAAGTACCTACAGCGTTTGAAATGGTTTGCATTTTTGCGCCATGGGAAACACAGAAAAAGTGATGCAATAACCGCGGGAAAACTAGCTGAATACCTACGCAAATACTTAAAATACACTTTACTGATGTAGATTTGTTGAGATCTTGAGTAAAATCTTCAATTTGCAGACTAGACTTTCCGATGATAAAGGAATTCTTATTTCTTATTAGCCGACTTCAAAATAAAGAGGTTCTCAATTCGTCGGTATCTTCTTTTTAATGTATTATGGATAGAAATGATTTTATTTTTATGCTTGAATTCTTATTATAATTGATGACTGCTCCAAATAATTTCTACAAATTTTGGATCGCTCGCTATTGTGAGACATAAGATGTTAGGTCTCAATATGTCCAGTAGTTACTCTGGCTACAATGACCTTCAAAATGAAACACAACAGTGCATTTACACAGCTGTTTGGCGGGACAAATAGGCATTGCTGTGTTACCTAACAAGGCGGCCTCTCACATATGAGGGACCTACCGCCAGTGAAACCTGTTTAGTGTTCGTCGTAGGACGGAACGCAACGCGAAACGTCAGTGTCCTCTCCCTACCCCTTCTGGGAGAAAGGCGTGAATTGATGTATTTATGTAGTTTTCAGCGTTTTTTTTTTTTTTTTTTTTTATTGCATTGAATGGCGAGACGAGCAAGCCGTTCGCCTGATGGTAAGCGATACGACCGCTCATAAACAGTAGCAATATTCCACTGCGCTCGCCATCCTGAGACATAAGATGTTAAGTCTCAATATGTCCAGTAGTTGCTCTGGCTACAATGTCCTTCAATCCGAAACACAACAGTGCATTTAAGCAGTGTTGTTTCACGGGAGAAATAGACATTGCGGTGGTACCTACCCAGATGGCTTCTCACATATGAGAGACCTACCACCAGTGCGTTTTGCAGTTTCAAAATGTAACATGATATTTCAGCCTCTAACGTTATTATAAAACTATAGCTTCTTTGTGAAACTACGGAAAAAAACTAATTATTCCGACACATGCAAAATAATTCATAAAGTTCTTCACGGTAACAGTTTAGTAATGTAAGCAATATTAAGTATATTTATGAAACAAAAGACGCAGACGCCAATTACCAAGTTGCGTTGATAATATAATGATAATAAAATTGTAGTTAATTATAATTTACTGTGAACGCACCGTAGTTGTGCGTTCTGTCCATCGGAAATAATTATTGCTATTAGGCAGTATGGCTTTTTCCTCAGCCTCGAGGTTTTAAAAATGAGGTAAATAAGGAATAGTACTCGCAACATTATTGTTTTACTCCTAGTAAGGATAGGTTGTGAGGTGCTTGGTTCTATTCCCAGGTTGGGGAATCTACTTTTGTGGATGATGCCCGGAACTAAATTTTGTGTAAGACATAAATAATAAAATAAATACACCTAACGGTCACATACATAGTCCTGACCCCACACTAAGATCGAGTCTTGTGTCGTCGGTATCACGAACTACGAGAGACTTTTCGGTCTCACAAACACCCAGACCCGAAACAAATACCTATGGATATCACAACTATATAATATATCGGTGCGGGATCGAATACACGGCCTCACGTTTCTCAGCCAATGTCTCACCAACTGCGCCACGGAGGTTATTTATTAATTTATCAATTGCATGTTGAACTGCGCTCTTGTTTCAAATTAACGCAACGCATTATCTGTTTATCATCGTGTTTTGTAAATATCAGAGATCGGATGTTATTGCGTGCTTCCCGCCATTTTATGACACTGATAGCAACCGTTTTTATATAGGCATCGGCCATCGACATTACTTAATATTTTACGATCTAATTTACAAGTTAAAGTTGCATATCGCTTACCATCAGGCGAACGGCTTGCTCGTCTTGTCATTCATTGCAATAAAAAATAATAATATTGAAACATATTTTATGAGTTGGTGTGTACATAGTACATATACAAACGTCACACCTGCGTCTTATATGGTTAGGCTATCTATCTAAACCTATCTACGGTTAGGTATCCACTATGCTCCATCCAACTTTCGCTTCATCCCTTTCATCATTTTTTTAATGCATATAATATATTGCATTTTCTTTGGCTCAACATACTTATGACATGATCCTTGTTTAATGGTTTCTTAGATTTACGCGAATGTTACACATTGAAATAAAACTATTATTTACGGATTTTATCGCGGATTAAATTTTACATTTTTTGAGCTCCCGACGTTTCGATTACTTTACAGCTTTCGTGGTCACGGGGCGGACTGAGGTATTAGACGTCCGCTCTGTGACTGTTACAATTCATTTAAATAGCTAGTCTGTATTTGCGATCCGATCTACGCAGAAGGAGCTCACAGTGTCTTGAGGTCTGGCAGTTGGTCTTTTGGGTTCCGATTTAATTAAATGTAGTATTGGATCCCATGCTTGTGCAAGCTTCAAGCCATCTTCTCTATTGAAATTTGGATGTTTTTTAATTTCAATAGCCTCGCGAAACATCCTGGGCAGGAAACGGTGTTCTTTAGCGAGGACTTGGGGCTGGTGAAAGCGGAGGTAATGCTTGGAGCCTTCTTCTATATGTTCAGCAACTGCAGACTTCATTGAGCGTCGATGTTTGACGTCAGCTATGTGTTCTTTCACGCGGGTCCCTATGCTTCGTTTTGTTTGACCTATGTAGAAGAGGCCACAGTCGCAATCTATTTTGTAAACGCCCGGTTCTTGCAAGGGTATATGTCACTTGACAGGTGGTAGAAATTGGTTAATCTTCTTGGGCGGCTTGAAGTAGGTTTTAATAGAACCACGCTTCAGGATAAAGCCAATCTTGTCCGTGACTCCTTTTATGTATGGCAAGACAACGGGGACTCGTTCAACTGTGGCTGGCTTCACTCGGTTTCTATGACGGCGGCGTGGAATTTGGAGCTTGTTATCTCGCAGTACTTGCTTGACGTGTTGCAGCTCAGTCGCCAGGTGTTCCTCTGCACAGATTCCCCGTGCTCTCTGAAACAAGGATTTACCCACGGTAGCTAACTGTTTTGGGTGGTGGTGAGAATCACCATTCAGATATTTATCAGTACGGGTCTTTTTCCGATACACAGTTTGACCTAGGGACTGATCAGGATTACGTGACGACGCCCCGTGACCACGAAAGCTGTAAAGTAATCGAAACGTCGGGAACTCAAAAATGTAAAATTAAACCAAATCCGCGATAAAATACGTAAATAATAGTTTTATTTCAATGATCCTTGTTTTTAAATACACTCTTATATTCAACTCATTAATTAAATAGGTCGTCGCAGCATAATATATAAAAAGTGATTCGAGAAGTTCCGTATTCGATTAATCGGGATAGGGAACTTCGATTATTTTGATACAAAATATATAATTTGGCTACAGACTGTGTTGTCGTTGACGTTAGGGAGGCGAGTGGTGGTATAATAAACATACGAAATATTCATTCAACATTAATAAAAATCTTTTAGCTAAACCCACGACGTTTTAGAGTAATATAAGGCAAAAGAAAGATTTAATTTTGATATTTTTAATGAGACCTAGATTCTTAGATAGATCGAATTGAACCTTATCTAGTCATATTTTTATCTAATGTAATAGACATGATCGGTTCATGTGAGACTTATCTATCTAAATGTCGAAGTGTAATAATTAATTCCCTATCACTGACTTAGTTTTCCAATAAGAAGTCTCAGATACCTTGTGCAGCGCCTTAATTATATTTCACAACCCGTCTTTACGTCCCACAAAGACGCGACCAATTAAAAAACCCTAAATACGAATATGACATTTATAACATCTTTTCAATTTCTGCGTAAAAAGTGGTCCTAACATTCATTAGTGTTGGCTTCGTATAGAGTGTTAGTGCTAAAACAAAACGTCGCAATAGTTGCAAGTAATTTAATACACAAATAAATTAATAATTAGTGTCACGTTGTGCCAACTAAACTATTTTTGTGGCACATGTCGTGACGACATAGTTAAATCGCTGACTGCACTGCAACTGACCAACGCGACCAAACTCAAATACCTTTTTTCCTACTATGCAGTAAAATGCTAGTTATAGACATTTAAGTGGAGATAGTAGGTCCCGCCTGCGATAGGCCAGCTCGGCTCTAATGACGGTGGAGGCGCCTAATTCCTCCCCGGGGTGCGCTATTTCACAAAAACTAAAGTCTGGAACGCCGCCATAGGACCGCGAGCCCTCGGCTGTCGGCGCTAACTCATTCCGCACTCCGCAGCGAATGTTGTGAAACTCGTATACTATATAGTATTGCGTAGTAGGCGTGCGGGCGACGGGCGTGCAGGCGGCGGCTCTGCATGTACTATGTAGGTTAGCGGCTAGCTCGCCGTGTCTAGGACTAGGTTCGAGCAGGTATCAAAGGGCCACGGGGATTTCGCCGACTTTCGTAATCCGTGGAAACGTGGGCTCGAGTGGTGCGACGAGCTGGCAACGTCTCACCGCTCGCGCCCGACCGACGACCTCGCGTTATCGCCACCCGCGGTGACGCGTTACGCCGAAAAGGTCACCACTCGCCGCGGCGCTCGCCATCGTCCGCTGATGTGTTCGCCATCTAAACAATCCCGGTCTCCACACAGAATACCATAAGCACACCGTCGAAAAAATATCCTTTAGCGAGCGGCGACGTGGCGGTGCGGCGTGCGGCATCTCGCTCGCGCGCCCGGCGCGGCCCCCGCCCGCCCGCGCCACCCGGCCCCGCCCCCCGCCGCCGCCAGCGCCACCGAGCGGCCGCGCCGCGAAACGTCCACGTCGTCTATACAGCGTTGCCATTCCGTATCTATAATTTCGCTGGACGTAAATTTCAAACGAAACAGTTCAATGGACTTTTCGAAAACTCTGAAACCGTGTCGCTAATCGTAAAAAGTAATGTGTAACTTAGGGTATTGTAGGTGATGGTGTAAAACGATACGTTCTGTTGAATATTGTGTTTAACCAGTGCCAGTTTGGTGTCGGTGCGTGTTGTCCGTGAACGAAGTCCCGTTGGGAGCTTCCACGTCGGTTTTCTGCTGAAAGGTGAGTTCGCGAGCGGCGCCCAACGCTGCATGTGCCGCGTCACGTGTCGCACACAATTTGGAGTGAGATTGTCAGGTGGAAAGTGCGCGTTCGGCTGGTGTAGTCGCCTTGTTGAGCCGTCGTTACGAGTTTCTAGGTAACTGCGCAAATGTGCCGCGATGCTTTTCTCTTCTCCTGCTCGTTATATAAACGCATGTAGTGTAGCTGCCTTGCCGTGGTGCACGTGCCGTGAGCCTGGCTTATGTAAGGCACACGATAAGCTTATCACGGCGCGACAAAACGTCGCTGATCGTTTGTTATTTTCGTCCGAGGGTGCCCTTTGGCCGGATATGAAAATAGCTTGTGCATCGGACACCTCACCGCGAGTGGCGAGTGGCGGCTGCCGTTCCTGGTGGCCGCCACTAGGCACGCCGTGCGAGCGGCCAGCCCCGGCCGAACGGTTTAGGCCTATCTACGACTCGAACAAAGCGCATTCTCGCCGAACAAATCACATCCAATCATTGTGGCCACTTCAAATAAGATAATAGTCATCATAAAGTACGGTCCTAGTGAACAAACATGTTGTGACTTGTGACTAAGAGTACCTATTACTTTTTAATAAGTACTATCACCTGTGAGACACTTACAAATGTTCTCCCAAATCGAAGTAAAATCACGATTTGAAACGTTTGTAGAATAAAAAGAACTCTTCTAAAATTATTGGATCGAAATTCTTAACAATAACAGCCACTAAAACCTTTAATAGTCAAAGCAGTTAGTAAAAGTGAAAATCGAACCAAATCTAGTACACACGAACAAGAATAAAGTAAAGATTATATTGAAAATAACAAACTATCAATGTCTTGAAGTTTACAAAAATCGTTTTCCAATATTGTAAATGCACAACAACAGACGATCCGTAATTAAAACGTAAACTTACCTCCACACTGAATTCAGAAACTAAACTTTTTCAAATTGGAAATGTGAGTCACCAAACGCCTTGAAAAATAACCTCAAAACCATTCACATTATCATGTTTCTAAAACTAAACGTGAAAACGTATTTTGGTTGATTAGATTCTAAATCGTGGCCATTTTTTTATGGATAGATTTCGAAATTTGAATGGCTACCATAAACATTTTTTTTATAATCCTTTTCCGATTTGTTGGGAAGGCAAAGGGGCTACCATAAACACTATCATGAACTACACAGTCTCAAAACTGCAATCAGATCCACAACCAAAGTGCCTAGTAGTGTTTTTTTTAAATAGACAGAAAGCGATGTGTAAAAAAAATGTTATGGAAAGTAAAATCGACGATCTTAGCATTTAACATAATCTTAAAACGTAGTAGGTAATAGAGGAAAAAAATAACGTGAAATGAAGAAAAAAAATAAGTATGTAAATGTAGGTTTCGAAAAAATAAATAGGTAATTTATGTTATGTATATAGTAGTGCAGTTTAAAAAGTTTGTTTTCTCCACGGATATAGTCTATTTCGCTAACTAGCCAAATTGTTTTTGAAATTATAGTTATTAATCTTTGACCACTCACATTTTGCGACAACTCTTACCAAAAATAATACAGAGATTTGCAAATTGCCACTCAAACCAATTTTTGAATGTCTAAAATGAAAACTCATGCAATCAATCGATATCCTATTCAGACGCCATTTTGAATGTTACCAATGTATTCGAAATTCAAAGTATTATTAAAAATTCTGTATCACTCCGATAGTGATGTATAAAAGTTTTGATAGACAAAATGTTCACTTTAAATTTCTATAATACCCTCGCATGAGTTATAGTTGAAGAATGACCGCGCAATTAAAATTATTCATTAAAAAAACCGATGCGTGAAGGTGAATGACACCAAGGGCCTTAAAACACTAGTCACATTAGAAGGCCGTGTACTTAATAACTTCAATACATTAGTGGTTTAATGTAATAGACTTTGCGCTTACGTTGTTTTTGTTCGTAGTTGTATACGTGATGTAGATTGCCGGTAATTCGATGGAAATGTGTGAGCTGTTCATGAGAACAGTCTTTGTAAAGACAGACTGATATAGCTAAGGTTTCATGTCTTACTGTTAGGCGTAGCTATAATTGGGAGGATTTTGATCATAGTAAATTCAGATTCACGTTTAATTTCTTCTTGCCTGCTAAAATTTGAAGAACTTTATTAAATTGTGCACAGGCGTTTTTGTTAACCAACAGCAGATGTCACGAATTATTTAATTGTCCCTTGCAATGGATTTGATTCTCAGTGGCGAATTAGTGCCATATAAGGTCTAGTTTGAGTGGCAGGTACTAAAGGCTTGGTGCAATAAAAACCTGGATTTAATATTCAAGTTAGGTAATGGTCCGTCCATTATTCACTTGAGGTTTGAATGGGTGGAAGGGGGTGCAGGTGGACAAAAATCACGAAATAGGGGAGGGGTCTAGTAAGTATTTAATTTTTATTAAAATGATACATAATAATATATTTTTCGTAGGATAACACGATTATTTTATTATTATATCATGATCCTTAATTTCAGAATAAAAAGGGAAATACACGTGATGTTGAATGGGGGTCAATCAAAATCTCACCACATATCACCAAAGGGGAGGGGGGGGTCAAAAAATGCTAAATAAAAGATCACGTGATTAATGGACGAACCCTAATCCAAAATTTTCGAAAAACAAAATTAATGTATTGTAATTATAATTGTGCCCCACGGAAATATGCTCGCATTCTTTTAAGGAACGCTAATTCTGGCGCAATCTAGATTACCTCCTGTCTACCCCATTAGGTAGCGTGATCTATGCCCGCAATTTATTTTATAGAGCAGACAGTGTTCCGAGCAACACTGTTACACGTGTGTTGTTATGTTGCGTGTATGTTAAAACCATCCGGTTTAAATACGATTTCTTACTGAAAGCAGGTGTTAGGTGAATTTTTCTGTTGTTTTTCGTTCTATTTATTATGTTCCCGTAGGAATAGTAATATGTATGACACTATTTTCGTGACTTCGTCTCTTCGACTCCATAGATGATACAATTATGCCTATTGATATGATGAGTATGATATTACTTTTCGAAATTAGTATTAAGATTTGATAAGAGGGAGGGAGATGCTGGACGGCCTGGCTTCAGCCTCACAGCGCATAGGTCTTCAAATGAACTTGGATAAAACCAAGGTTATGATCAACCAACACCTTGATCCAAGACCTGTCGCTGTATGTGACCACCAGCTCGAAGTTGTTTCCGAATATACCTTGGATAGATCCTTCAACTAGGTAGGAACAACTTTGAGAAGGAGGCTACGAGGAGGATCCAGCTGGGCTGGGCAGCATTTGGCAAACTACGTCGAGTCTTCTCGTCACCCCTACCACAATGCCTGAAAACTAAAGTTTTCAACCAGTGCGTCCTACCTGTTATGACCTACGGTGCTGAGACTTGGACACTCACAGCACGACTGGTCCGCCAGCTCAGTGTCACTCAGCGAGCTATGGAGCGTGCTATGCTTGGAGTCTCTCTGAAGGATAGGACCCGTAACGATCTTATCCGACAGAGAACCAAAGTAGTAGACATAGCACATAGGATTAGCAAGCTGAAGTGGCAGTGGGCTGGCCACATTTGTCGAAGAACCGACAACCGCTGGAGCAGACGTGTTCTTGAGTGGAGACCGCGTCTTGGCAAGCGTAGTGTAGGACGCCCACCGGCTAGGTGGAGTGACGATTTGCGAAAGGTCGCTGGCAGATGCTGGATGCGACAAGCCGAAGACAGGGTAAAATGGCGCAATTTGGAGGAGGCCTATGTCCAGCAGTGGACAACAGTTTAGGCTGGTGATGATGAATGATGATGATGATGAAGAGGGAGGTTATACTTATGTATCTGTATCAGCCCATATACGTCCCACTACAGACCACGGGCCTCCTCTACAATCGAGAGTACGATTGAGAGTGGTTAGGCCATATAGTCCACCACGCTGGGGGTGCGGGTTGGCGGACTTACATACCATAGAAATTTTTATAAATCGCTATGGTATGCAGGTTTGCTCACGATGTTTTCCTTCACCGTTTTTTAGTGCGTGGTGATTGACTATCAATACACACATGACTCCGAAAAGTCAGAGGTGTGCCATGGGTTTCGAACCTGCGACCACCGTAAACATGTTGGCAGTCGCGTCTAGTCCGTTTACCAACAGGCCACCACGCACTTACTTATGTATGTTGGGTACAAATTGTACTCCTAATATAAACGCGAAAGTTTGTTTTATTTCGTTTTATTTTTATTAAATTTTTAAGGAACTGAAACAGCTGTGTTTAACAAAGACTTAACAATACGATATAACAATACGCTAGTAAATTACAACTATTCATACTATGGAAGTTCGAATATAATTTCGTGAGGATAAATAAATGCTATACACCTCTTCCAAACAAAATTGCTGAGCACATTTTGATAAAACTTTGTTATACAAATAAATACATCAGAATAACATATAGACTATTAATTACGGGACGATAACCTGGGTGAAGCCAGGTTGGACGCTAGGGCTAAATAAACTTGAGATTAGTTTTACAACAAGCACTGCTTGAGTATATGGCTTCTGACGGCCTCGGTACTATAGTTAGTCTGAAGTTTATTATAAAATGTGGTGGAACAGACGAGGTTGCCATGGCCACGGTGGTGACGGGTTCAAATCCCATGACAAACCTTTTACTTTTCGGAGTCATTTGTGTATTGATAGTCAATCACCTCGCACAATAACGGTGAAGAAAAAAAGCGTAAGGAAATCATAGTGCTTTGTAAGAATCTCTAATTTTAATGTCCACCAATCTGCGCTAGGGAGCGTGGTTGACTATATGGCCTTACCCCTCTCAATCGTAGTCTTGATTGTAAAGAGGGCCCATGTACTGCATTAAGACTTAGGTGAGCAGGTACAGTACAGTAATTACGAAATCTTGTAGTTATTGATGCACCCCACATATTACTTGTATCTTACAGTGTAGAAGATTATTCGAGTGACTTGGGCGTATTCATTTATTATTTATGTTACATTAACAGAGATAGCACGAGGCGACGCCCATATTTATACGCCACGTGTAAATTGAACCTGACAATGCGTCATCGAGTTAGGGGCCGGTTGAATTCAATATATAGATAATCTGGCCTAACCTTTATTAATTGAGCTCTTGTTCGTAGAGGAGTCCCGTGCCCAGCAGTGGCCAATTTTGCACTGATATAAAATCTAACTATATTACGAGATTTATAGACGAAGAACGTCATCAAAATCGGTTTAGTAACTTGACAAAAGACTTGATAAAGCGAACACCCCGATGAAAATTGCAAAGTAATCCAGACAGATTTTATAGCAATAGTTTCTAGGTTTCCAGCAAGTTGAGTTTCCAAACGCAGCAGCAAAATTTGTAAGATTTTGAGGGCATTTTAGGGAGAAAGTGATACCAAACAATTGAAAAATCAATATTGGGCGAGCAATTCTTCTGCTATACTACTAGAGTACTTTACTTTTCAGAATCAAAATACAAACTTAGGGTGTGTTAATGTGTGAGATCAATGCAATGAACGATCAATTATGTAGTCTTATCGTTGATGATATGAGAGCACTGGGAAATTTTATTTTATTTCCACCAAAAGTGGGATATGAGGTGATTAAATAAAAACACTACTAAACCTTGAGACTTGAGAATTTAAAACTTTCCTTGTTTATTCAATCTAACTATCGCAGCAGACTATAAATATAATTTAATAATATTTAGAATAATAGGTGGGCGTGTTGTGCGTCAAAGCCAGTTCACTCGTAGTTAACTGACTTGAAGTGGTTTTGTTGTCGTGTTTTGTTCGAGTACCTTTGCATCTCCTGTATTTATTTATTTTCCCCTCCTATTCTGGGAGAGATGGTTTAGAATCGTGTGCCTGTATTGACATGTATCTAGTATAGAATAGAAAAAACTCGACTTTCATAAAATAGCGAAGGAAACCCCATTTGTCCTCAGTGTTTTTACTACTTTGGCTCAACCATGTCTTTTTCTCTTGTTAAGCAACAGTGTAAATGTACTGCTGTGTTTCGGTTTGAAGGATATTGTAGGCAAAGTAACTACTGGACAGATTGAAGTTTAACATAAGAATAAGAAGGCATAATGGCATGGCATAAGGAATGCCTCATGAAGGCGAGCGCCACAGTATGCCAAGCATTGCTTTGTAACTCATGGTGTTGTTTGGTTTTGTTACTGTCCTGGAGGTATCGCTAACCATCAGGCAAATGACAGTTATTTATTGTAATAAAAAATTACATCGACAGTGCATCTACGAAACAAATGTATGTAAACGATAATAGGCGATTATAAGCAGCTGTCATCAAATGACCCGTTTGTTTACCTACCGAACCCAGGCAATAAAAATACGACTTTAATTCTTGTACCCAATGTACAAACAGAAAAGTATGTACAAAGAAAACATTCAATTACAGCAGAATAAAAACAAGACGAAACAATGTTGACCAAGCGAACGGCTTCCGCCAGAGTTAACGGTGAGAGCGCCGCAAAAAATACTTGTATACGTATAAAATTGTAGAAATGCTTGTTCAGTACATTGTGCACTGGACAGAGCACTTCGAAATAACTGGCTGTTGCTTGCAATTGCGTTTCATCTGTGTTTATTCTACAAAAATAGGGGCCTGATAGTGTTCTCTTATGTTTTTGTGTTAAGTTTTATGTTTTTATAATCGGCTTTTAAAGTTAATCTTGATCTGCACAATTTTTATGAAATTCTGAGTATTTCAATTTTCAAGTCATTTTTTAAACTCAATCGTATCAAAATTATTACACCCACCCAACAGCCACATACATAGTCCTGACCCCACACTATTCTGTGACAATGCATTTACTTATTATGGAGTATTCGTCTATAGAGAACAAAAGGATTGGTTATGAGAAAATATTAACAACCTCGTCTGGCGTATTTTATATTTCCTCGACTTGCCGTGTTTTCCTAAGAATTGTCGTGGTATTCTATTGAAAGTTTGATTGAAAATAGATACGACTTTTCCGGGAATTTATATATCTTTAATAGGAAATCTAAATTGAAATGTAGTACATCAAACTTGTTTATTATTTAGACAAACCTATATTAATTTACTAGTGTAGTGTACCTGAAATCACCTCAACAACGAGTGGTTGAGGAATCCGATCAAGACAAATTTTTCCTTCTTTTTTTTCGGGTCCAAGTATAAGTGGCACAGTAAAGTTCTTTTAAGTTCTTGATACGATACAGGCCACACATTTAACTACTATTGGTACTGTCCAGTCCTTTAATAATAATAATAAATTTATTTGCAGTAAAAAGTTACAATCATGATTTTGAATGAAACTCTGCCTCCTGTGCTAGTTAAAAACTGTATTACAGGAGTCAGTGTCTACTCCTCGGAATTAAATTTACAACTAAAGTAATTATACAAATTTACATAATAATAGCACTTAAGTCTAAGAAGTTACAAAGAGCAGCAACAAAAGGATAATAAAAAAAGAAAAAAGAAAGATAAATCTAGTAAACATGAAAGAAAGGATCTGAGAAAAAAGAAAATTTATTAAAATGCACGACAATGGGAGGTAAATGTGAGTGAGTGTAAGTGTGTGGTTGTGGGTGTGAGTATGTGGGTGAAGAAATTGTGTGTGTGAAGTATGTGTATTGTAAGATTGTAGTTACATAATTCATTTAAGTAAGTCCTCAGTTTCCTCATATGAGAGGCCTTGCAACCAAGTATGGATAATCTTCTTACATTTGTTTGTGGTTAATGGATATATGGATAAATCTTTGTTAATTTTATTATAAATACGCGGGGAATTTACGAAGTACTGACGTCGGGCCAACATAGTTCGGTGAGGTATAGTTTTGCACACGGTATGTCGTCTACCTGTTGCCGTAGTGTAGCGTAAAGAGGAGTGAGTTTTTAGTACACTTCGAAGTATGTAGATCTGTCTCACAGACAGGACATTACAGTCCCGATACAATTGATATGTGGGTTATCTTCTAGGCTTTTGGGTCATTACTTTCAAAAGTATCCTCTGAGCACGTTCTATGCGAATCATGGATGACATATCAGCACCTCCCCATGCAGTAATGCAGTATTGTAGAAGAGACTGGGCTAAAGCATAATATACAGTGATTAATGTTTTAAAGTCCGCACAACGGCTTAAATTCCTGAATATTGGTAATAGTCTCCTTATTCTTACCACCATATTGTTTATATGGTAGTGCCATGTAAAAGAGCTATCAATTGTCACACCCAAATAATTAATATGTGTAACGCGTAAAAGTGCTGGACATTTAGTGCAATTCACACTTCCCTCCTGTGAGTGACAATTATGAGCCCTAATTACTAAGGAATTGGGTTGAGTGTAAAGTCTGTGGGAAAAGGTAATATATTTTGTTTTGTCAATGTTTAAAGTTAATAAATTATATCTAAGCCAGATCATAACCTCATTTAGAGCATTTTCGGCATGGTCCTGCCAGGCCAGGCTCCATGTTTTACCATGAGCAATTAAAACAGTATCGTCAGCATAGGCTATTATTTTACACTGAGGTATTTTTTTGGTGCATAAGTTGTTGACATATAATAGAAATAGGGTAGGACCAAGCACACTACCCTGGGGAACTCCGAAAACTGGGGTAGCGAAATCACTCATATTGTGGCCTATTTTTACAGATTGGTTACGGTTTACCAAGTAAGAGCGAAAAATATTCAAAGCAATACCTCTTATTCCATGCAATTCCATTTTAGAAAGAAGTAAGGGAATGGACACAGTATCAAATGCCTTCCGAAGATCTAAAAATATGCCTACTACTTTTTCCTTCCTATCTAGGTGCTTGATGATACTCTCTGAGAGTTCTAGAACAGCATCCTCAGTTGATTTTTTTTTCCTAAATCCATACTGGTTAGCAGATAGGAGATTGTTTTTTTCCAAATAATCAATAAGTCTTCTATTAAGGAGTCTTTCAAGGATTTTTGACAGGGTTGTCAGTATGGATATTGGGCGATAATTATTAGGATTAAGTTTGTCCCCAGTTTTGTATATGGGAGTAACAACAGCTATTTTGAATATATCTGGGAAGACACCGGTTCTTAGGCATAGATTACATAGGGCAGTTATGGGGGACACTAAGACATGGCTGGCTGATTTAAGGACAGCTGCTGAAATGCCATCAACGCCAGGAGCACATTGATTTTTGAGAGTTAAAATGTAGGATTTAATTTCTATTTCATCAGTTGGTAATAGGGCCATAGAGGTCATAGGTGACATTAGGTTGTCGTCTATACTCGTATAATTATGATCTTTATCGTTGGGTGTAATGCTTAAGGCCAGTTCCCTACCAATATTGGCGAAAAAGTTATTAACATGGTTAAGTGAGTCCAATTCATTACCGCATGACTGGAGAAGCTCAAGAGGATACGACTTTGTACTTTGGGTGTGCAATATTTTGTTAAGTGTTTTCCACATAGCTTTCGGGTTATCTTTATTTCTTTGTAATTCATTTGAGTCATATTCTATTTTTAGTCCTTTGACCATCGGTTACATTATTAAATAAACTGGCACAGAAGACTAAATGTGACCTGATATTCCAACATTCTTAGTTATTTCTTTACATCCTACTGCTATACCTGCCTAGAATTCCATAGTGACCTTATGAAATCTCTATCTCCATTCACAAGAAATTGACGCTCATGTTTTTCTATACAGCATTTAACTTATGTGAAGCAATAAAACACTGGATGTTGATAATAATAAAATAAATAAATAAATAAATAACACCAAACAGTCACATACATAGTCCTGACCCTACACTAAGATTGAGTCTTGTGTCGTGGGTATCAGGAACTACGAGAGACTTTTCGGTCTCACAAACACCCAGACCCGAAAGAAATATTTGTGGGCCGCACAAACATTTCTCTCGGTGCGGGGATCGAACCCGCGGCCTCTCGTTTCACAGGCGGCGTCTAACCAACTGCGCCACGGAGGCTGTCAAATAATGGTTGTCCACATAGCATTTAAACAAAAATAATCATGTTAGTTGTCCAAAAAAAAATATATTTTGATGCTGATGACGCTGGTTGGTCAGATAGCCTTAAACTAATAGCAATGATGACAATGGTCTTCACAGCATTACCTGATCTTGATGATGAAGCGTTTGATGCTCCAGATTCTAATAGGATCCTTCGTCGGCAGGTAGTCGTCAGGTGTGTGGGGTGCAGTGCGGCAGTGCGGCAGTGTGAGTGTAGTGTAGTGAGTGAAGCGCGATGGCGCGCAGCTAGCGAGCCTGGGCCGGCATGAGCGCCGCCTAGCCATGACACCTGCCGCACACTGCACATGGCGCAGTACACGCAACGGACACAGCCAATGCACAGGTATGTACCTCATATTACTGAAATTTTAGGTCAAACTGAGAAGAGAGAGAGGTCAAATGAAATAAAGTATTAAACTGCATGTGTTGAAAAAAGTTGTACACTGTGTCTTCCAATATATCTAAGAGGCTTATCATTTTAATCATCAATATTCCTTATTGTTTACAATTTGTTCGTTTGTAAAAGTTTTACTAAATGCCGTGCTGTTTTGGTTTACTGTGGCTATTCAATGAGTATCTGTGACCTAAATATGACAATATAATATGGGTCTATATAATAAAAAATATATTGCACAAGTTAACGGCCAAATCGTGCGTATTAACTTTAATAGCTTTAATATTTATTCTACTGTTTTATTATGCACTGTGAGAAATCCCTGAGTAATTTACTTTTCATCACCTAACTAGGACAAAGTCTACGATTTATAAAATGTAATCAAATTACTTAAGTTACAAAATAAATCATATAAATTTACAAGAATTAGTAAATGTATGTAAAATTAAGGGCGGGGACGCCACATTTCCATAATAAAATCTGATGTGTCAAATACTTAAATTCTAACGACCTCATTCATAGACAGTATAACCTATTGCAGTTATCGATTTTTTTATCTTCTTCCCTAAAACTGCATTCAAAAGTTGTTCGGAAGGGACTAAACATTCGATAATTATTTTTTAGGGACACTTTCTTACTAATACAAATACGTATATAACTTAAATATAAGGTAACTATATAGCTAATAACAAGTCTCCACATATACCTACATAATTAACAATTTAAAGCAACGTTTAAAAAATGAATTAACAAATTATAACTACAATAAGTTTTCAAACTGTTTACTAACTAAGCCATAACTACACTTAGGCTCAGTTGCACCAAGTAACTTTGCCAATACCTTTGCCTATGAAAATGTCATCGCCATACATTTGAGATGTATTTGACCTTGCGAATGTATGGAATTGACAGTTTCAAGGGCAAAGGTATTGGCAAAGTTAGTTTGTGCAATTGAGCCTTAAAATTACACCTAATCTAACATGATATTTCAATAACATTGCGGTACGCTAACTCATGCTAGTTGTCTTGGCGACATTACGGCGCGACCTTGCTTGCGTCGGCTGATACACTATTGTCTCGCATCGATCTTACGCTCCAACATTCTTTCATAATTCTTATCGCAGACTTTAGATTTTACAAACACATTTTATAACTTCCTTTTTAAGTTTTCTTCGATGTATGTTTAATTATGGGTGAGTTTAACATTGTCGCATATATGTAACAATATTTAAATAGTTTTACATTCATATTTCAGAATGTTATCACGTCCTCATTGTTTTAGTTGGGATTCATGTAGATTATAAACTGTGAGGCCTTGAGTTTTAATCTCAGGTTCAATCTTCTTCAGCGAGTTTTTTGATTCGAAGAACATGGTTCGCCTAGGATTAGACACACACCAGACCTTCCGCCAGACCTTCATCATTTTATAAAAGCTGAAAGTCTGTCTGGGTATGGCCTCTGGTATAGACATCACACGAACAGCTGATAAAATTTGTATATTAAAATAGCTTTACATCATCTTTACATATAAAAGCTAAATATTACACAATGTTACTAAGGCAATCATCAACACATACATATTTCCTTGGTATTGAGACACTTTTGCTGGTTCTTTCATCTTGCTAGACACATTGGAGCTGATAACTTACAAAGCAACCACGATACTTTCGTGGTTGCTTTATAATTTATAATAGCGACGCCTATGTCGTAACGTTCGAATCTTCGAGTTTCATTTCAGATCACAGAGAAACCCCAATCCAAATCAATGATAAAAAATGCCAAAAGGGCACAGGACTGAATTGTTATGCTTACTTAGGTATTGTGCATAAATTCCACATCAAGGCTTCAAGTGTTGCAGTAACGGGTTTTAAGTCTAAGCACTAAGTACCTGCAGTGTGTGTCTGTGTGTTTGTGTGTCGTAACAATTTCGAAGCGAGCGGCTTCATTTACCGGTATCACCGTTTATTGCGCCAAATAGCCTTCTATCATTGACGCTGTGATATTTCTAAGTGTTTATTTATTAATTGAACAACTAAGATTCTGTATTACATTATTTTACTAAGAGAAAGATATAAGCTCTCTCTACCACAATGCAATATGTAAATGGTAAAAAAATAAAAACGGTAACAAAATATATTTAAAGCGAAACATCAATAAGCGCCTTATTCAGTCGAACGAGGCTTTTCACATTAATCTATGAGTTTTATACTGGCCCGTTATTTATTAATGAGTATGAAAATATATATTTTTCCTTTATTGTAATCAGCTTTATTTTGTTAAATACAATTTTTGTTACATTTTTTCTGCTTTTTTCAGTGTGTAAGTAGTAATTTGTTTCATTACTAGGTGTTTCAATAAAAATATAAATCAGAAACCTTCCTAAAGGATAGCTCAATCAGTTAGTGAAAGCCGCATCGAAATACGTCCAGTGACTTTCAAGATATCAATATTACTAAAATTATATTTTACTAATTAAGTACAAAATACTGAATCATTTCTGATTGTGTTTTAAATTCAATTACGCTCCATTGATAATTTTATCTGACACCTTTAAAAATATTCAGGTTAAATAACTTTATTTACAAATTTCACTTAATGAGAAATGTATACTTATGTATTTTATAATTTATACGTACTCGTCTTGGAAGAGCGTAACAAAAATATGTTCAAACACTATTCGATGCATACTAAATATTAAAAACAAAACAAAATACATAACATTAGGTGGGTAGTAATACACAATAAATAGCAAAAAACCGTAATCGAAAACAAAATGAAGTAAATACAATGAATATTCCAAAAATAAAATAATTTTGTCTTATAAAAAAAGTTATTTGTACATCAAAGCGTCAGTTAAACCTATCAAACGGCATGGTGAAACAGCCGGCTCTCGTGTTTAATGGCGTCGCTTGTCCAACGGCTGTTTTCTAACTCGTAAAATTAAAGAATGTCGCCTATTTCCCGCTCCGGGTGGGGAACCTATTGGAAATTTCCTCTACTGCCAATAAATACTTGCACAGAATATTCAATGCTGCCGATAGCTTCTGCTTTTCGAATAGAATTCTGGACACGATAAAAACTTTAGCCGATTTTTATACCATGTGGATAGATAGCAAAAACACTTCTTTTATATTCAATTGTCACATTGGGTAATTTCGTGAGATTTATTTGAGCTTTGGCGATTTCATGGGATACACAAAAAAAAAGAAGAATAATGATTTCCTATAGTCAACAATGTTTCCGATTGTGACGTCAGCTAACTTATTTACTTATTTCTATGTGTCTGATCAATTTCAGTGTATTAATAGACTTCAGCTTTCACCGTACACATTGATCGTGAATTCAAAGTCAACTAATTCTAAAGTATACTAGTGAGTGAGTTCTAAAATACATTAGTATATATTATTAAATATAAGTGAATATTTTTAAACTTATAAATTACTAGCGGCCCGACCCAGCTTCGCCTGAGTACATATATTTTTTTATTCCACTCCACACCAAATACATGTTATTTTTCGTATAAACTCTTGTATGCCTAAACTTGACGTAGCTATCCTACTGTCCGGCTCAATCCCGTCTCATCCGCCTGTTCAGTCTCTTTCCAATCCGTCCCGTCCCGTCTCTTTATTATCCATCCCGTTTTATAACGTACATTTACATTTCGTCCTAACAAATCTGTCATCTATCCCAGCCCTCTCCCGTACCTTCGATTCTATTTTACTTTATCTCCCTTCTCTCCATAAACATCCATATACATCTTATATATAAAATAGGAATGATTAATAGTTAATATGAGAGTTACACTGAGATAGCAAAATAATAATTGCCAACGTTACTACTACACTTGATGCATAAACAATAATCTTATTGTGTGAGAGAAACAGGAGACCGGCTTCGTTCTCATCCCTACTCCGTGCTGTTTACTGGGTCAGAAGTGACACCTGTAGACATCTGGCGGGGATAACTAATTAAATGGCGATTGATCAGTTTTCGACCGGAGAGGAAAAATGATTAAATTACTAAAATGGCTATTAAAAAATAAGGGTTGATTGTAGAAGGGTGAAAATTGAGAATTGTATGTATTTTTGTATGTTGTATCATAAAAAAAGAGAAATTAAAAATTTTGTCTAAAAAATAAAAAAAAAATTTAGGGTTGGACTACCCCTAACATTTAGGGGGATGAAAAATAGATGTTGGCCGATTCTCAGACCTACTCAATATGCTCACAAAATTTCATGAGAATCGGTCAAGCCGTTTCGGAGGAGTATGGCAACAAAAACTGTGACATGATAATTTTATATATTAGAAAAATAAGGGTTGATCGTAGAAGGGTGAAAATTGAGGATTGTATGTATTTTTGTATGTTGTATCATACAAAAATAGAAATTAAAAATTTTGTCTAAAAAATAAAAAATGAAATTTAGGGTTGGACTACCCCTAACATTTAGGGGGATGAATAATAGGTGTTGGCCGATTCTCAGACCTACTCAATATGCTCACAAAATTTCATGAGAATCGGTCAAGCCGTTTCGGAGGAGTTCGATTACGCACCCCGTGACAGAAAAAATTTATATATTAGATGAAGGGGAATAGTGATAGTTAATAAGATCTATTAAGATCTGAATAAATTTCTAGTTAAACGAATTAATTACAAGTACGATTAATTATATTTATTGTAAAAAGCTGAATAGTTTTCTAGTCCCACTCTGCTAGTTTTACAGACTTGAACAATCAATCAGAGTGAAACGCGATAGATATGCACAATGACATCACTGTAAAAACAAGGCGTGCCACCACACCCAAAGGATAGCGGTCAACATTCACCATCCGTACTTGCACTGGCACCATTACCAGTATAGGGAGTAAAATGTAATTCTCAGCTTTCAGACGATCACCTTTAAAACTATTTCATTTAGTATTTTTGCTGGAAAAATTACTTAGAGCATACGTTTTCTAAGCCTTGCAACTTCGATATGCAATACTTATTTAAAGCTTAAAACATCACGTGCCACAAAAAGCATGCAGGTTAACTGCTTACTGAAACATCTCATTAAAATATCATAGGAAACCACACACCCTGCGGTTAAAAATACATAATTATAACATATTTTTAACACATCTGTGTTCGGCCTGACCATAAAACCATTTTTTAATTTCTAGGTGCGATGCTAATTGTAACGCGCAAAGTTTAATTTTCATTGCAATACTTTCACAATTTTACACGCATATTATTCCTCGAACACCTGTCAAAAGTTGGCAACACAGGCTAATTAAAGTCAAGCGCTGTCATGCCCGGTGACCGTTTTAAATTTCATAATTACGATGCAAAGGTAGGTAAACATTCAGCCTTGTAAAGCAGATGTCATTTGTAATTTTTATAAAGTTATTAAATTAATTAGCGGATGCTATGTACGCTTCACGTCGGATGTTTAAAATATAAATAATAACGTGGGAATGCAGCCACTGTTTCAACACAATTGCAGAAGATGGAAAAGACGCGCATATTTTTTTAGTATTTTGTTATTTTTTTTATAATGTGGTTTCTTTGGCAAAATATAAAAAAGAATTATGAATTGTCCTGTCCGATCCCTTGGTTGTCATTTGCAGACCCCTTTCTATTTATGTATAGGACAAGAGGTTGTATTTAGGTCATCGTCCTATTATGTAAAATGTAGGAACGTCGTGAATGCGAGTACAAATATACGTTTTATTACTTTACCTGTGCCACCATTACGTAGAAATTTTAATGTTTATTACCCAGCAGGATGTAAAGAAATACAATATTATTCATGCAAAGTGAATGTAAAAAAGTTTTCATGCAAATTTGCCTAATTTGTGGATATTATAATTGTTATTTCTTTTTGCTACTTGTTTTTATTTACTTAGTTTTATTTGTAGAGTTTTTTTTGTATGGCAACTCTACATAGCCATTTGCGAGAGATTTAACCATGAATAAAGAACAAATCAGGAGGATTTTTTTAACGAATAATAACGCTTTGTGCGAATATTAAATGGTATTATACATATGTGATGCCTACCAACATACAGGATATGCCGATTTGATGTTATACAGGGTATATCAAGACTTCTACCGAAAACGAAGCTAGGTGGTAGTTTTAGTGACGTCAGACACAATGCAACTAAATTTTGTGCAAAAATTTGTGTCATTTTTTTTCTATCGTCGTTTTAGGATGGTAAATACATAGTTTTTTCTTAGAAAATAGTGTACATTCTTTTGTTTTTAAAGACGCTATGGTATGCAAGGGTTTA
Source organism: Hyles vespertilio (assembly GCA_009982885.2). Classification (NCBI taxonomy): domain Eukaryota; kingdom Metazoa; phylum Arthropoda; class Insecta; order Lepidoptera; family Sphingidae; genus Hyles; species Hyles vespertilio. The sequence continues at coordinate 2,376,000 of CM042819.1, forward strand.
AATTATTATTTTAGCAAAAACTATGGATTTACCAACCAAACTCCACGATATTTAAAAATTAATACAAAAAATATGTTGCGTTTCTTAGCAAAATTTTTAATTGCATTGTGTTTGTAGTCACTTAAACCACCCAGCTTCGTTTTCGGTAGCACTTTTGATATACCCTGTATACACGTAAAATTACCAACAAATAGTCGTCAGCAAAGTGGCAACACAAATGATGTTTTTGTCTAGCTTTTTTCAAAGGTCAATGTTTCGTTTTTTGGTAAATTATAGTTAGATATACTTGTTTAAATAATGATTTGTAACACTTGTCTCGTTTGTTTTTATCTTCAAATATCCCAATGTAAGTGTTATGACATCATTGTACTTATCGGTTAATGATAGTATGATTTAATCTCTCGATTCAAACATAATTAGATATTTCTAACGATATAAGATAACACGTGGATCAAGAGGTTAATTAAGGGTTGAATATATTTATTTTTTAATACTAAGTGAACTGTGATGTAATTGTAATAAAAATGCTAATTAATACAGTGTTGTGTAGATGAAATAGAGGATAACATTATCATTATTAAAACCGAATATATCCGAGTTGAAATCGACATGCAGCATACTGGTGTGGGCTAGGCGTCGAAATCTCCAGGGTTACGTACGTTGGTCACTGTGGTTGGTCAATATCCGAACGAATGTAAAGATCCCATACATTGATTTAAAATTAAGTATACCCTGTCAAAAAGATGACCGTGAACATCGCGGTACAATTAATATTAAATTAATTTAATAGAATTCGCCTAAACGGTGATAAAAATTATTACCTTCATTTTTAATAAACTGTCATAATATAAGCAAACATTGTGAAAGTTGCTGCCAGCGACGACTAAATTCAGTAACATTCCACGATAGATGTATTGGACCGCACCACTTACGTCGGAACATTTTACGCGCTTTCTGCCCTTTCCATATATCGATCCTGTCCATCAATGATCCCATAACTAGCATTATGTTTCCACCGATCCTACTCATTTAACCAACGCGACAGTCAAGCTGTTCCATTCTGAGACAAACAGAGTACAGACATGCGACCCAATCTTTAAACCTATTTTAGTTATCAAGTGTTTTGTTTCGAACGAATCTTAAATTCAGTTTAAGCGGAGATAAAACATCGTTTAAACTGTCTATGAATAAAACCGTACGCCTTCAACGAGCTTCATTGAAAGAAACGCAGCAACAAAGTTGTTAGTTACTTCACAATGAGGCAATGGTACTACAGACATATCGACCCATTTAGAAGATATAGACGCCGAAGAATGAAAGAAAGCAAATATAGTAATCTAGACATGCATCACGCCATCCGGGACACTTTGTGTAATTATCGTGTTTTTATGTCCGTAGGTCGTTTGCCTCGCGACCTCGTGTCAGCTGATAACACCGTGACGCATTGCTGCTGTAAAAAACTGTTATTTAACTACAACACAATATAATTAAATAACACATTTTAGTGAACTGCTAATTTGGTGTAAATGGTTACTACACGTCAATTGTAATTTTCTGGTGGGTATTGGTTGTGACTATAAACGATATAATATCTGATGGATTGAAATATTCGTGAGTATGTTATAGTACACTGAATCCGCCTTTCCATCGATAGATAGTTTACTATCAATGTGATGAGATGGTCAGGAAGCCCTTTATAAAATCGAGTCATTGAAGCGGGTAAGTCAACAAATATTTCTTTCTAGGTATTGTGGAATCAAATAGTCATGTACTTTTTGATACACATAACAAACTGTAGATGAATAAAGATTATGTAAAATGTCTGGAGATCTTCACAGTATATTGCTTATATTTGTCTAGATAACCAACCAAAAAAAGTACGAAGTTTGTCGAGGTATTTTTCAAGAGAACGTGACGTCAGTGTCATTGTTATGCGTAGCGAAGACGTGATAAAAATTTGATTCGTAAAGGTGTACGGCATTGAAACTGGACGTCGATACTCTCAGTGAGAAAGCTATTGAAAATTTTCCATGAAGACAATTGACGGATTAGTAATGTAAAATTATGAGGAACCGATCTTTAATTTATAAAGACAACTGACTGGTTTAATGAGGTAAAATAAAAGAGGCGTGATAAATCAATAGTGTAATTATAGGAGAAACTAAATTTCTAGATATAGAACAAGCCCTGCCGTAACATTGAGACGATTTAGACAAATACCGTAAATATTATTACACAAATGTAACCTTGCCCTGAACCATAACTTTTTTGGCGCGCCATTTCATAGGCAAGTGAAAAACTGGTTTTGTTACATAACGTCGTTTCTAGATTATTCTATTCGCACAATGGAACACATTAACGGTCGACACAGTTTAACCAACGGTTCAAATTCAATAAAATAATCGATGAATTATTAATTACCATTCATTGTATTGGTGGAATTGGGACGGCTTTGGATAAAAACATTCACACATTCCACTCGAATGTTGATTGGCTGGTGACATAATAGATTTTTTTATTTGTACCGTTGATTCTATTAACTTCATAGGAATTTAATGGGTATCGTTTGAAATACAACAGGATGTTGAAAGATGTATTGAGAATTCCGTGGTTTTTATTGCGTAGGTCCGGTAAACGTACACATAACGTACATGATGAGAAGTGTTTACAACTCTCTATATCTACACTTGACGCATAGGAGTGTTGCCAGATACTTCAAAGAAAAAGAAGTGTGTGAAAATACACGGTTGAGTTCCATTTTGCAGGAATTTCTAGCCAGAGTAACTACTGGACTTATTGAGACCTAACATCTTCATTCTCATATCCCAGGAAGGCGAGCGCAGTGTAATATCAAGCAATGCTTTGTAATTCATGGTTTTGTTTGGTTTTGCTACTGTCCATGAGCGATCGTATCGCTTACCATCGAATGGCATGCTCGTATCGCCATACTTAGTAATAAAAAAAATTTAAGCATTATATTAGATATGTGCAATGGTCATGCAATTAACAAAGAACCCAACGTCAAATTTGGCATTTGTGTCATGACTAAAATATACGAGGTTCCTTTAGCTCCAGGACACTCAAGACCTAAAAAAACATACTGTTTACACATACATCTACCTCAACGCGTGTTGCGAACTCGTGATTTCCGGCACAATTTACATCTATTGATAAAACAAGCGCCACCTCAAAAAACAATAAGAAAAAATGCATGCAGCACGATTGATTGAAGGAAACAACGTTTACTTAAGACGCAAAGTTGTAAAACAATTCCTCGACCTACCAACATCCTGCGGTATACATAAATAAATTTTAAAATGATGCCAGACTAAGATAAGGTGGCGTAAATATTACTATTTCGGCAGTAGATTGTTTAATTAGTGCAGTCAGTTCTGTATCAGCCCTTATACGTCCCACTGCAGGGCACGGGCCTCCTCTACAATCGAGAGTACGATTGACAGTGGTTAGGCCATATAGTCCACCACGGTGGCCAGGCGCGGGTTGGCGGACTTGACATACCATAGAAATTCTTACAATTAGCTATGGTATCCAGTTTTCCACACGATGTCAGAAAAAATCTTGGTGCCAAATAATCTTGCGATATCGATGGCAAAAATATCCCGTTTATTCAATCATACTGCAGCATTTAGGTGGAGGTTAGAATTTGCTTTTGTTAGTACGCAGCAACAACGGAACAAACACAATCCACAAACTTGGAATCTTTCGGCCCAGTCAGTTCATTGTATTATACCCATGTCCTGTCTACTGCTATTTATGTAAACTTACTTGGCTTAAGCTAAAGTTCAACAGTAGACTTCCTGCTGCTAAAGACAACGATCCATAGATCGATTCTAGACGAAGGGCATTCAACTTGTTACCAGGTGCAACCCAGACACATTGCCAATCCAGGAAAAAATATTTCTAACATATATAACGCACAATAACAGGAAAATTAATTAGCCACCATATGACATACTTCATAAACATTGTAGTTTACAACTAATTAATTAAACAAATATTGATAAAATGTCAGTAACGTTTTTTCGCCTCGTTATAAAATGAGATCATTACTATCGCCATTATGGAGACTTGTGAAAATTGCCAAATTGGGTTTTAAATAGCCAGTAAGGCTAATTAAGCGTGATTATGAAGTCTGGTCTATTGACAATTTAAATTAAGATATATTTAGTGCTTCTTTTTTGACGTAGATACCTTATTTTGGGTATCAACATAAACTAGATCTAATAATAACTACATTGGAAGTATCGCCTATTGAATTGTAAATTGTCGCCATTCGATACAACACATCCCTATATCGAAACCAAAATATCGCTACCGGCCCATCCATGTCATGATGTCGGACAATAATTAGACTAAACACCATTCAAAAAAAATCTCAAAATCTAATAACCGAACCGGTTTGGGGCGGAAAAATCTAGAATCGCAAATATGTTACACAACAGGCGATTTGTAGCGAGCGAAACGCGGCCGTGACTGGCGACTGTCAAGGTCTCTCGCAAGTTTTCTCGCGTATTGGCCTCTGTTACGAGTAATTTGTTTTTAAACGAAGCCCCATTGTGAGTGGTGTTATTGATTTGCCTATTCAGGTTTGTCAGACTAGAGTTTGTAGTGACGCTCTGAGAGATGTTATTGATTGAAGTTATTCTGTTGTAGTTTTTAGGATGTTCAAGGCACATTTGGGCATATGTTAGGTAGGCTTTCTCCTTAATTTCCGCTAAGGATTAAAATAGTATAGTTCTCTTAAAGGTTATGTTGGTGATTTTTTTTTCACTTTTGACACAGTCATTTTATTTTGTATTGCAATGAATTGTGAGTTGAGCAATGCCGTCCACCTGATGGTAAACGATACGACCGCTCATGAACAGTACCAAACTAAACACCTCGAAACAATGCTTAGCAGTCCACTGCGCTCGTCATACTGAGACATAAGATGTTAAGTCTCAATATGTTCAATAGTTACTCTGGCTACAATTTCCTACACACCGAAATACAACAGTGCATTTATAATGCTGTATGCTGTTTGGCGGGAGAATTAGACATTGTGGTGGTACCTATACAGGCGGCCTCTCACATAGTATGAAAGACCTACCATTTAGTATTTATAAGCAAAAATGTGGCTATCTCAATGCTATCTGTAGTGTATTGATAAATTCATACTCTTAGCGTGACGTGGAGGACGGAACGGGGGAAGACGTGGTGTATAGCAAACGAGCCGATAAATATTAATAATTGTATTCTACTACAATGTTACACATATTAACCATAAATAGTGACTATTACACTATCTCTAACAGGCAAACATTGACAGGCAACATACGACCATAACCTATAACACAATTATACCAAAACTTGTACATGTATAGCTGAACCAAGAAGCCCTTAACCAAACCGGCTGGCTGTCGGCTCGTAAATGGTAGACACTAGACAATTTGTTATAAATTGTATGGAACAATGGGTCGTTGGTCGCATCGTGTGGACGCAAGCCGCTGAGGCTAGGATGTACTTGTACCGTATTGAGTTCTTGTTTTCATTATTTAATGGAGTGTTTTTATATTGCTTAACTTTATCGGCAGAATATTGGGTCAAGGTAAAACATTGTTGGAGAGAAAAAACATTTTCTATTATCTTTATTTTATTAGACACGAAAACCTTAATTTTTAAATATATATTTTTTTAAAATCTTTATAAATGCTTACAGTGAAAAATGAAAATACACGATTGATGATGAAATGACTTTGTAAATTATTTATAAATGCGTTAACAGACTTTCTCTGACAGATCTTTACACTCCAATATTGTATTTATCCATGTAGGTATCACCGAAACATAAAAAGTTTTGTGTAATTATAGCCTACTTGAACCGTATTCCAGGACATGTATCTAAATGAGTATTAGACGTGGTCCTGCTTGGCAATCCGCTCGGCGCAGGTAATTAAATTTAATGCGAGCGCCAGTGACATTTGCCAGTTGCCAGTGATATTACAATGTGTTTTTTGCCAGTAACTGGCAGCCATGTGGAAATCTCGCGACACGACGCGCCTGATGACGCTTACATTGCTATGTGATGTAGAACATCAGATGTGTTTCATTTAGTATGGCCATGGGATATGTTTCTAGATTGATTATTTTATTGCTGGACTAAGTATATTTTAATACTTATTTCCCGCGGCATCGCCTTTGTATACTTTGAAATTAATCTATATTTAACACAGAATTTGTTTAAAAATGTGTCCTACAAGTACTAACATTTTTTTGGAGTCAGACTCGTTACTATGTGTAAGACAACCAAATATTTATATAATATATCATGCGCTCGCATTTATAATTTAAATGCATTGAAAAATATACAGTGCCCTTTTTCCGGTAGTGGACTGATATGCCTTGATGGCGATAAAATGAATTGCATAAATTAATATTTTTGTAGTTCAAAAACAAATATAGGATATGGTACAATAATGTAAAAATTTATATTATAAATCACCGGTTCAAAAGTGTGTGTTTGTGCCACATTGCCGACTCCACCAATTCAAGATGATTCAGTGTCGCCGTTATTTCGGCACGCGACCCAAATCTGACTTAACTTTGGAATAGCTTAAATTAGATGATTTCAGACCCAGCCCGCCCCAATTACAAGTGGGACAAATGTCTGAGTGCACACAGATGTGCCTTATATTACAGCATTCTAGAAACATCGCAGTTGTTAAAAAGCTGGTTATGAAAAAGAGCCATGTTTATTATTTTTTTATTACTGTGAATGGCAAGACGTGCGTGTGATTCGTAGAAAAACCAAACAACATGAATTACAAAGCAATGCTTGACATTCCCGCATTGGAATTCCAAGCATTGCTTTGTATGTAGGTTTGATACTCTTTTTGACGTCGTCTATTTCTCTCATCAAGCAGCAGTTTTTTAAAACTATTATGTACGAATTTGAAGCATTTTATTGATAGGCAGTGATTTGTGAGCTAAGTATACTAATTAATTTGTTGTGTTGTGTGTTCCCCTTGTTTTAGACAGGCTTAACGCTTGGCATAAGGCGAGTGATCTTTGCGTATCATTTTGACTAAAAAATAAAATATATACAATAACGTATGTTCGGAAAGCTTTTAATCCGGTATGAATTATATTTACACAAATCTATTTTCCAACACCATTATTCTGTTCATTAACTGTCAGAGATTTAATTAAGAGTGCCGTTCCATTTCACGCATAAAACACTCGGATTAACGTTTAAAACTCACGTTCCATTTCATGCAGAGTTAAAAGTTTATAGCCACTCTGTATAAATGCGGTACATTGGAACATTGATTTTTCATCAGACGAATGCAAAGCGGGTCAGGCGGATTAATAATAAATACGAGTTACATAGTCCTGACCCCACAGTAAAATACAGGTGTTGTGTCGTGGATATTGTAAACTTTGTGACTTTAGGCCTCCCAACAGAAATATATTTGTAACAACAATTTGTCTTATACACGTTTGAGGGCTTAATCTATAATCTGAAACAAAGTTCGAATTTTCGAATTTCGTACGTAAAACTGTACGAATGTGCCTAGATACTCTACAAAATGTTCGAATTCTTTGAACATTCGACTTTGCCAATTCGAAACTTTGTTCGAACATAGAGTAACCACCTGTTTCAGTGCCAGATTTTTCATGTAACCTCTCGTTACAATCATCTTAACCGACTGCGCCACAAAGGATGTATACTTGTAGAAACACAACATTGGCACAGTTACTGCATTTTGATTTTGTTGACTCTCTTCATTCGTAGTCGTCTGATTGCATAAGACTTGATTGTTGGACTTGCGACTGAAAGAATCCAGCAAACTGAATTTGCACTCGCTTCGATTCAAAATTTAATAAATGAAACTTTGATAGTTTTGTGATTCATATCTGGAATCTTTTATGGATTGGGCTAATTTTATTTTCAATTTGAATCATATTATTTAGAGAATGAAGTGCGTGGTGGCCTGTTGGTAAACGGACTAGACGCGACTGCCTACATGTTCACGGTGGTCGCGGGTTCAAATCCCAGGGCACACCTCTGACTTTTCGAAGTCATGTGTGTATTGATAGTCAATCACCACGCACTAAAACGGAAAACATCGTGAGGAAACCTGCATACCATAGCGATTTATAAAAAAATCTATGGTATGTAAGTCCGCCAACCCGCACTAGGCCAGCGTGGTGGACTATGGCCTAACCACTCTCAATCATACTCTCGATTGTAGAGGAGGCACGTGCCCTGCAGTGGGACGTATATGGGCTGATACAGATTTAGAGAATAATATGCTTGAGTTTAAAATTTGAAGTTTGAGCTATTAGGCAGAAAGATGATTCAGGAATTCATACGGTAATGATTTATATCGTTTGTGGCTGGCATGGCGATTGGTTCGCGTCCAGGTTGGGCAGATTTTAGATATGTTAAGTTGACTGTTGGTGGCTATATTGATAGGATTATATCGTTCGGGTAAACAAGGTGTCATATTATCTAAAGTATCTTGTGCCACATAAAAATCATAAAAATATTACGGAACAAAGAGTAACCGTCAATTTAAATTCTTCTTCTTCGATGTCATTCCGTATGTTGTCTATCAATTAGTGATAGTATAAGGTGACTCGTTATCGCCTGTAAGGTCGTTTGCCTTCACTACACACACGTAATGTAATAAAACCATTTAAATTCCTTGGCTTATTTATGTCAGGAATTTTAAGTCGTCTATAAGGTATCTTGGTTGCAGTTTGTGACTACATACTTTGTGAGATATAAGATTTTAGTGAGTAATTTGTTTACCTGGGTGTTTCGGCGGTCACTTTCACACAAGTTATTGGTCGAAAACGAACCACGGACCTTCTGATATTGTTTTATAGGAATTCAAATATTTTTTTATTGCAGTTATTGTATCACATTTACAAGAATAATTGTAAGAATGTTCAAAGTATTATAAAATATCCTAATTGTAATTATATTTTTTCACGTTGAAAATAAATAACATAATATAAGTGATTAAAGCACCCAAACTACACAAATAATTGCCCCGCTATCCAAAACGGTTCCAAAGCTTCTAGAAACTAAACTAAATATGTATTAATCATTTAAATTCGGCCCGACCCACCGCCGGGTCACATATTTATGGAACACCGGCCGTCTATCGATTCCGATTTAAAATAATCCAGACTACGGCTTAAAACTCCTCGGTTATACTAAAACGAACACATAAAGGCCCTCTAGAAATGGACAGGTCTACTTTATTGAAGGGCCGAGAGTGTCCCCTCAAACGCTTTTCCATCTCGGAAGGAAATCGGCTTTGCGCCCCTCTGGCTTCAGTGCCCCATTTCGAGAGGTGGCCATATTTTTAGTCTTCCATTTCCGGATTTTGATGTGACCTTTTAGTTAAACTTCCTTGGGATACAAGCGGAATATTTATAAATACTTTTTGATTTATCATAGACTTTACTTCCTAACTAGACGTACCTAAAATAAATGTTTTTACTTGGTCTACCTTTTATAAGGATAAAAGTTACCGTTCCTGCCGCTTATGTAGAGGAGACACTTTTTCATGTCCTTAAACAAAGAATATCACACATAAAAGAGATTTATGTCCTCTTTACCATTTTAAAATTAATACAATACGTGAAGAGCATTTTCATTAAAATTTACACGGCACAATAAATTAAATGGTTTGCGGTCGACATTTTTTCTCGTGTCTCGTTTAAAAATATTAAAAGGCTCTACAAGAGGTTGTTACAATGAAATCTTCCGGTATCAAAGCCATAACAAAATGGCGGTGTGCGCGTGAAATGGCTGCTCGAAAAACCATTTAGAAAAGCCTGCAATTTAGCTAGAAAACATAGGTTTCTTTCACGCGAAATGGAAATAATTTTGTGGTCATTTTGGTTTGAACTCGTGTTTGTGCCTCAGATAATTATGAAAATCATTATTTCTATGATATTAGTACATATTTATTTTAGTTTACTAATTTTCTCGCAGATCTGGAGTTAACAACCTTTTTAGACTCAAATCGATCTGCAACCAATAAAAAATCACCGAAGCGCTCCTTTCACGGTATTGGAGCTCAACAAAAACCAGAAACAAGATTTTAAATTGTGACCAAGCCCGCAACGGTACATCAAAAGGAATCTGTGTATTTTGATTTTTATACAGTTCTTTGATCTCTACTCTGGGGTTATTTAAGAAGCATTTTACGACTAGTATCCAAAAGTTGAGAAACTATTTTTAGGAAAGCTTACTATAAATCTATTTTATGTTGTATAAAGAGATGGTAGTTGCAACTTGCAAGACTTTTAACAAACAAAAATGTGTTTTTTTTACTAAAGAGAATAATTATACTCGTGTATGTGTGAGTCGATGGTAGACAGAAGTAGCGATTTTAATGGTTTTTTTTAAATTCTTTTTCATTTTATGGAATGTTAACTGTTAAATTAACATGTAAAATTCATCTAATAATGATTTGCATGATCAATATGGCTTTGATTTCCAATTAGGACCTTATACCGTACTGTGCACATCTCGATATAATTCATCAGATCATCTGGAGTCAAAACTGCCTATCATGAGGGGCATAGTAGTCATTTTTATAAAAGTATAAAAAATTATGATAATCATACGACATGTAAATCATACAATTTGTCTGACATTCTGAAATCAAGATTCTGAAGTCTATATACAACTCGTCAGCTAATATTGTCGAAAGAGTAACAACAGGCGACAGTCGACATACAATTGCCATCCCCATCGCTCATTGTACAAGTAAACGTGTTTTAAGAATTATAATATTATTCATGCTTTATTTAGTATCTAGACACAGATCAATAAAATCAGCTGTGCGTAAAATATTCATCTTATTGATTTAGTTTACGGAGGGGTCGTTAGGAGTCCCTGGCTCGACAAATGTTAGCCCGGATAGGATTATGTGCCTGAAGAGACGTCGGCTGAACGATCAATATGTAGGATGTAAGGGTAGGATGAGGCTACATTGTAATAATAGAATATTCGGATGATGAAAATGTATAGAAGTATACATGTTCACATGTAATTAAATGATATAGGTAACTACCAAAAATTAGGGTAGTTGTTATCGTTGTACAGATGGATCATAATAAAGTTTTAGGGAAAAACATGTTTAGTCAGTTACAATATAAGAACATGTCTAAATAATTATCATATGTCATAAACCCCATAAAACTTTTTATACCGGTGATCCTGTAGATCCAAAACAAAGTGCATGACTAAAGAATGTTCTTATTGTATTATGAGATAAGAGACGGCATACAAGCAAATCTAAATAGAAACTGCGTAATACATGTACAAGCTGAGTAAACACGAAAAAAATACTGTATCATAAAAGTAGTACACAGATAGAAGTGCCTAGTGGCAACTGGCGCTCCGCACACACGCGCCGCCACAGCTGATCTGCCATCACACGGAGACGCCAACCGCGCGGCGTTGCCAGCTCGCCCCGTGCCGACCCGCAGGCCCCAGCCACGCGCGACGTTGCCGCTCCGACGAGTAAATACACGAATTTCGAACTTGTTTGGCATTGCGAATTGGATAAGTTGGCGTAAACGGGCCGCCCGCGTACCTACTGCCTATATACATTCAGAATGTATGCCTTCATAACGGTTCCGACCAATTAAGGTGGATCAGGTTTTTTTTATAATTTTAATTTTTACATTTAATTGGACGTGCGGGCATTAAAAACATTGTGAGTGCATTTTAATGCAGGTTTTTTCTTCGTGCTCGACGCCCGATATCTGCATGATAAGTCTCGGCGCGCACGGAGCGGCAACGTCGCGTTTCATATCAAAAATATCTGACGCACTGTTATTAGACACTTAGCTCGATTTCTACGAAACGAATGAATGTTGTAGTCGTTAGTTTTATTAGCTTTTAGACGTAATTAGATACGTATAAGTAAACAATGCCGCAGTATCGCAGACATTTGAGATTGTTCCATTTTCGCCAAACTGTTGTGATATATTTTGTTGGCAAGTTGGAATTGGTTTTTCTCACGACGCTCATTATAGTGTTATAATCTGTGACCCGTGATGATACACCAATTGTTTCGATGTAAAATTCACACGTTACGATGACTTCTTGGAATTGTGTTTTTAGTTCCTTAGGCTAGAAAAACTTATTATTCTACTTTTAAAACTTATCCATTCGGTTATTTATTTTGAAGATGGAATGTTTAAGTTATTGAAAAGTCTAGTGTCTAGGTACAATCGGCCAGTTTGAAGTGGAATAACAGAGTTGCCCTTGAAAACACATCGTGAATGCCTTTGCCACAGACCGGCGCGAGGTTAAAAAATAACCCAAGAACAGAAAACCTGTTTTATAGCTAGACCTTTTTCCGAATCCATATATCCCCACCCGGGCTAAAAGGGTCCCGTTATTTTATTTGTATGAAATGTATCATCTATGTGATGTGATGAAGGACGAACGTGTAAGTATCTATAAAGTAGAATTATATAGAATTAAAGTATTATAGAATAATATGTATGTAGTTTTTTCTACGTCTATAGTGAGTTATAGAATGCTATGTGTTTTATTACAGTATCTGTTAGTAATAAGTTGTAGATGCAACAATTTATATGTACCTATCAATATTTCAAGCATAATAGAACTACCCATTGATCTATTGCTACATATACTGTATATTCCCTTTTTATCCATACTAACATTTGACAGTAAAACAAAGCCAATAAATATGAGCCAATAAAATATTTTCACTCTCACTATTTAGCTTAAACTGTCATATCCAATGCCTATTTCATGGTCTTTAATACACTAGGTTCAGACAAGACCAAGTTAAAACATCCCGCACCAAGAACTCAGACAAGTCGCAACTCGGAAGCACGCTCGCCGACATCGATCGTGCGACGTTGCCGCTCCGCGCGTTAACGCTCCGTGTACCTATTATTACCTATTTATGTTACGGCGCGGTGCAGCCGCTTGCGTCACCCGCCCGTGCAATGGCCGCACGTTTTCAATGACTCCGAACGATGTCTTCATGGTGATGGTGGGTGTCGGTATAGACATACATCAATATGTCGGTGTTGGGTTGAGAAATTCGGTATAAAAATTTTCGTCATGTTTCTCCTATACATTTTACTTGCATTTCTTACAGGTCATTGATCTGGTTACAATGAATTATCGTCATTTTGTTGGTGCATATACATAATTATATACTTAGTTATTTGGTAGCTGAAATATTACTACCGTTTGTCGCATAAAGGTTGATACTACAGTTCTAGCTTTATTCCCATTGGCAATGACTAAGATTTTAAGCCGTTTGAGAAGCCTTATAACTTGAAAAAAAACCGGACTAAAATACATATACGTATTTTGACTGAGTAATTAAATTCCATTTACTCATAAGCCGAATAAAGAATTGAATTTTGTTTTTAAAAATTCTCATTTTTTACCCAGAAGTTGAAACATTTCATGCCACCCACCATTCAATAATACTTGAATATAACAATAACGCTTGTACATTCTAGTAATCATTATGATACTTCTATTAGCATTCATTTATTAAAAATTACATCAGTGACCATCAATCATTCTTACAACAGATACAATACTCTTTATTATTAGTTATACAAAAACTTATTATAAATAATACTTAATACTACTTAATACTTCGTCCGCGTGGAATTTAACAAAACAAATATTTTTTTATAAAATATTTGTTTTTTTTTTCTAAAATAAATGTCGCCTAAGTTACTCCTTATTATATCAGCTACCTGACAATAAAAGTCCCGTCAAAATCGGTCCAGCCATTTCAGAGATTAGCTGGAACAAACAGACATACAGACAGACAGACAAAAAAAATCTAAGGTCATTTTCCTTATAGGTATAGTGTAAATAACGATATGTAGTTGGTAATATTTTTTTTATTTTCACTTTACAAACAGACACTTCAATTTTATTTATATGCATAGATAACATTTTCAATATCAATTTGTTGTTGTATTTTGCTTTAAATTTCGTTTTATTGGAGTTAAGTATACATAAAATATATTTTTCAGAATATTTGCCAAAAGTGTTAAGTAAAAGCTTAAGTCAATATTATCCCTAGTAGAAATCATATCCTGCTGATCTCATATGGTGTATAAGATAACACGATACAAAAAAATAATAGTATATCACAATCTTAGAAACACATATTAATAGAAATCCAAAAATAGCTGAATCAAACAAGAGATAAATAAACATCACAATGAAACGGAGACATCAAAGATACCTCCTACGGCAAAGTAACCCAACCATAGAGTATAAAGACAATCAGCTGGTGTACGTAGGTAGTGATTGCACACGCGATCGTGACTCATGACTCATGTCCTGCCTGTGTGATCACGTGAATATAATACGGGAATGTTGCCAACTAAAAACTTTTTTGTCTATTGACGGAAATTGATCTTCAAATCTTTTTTGTGGGTAATTATTTACTGGTGGGTAGAGGTAATCGTTGTGAGAGGCCGCCTGGGTAGGTGCCACCGCAATGTCTATTTTTCCGCCAAACAACAGTGTAAAGGCACTGTAATGTTTAGGAGCCAGAGTACTACACAGTCAGGTCATAAGTATTGTCACACAGTAAAAACTTTTCTTTTAGTATGCTGGCCACAAAAAAGTTTATTGAATTCGAATTTCGAATTATTCATGAAAATAAAAATGTATACTTTTTAGAATTTTACTCATTTTTAAATATGGAGTGGACGCTTAAAGAAGACCGTGTTGCAGTTATTGCGTTGCATCGTTGCGGTTACGCGCCAATTCAAATTTTTAACATACTAAAAAAATTGAATATAACCAAAAGTTTCGTTTATCGTACCATCAAACGATACAATGAAGACTCTAGTGTAGATAACAGGTCAAGAAGTGGTCGCCCTCGGTCTGTTAGGACTCCAGCAGTGATAAAAGCTGCGAAGGCGCGAATTCAAAGAAATCCCAAACGTAAACAGAAACTGTTGGCTCTTTAGATGGGGTTAAGCAGAACCACGGTGAAAAGGGTGTTAAATGAAGACACAGGGCTTCGGGCATATCGAAGAAAAACAGGACATCGTTTGAATGCTCGTCTAATGGACCTGAGACTGAAGAGATGCCGCGCTTTGTTGAAGCGGTACGCGGGAAAAAAATATCGGGAAATTCTTTTTTCAGATGAAAAATTTTTTACCGTAGAAGAGAGCTACAACAAACAAAATGATAAGGTGTACGCACACAGTAGTGAAGAAGCGAGCAACCGTATTCCGCGTGTCCAACGAGGTCATTTTCCATCCTCGCTCATGGTATGGTTGGGAGTTTCTTATTGGGGCTTAACAGAGGTACATTTTTGTTAGAAAGGTGTAAAAACGAATGCAGTTGTGTATCAAAATACAGTCCTGACAAACCTTGTGAAACCTGTTTCTCATACCATGTTCAATAACAGGCACTGGGTATTCCAACAAGATTCGGCGCCAGCTCATAGAGCGAAGAGCACACAAGACTGGCTGGCGGCGCGTGAAATCGACTTCATCCGGCACGAAGACTGGCCCTCCTCCAATCCAGATTTGAATCCGTTAGATTACAAGATATGGCAACACTTGGAGGAAAAGGCGTGCTCAAAGCCTCATCCCAATTTGGACTCACTCAAGACATCCTTGATTAAGGCAGCCGCCGATATTGACATAGACCTCGTTCGTGCTGCGATAGACAACTGGCCGCGCAGATTGAAGGCCTGTATTCAAAATCACGGAGGTCATTTTGAATAAACTTTAGTGTCATAAGAATCTATGTTTTGTTAAGTTCATTTTGGTATATAAATGGTTACATAATGAATAAACTTGTTTCAATTATTTTATATTAAACATGTGACAGAATTTATGACCTGACTAGGTACTGGACATATTGAGAAATAACATCTTACGTGTCAATATGGCGAGCGCAGTGGAATGCTAAGCATTGCTTTGTAATTCAAGATGTGTTTTGGTTTTGCCTCTGTTTATGAACGGTCGTATTGGTTACCATCAGGCAAACGACACGCTCGTCTCGCATTCAAAGCAATTTTTGTTCAACAAGTACTAACTGTTATCATGGCATGTTTATAAAAATAGGATCCTGTGAATTTTATGCGCTCAATTCAATTCTCCCTGTAAAAAAATACTATGAGCGGTAAGATCGCCATTCTTACTTATTTCCTAATAAAATGGTGTAGTACATATGCATAACAAAAACTGATATTTATTATGTGGTCAGACTACTTACCGTTCCTAAAGTTTCGATACTCATTTTGAGATTAAGATGGTAAATGTGAGACAAGACGCTATCAATTCGATCTCCGCACCAAGAAATACATAGAGATCCGTGGTGTTTCGGATCTGGGTATTGTGCGACCAGCAATCCCTCTGGGTTTATAGAGCAAGAGTCCGTGACCCCATATTTACGTATTTTGTATTTGTAAAAGCTGAAAGTTTGTCCGCGCATGCCTCTGACAAAGGCATAACACGATCTGCAATTATGAAGTTCTGATCGTGGTGGCTTTGGAAGTTATTAGCTTCAATGTGTCTGACAAGATGAAAGAACCATCAAATGTGTCTGACTATCAAGGAACCTTTTGATAGTTGCCTTAACAAAATATTTTTAAAAAAATCAGCTTTTGTAATATAAGTTATAACGCTGGCAATATTCAATTTAATTATGTTTGAAGATATCGTAATATTTAATAACATGTTTATTAACATCTGGCGGCCACGGGATCTTGGTCTATTACATACAGTGATAATGTTTTTGTGTCTATAGAATACACGTAATGCCTGTTCAAATAACATATATTTACAAATAGAAATAAAATATCAATTTATATCACAAAACCACTAATACTTTAAATTATTATAACTGAAATAATTACGCTAAATTTCATTTGTGGTAACTAACAAAGCGAAAACTGAAAATACATTACTGAATATTAGTTTGCGTGTTGCCGCAAATTATAAACTGTTATTTTATTATGTTTTCGTAGTTATTAAGTTTACATATTATATTTAAGAGCTTAGTTTTTACTTTTCGTGTTTCCATAAAAGATTCTATAAACCTTTCCAATTCCATTGATTGTTATAAAAAAATACAGATTTTTAATTTGAAGTCGTTTGTACTGCTTATCCAACCTATCAAAACAAAATTAAATACTCCAGTATAACTACAGTTACACAACCAGGTTTATAACTATTTACCAACACGAAATCCTTGATATATTGATAACAGCTCCATTCAGTCATGACAGGCTCAGAACACACGTGACATCGTATACGAAGGGTCAAAGTTACCCCGCGCGCGCACCCCGCCGTATCGACCGGGGAAACTTTCGCCGCGGTGTTGCCAGCTCGACAATGTTATTTAGGAATTATTGTGCTCCATAATTACTTGTTGCTGTGCAGATATATTGAGTTTTCAGATGTTTTGGAGGGAAAAATTAAACGATGTGTTGTTTTAGGACTATTGTAATGGTGTGTTTATGCTGGGAATTGTAATAATGGCTATAAATAGACTGAATTAGGTATTTATCGAAGTAAATTATACAAATAACAGTTAAATGTAGCATTTAAAGTGTTGACATAAAATGTTAAATTTATTAATTAAAATGTTAAATTAATGTTATATTTAGGATTTTTCGAATAACTGATATCCTAAGAGTGTTCCAATGTACGAAATATAATGTAGGAAATGAATAGAAGATGTTATTACTAGATACAGTATATTGCAATTCAATCTACTAATTGATCTGTATTTTGCTGTTTCTAGTTGTACTGTTCGTTGATTTCTTATCAAATATCACACTTAATGCGTGTTGGCCTATTGGTAAACGGACCATATGTGGCTGCCAATATGTTCACGGTCGTCGTAGGTTTGAATCCCAGGGCACACCCCTACCTTTTAGGAGTCATGAGTTCATTGATAGTCAATCACCACGCACTAAAAACGGTGAAGGTAAACATCGTGACGAAACCTGCATACCATAGCGACTTATAAGAATTTCTATGGTATGTATAGTCCGCCAACCCGCATTAGGCTTGCGTGGCCTAACTAATCTCAATTGTACTGTCGATTGTAGAGGGGGCCCGTGCACTGCAATGGGACGTACATGGGCTCATGCACATACACATCACATTTAACTAAAATTCCCTTTTAAGTTAAATCTATTGTCTATTCTAACTATGACAGGATGTCTACCCATCTTATTCGCAATGGTCACAGATGTCTAAAACTCAAGTGCCGTAGGCTTATTTCAGTTGGAATTAAGATCGGTTTTGTTAGTCTGGAAACTTCTACGAACGTAATTCTCGTAACTGTTACTTTTGTAATCCTAATATTAACATGCTCTATACATAACGTGACCATACGTCCCGCTTTGGGCGGGACAATCCCGCTTTAAGGAAGTCTGTCCCGGTGCCCCAGTAAGGCCGACATTGTCCCGCTCGACTCTTGCAAACAGACCAAATAATAATTTAAAATGTTTTGATGTGAATGAGTTTTTTTTCTCACATTATCAAAATATAGACAATTTATAAAACACAGGTACGTGTCGCAGTAATGAAATTTATTTTTATAACGAATATAAATATAAATAAATTATGTACTGAGTTTCACACCCCTAAAAACTAAACTCGATGGTTTGAAACAATTTGTTCAGCCGACAAATACAAAAATACGATTTTTATTATTATTTTATGTTATTCAGTCATCTATGATAAAAACTTGTAAAGCACTAAAAATTTTATTATTATTATTTAATTCCACTGATGTCCCGCTCTGGCACAAAAAATAAATGGTCACGTTATCTATACACTGAGTTAGTTTGCGGCTTTGTTTGAGATCGGATCAATGTGCTCACGACTCTATCTTTGGAGGGGTAGGTAGAACTACTAGTGAAAACTTCGGTTAATTGAATTTATCCGTCCCTATCGCCATAACGAGCTTTAGTTCTAAACAAGCCATATGGGCTTGAATATTGCGCATTTCGCCAGTATTCCCATTCCATAATAAGAACAGGGATAAATTAAAGACAAAAACATGTTTTCTAAATTTAAACCTGACGCTCGAATTTGCAAGGGCTGGGAATCGAACCCAAAACTCCATAATCCACAGCTCAAGTACTTGACTGGTATTAATCAATTTGCGGAATTTGTTTTAAGCAAAGTACTGATATCGACCTTGAATATTTTGTGTGCGGGTATTTCAATACGGTACTTTTTAAAATCCTAAAGGGCAATTTCATAGCAGGATCAGTCGTAAAATGATTTTTTTTTTACATTTTGAAATTTCTTATTCTACACCCACATAAGATCACAGTAATATGTATTATGTTTGAATATCATTGAAATTTTGTCTTATTTACGAGGTACAATTATCATGTATGTGATTATTATTAGCAAATGCCTTGTCAATATCAAACAAATCATCTCTAGCAAACTTCACTTATTTATTATCTTATCACAATATTGGAATGATAAATACATAACAATCTGCATTGATTACAACTCTAATATAGACGTTTAATCCACATGGAACACTATTTTTGATCACTGATCATATTCTCCCGTCCTAGGATCTAGTTTATATTTCCCACTGTTGTGTCTTATGTTCTTTATTAATTTTATAACTTCACTACGGAACTCTAGTTTTTGGTCCAGGTCGAAGGATCTCACAGCAGGTAGTAATGACTCGAAGAACGATCTATCATCGTCTTCTGCTACGGAGTAACTACACGCTGCCTCTGGGTACGAAGCTTCAACATATTCTATATCATTTGATTTCAGTGTGCCTTTTCTTTTCCTCTTCAAGTTTTCTAGTGGTGCTTCCTCTGCGTCACTGAGCCAATTGTCGTTTTTAATGTCCTGTGGTTTCTTCAGGAAGATCTTGTCTAGTTTGGAGTCTTCTGCGTCGCTAGGCCAGGTGTCATCGTTGTTGTCTGCGTCTATGTCGCTGCCGGAGTTGCTGGTCTGCTTGTACATGTTATCGAGGAACGTCAGGTGTTTCGCGTGCATGTAGCCCCGCTTACCGTATTTCTTTTTAACGTGCCTCACGTATGAGTCGCGTATGTTTCGCCATTTGCCGTGCAGTTTTCTGTCTGGAACAAATGTGTTAGATTTTAGTTTTTTGTTTGTTATTTTTAGTCGCATGCCTTTCAAATCGTTTGCTAAGTGGGATGGAAAGTTTTCGTATATAAAAAACAATACCAGAGGTGCGTTGATAGATTTTGAGAAAGAAATGAAATGTGTGAATGGTACAGGATTAATTATTGGTTCTGATAATAGAGACAGCAAGAAACGCCACAGCAAAACTATTAATTTACATCGGTTTTCACGTTTCTAGTAATGGTATTATTATATTTTGCTAAAATTAGGAGTTTGGAGTCATGTTTACGAAACTATTAAAACATTTGTATCGGTTTCTCCGAGCGAATTCTCTGAAATTTTAACTTTTAGATATTTTGAATAATGTGTATTTAAACAACTACTGCTGACAAAGAAGAGTAATTAGTCTAGTCTAATAGGATTACTGTTCCCATTAAATTAAATGTTTCGTTATTACTAAGCTTTCCAGTAATCTTAATGACCTAGACATTTCAGAAGCTTGCATGTTTTATAATAATTTATTAAGTGCGTGAAATCAGGATTTTATTGTCAGTCTTAGTTTTGTATAGATGTATAAACATCATAATTATTAGCCTATAGTAGCCCAGTTTAAGATACATAATAATAATGTTTTATACCTATTACGTAAATATTGGCGATAGCGATAGAACCATATAGAATGAATAGATTACTAACTACTCATACATATTCTCACCCGACATGCACTGTTTAAAATATATGCCATTAGGTATCAATCATGCCCTTTATATCTTTGTCACATGATGATACAGGCGTGTTAGAAATAAAATGTACTAATTTGTGTTCATAGCAACAGGGCAATATAGATATACCTAAAGACAACACTGAAAGACAAACCCACATACACCTTTACCAATACAGACAAAACGAAAATTAATGCCTAATTTCCAAAAAATCAAGAAATTGATTACATTCGAACCGAGATAGTCGGGTGTATAATTCAGCCGACTGATTGGCTAAATAACGCGCAATTTCGTGGAAAATACCTCGCTTTTTTGCTGTTCGGCGAATCCGAACGCAACCTGATAGTTAGTCGAGTAACATTTCTTTTTGTTTGACCAATTCGAGAAATATTGTAACGTTTTGGAATAAAAGGTAAAAATAGACAAGCTTGCAAAAAAAATTAAGTCAACATGGGTATATTACTTCAAAGGCTTTTGAGTACAAATAATAATATCATAAAATTAAGAGAGTATATATTTTGGTAGAAACGCGTAAATTAATGTCACCAAACCCATCTAAAAAGTTTTCATCATACCTAAATATGTTCTCAAACTTAGGCAAAAAAATCTATCTCCGTATTAAACAAGAAACCCCTAAAACATAGAAGTTCTTTTTCTATCATAATTAAATATAATCCTGGCAAAAGAACTTATCTCCGTATATAAAAAAGAGAAAATACATACAAGAAGTTGTTGAGTTATATGCGCACAAACTAAAAATCGTGTCTTTATTTATTTTAAACCTGTTAAGTATTCCTTCCTTTTTTCTTTGCTATCGTGTTATTACACGACTTGACCTTTATACATATAACGCCAACAAAGTAATACAAATTGAACATGTTAATTTATAGATAAATATTTCTGCCTTTTTTCTAAATCATCCCGTCAAACAGCAGTTTAAATGCACTGTTGTGTTCGGATTGAAGGACATTGTAGCCAGAGTAACTACTGGACATATTGAGACTTAACATCTTGTGTCTCAGGATGGCGAGCGCAGTGGAATGCCAAGCATTGCTTTGTAAATCAAGGTGTTGTTTGGTTTTGCTACTGTTCATGAGCGGTCGCATCACTTACCATCAGGCGAACGGCATGCTCGTCTCGCCATTCAATGCAATAAAAAAAAAAAATCAGCAATCTGTTTGTTATAAACACAAACTAGGATTTCCTTCACTCATAAATCTTAAAAATGTCTTCAAGTACTATTTTCATATCTCCTCTCTCTCCAAGAAGTCAACTAATGAGTATAAGCGTCCCCCAAGGATCTCCACATCGACCTGTTGTCGTCGGCCTGCATCCAGCGACTTCCTGCAACCTTAACTAGGTCGTCTGTCCACCTTGTAAGCGGACATCCGACGCTTTGCGTGCCGGATAGCGATTAAAGTAATATTTTATGACTGATGTGAAAGTAATCCGGTAAAAAATAAATTAAAAACTGGTATTTGTAAATATGG
Source organism: Hyles vespertilio (assembly GCA_009982885.2). Taxonomy (NCBI): domain Eukaryota; kingdom Metazoa; phylum Arthropoda; class Insecta; order Lepidoptera; family Sphingidae; genus Hyles; species Hyles vespertilio. The sequence continues at coordinate 2,398,369 of CM042819.1, forward strand.
TTTTCTTACGAACATTTCTATAATTCAGATATATTTGTCTAATAATACTAGTCGCATTTTAACAGTATTGCTAATCCAATTTTTTCTGTATGTCAATCGTGTTAAAAATATATCACACCAGGAATTGATCCTAAAAACTAAAAGTTCTCCGCTTTATGTAAAGTGATCTTTACGGTTTTACTGAGAAACTGACCTCAATAGATACGGTGACCTACAAGCTATACCAAAAATTACTCAAAATCGAGATATATATTCCAGGCATCGATATCAATGTTACACTAGATAAGACGTTCTTTGTAACAAACGTGTCCCACCCAAGTGCGGTGCATGCACCGCACACGAATCAGTCTGCCGCGTGACGGCCGCGCAATAGTACGCCTCTTTGTTTATATTTATAAGTAATTTATTTTGACTTTTCCCCGTCAAACCGACAGCGAAATTTTCTTAAGTTACAATATAATTAAAGAATACAACGTAAGTTATATAATATTGCAGAATAATGCCGATAATACAGATCTTTTATTTATTAATGGATTAAATATATTTTAGAGCTCGTTAAAATACAAGGTGAGCTCCTTAATCGTGTATCTCATTTCCGCGCATAAAAATTGCCCGTCGAGTGAGAGAGACGAACTATATAAGATATAGATTATTCAAGGGACATTCATATCAGTGGACCAAATAGGCATAAACTATTCGAATACATTACAAATACAAATATGTAGGAAGGATGTAGTTGCAAATTGATTTCAGTATTTTATTTTAATCATATGTTGTTAATTATTAACTCAAAATATGTGTGTTGTATGTATATTTTGAAACAGTGGATAGTATTTAGACCCCATTTCTTAATATGAATTACTTAATGGACTATTCGAACCCATTGTTATTGAAGACTAATACCATTTAATATTGTTTTATATTCTTCCGCGTCGGTTACGAAAAAAGGAGATCTCTATAATATTTGTCCACAATTATTGGAATGGATATAAGTGGCTGCCATTAGAACATACCTATATTTGAAATAAAACTATTATTTACGGATTTTATCGCGAATTTAGTTTAATTTTTTACATTTTTAACTTCCCGACTATACCTATATTTGTTCAATTTATTTTCGACACGAAGATTTCAGATATTCCAAATGCGGTAGTCATTTTTGTATCGGCTTGTTAAAAATTCATAAATGTTATTATAATAAATGTCAGACTGATTGTACACTGATTGACTGCTTGACAGACTTGTACACTTGTAAGAGTATTTAATTTCATTTACATCATTTCCATTAATTATTCACGTAAATAAAAAAAAAAAACATTGCAAATATATTATTGCTATGACGGTATTTATACATAGGCAGTATCTTAGGCAAAGCTATTATTGACATGAACTGTCTTGTCTGTCTAATAATCTTTGATCATAATTTGTAATATTCAAGTAAACGTACTAGATGTCGCTACTGAGCTTTTGACAAATACGGGACAAATAGTTTCTATGACGCGCCTCGTCTATCGGTAGAATATAAGTCAATGATTCCAGGTCTTCCAATGTAGGAGCCTCTGTGGCATTAACTTGAGAGCCCACTGTTAAACAAGAGGCTGCATGTTCGATATCCCGACTGAGACAATTGTTTGTGTGATCTAGAAATATTGATTTAGGATCCGAGTGTTTGCGACACCGAGAAGAATGACGTAGTATATGTAACTGTTTAATGTATTTTTTTTTAATTATGTTATAAATTTAATTAAGACCCTATTGAATCCCACAATTCGTCATAAAAATGCTATAAACAACTAATAAGTAATAAATAACAAGACCCAATAGTCACATAACAACAGGTAGTGAAAGTTGAGGTTGTGGTTAATTAGTCTCTGCCTACCTAGTAAAGCACAGACGTTTATGTGCACCCATTTCTATCAACTTTTGTAGAAATAGTATAACTGGAAAAAAATTGAATAATAAAATCCCATTTGTGGCTTCCCTAGATGATAAAAACAAAGGAAGGACCTAATAATATGAACTAGCAATATCTTCCTCATACAGTATGGTTTCACATTTTTAACTTGATTATATTGATATTTTTATTTATTTACACTTAATTCTAACTGATACATACAGCATCCATTTCATTATACACTTACACATTTTGTATTTATAGAAACCTAAATGTTTAAACGCCATGTCTTAACAAAAAGTCCTAATTCCTAACTTCCAATGTGGCGTCATCGAAATCGATCACGAAATTCAATCCACGTTTACTCAACTAATTACATTTTACATCCGACGTTTCAACCCGTTGTCCGAATTAATAAACTTTTTACTTCCTACAAAATCGATTTAACTGCCTGTCCTCCCACGAGCGGCGAGAGACTGATGATAAATTACATACAAGAATGATGGATTGTGTTTGGGAGTAAAATATTTGTATGGGAACAGACAAGTGTTGATTGGCGCACTTTGGGTGTGTCGTATTGTTTTTCATCGATTATTTCATTCGATTTCACCATGGATCGCACGGGTCTGGCAAAAGTTGTACGAATATTCGAAAACAGTAATCAGATCACGGCTCGATGTTTTGCTGAATCGCGAACATATTTCAATAGCACTCGTTACATTGCACTTTCCGCTGTATTCAATCGCATAATGGAAACGTCTCCCCGTCTCCATACTTACAGACGTCCAATTTTTCACTTTCTGGCATATCATCGAAGTCATTGATGAAGACCCTCGCGATGCCCGCCCAGGCCTGTTGCTTGCGGGTCTTGTACCTGTACTCTTCGCTGTTGAGGTCCCATAACTGCGGGAACTTCTTAACTTCACTGATAAATAATTCGACGTCGAGGCAGTATGAGGCCATGGTGCGGCGGGCGCGGCGGCGACAGACGCGCGGGCTGCGACCGGGAGACGCGCGTACGCGGCGGCGACAGGCGCCGAGTGAGTAGTACGGGGGCGCGCCGCAGCGTGGCAGCCGCGTGGTCGCTGCGGTCGCGGCGCCGACACGCCGGCCCGCCGCCCGCCGTCAAAGTGCGGCAACGTCGCATCCACGCTCTTGCCGTTTAGAATTTCACTGCAACGCTTTGCTTACGATTATGTGTATTATTTTTATACTCGCGTTATTTATACACACTACATAATCTTAATTCATATTTTCATAATGTTATACGTACTAACCTAAAATTTTAGCATTTTAATCTTATAATTATTCAATTACTGTAATTGGGGTATGTCGTCCAATAGCAAAAATAATAGATAAAATAAATAAATTAATTCTTTATAACAGTTCTAGGCCAGCCCGTGTGCAGTCGCCACAATGCAGTATTTCTATGGAATTATCAATCAATAATTAGTGGCGACACAATTTGTGCAATTGAGGCCTCATTCACAGCAGCTATTTCGTACGGCTGCCTAATCATTTGCCAATTCAATTCTATAAGATCATTTTCGATAGTAAACCTGTTCGATTCCCGAATTAACCAATTGCATAAAGCAACTCATTTTCTTACATTTCGGAATCATCATAAAAAATTCTAATCTCTAAAAACTAGAAACAGTATTACGATTTCACATATGTACATATACGGTAGGGAATCAAACTCCGTACTATGCGCCTATTTTGTGTATCAGTAAATGCGTATGGAGGCGGGATGCATGCGTGCGTAATGTATACACTATGTATAGTATAGGTATGTTTCTGCCCGCGCCACGTCGCGAGTGGGAAGTTATTTGGCTTTGACCCAAATGGACTGAGGGATTACTCGCGTTCCTATGTTTACTAAGGGTTCCGCGGTGTACTAGTAAACACTATTTTATCAATTTTATAATAGTACTATAAAATTTGCGATTTATACGAATTTGTATGGTATGTAAGTCCGCCAACCCGCACTGGGCCAGCGTGTTGGGCTATATGGCCTAACCACTCTCAATCGTTCTCTCGATTGTAGAAGAGGCCGGTGCCTTCCAGTGAGGCGTATATGGGCTGCTAACTGCTACTTATTTTACACACTTATAAGATTTCCTTCTAGACGAAATGTCGTCCGTAGAATTACGGGTTTAGGTCTCCGCATCGAGACTAAATTGTGTAATTATTTTTAACGAATCTAGGTGTCTACTATGCTCGAATCTGAGGAAATTTACATAATTAATTACGCGTGTGTTTCCCTTCGAGTTCAGTATGTATATTTGTTTACATAGCAAATGAGATCGACATAATTACGTCATCAGCGAAAGGCCACCTCTATCTTGGACTTTGTAGCCAGAGTAACTACTGGACATATTGAGACTTAAAATTCTTACGTCTCAGGATGCTCGCTCGATAACTATTTACGGAATTCTATGCTCTTCTCTTCATTTATTGCAAAACAAAATGGTGAGGCAAGATGTAACCCCTCTTTAAGGCACTTACAGAATCCGTGCCTCATTGTGAGAGACTAATAATATATTACAATTTATAATTAAAACCAAGTGTTCGCAAACAATAATTCTCTTTATAAATGGGTGTGTTTTTGTTCTGAAATAAATTGCTGGTCGACCTTCGAATGTCGGCGCGTTATGTGATTTGTTAATCGCGCAGATAAATTATGACTCTTAATGATAATTATGTGCTTTGGTGTGGCAAATACTTATTTTTGGATTCTATTTTGTTGAGAAAAATACTTATTAGTAGGAAGATTAATTAAAATTCTAAAATTGAATGCATACTAGTCTAGCAGCGAGGTATTTGTATGGTGGGTGGTAGGTTTGATCCTCAGTTCAGGACATTAACTTTATAAGATTAATAAGCCCGCCATACCTGGAACGAAACAATTTATCTAAATAACTAATGTCAAAAACCTAAACCTTATTAAGGACCTTGCTCCACCAGAAAATCGACCTCAAGATCTCACATAGCTAAATGAACTACCACTGAGACGCTTATTTTAAACTTTCAACATTAGATTTTTAAAGATTACAATGTCTGTTATTATCTTAATCCATCCATCCATCAGCCAAAGGTAGTCCACTGCTAAACATAGGCCTCTCCCAATGATTACCACAGTGAGTTGTTGGAGACAGCCTGCATCCAGGGAAGTCCAGCGACCTTGTGTTTGGAGGTCCTACACTGCCAAAAAGTTCTCGAATAGAGGCCACATACTGGTGGTAGGTCTCTCATATGTGAGAGGCTGCCTGGGTGGGTACCACCGCAATGTCTATTTCTCCCGTCAAACAGCAGTTTAAATGCACTGTTGTGTTTCGGATTGAAGGACACTAGCCAGAGTAACTACTGGACATATTGAGACTTGACATCTTATGTCTCAGGATGGCGAGCGCAGTGGAATGCCAGGCATTGCTTTGTAAATCTAGGTGTTGTTTGGTTTTGCTTCTGTTCATGAGCGGTCGCATCGCTTACCATCAGGCGAACGGCATGCTCGTCTCGCCATTCACAGCAATAAAAAAAAATACATAGCGCAATGTGGCCTCTATTCGAGAACTTTTTGGCCCAGCGGCCATCAGTTCTCTGTTACCGAGTCATTATCTTAATCAGCATTAACCACTAAACCATCAGGTGGCGCCACTAGTTTGTCTGACTTGTTCTAAAAAAGCAGTTCAAATGCGTAATAACATTATTTAATATTATAAGGTCGATGACTGTAATTATTTTAAAAGGTTTCCTCAGTTTTTCTTCGTATGAAAACAGGTTGGAATAACAAGGAACTAATGCTCGGTTCAAATACATTTTAATTGCATTATGTCATGGTTCAAATTGTTTACTCCAAGTAATTAATTTACGATTGTTCTAGGAATTTAGTATTACTTAAAAGAATGATGAGTAACTTCATGTTTTTAAGGTATTAGTCATCCTCAACATATTATGTCTCAGGATGGCGAGCGCAGTGGAATGCAAAGCATTGCTATGTAATTCAAGGTGTTTGGTTCTGCTACTGTTTATAAGCGGTCGTATCGCTTACCATCAGGCGAACGGCATGCTCGTCTCGCCATGCATTGCAATAAATAATAATAATACCTTGACGACTAAAGTGTCATCTCGTTTCAGTTCCCATGCGTGGTATAGTTACGTGGGGCGCGTCATAAGGCCTTGCAAGTGTCACGCCATTAGTTATTCTAGTCGTCTGTCATGTCAGAACAACTGTTGTATTTGCATGTACGAAACATGAGTGTTCATTTGTTAGTACTATGTAGAATATTTTATGTTAACTGTGATACATATTAGGGAAGTTTAGAAGTAGATATCGTCCAGATTTTATGTAAAACCTATTTAAAATAATATTTTTGAATGTCCATTTGCAAGTAGGATATTTCAGTTAGTTCTTTAAAATATGATATATGCAAAAAAAGATTTTGTTATTACATGTTATGAAATTTTAGAAAAAAACATCGTCCAGATTTTATTTAAAACCGTGCTAACGTAATAAGTCTGAATTTTAAAAGAAATTCGAATTTTACAATTAATTTTATACCATCAAAGACTAAGTTTTACGTTAACAAAAAACGACGATAAAGAGGACCAAAATTCTCACAACTCGAGGGACTAGACAAAGGGGAATTCATTCCAACTTTTCCACGAAAAAAAGTTGGAAATTCAACCCGAAAAAATTCAAACTCGCGAAGTTGGGAATAATACGTAAAACTTCAGAATTTAGTGTGTGAAGTTCGGCGGTATCTTCGAAGCTGCGAAGTTTTTCTTTGAGCGGATGGCTCGTAGTCAATACATATCGCTTTACACTTGAGGGGTAAATACAAACGGATGCTCCTTGACTGCTTTTTGGCGGATATGTGACCTAATTATCATTGCTATAACATATTTGAGCATTGAAATAAAAAGTAATAGCAGTTAATGTGAAAACCTTCGATCCAACTCAACCTTTTTTGTTCCACTCCCCTCCCAATTCCATTGACAGCAACAAATCTATGTTCCAAGCGTTGTAGATGATCACCTGTTGCTTGTTTTACGGATCTATTGTATATGTATAAAAAACATTTATTTTAAAATACTTATTTAATGTTATTTTGTTTCAGGTATAAGCCAGTGGTACAACGATACGGTAAATTTCGTAGTTTAACCTTATTATTCCTTGATTTCATAAACAGGAAACATAAATATTCTATGCTTCATATAACGAAGCGGAAATACTAATTCCGCTAATTGGGTCCGACAAGTAATCAGTCTGAATTCTTTTATGTGATCTGTCAAACTAAGAGTTGAAGAATGAGGTAGGCAGCAGCAATTTGTGTTGTGGATTATTTTTAATTAGTCATTATTTGCTGTCAACCAAGCATTAGAATACGTGATCTACTGGCGAAAGATAATATATCTATATATTTTTCAAGTATTTAGAATTTATTGTCTCAGCAGTAATAATATAGTACCAGGAATATCAAATAAATAAAATTTTACAGAAATTCATATTAATAATAAGTTGTATCTGTGTCCTTTTGTTGCAATGGTGCTGTTTAGTTTTGAATACATTCGATATTTATAGTAACAAATAACAAAAAATCAAAAACTCGGCTTTATTACTTAATATTATATTTATTTTGGTCATGTGTTACTCCTTAAATCACTTCCATTTCGTAGGTACTATAATTGCAATTTTACATTTTAAAAATAAGTTTAATACAATATCTTTCGTCTGTGATTTTCATTCTAATCATAAAAGTAAAATTTTTAACAGATAAAGAAAAAGAAATTCGCATCGTTAGCGATTTAGTATTTTTGTCCACAGGGATAGTCATACTAAGTCTTTAATTTTATATTACACAATCCACTATAATATAAAGATACTGTTGATTCAAATAATAACTAAAAATTCTATTTAATCGTGGAATCTTCACTGGATCACTTATTACCAATTGTATCGTGCTTATATTTTTTATTGTTCTGTTTTCCAAATATATATAAATTTAAAATAAAATGTATTTCTCAAATAAGTTTTATTTGCTAATAAACATAATGATATTGTAACTTCACATTACAATCAAGTGTTCTGTAGCAACATTTAAATGGATGTAATTTATGAACGCGATTAAAGCGAGAATGAAAACCAACAGCAGACTTATACATTGTAAAATATCCTTTGCCTATGGCTCTATGATTATATCTAGTCTCAAGGCAAAGCTCGTTGCGATACGTACAGCTTACAAAACAGGGCACACATAGACTTTACAAGACCTGTGTGGAAGATCGGAATCTGGAAAAGACAATAAATCTAAAAATAATACATCGAATGCTAAAGTAGTACAAAACCAGAGAGGTAACACAAAAATGTACAGAAGTAAGTTCTAAAATATTTGTAACCAAAAGTAGGAACTGTTTCTTGATGCTAAAGAAAGTAATCTAAATGCTACTTATACTTAAACTATAAACACAAGGAAACATTCTCACCAATGCCAGAACTTTACTGAAGAAATATTAACACAACCAATTTTTACAATCGGAAATCTTTAAGTACACTGTACAACTCCAGAATGTCTCGTATTTAGAAAGACCTCTTTTTGAAATCAATGCTGAGATCACAATTTACTAGTACAGAAAACTTCTTATGCACTTAAATCATACATTTTAATACAAGGATAATATTTAGAAATGTAAATATATTGAACAGAAAACTACTTACTATAATATACTAGAAATTGGAAACACTTATATTATTATTTATTTATTTAAATATTTATTGTACACATATAAAATACAACATACAGAAACTAAAAAAAAAGAAGTACAAATGGTATTATCATTAACATTTCAATATAACAAAGTCAAATAGGTAGTCCAGCTACCAGTTTTTTTTTTTTATAAATAAATAACACCCAACAGTCACATACATAGTCCTGACCCCACACTAAGATCGAGTCTTGTGTCGTGGGTATCCGGAACTACGAGAGACTTTTCGGTCTCACAAACACCCAGACCCGGAAGAAATATTTGTGGGCCGCACAAACATTTCTCTCGGTGCGGGGATCGAACCCGCGGCCTCTCGTTTCACAGGCGGCGTCTAACCAACTGCGCCACGGAGGCTGTCGTAGTTTTGAACATATAAGCCTTATTCATAAACAGTTTTAAAAACAATTTTAGCTATCGACTGTTTTGTCCTTTCCGCACGACTTTTGAATTCAGTTTGAACGAAGAAGACAAAACATTCGACAACAACTCTTAAACTACTGCTTATCTATTCCGTGCTATCCTGTCTTTGTCTTTTAACATCCAGCTGGTTCCTTTCAGGGACCCCTGGCTGTGTGTTGTTATAGTGACTCGAAACTGCCTCCTGCATCACATTGGCTATCTGCGCCCTCACCCACATCTTTATATGAAGTGGAAGTTGCCTCATCTCTGGCAGGAATGACAACAGGAATAGTCTATCGGTATCTGATTCATTCGTATCAGCTTCTATTGGGAATACTGGCATTTCTACTTCTTCAGGTGGGTTGCTGTCACTACTGGGCTCTCTTTGACGCTTTTTCCTCCTAGGTTTGACTTGCACTTCAGTGTTGTCTAGTGAGTGGTCGTCTGCGTTACTGGGCTCAAGCATTACAATTTCAGCATCCGATTCACTGTAGCGAAAATTTTGATTACCAAAACAGTTAGTTCGACGTTCGCGATTTGTTCATAAATCACTGCAAAGCCCTGTTTACTTATGTAATCCCTCAATTAAATTATTGTTAAGATTTACCAACTAATGTACCGTAAAATATTCCCAAAAATTTACTGTTAAAAATTTAGTTGCATCTACCTTACGAAATCGAAATGTTGTATCATCTCTACAATATACTTTTATAAAACAGTATGTAAGGGTGTATACGTACTCTCCATCAGAGACGGTGCCCTCAAATCCGCCCAGGAAGCTCATTCTCTTGAAGTATCTGTAGGTTCGCTTGTTGGTCCTGACGCCGGAACGCCGCGCCCTCAGCTCTCTGTTGTACGCGTCGCGCAAAGACCGCCATTTTCTCTGCAGTTGTAACACTGAGAACAACAATGTTTCATATAAACTTTTGGATTGTTAATAGATTATTGGTTGCTGGTTTGTTAAGATTTATATGTAGTTCATAGTCATCCTGGTAAAATAAATGTCACGGATGTGGATGTTTATTATTATTTCATGCAAAAGCACTGCTGCAAGTTAACAGTTTTAAAGTTCACATAGAAATAATAAAGAGGCTATAGTTTGTTTAACAAGATGTATCTAAACACGCAAGATAAACTACGGGAAAGTGATCTTTTACCCCAGAAACTGACCACCAAAATCATTTCAAAATCAATCGGTCCCTTAAGTTTCCGTTGAGGCCATAAGCACATTATCCAAAGGTTGCCAGGAAATTGCGTTGTAACCATACATTGTACCATATTTTAATTTTTAAATATATTTAACTATCATATTATGTACACTAAACAGTATAGATAAATAAATAATATGTCCGATATGGCGATAGGCTCGCCACCTATCAGATCTTGGAACGGAACATACACAGGCGAAATGTGGGTGACTTGGCACCTCTGCCTACCCTTATGGGAAAAAGGCGTGAGTTTATTATATATACATATATATGTATGTGCTTATTTATTTATATGTATGTATAAATAAATAAATAAAGGCCCATAGACTCCGAAACATCACAACGCAGTCCGCAGTCGAGCACGTTGAACCGTATTTAGGTCGACCCGCCGTCAATGCTCCAACCGACCATCAATTATACAGCGATCGATATTATTCTGTTCTGTCTGTTTGTTCTGTTTTTGTGAAATGAATAGTTGTCTTTCAACGGCTGCAACTGTTGTAAGGTATCTAGATTCTAGGTATAGCTGTCAGACAATAACAAGTAAGTACAGATCTTGTTTCTGCGAATAGTCTGAACAACAACAAAGTTTTATAAATTATATTATATATTATTTTTGTGCACATAATCAGGCTTGAAGTAAAACTGTTACTTCACATACAATATCCAAGATGATATTTAATTTTCACACAAAACTGACTGTTCAGTTTTTTCTTTAATTAGGTTCGTAAAAAAAACTAACTCTTAGATTACACGAGATCTTATAAAAATATTAGCCGATCGGCTTTGTGAATCACAATCGCAAATCGCGAAATTTATTTATTATAACTTGTGAAATGTTATTATCACCTTGCTATTACTTCACTTGCTATTTGTGATTGCTATTACTATTTATGCCAACACGCCTCTCCAACCCCCACAATCAAGCAGATAATGAAATCATATTCAAAAAGCAAAAACGATACAAAAAATCCCTTACATCATTTTCATACAGAGCGTTAGTAGGGATCGGTTGAACAATACAAAATTTGATGAATAATCAAAATGCCCCCATTGAGACAAAAGGCAATGAAACCTAATGACACGTCCGGGATTCCATCGAGTGGGGGGATGCTTCCGGAATGCACGGGGGCCCCCCCGTGACCTCCCACTGTTACGCTGTTACGCAATTAACTGGGACATGACATATTATAGGGCATCTAGATTTATTTATTTAAACCTATATCTATACGTGTATGAAAAGAATAATCATAATGTTCATATCGGCATAGTGCACTGTGCAACCGACTATGCTTTAAACGTGAAGTTAATTCTTATACAATTTGGTCACTAAAACTGCTATACCGAAGAATATAAAAGAAGAATTTTTAGTATTTTTATTGTATTAAGTAATAACTGAATTGAGCGAGTATAGGCACTTACTTACACATTTTCCTACCTAATATGAATATAGATGTAAGCATGTAACATGTAATATGTAAGTGTGTATAATTTTAATATTACAAAAAATAAATGGTATACAAAATGCTCTCAAATCGTGTAGTCTTTGTATGTGGAATACCAATCCAATATAATTACACAGATCCAACCCGAATCAAACCCGGACGGATCAAAATCCGGACACCTGCCAGCCCTAATAATGGGTAATACAATACTCCACTATCACACCGGACGCACGCACGGAACAATAGTCGTTAAATGCACGCCGAATAAAGCCCAAGGTCGCGTCGAGCAGACAAAACAATCGTCAGATTTCATTAACCCAACAAAATGAAATGATCGATATCCCAAACGCGCTGCGCCTGTGTAAACTACTGACATAGTTTGGTCGGGTTGGACTTTACACGCGTCTGTATGGCTTCCATAAACACGCTTAAAGTGTAAAATATTTTTTGTAAATACATTACTATCACCCATCACTGCCCTTCCACGAATATTTTCTAGATCCAGATATAATATTCGTTTATTTTTTCATCCCGATTTACGACGCGACAAATTGACGACTAACGAAGCGACAGTCCAGTCGACAAATACACAGACTAGTCGCTTCCGACTTACCGAAATATCCATGGAATTATCACTAAGATTTTCCCCACAATCCAACCTATCTTATCAACGACCTAACCATTTACCTCTATCATACGCGGTGGCCTTGTTAATATTGTCCCAGTCAGAGTACATCACAGCGCCGATCTCCTTCCAAAGTGCTAATTTCGTTTCCCGATCAGCAGCAATGTCGGTCTTGTACAACGGCGGTCGCTTCTGAATCTCCTCAATCATCAGCACAGGGTTGAACACAGTGACGTTAATCGCCATTGACACTGACGGTATGTTACAAAAAGGTTGAATTGCGACGAAAAAACGCACCGTTCTGTATGATAGTTGCGACGCGACTGGCGCGCGCGACCAGCGTGCGACTGTGCGCACGCAGTGAGGCCGGATTGGTCGCGAGTCGCGAATGATATGCACACGCTGGCCTGTATAGCTCATCGTAGACTTGCACAAATGCATGCTTAACATTTAAATTAGTTTCGTGTTTACATACTCGCGATAATATTTTTGCGGAAGTGTGGAAGTTAACGCGATTTCATTTAAACTATCATATAAATATTTTACAACAGCCTACTTGTAAGAAAAGTTCATAATTCATTACATGATACATTATAATTAACATACATAAACTCACGCCTATATCCCAGAAGGGGTAGGCAGAGGTGCCAGGACACCCACATTTCGCCTTGTATGTTCCGTCCCACAATGTGATAGGTGGCGAGCCTATCGCCATATCGGGCACAAATTCCTGACTCTGGGCTGATAATGAATAGAAAAATCCAATATCACTTTGCCCAACCCGGGATTCGAACCCGAGACCTCAGCTTTGTAACCGTACCTTAGTACAACTACGCCACCGAGGCAGCCAATAATATAATAATTAACTTACATTATTAAATTATTTTAACTGCACGTAAACTCTTAAAAGTTGACAGATTATTCAAACCGCTATCTGTGGTATATAGCAAACTATTAGATGAATGGCAAAATAGATGGGAACTATCTTTGAAGGGACGGCATTTATAACAATATTTTCCTTGCGCGCGTGATCGTTTGACGAAGACTTGGCTAGATGTTGATTATTGCGTATCACAGTTCCTCACGGGCCATGGTAACTTTAAGTCTAAACTATACTCTTAAACTTGTTGAATCGCCTGCGTGCCCATGTTCAACATCTAATTGCGAATATGAACGATCCGCGCATAATATACTTTGGGAGTGTAGTCTTTGGCAGAATGAGCGTAAAACCATGCTGGATAGTATGCAGATATCATCTGGAGTCGTATATTACATGGACCTTGTAGAGACTAGGACGAATTTCCGTGCTTTCCGGCGTTTTTGCCATACTTATTACTGGAATCAAGTATAACAGCTCACATAATACGTCCCATTTAAATGTAATAATGATTTGATCCGTGATGCTTTACAGCTGGCTTCTCCGGCTGTAAAAGTCTTTTTGCGAGGTTATCTACCTCTCATTGTTTTGTCACCCGCTTTGCACGGTGGGAAGCGGACAATATTTTTTTTCCAACTCCTCCTATTAATTTAACTTTCTGATTGATTTCGTTGCGGGTTAAAGACAAGTTATACATTCCCGGAGACTCGCCGAGCTTCAATGCTCGGTGTCATTACATTGCGTGCCACTGTTGATCCTGGCTTACAGGAGTTGCAGTGGTGGGTGTGACGGCAGGACAGTTTCCAACATTATAATTAATGTGGTCTACTTGCGACAACACGCTATGTAGCTATTGTAGACTTACAACAGCTGCTCTTTGGCTCTCTATGTTTTTATCATCTGATGATTACTGTTTTCACAGTATATTCTATTATGCTATATTTATATTCAAATGTGGTATACTTGAATACAAATATATAAAAGTACTACGTGATTATACAAGAGCCGTCAACGACAGCCGCCCACAGCGCGTTGCGACTGCTCTGTCGCGCACAGAGCGTCGCGCGTCCGTAGCCAACTTGTTCACTTGCGTTTTATTATTGCTTATTTTAAATCCTTATTTATTTAAAGAGAGATTGCATACGAAAAGTAGGCATTAGACAAAAGGTTTAGATGTAGCTAGTTTTTCAGTACAGTTGAAACAATATTGATATTATGTCCACCTGTATTAACCAAATAGGTATCGAGAGAACCGTGAATGAGTTTTAGATTAGAGTGTCAGCTTACTATTTTTTTATTTCACAAAACTTATTTCTATTTGGTGCCATTTAACATGCCAATTTCGGACGAGTTCCATAAATCCCTGCAATGAAGGAGGAATAAAAGAAGTTAAATATACGAGCAACAATAACAACGTATTGTGCGGAATTTTTCATTCACAAATAACGGATATCAAATCACTGCTTTGAACAAAAGAAAGGTTTGTTTAAAAACATGTATGACGTTACAGCATTAATCACTGTTATTTATCAAAAGATAAATATTTTGTTGCATTGTGAAGTCATATCGTATTTATAAGAAATTTTTATTGTGTAATTAGTGTGGAAGCTTTCCAATTATTATAAGATTATAATGAAAACAACTTAATTTTAAAGGAGTTAGTAAGCGTAAGCGTTCTGGTTCGTGTATATAATAATAATGCATTTATTGACAAACATCTACTCAGTACTTTAAACGTGGATGAAAACATCGCATATTCTAAAAAGTAACATTTTTAAAATATATAAGTATACAGGGTATATCAAGACTGCTACCGAAACCGAAGCCGGGTTTTAGTTTAAGCGACTTCAGACACAATGCAACCGAAAATGTTGCAAAAAAAGCGACGATTTTTTTTTATTTTTTTCCTATGTTTATATTTTATGTATTAAATACATTTTCGCGTTTCTTTGCAAAATTTTTAGTTACATTGTGTTTGTAGTCACTAAAACTACCGGCTTCGTTTTCGGTAGCAGTCTTGATATACCCGGTATAGGGAGCCTATGCCCAATTATGATTATGTATTCTTAACAACTAGAATTCCACACTTGAACACAAAGAAAAATACAAATTTGTGTTGCTAAGGAAGTTTCTCGCTTATTGCTCTGTTAACTATCGATTTAGACCTTTTGAACAGAGATGTACAAAATACCCTTTGCAAAGTATCTGGAATACAAAATACAAGATACTTTTAAATTAAGTATTTCAGATACCAGATACAAAATACTTTCGAAAATTGTATCTGAAATACTAGATACAAAATAAGTTTCTTCTAAATACTTCTTAAGATGAATATACTTTTGTAATAAATTTAATTTTAATATTTTAGTTTATACAAAAATGGTTGATAAAAAGCACTTGACGAATAAAACCAATTTTCAGGCTTGATCAATCATACCTTAAATACTTAAAATATTTTTAAGTAAAGACTTAAGTGAAACTAGCTCTTGAAACATTTCATCACTCATTTTTCTTGCATGAGGCCTCAGAATCATACCCCTAAAAGAAAAGAGTCGTTCCATAGGGGCAGAACTTGGCAAACAGGTGTTATATTTCAATAATAGTTTTTGTACTGTAGGGTAAGTGTTTAATCTCTTTCTCTAATATCTATTACTAGTGGCCCGGGCCAGGTTCGCCCGGGTGCATATAGATTTCTCTACAATAATATATTATTGTACTCATAAACCTTCCTCTTGAATCACTCTATCTATTAAATAATCCGCATCAAAATCCGTTGCTTAGTTTTAAAGATTTAAGCATACAAAGGGACATAGGGACAGAGAAAGCGACTTTGTTCTATACTATGTAGTGATTGAAGTAATGCAGTGTTTCTAAGGTAGCAGTGCTGGCAGTAGATCCCGTATTTTCACCACGTGCAAAAGAGGGATCAGAATATTATAAAAACATGTAGGTAATAAGATTAATCATAATTGCGTGGTGGCCTGTTGGTAAACGGACTAGACGCGACTGCCAACATGTTCACGGTGGTCGTGGGTTCGAATCCCAGGGCACACCTCTGACTTTTCGGAGTCATGTGTGTATTGATAGTCAATCACCACGCACTAAAACGGTGAAGGAAAACATCGTGAGGAAACCTGCGTACCATAGCGATTTATAAAAAAAATTATGGTATGTAAGTCCGCCAACCCACACTAGGCCAGCGTGCCAGCGTTACCACTCTCAATCGTACTCTCGATTGTAGAGGAGGCCCGTGCCCTGCAGTGGGACGTATATGGGCTGATACAGAATAAGATTAATCAAGATTAGTTTTACGCATTTATTTTATAAATGCCACCATAGAATAGAACCTATTCTTCTGACTTCTGAGAATAAATACATTCATAATTTGATTACATATTACTAAAAGTATTTTATCAAGAATAGTATTTATGAAATACTAAGATACAGAAAAAAAATATTTAAATACCTACAAGATACAAAATACATTTTTAAAAAGTATCTGAGATACAAGATGGAAATACGTATCTTGTATCTTATATCTGTATTTCAGATACTTGTATCTTAGATAAGTCACATCTCTGCTTTTGAAATGCTATTTGGACTTTTGCTAAGATACTTTCTATCCCATAAGTTATTGTTAAACCACCTGTCCCGTGCGATTCCTGTACGATGCGTTTGAAGACTGGTTGCGACGTTGCCAGCTCGCCGCGACGTTGCCGCTCCGCGTGCATAAAAAACCGGTCGTGCGGTGAGCACACCTCGTTGCTTGTTATTCCGTATGTTGGTATTCAGATACGCACTAATATGAGATATATTTCTTCTAAATTATAACAAGTATTTTATAAAAATTTAGACAATTTAACTTAGAATGGATAAGGATAATAATATGTAGACCGGATTCTAGAGAAAAGTACTTAATGATTTTATCAGATTATTTATCTTTACGTTTACGCTATAAAATTCATTAATATACCTTGGTTGAGTTAAACAACAATTTGATATTATATAATATATCATGTTTATTACATATATCCAAGTCTTAAACATATTTCTTCAAATAACTGCAAATTATTTTCAGTTCCATTTACGTACCTAAATACATATTTTGATAAAGCCTGTTATTTACTCGTGTTCATGTTTAATTTTATAGATGGTATTATATTTTATAGAAAAATTTATAAAGACATGCGGCACCTAAAATTTCACTGAGTGAATTTAAAAAATGCATAAATATTTTCATTTCTGTACCCTTTAAAATCCCAATCCACGGAATGCTAAAATCGTGTATTTTTTTCGTCTGATGCACTTTTCGTGTTTCGGCTAAATCTCGCTTTGGAATATTCGCGGAGTGGATAAGTAAATTATTTTTGGATGTTTGGGCGTGCGTCCGGAGTTCATCTAACACGATTCGCGTTCCGTTTTACTCATACTGTTTCGTTCATTTATTGCAAGAGGTTATTGTCACTATTTTTTAGTCCGGGTAAAGGAGCAAGCAGCTCATCTAATGAAACGCAGGGATACAGATTGATGGAACTAAGATGTCGTTATACTAGACAGGAAAGTCTTTCTACGTCCAGAGGTTACCCGTTCAATCCAGGTGCGAAAAGATATCTTCAGAATTGTTTCATTACTGTTTATGTTATAAATATTTCTAACGGACTTCAGTTTTAATATTTGTGTAAGTTGATGGCCTGATTATCTACGCACCCAAGATTTAGGAGCAATCCTGTAGAAAAAATACTAGCTATATGTCCGTCAGTCGTTTTAGGCACTCCGCGTGATGATATCAAACAACATTCGAAAACAATGACGTAACAGCAACAGATTTTACAATCGCTAAGTTTAATAAACCAACTCGATTAGATTACATACTTGCATTGTTGTATGTATAATGTTTAAATGTTATTTACTATTGATTATACGACGCATACTGATAAACCTACCGCGCAAAGCAGTTGTCAAACTGACTACTTTGATAAATGCCTCGTTCAGCCTGAAATATGTACCTGACATTTGGAAATTTGCTGAAGTAATTATGATACCCAAGCCTGGTAAGCCTCCTCATGACGTGAAATCCTATAGGCCGATTTCCTTGTTGCCAGTAATGGCTAAGCTATATGAAAAAATACTTTTGAAAAGGCTTAAGCCTATTATAGAAGAGCGGAAATTAATCCCAGACTACCAATTCGGATTTAGAGAAAAACATTCAACAATAGACCAAGTTCACCGGATAACTAATTTAATAGAAAAGGCTTTAGAAGAGAAAAAAGTTTGCTCAACGGTATTCCTAGACGTGGCACAAGCATTTGACAAGGTTTGGCACCACGGCCTCATTTACAAACTTAGGAAAATGCTTCCCAAGCAATTCTCAGACATACTGGAATCTTACATTTCTGATAGAAATGTAAGATCGTATCAAACATGAAGATTCTTATTCAGAACTTAAGCATATAGAAGCTGGAGTACCACAGGGAAGTGTAGTAGGTCCGGTCCTGTACTTATTATACACCTGTGATATTCCTAAAATAGAAAACAATGCCATTGCAACTTTCGCAGACGATACGGCAATTTTAGCCACAGGATCGACTCACGAAGAAGCAGTGGATAAAGTGCAAACAGCTGTCAATGCCATCTCCAATTGGACTGAAAAATGGCGTTTAAAAATAAATGAATCAAAATCAGTTCATATTGACTTCACCAACAAAAAGCCAAAGTATGAGCCTGTGTTTATTAACGGTAAAACTATACCATATGAAAATACGGCTAAATACCTTGGAATGACTCTGGACGCAAAGCTACGCTGGAAGGCACACGTCAAAAAGAAACGCGACGAGCTAGAAATTCGCTACAGGAATATGTATTGGCTACTTGGTAAACACTCTTCGTTGTCAGTACACAACAAAATACTTTTATACAAACAAGTCCTTATGCCTGTATGGACTTATGGTATACAGTTGTGGGGATGTACCAAACCAAGCAATATGCAAATAATACAGCGTTTTCAAAACAAAGTACTGCGGAACATAGCAAACGCCCCATGGTACGTAAGAAATGAAGATCTTCATCGGGATCTCAAGGTAGACTTCGTTAGAAATATTGTAAAAAAGTATGCTGAAGCTTATGAACATAGGCTTCACCATCACGTGAACGTCGAGGCTATCCAGCTCCTTGATAACACGGACTTAGTGAGAAGACTGAAAAGGACAAAACCTTTCGAGTTAGTGATGAACAGTTAGCGAAACATAGTGCAGTGAGTGCTAGTGAAAAAGAACACGCGAACATTGTGTCTTCCCCTTAATAGAGACAATAAGAAACGTGTTATTGGACATATTCTTAGTAGTAGTCTCGTTAGAAGTTTAGGTTAAATTTAAATAACTTATTAGTCATAAGGCTAGATCGTTATTGAAATGATGTATTACGGCATTCGCCATAACACTACATTTAAAAAAAAATAATACTCATTGACAATGTATGAACCGATAACACGGTAGCTATCATAAATACTTTGTATCCAAGGTAGTTGTTTCCATTTAGAATCTAGATCAATTTCCTGCTAAGCATGCCCCTCATAGAGAGGATTTTAAGCGTTAATTCACCATAATAAGTCTAATCAGGATTTAGTAGAGATCTTTAAAAATGTATGTACAATATTTTTCTACAGTGTGGAAGGAATCGATGATGTACGCAACTTTTGAAAAGTCGGTGTTGAAAATATTCCTCCACAATCAAGTAGAAATATACACAATATGAACGTAACGTACCTAAATTCGTAACAGTAAACTCTAGAAACATTGTATATAGAGCAAGGAGCGTAACTGCGCCCGACAGTACAAAACAACTATAAATAATACGGAACGCGTTTGATTGTACATTTCACCATTTCCCCTGATTCATAAACACGAGGCTAACTTTCCTTTGGGTGTTTGCGCCACGCGCCGCGCCGCCCGTCGCCCGCCGGCGCTCATGTCGCGCGACGTTGCCGCTCCGCCCCGGCCACCAGTACACCAGTACCGCTATGAGAAGTTGCCAGCTCGCTCGACCCACTTCCAACAACAGACTTGCTTTTTTCACTCAGCCAAATTGCTCCGGGGTTTGTTTATGGCTTAATTGCGAGCGATTTTTAGATATCACATTGACTTTTACGTAATCGTTGAGTCTTGACCTCTTCGCAATTCGGACGGATAATGCAGGGCTGTCGACTTTTCATAATTAAACTGATAATGGTACGTAAATGCCATTTTCGAACTTTTTAATGGCTTGTTTTTCAATTAATATTTTAATCGCATATGGTAACTAGACTATACAGCCTTGGCTGTTAAGAAAAGTTTACAAAAGTAAACAGACTTGTCACATACCATAAATTGATATCTACACGTTGTCTGCCATAAAGATAATTTCCGTATTTATTGATAATTTTGTCTTATACGTCAATATGGATCTATATTTTAACTTTATTTATAACTACGGCAAGATCAATACATGACCCAACAATGAAAATATGTCTAGTTCATACGGCCTTATACATAGACAGTTTATACATCTATTTTAGTTATCAAATGTTTTGTCTTCTTCGCCCAAAATGAATGCAAAAGTCGATAAAAAAAAACAACATTCGATAACTAAAATAGGTTTTAATACTGTTTATGAATAAGGACGAATATAACATTTGCAGGTTCTTATGTCTTGAAAACTTCCAAATTACATACAAGTAAATGTAACATAGGCTTATGAGGGCAGCACAGGAACAATAAACTAAGATCACTTTATTTTCTACCCTATCTTAATATAGTTTTTAGAATATTTCAGCTTATCATACCACAATGTAACTACCGGGCACCGGTCGCCTACTATCTATTTTCGTGAAAATAATCCTCGGATGTTTGTGGTTGACACAGATTGTGAAAGATTTCTTCGGCTTAGTCTATTCAGGTTATTAATGCCAGTGTAGGCAGTAATACTTACCTTGTTATTGTAACTGGTTCCGGCGACTTCTAGTTCTTTGTGATAGTGGGCGACCGGCCGAACGAAATGCGAGGTCGCCGATTCAAATTCCGATTGAGTTTTGTAATGCTATTTTTTATTATCGTAATATTGTCGTAGCAATTTAGATATTTTCTATCAAAAATATAGTGGTCGTTCTGGTCTGGTTGCAAGGTGCATGAACTGTGAACCCTGAGAGCTTAGCTTCAGTTTCCAATTCGGGTAATTTACTTTATCCCAATTGTCGGTTTGAAAAATCTCATACGAATTCTCCGAAACGGGAATGTGTATGCCCAACATAGTTAGATTCTATAACTATAATATTTATTTATATGCTTTATTGTACACCATAAAAAATAAACAATAAAACAGGTGGTGGCAGGTAATGGCATAGTAACAATTGGCGGCCTTATCTTTACTTGCGATCCCTTCCAAACTTCGAATGGACTGGATAATATTTTGGGACGAAAATAACACACTACCTAACCCTCGGGAATACAAGCCGTATCCGATGTATGCAAAATAGCACAAATTCAGATTTTCCATAAAGACCTTTGCTAAAAGCCTACCAGCCTATTGACGTCAAAGGCCGCGCTGCCTGGCCAACTCTTTGTGGCCTTTGAATAGGCCATCCGACTGACCGGCATGCGCTCTCAAAATATACTGATTTTTAACGGTTTTAAATTGGTTGAAAGCAAGGATGGCTTTTTTCTTGCTTTGTAAACAAACAATAGGTAATAGACCATTGGTTAATTAAAGCTTTTCTGTTGACTGTATGTCTCTTGATGATAATATTGTTTTGGGAAAAGTAATAAAATAACAGTTATTTTAAGTATCATTATTAACCGACTTCAAAAAAAGGAGGAGGTTCTCAATTCGACTGTATGTTGCTTTTTTACAGTTTTATATTATAAATAGATTACGGGTAGGGATTTGTTGGTCTCCGGCAGTGTATGAACGTAAAACGACGACAAATCTGTTGCTTTTATCAATCGTACTGCCCTTATCAAACTTATCCAAATATGACTATAGCATAAGCTTTAATTTATATTCTAAAAACAAGCAGGATGGGTAGCAATGCGGATAAAAAATATTTAATGTGATGACGTCACATCGTACGATTATCATTGATAACTGATAAGTGATATCGCATAATGGAAGACCAAACACGTCACTCACTCACTCATTACCCTGTGTGTTTTGTTCTAATGGTGTATCCATCACGCTATGTCACTAGGTGGATAAGCAGAAAACATTACGTATTACTTGGTTTCGTTTTAATGCCTCACGGCTCACAGTAATACTACCAAAAGAGACCATTATTCAATTATACACATTTTTACATAAAATAGGAAGCTTATATTAATTGTCCTTTTTCAGTAGAAATTGTTGCCAATCATACTAACATTTACATAATATGTATGCTTTCAATATATGTAACAACTGACTTAAATTCACATTTTCCGTATACGTCCCATTGCAGGGCACAGGCCTCCTCTACAATCGAGAGTACGATTGAGAATGGTTATTTTTTAGTATGAAAATATTTAATTCCATTAATCAACTCACATCCTGTTGCTCTAAAAAGGTATACATTCAACATTTATGATATCTGGATTCTGGAGCCACATTAAAAACCCCTAAATGCCACCAAGGATTTCCTTTTTAATCAAGGCACTCCCGGAATTTACTCGACACGATTCGCACCTAATGTATATATCTACATATATCAGTTTATAACGAGGTTTATTTAGGATACGGAAGGCCGGGATACAAGACCCGGGAGGTTGAAAATGTCGGAAATTCTGTCGCAGTGACGCAACTCGTCGACTGTTTTGTTGCGCGACTAAAATGTCGATAACAATACGATGTGTATTAAATTAAGACAGAGATTTCAAATGCGATTTATTGTGTAAGTTTAAATGATACATCTACGGTTATTACAGAAGGTTCAGACAAAGATTCAATTATAATATTTGTGTACATTACTTATTAATTTAATAAAGCATGATTGATGCACAGTTGGACATAGTATATTTTATATGGGTTTCTTATTTATTCCAATTTACATTGATTGTTCGCTTTAGTGGTAACATTGTCCAAACGTGACTATTGGAAAATATAAGTACATACCTAGGTGTAACAATATTTAAACTAATATCCAATATTTTGATTTAGAAAAACTATATTAAATATATGGCAACAAAATTCACAGACGGCTAAAAATGAAAATAGATGTCTAAAAATCAAAAAAATCTGAATTCAAAAGATCTTCGAAAAGGACAAAACATCGATAACCAAAATAGGATTTAAAAGTGGCTACGAATAATACCGATCAAGTAAAGTATTTTTATGAATATTTATGTTTAAAAGTAGTTAGTATTTATTTTAGGCGATCGTTTCTCAGCTCCTTAACCTCAGTGCGAACAGATTGACAGGCCGGCAAAACAAGTTTTGTGATGGCGCCCACGCAAATGTGTCTAACACTTTTTTAGCACTCACAATTTTATACATTGGTTTTTATGTTGCTTCCAAATGCTTTTTATTGTAAAGTGTTTAGTTAAAATCATAATAGCCTTCAGTTTCGTAGTCATTAGTTAGCTAGCTAGTTACGGAATATGTTCTGGAAACTAAGTGAGTTGTCTTTTTTTCCAAAAACATCTCTTTTTTTACACAGTCGGTATTTGGAAATTGTAGAATTAATGTCAATTAGAATTACAAATAAAATTCGAATACTACCAAGTACCAACCCAGAAAATATCCATAGTACAATAAAGACACCAAACAGCCCACTGCATTTATTTGCGTACGTAACAATGCGTTTGCATGTGTCTGTCTGTCTGTCTGTGTGTGTGGGTGTGTGTGTGCAGTTTTTTCCAGTGCAGCGCGCACAATGCGCATCCGGCCGGCACTCGGCAGATCTACATCTTCATGCGCCCTTGCATATGCACCATGCTAATGTTGGCATTCGTTTTGTGTACGTACTATGTGCGGCGATCTCTAGACAATTGCTGGTGGTCTCATAAAATGTTAAGTGACGACTTTGGTGTGCGGAGATGCGGTTCTGATTTCGATTTCTAAGTTGAGGAATTAAGTTTACGTGAGATTTCGGTGGCAAAAATTCAATACGAGTTGCCTAGAATTATATGGGCAACAAAATATATTTAAAGAGACTGGTTTCGATGCGAATATTGTACTGTAACTTTTACTCAAATTGCGAATATTCTTAACTATGTTTATTCATAGATATTAATTTTTACCGCCTTTGAAGTCTATAGCTATACTAAAAAGTAAAACCACACAATTTTGACATGAAGTAGATAATGCTACAAACACGTTTACCATACGTGTTGATTCTTAAGACTTAACGCCCGAATACGCAACATAAATATAAGTTACGCTTAAATACGTTAATCCCGCTTAAATGTACTGGCTAAGTGGGCCGTGCGCTGTTAAGAGCAACTTATTATTTGAATTGCTTTCCAGTATTTAGGCGTAAGGTTATCTAATGTTTTATCTTCTATCACACATAATTCTGCATCTCCCTAGGTTCGACTGGTAGTGGATGGGCATTTACTCCACGTAGACACAATTCGTATAAAATGTTGAAAATAAGCTAATAAATAAAATAATTCACAATTTGTACAAAAGGGATAAAACATTCGATAATTAAAATTACTTTATAAACTGACTATGAATAAGCCCTGTTGTGTATGTAGCAGTTATCACCCACAAATATTCCTCTTGGATCATTCCAAAGAATGTTCATTAAGCTGTTATAATTTACTTTGTGGTTTGATAACGAAATACCTAGTGTGCTTAGGCCGGCAAACCGATTAAGACGATGAATCATGTAGGTATTTGTTACTTATCTGTTTATTCTACCTATTTAAAAAGTAATTAAAAATAAAACTTGCAATCAGTCATATTACTAAGTCATATTGTCCCTAAGGTAAGTTTATCTAGATACTATTTCATTCTTGGCCATGAGATTTTAAAAGCTAAAAAACATACAAGCTTAGTGCACTGTCTAAGTACTGAACTCAATACTCCATTGTTCATAATCTACGCACTGCAAATAAACCAAAGAGGCTAAAAATAAAATTTTGATGTAAGGCCCAGTGTTAATTTTAGCTGTCCTGGCGTCAGTCGTAAACTGTTTAAAACCTACGGACATTGTATTTTATGGACATAAACAACTGAATATAAGCATGTACAATACGCTCTAAATGTATTTCAGACAAAACGTGTCTACATTACCATTCCGTTCTAAAACATAAATACTCCGTGAGTCAAAAGTATCTTGTTGTAGCGTCAATCAATATAACTTGTACACGAGTACTGTGCACTGTATTTGATAAAGCGTACATACCACACTGTATACATGTGTGCACTGTGCACTAACAGCGACATAACAGAGGCGCGTAACCTTCGTTTCCCTTGAAATTAAAAGTTCCACATAAATAATAATTCAGATGTAATCTGCTGCGCGGCCCAATGTGCTGAATCAGTGCGCGACGTTGCCGCTCCGAGGAGACGTTGCCGCACCGAGCGCCCCCCGCCACCGCCGCACCCCGGCCCGCCCGGCGCCGCGCCGCCACACGCGACGTTGCCGCTCCAACAACACCACCGTAAAATACCATTCATTCAATTAGTATCAAAAGTTTTAATGAATAAGTGCGAATAGTCAAAGACACGGTGGTGTTCGTATTCCGAATTTGATATTTTCGCGTTCGCCTGAGTTGGCAGCGCGGCGCTAATGATGCGGAATGGCGATTGCGCTATTTCCGCCCGGGGCCAATTTATCTCGGATTCGAGTCCTGTAGGTCTGCGGATTGGAGGTTTGCCGAAGTATTCCGAGTTTGGAGGGACGTCCTAAATCCTCCCTGGCTGGGGTTTGCCAAGATTCATCCTCTGCTATATAGATTAATGAGAATATTCATGCCATTAGAAGGATTCATTCCTTTTATCAGGTTATCAGTGACAATTTAACATTTATCAATATGCACTCCCAATGACGTTTTATTTGTCCTGGAATGTTATTTATTTACTTTGACTAGATTCGTGTCGTACCTAATTTATGTTTATTAATAGTTACATATTACGCTTATACGGCTTCTGTGGTTGTACAACGAAATGTAATATTGCATACGCTGAAATCAAATCCTGATACCCAACCAATTTTATTACGTAGCAGAAAGTCATGACATTCGTATATAAAGTAACTTAATTTATAAGGAAAATTATAACCCTGTAAAACCAAATTACAAACAAAAATCTCCCTATTCGAAACCATACAATCCATTTGTCTGGTATCGGCAACGCGTTCGCCGAATTATTTCTAAGAATTCCGCGAGGTCTTTTTACAATGTCACGGCATACATATTTCATAGCGGCGATACACGCTTCGATATGTCCGCAACAGTAAATCTCTATGGTAACAAGTATTTATGATGCAGCCGTATTTATATGAACATTGCTGTTCTAAGAATACGTTGTGGAGTAATTTCAAGTTAATACACTTGAAACCTCTTAGACACTCTTAAGATGACATGTTTGATAGTGATTGCCTTCCGAACAAAGTATCGCGAATATTGTATCTGCAACCATATGTTATGTACAAGGTTTATATTCAAAGATATTATTTATTTGCTCACTATTTCAGCCATCATTAACTAGTAAAAAAAATCTCTTTCAATTCGTTCAACCTGGCCTTCGAACCGTGATCTTCGTAGTATTAAATTTTACACAGAAAACCTACATAACCGAACGTTTTTTCACTGAAGTGAAGTGAAGTGGTAAACATAAGTTCTAATAGGACACCTACGTTTTCGGATGAGGTTTAGATTCCACGAGGTAATAGGAGACGAGCCTATTGCCAAACCGGGCACAAATTCCGAGTTTTGCTACTGTTTTGCCATTTTACCCGACCTGGGATTCGAACCTCAGAGTTCAGTATTGAAAACGTACCGTAGTACGCTTGCGGTCCCAGGCAGTCAGGCTACTTCCACAGAAATAAGTCTAAACAAACACGTAAAGTAAATTTAAAAATACTCAATTTCTTCGACAAGGATTTTTATTATTTATATTTTTAGACCCTCGTAGTACACTTGGCCGAGTTAATCAATGCCAGGCTCTAATAAATAGTGCGAAGTCGGAGGGATTCTGAGAAACGCGCAGTTCACTCATTCCGACCCTCCCGACTCCCGGCCTCTGGAGGAGAAAGGGGCATTATTAGATGTCCCTGCAACTGTATGTATTTTGCGTAAATGCGGGCGTAAACGAAACGTAGAGATTTTGCGAAGAGGAAAGCGATTTGGACATTGGCATCTATTTAGCATGTTAATATTATATTATTAGGTGAACAGAAAATCGAAGGAAAAAATCGTGGCTGCGAAACATCCGGGATTGGACCGGTATCAGCACCATTGAACAACTATTCCACCTGGCTAAGGACAGGGAAAAATACAAGAAGCTGACGGTCAACCTTCAGCACTGAAGAGGCACTCGAAGAAGAAGAAGAAGAAGAAAATCGAAATTATCCTTTGAGTACGTGCCTAGTATGTTTCTTTTCCCATCCTTTTTCCTTCCTACGCCCGTCTCGATTTGACGGGTTTTTCGTGAATTTTCATGGGCGGCAGTGTTCACTTACCATCAGGTGACCTGATTGCTCCTTTGCCGGACAATTTGTTTGTATTGTACTTTAAAAAAGTACGATATAGCTATTGAAAAACATGCTTATGGAAAATCTTGCGATCGTTCAGCGGTACAATTTAAATGTTTCATAAGAAAAATATTCGCGAGATCAACAAAATATTCTAGTAGTAACGCGACACATATTTTTGTGTGAGATTACGGATGTATGTCACAATATACAGGGTATCTCAAGACTGCTACCGAAAACAAAGCCGGGTGGTAGTTTTAGTGGCTACAAACACAATGCAATTAAAAATTTCGCATAGAAACGCGACAATTATTTTTTATGATTTTTTAAATATCGTCAATTTTGGGTGGTAAATCCATAGTTTTTGCTAAAATAATAATTTAAACTCTTTTATACCTTAGAGAATTTATAAATAAAAGGATATACACTATTATTTTAGGAAAAAATGTATTTACCACCCAAATATGGCCATAGGAAAAAAATAACAAAAAAAAAATTGTCGCTTTTTTTTGCAGCTTTTTCTGTTGCATTGTGTCTGAAGTCGCTTAAACTATCACCAGGCTTCGTTTTCGGTAGCAGTCTTGATATACCCGGTATAGACCTATTTATATTTAATTTGTATACTGCTAAAATCTCTAGCAACGTAAACATCTATAGACTAATGCAAAACCGATCTACCACCGAGCGAACGACTCAATAACTCAAAAATAAAATTCAATATAAATAAATGTGGTTGAAAATAACTAAAAGTGAGTTTATTTTGATCGGCGCGCTCTCGCCAGTCTGCGTGTGTTGGCATGCTTGGTGTTTACGAGTTGGTATTTCTGCCGTCTTAACTTATGTGGCTCTGTGACTTCGCTCGATATATTTCCAAATATTTCTTTCTTCTTCTTCTTTACAGCCCATACACGTGCCACTGCAGGCCACGGGCCTACTCTACAATCGAGAGTACGATTGAATTTTTTTCTTTACTTAGAACATATGATAGGTCATTGTAATGGTAGAGTCAGAAGGAAATATATAGAGAAATCTAAAACGTGTGCGAAATTTATCAACCCTTATACTATACAGGTTATATCAAGAAAGCTACCGAAAATAAAGCCGTGTGGTAGTTTTAGTGACTACAAAAACAATGCAACAAAAAAATCTTGTCTTGAGGTCTTGTGTTTGAATCCCGGGTTGGGCAATGTGATTGTTAAAGAATATCAAATACTGGAGCTGCATGGATTAATGGATAAATACAATTAATTATTTCACAAGATAATAATATCACCAAAATCCTATTATGACCATTTAGTGTTTATTTTGCCTTATTGTGAATTATATTTTGTTGGACTATTGATTAACTCCTTTAAAATATTAATATCAACTTCAGGACAGAACTTCCTTTGAAACTATTAATATTTAATATGATAATCCTTGTACGAATATAATTGATAATTGATTTATTAATATTATATATATCTCCTGATTTATCAACATATTTACATAATTTTCAATGTCTTGGAAGTTCTTATTTAATAATGTATTGATAGTTTATGTTTTCCGGTAAGAATAGTAAAAATGTTATAAAAGGTGATTGTAATGACAGGTGACATTCAGAATTGTAATTATTACGCAGAAGTGCTGTCCAAATAGAAAAACGCTGATCAATCTTGAAATATAGTTTTATTATACCACGTAATATGATGTTGAATTTTTCTATTCATATCACCCCGAAGTCAGGAGTTTATGCCCAATATGACGCTAGGTTCACATCCTATCAGATCGTGCGACGGAACACAAAGTGAAACGTGGATGTCCTGGTACCACCTCTGCCTACCCTTTCTGCGCTATTTCACATCCCTATTTCAAATCTTCATGCGCTATTTACGTATTATGAAATGTTTTTCTGTACAGATTAAAACTAATTAATTAATCAAGTAAGCAATTACGTGTTATTAGGTTCGGTAATGTTTCGTGATTCGTCGCAGAGGATTAGGGATTACGCAAAGCAATCTAATTAACAAGCCGATTGTTGTACAGTTTCTAGGCTTCTTATATCTATGTTATTCTACTATTTAGTATGTAGCAATTCCCAATATATTTGATGCATTTTCAATACGTAGGATAAAAACTGTCTCACAGTAATTTGACGTGAAATAACATTCTCTGCCTTTGTTTGATTGCCGCGGACCCAGTTTTCCTTGGTCCTGTCCTCCTATTTTTCTTCACCCATCGCGTTACATACAGGGTATATCAAGACTGCTACCGAAAACGAAGCCGGGTGGTAGTTTAAGCGACTTCAGACACAATGCAACTGAAAAAGTTACAAAAAAAAAGCGACATTTTTTTTTTGTTATTTTTTTCCTATGACCATATTTGGGTGGTAAATACATTTTTTTGTAAAATAATAGTGTATACCCTTTTATTTATAAATAATCTAAGGTATAAAAGAGTTTATCTTATTATTTTAGCAAAAACTATGGATTTACCACCCAAAAATGACGATATTTAAAAAATCATAAAAAATAATTGTCGCGTTTCCTTGCGAAATTTTTAGTTGCATTGTGTTTGTAGTCACTAAAACTACCACCCGGCTTCGTTTTCGGTAGCAGTCTTGAGATACCCGGTATAGATGCCCGCGTTATCTACATGCACATACTTACGACTGTTTAGCATAAAGGGTAGGCAGAGATGGCACCGCATTATCTCCGATCGTAATATTTAGTTATTCATGGCCGTTATATCTATCGTGTTTCTTAAAATGCTCGCCTATCAGGTGAGCATTTTAAGAAATACAAGTCCAAAAGCTAAAATGACAGCGGCATACATATATCACACACACATACGCAGCCCGTGAAAGTCTACACCGCTGCCGCTCGGAAACCCGAGCTGCGCGCCCCGACTTGAATAACAAGACCGCGACAACTTGCTCAAGAAAAACCTCTTTAAATCACGCTAAATGTTCGCCGAGTGAAACCTTGTGAGGGAACTGAGGGATATATTGTATGGAACTGTTATGTGTTTACAATTATTTATTATTATTGCGAAACAATTAGTGAGTGTACTGTGTCTCATAATATATTATCTTTATGTTGTTATAATTAATACCATACTATTTTATGGACGTGTTTGCATAAGGCCGTAAGACTGGAACACCTTTGCATAGATCCTCAATATTAAAAACAGAAATATCAAAAAGCCCGCTATTCAGAGACTCACCTCGCGCCAGTGCAGAGTTAAGATAAACCCGCTCATTGTTTTGTATTGTATTTGAATTTTAGAAATTTCTATGAGAAATACATATCTACTATATGTATTTCAAGATATAACAATTGTCTTTTATAATATGGGTAATTTGGATTGTTGTTAATGAAAGAGTAATTTTGAAACAGTTTGCTGGCTCATGTATTTGTCCTCATATTATAAATATGGGTCCGTTAGCAGTAGTGTGATGAAATTAAACTGGATGGCATTTTATGTAATCATATCGACTACTTATTGATTTTTTCGTCAAAATTATCCTCTATTTGAATGTTACGGTATTGTAATTTGCACCTACCATCAAGTGCAGTGCGCTGCAATTATTTTTTAAAATCAGGATAGAAAACCGTACAATTCAATGATACAGTACCTATTAAGCAACCCTTTTTTATTTTTAATGTGTAAAAACCCGGGATATTTCGTAATTATCATGTTTGAGGTAATCGTTAATGCGTGGAAGTATACATGCGATCTGAGTAAAAAATCTACGGGTATGTATGTCGTAAGTTTTTTGATTGCAACTCTTTTGTTTTATTGGACTTGGTGTAAATACCACAATTGCAATGTTAACTGATAACGATAACCCATTTTTAAACTGTACCGGAACTTTTAATCAGCTGTTTAAAATTTGGCCTGAATTAATTTCACAATCACTAACAATTTGAACATAAATTCGATTGTCATACACTAAAGTCCACTGAAAAAACAATATGATCTTCTGTTTATTTTTAACTAAAATTCAAGTCTATATCTTTACTGGTTTAAAGGAAGTACTTACCAAACTCTAAAAAAAATTACACTAAATAACCAATGCTAATGCAAGTTGTATAATTATGATAATGGTATAGAAAGTTGGCGGGAAAAGAAGTTGCTGCTGGTCCGCCATCTTGGCGTGCTGTCGGCCCGACCTTGGCGCCTTCCTGCAACATTGTCGATGCGACATTCACCGTAAGAAATTAAAAACCGTCGCTCATTACCGCTGAATCATTTTAAAGAAAAAAATGCGGTCCGACCGGTTGTGAAGTAAACTAAAAAGGTTAGGGCAACTCGAGCATGCCCCCGCTGATCACTTGTAAAATGCTAAGATTATACAGTTGGCTATGTTTAGTTACAACACAAGAACTTAATGGCAGACAATTTTCTTAGATCACATGAGGGTTAATCCAATTTATTCCTTTAATATACTACGGAATTCAACATCACTTTGATAATAAAGTGAATAAAAGTAATGATTTGTTCTGCAAAGTGCTGAGTAACATTCAATGTCTATAGGTTCTGTCTGTCTGTCCCGATTCTGATTCCATTCAACTTTTCTCGTGACCTATTTCATTTTGTATCAAACTGTTCCAGTCTACTATTTTCCTGTATGTTGAAATTCATTCATGAGTTAAATATATCTACAACATTTACAATATTTGGAGCCTGCGTGGCGCAGTTGGTTAGACGCCGGCTGTGAAACGTGAGGCCGCAGGCTCGATCCCGGGACCAAGACAAATATTAACAGGTAAGTGTTTCGGGTCTGAGTGTTTGTGAGACCAAATAGTCTCTCGTAGTTCCTGATACACACGATACATGACTTAATCTTGTGTGGGGTCATAACTATGTATGTGATGGTTGGGTGTATTTATTTATTGGTTGAAAATGAACTGATTTTTCTTTATGTGTTCTTACAGAAATCGTGGTCTTAGCCCTCTCAATTGTAGAGGAGACTCGTAACATTGGTTCATATGTACTCAAGTTGGAGTTGAAAACGATAGAGGTTGTTGCTTTGTCTTAAATCATCGTTATTTTAATATACTTATTGGATTCAAATGTGTTATTAAGATGAGATGAGAGATATGTGACTAGACAGAAATGTGATTAAACAATTCACACGTCATCTACAAGAAAGAAAAAAATATTATTTTCAGTATTGAATTGATGATGAAGTTAGAAGCAAAAATTTAAATGGATTATAATAAATTCTTTTTCTTCTTTTTTAAATTAATAATTACAAAGAATTTTTATGCAAATATGGCGATATTTAAGATGTAAATTAAAAGCTAAAGTAACGTTTTTATCCTAATATAAAACGTGCGTCGGTCCTATTTGCGGTGTATTTCATAAATTAACATATAGAAAAAGATCAGTGTTATACCACACCATTCACTATTCTATAATCTTAAAGTCTAAACATCGATTTGCATAAAATATGGGCATTTAAAACGAGATGATTATCTTATTGATAAGAGATAAGCGCTGATAGGCCGCCGCTCCCATTTGCAATGCAGATTCGGCCGGCAATCTCGAAACAAAAACACGGTTTCTACATACAAATCAAGCATTTAATGAATGTTGGAAATGGTTTTCGTTGCGCGTCGCTGTCCGTACTGTTATGTAATAACTAATTGTTCTACGATTTATGTATGTGGAATGTTATATTGGCACCGTTTGTACTTTTGATAAAATAAAGGCCATGCTAAATGATAGTAGGGTTAAGTAGTACTGGTGGTAGGTCTCTCATATGTGAGAGGCCATCTGGGTAGGTACCACCGCAATGGCTATTTCTGCCGTGAAACAACATTGCGTAAATGCACTGTTGTGTTTCGGATTGAAGGACATTGTAGCCAGAGTAACTACTGGACATATTGAGACTTAACATCTTATGTCTCAGGATGGCGAGCGCAGTGGAATTTTGCTACTGTTTATGAGCGATCGTATCGCTTACCATCAGGCGAACGGCTTGCTCGACTTGTCATTCGTTGCAATAAAAAAAAAGTAGTTTTATGGGCTTATTCATAGGCAGTATTTAAACCTATTTTAGCTATCGAATGGTTTGCCTTCTTCCTTCAATCTAAATTCCAAAGCAGTTTAAAAAGGACTAAATATTCGTTAACTAAAATAGCTTTGAAAACGATCTATGAATAAGGCCGCTAGAAAATTATAAGTGAGAAGATTCTCACATAAAGTCTTCGATCAAATAAACACATTTGAACGAAGCAGTAAGTCGACAAAAATGAATAAGTTAAGGAGATTTTTGCCCAGCAGTGAAATCTGTATTTAGACAGTATAATAATTATATAGCTTTCTTGTCGTGATTAATGCACAAATATTTAGAGCAGGCTTTCAGTAGGCTTTGTCCTATGAATCATTCGAGGAAGCAGGATTCCCGGAATTGAATCTGTTCCTCATTATGACTATGTCTTAACTAGTATAAAAATATGTATATGTAAAATGGCCTTCTGAATATATGGTGGTGCGATAAATTATTTTGCTACGCAATCTTTTGCTCTTTTATTATGAGTCATTCGAGGAAGATGGGTTCCCGGGAATTCGTTTCACATATGACTATAGGCTCGTCCACACATTATAAGCCGGAAATACTGGCTAAATGGATAATCAGTTTATTTCTGATGGGTTTTGTGTGTGAATCATGCGGGGTGTAAGTTTAAGCAATCTAATTTAAGATATAAGAGAGTTATTTTGTAGGGATTGTTGTAAAATATCGAGCCACTAACGAACTGTATCTGTATGAGCCCATATACGTCCCACTGCAGGGCACGAGCCTCCCCTACAATCGTGAGTACGATTGCGAATGGTTAGGTCATATAGTCCATCACTCTGGCACCATAGAAATTCATAAAACTTGCTATGGTATGCAGGTTACCTCACGATGTTTTTCTTCACCGATGTAGAGCTTGGTGATTGACTATCAATACGCACATCATCATGTGTGCGAACATGTATATCATAACTCTTTTCTATGATTTATACCATACGTAAGAATCAAATCTATTAACCGAAATTCCGAACTCTTAGAACCTCCCATAATAAATCTACCCAAACTACTCGCGAAGTTCTTTCAAATCGTACAAAACGAGAG